>OZ023169.1:5195894-6395894 GCA_963678695.2 Diplodus puntazzo
GTGTGTGGATGGACGTAGAAAAGAAACATACTAAAATCTCATTTATTCTGGTAAACTTTTATTTATTTATTTATTTATTTATTTATTTAAATTATCAGTCACGTCACCACATAGTGACGTCTTACATGCGGTCTGGCTGACGTGGAATCAGCTGCAGGTTGTTTTTTTTCTTCACTGCTTCATGTTTTCAGCTTCTAATAAAATCATTATTTCACATTTACTGCACGTGTTCTGCAGTTTAGTGAACATTTATCTGCTCCAGTCAGTAATAAATTAAAGAGAGTAACGTTGAGCCTTTTCTTTCTGAAACTATGTGATATTCTGATTTTACTTTTTTTTTTTATTCTGATACTGAAACTCTTATTTTTAGTAGTTTATTTTTTTTCGTTCTGGGTATTAATGTCCAGTCCACTTATGTCACATTTGAAACGAAATGTAAGAAGCTTCCGGTTAATTCCGCGAATTTAAATATTTTTGCTTATATGCAAATAAGCAGAAATCACCGGAAGGGCGTAAATATTGCGACAATGTTTGATAATAAATGTCAAATATCAATATTACACACAGTAAGGAGTCATTTTGCGCGTATTTGTATCTATTTGTAGTCAGGTTTTGATTTATGCAGCGGATGTAAATGGCCTGTCGCCAACGCGTCAGAGAAACAGGAAAGAGTTTGATTGTTTGTCACTGAGAAATAATTTAAATCATGAGAGTAAAATGTTTTGTTAAAAGCAGCAAAATGACAGGAAACGAAAATAAATGCATAAACATACAATGTTAAAGAAATACAAATATATATCAAAGAATCAGGAAAGTTGTTTTTGCATGTTTTGGCATTTAGATATATTTTGAGTTGTTTTTCATTTGAAGCATTAATAAAAAATCTATATTTAGATAATATGCACGAGGCTTCAACTCTGTGGATTTTAATATCATTTTATCAATAAAGTGAAAGACTGAACATTGATCTCTGGAAATGAAGATTTCCTTATTGTGCCCTGAAAATTGCTAACGCGTTCAAATTCACATTTGTCATCGATCGATTTTCCATCTGAGCCCAAACAGTTTGACTTTCATTTGAATTGATGAATAATTTCCACAATTTCATATCTTGGAGCTCCACGTGTCCCCTGATACCGATTCTGGAGCGCTGTTTTTATTATTATTATTATTTTATCGCTTCCTCGCTTGAATTATAAACGTTTTTCTTTCTTTTAATGCAACTTATTATCTAAATTAATATTAAACCTGACCCTTAGGCTGTTTGGCTGAATTATCACTCTGAAGAAAAGCGAGTTAAAGTCTGCGAAATATGTTTGGAGGAAAACTAAAAAAAAAAAAGAGGCCAGGCAGCTCAGGTGAATTATTTATCACCTTTTATTAAACACAACAAAACACAATCAGTGCACGTGAGACATGATCACCTTTAACGCGCATTAATCTGCTGGAATAATTGTTAACACGGGCCTATATTCTCCAGTAAACATGAAACGTGCGAAACAAAACCATTGCCACTGTCACTGCGGCCATCATGTGATTATTTGCCTGCTTTTATTACAGACTCGATCGCCTTTTTCATCAATTTGCGGGGAGCGTCTGTCACCGCGGCCCCTCGAGCCAGACCCCGCCGGCCCGACCCCTGGGGGTCAAAGGTCAGCCGGCCACTCTGCCATTACCGCGGCTCATCAACACCCGGCGAACCAGACTCCATTTTAATTACGTGTGAGTAGCTTAAAGGTCCAGTAATAACAACGTTCCCCTCCTAAACACTGTAGTTTTAACGTGTAATGCTGTAAACAAACGTAACACATTAGGGTTTTAGTTAATTAGACTGTATCCCTCCGCACGGCGGTAGCTCTTGAACACTGTGGTTGCTAAGCGACACACTAATACACGCAAGTATGACAGGTGTTGTTCGGTCGGCGCATTAATATTCAAATTAACCGTTAGCTTCTCGGACACAACTTCAGCTAATTCGTCAGGTAATTTCACTGAAATTCAAAGGTCAACACATGAAAACTGTCTTTCTTTTTTTTTTATCACCTACCCTGTTATCAACCCGTCCGACTTTATGATGTGTGAGCAGCCAAACAATGTGTTTTCAGGCCGGGTTTTATGTACAACGGCAATAACGGAAAGCTATCTAAGCTAGGCTAGCGTCGTTAGGCTTCTGTTACCCACATACCACATCGGTTAGCGTTAAATATCTCAACCAAACCACTTTTACAGGCTTCAGTAAGCTCTGTGAACTTGGTTAAATCACAGATGAGTTATACAGTCATGTAAAAACGTTTCCTCTCTTACAAAGCTGTTAAAGCAATTAAAGCTAGCTAAATAGCTAATTCTCCTAATTTGCTATGCAGTTAGCGAGCTAACGTTAGCTATAAAGGTTCTCTGTATGTAAATGTAACGTGAAGCCCGGCTATCCCAAATAATCCCTGTTATTATTTATAAATGTTAAATTAAATATGTCACTAACCTAAAGCTTGACAGTGGAGTAGGTATTGTTTAACAGCCTAGCTTTCACTTCTGGCTTTGCTACAGAACTAATTACTGAACTAAGGTAGTATTTTCATGATTAAGCAATTATTTGTGGATGTCATCAGCTTTTTCATGATTAAATATATTTTTAGACGAGGCAGGTTGAATGACATGTTGGGTACTTATCATCCTATATTAACCTACCTCACCTAAAATATATGCTTTAAATGTGACCAATAAGAAAAGCAGATTGTGTATTCCTCAAAATACTGTGATGGTAAAGTTGTGTAGGTAAGCTCCAACTGTAGGCTGTTAAATAATATTTCCTCCATTGCTCCGTGGAAAATAAGGATCAGGACTGTCCAGTGACTGATAAGAAAGAAAAGCCCCTCTCATATAGCCCTTCTCCTACCCCCCGTGGTTCACTGTCATCTCTGTGTAGCTCAGAAGTCTAAAATGAATTAATTCCACATTAACTGATAACATCTATGACTGTATTTCTAATTTCTGCTTGACGTACTGTATCATAAAACGTGCAATCAGCACTAAAGAAACAACAATAAAAATGGATGAATAATAAATGTAAAATCTTTTCAATCAATGTAACCGACTCCTTTTTCTCTGACAAGAAATGGCTTCCAGCTAACGTCTAATTTATGAACCTCAAAATAATTAACCACAATAATAATACTCATTGCATATTGACTGTCGTCGTTGCGTGTATCGACGCCTGTGTAAACCTCACAATGGTCGGCGTTTGACAAGCGTTCCTCAATAAATAGTGGAAATGAAGCTTGGGAGGTCAGGGAAACAGTAACTCCCCTGGATTGATTTCCAATAATGTGGTCATTGCCTGTCTGATCCGCAGGATGCAGGCTACGGGGAATTGTCAGCTCTTGTCCCGCTGGCTGTTGCCGTGGTGACCGGTGTGGCGATAATAGCAGTTAATGAGATATTAACCCCGAATAAGGAAGAAGACAGGAAGTGATGAGCGTTTGCGGGAAAGACTAAAGACAAGATTCGTCAATGGATGACCCCTTCCTGATCAATATTGTTCTGTTATTCGGCGTAGGTAACAGGCAGCACGACCCCGTCCCTTTGAGACTGAGGAGGTAAATCTCATTTCTCAGCACACACACTCACACACGGAGCCACAGACATTGGAACATGGATTTACAGACAGAAAAGCACACATACAACAATGAACACACACAAGCAGACAAAAACATGGATACGCATGTGCTCACATGTTCGCTTATACTGATTGCAAACACACACACACACGCACACACAACCAGACACACCGTTGGTCAGACGGCTCGCTCATTGTCCAGCTGGTTAGGATGCGATCGGGCAATCGTGCCCTCCAGGTCAAAGGTCAACTTCATCCCAGACGCCTGACCTCATCCACCAAATGTTGACCTCTCTGGGCCAGGAGTGTGTGTGTTTGTGTGTGTGAGAGGGTGAAGAGAGGGAGGGTGGAAAAAACAGGAGGGAGACATTTGTTGGACAATAGAGTGAAAAGAGCAAGTGAAATATTATTATTTTGTGTGGTACAAAAGTGGTGCCTGTTAGTGGTGCAGCAGAAGTGACGGATGGAGGATGGAAGGTTGGAAGGTTGGAGGATTTTAAGATTTTGATCATTTTAAGACAAGAAAATATATTTTTGTGTGTTTACTCTTATTTTTTTTGCTCCCAAATCTATTCTTGTAATCATAAAGCACTCACGATGAGAGATGGAAAATGGATACAAAAAGGGAATGAAATGAGAAAAGTAGAAGAATTAGAGACAAAACAAAGACGATGTGAGGGAAAATTGCCAAAAAGAGCACAAAGACAGATTGGTTGATAGTTGCAGTTTCAGGTTTTTCTTCTTCCTTAATGATTGGCCTTCTTGTTCCTCCTCACTATCACTTTTCTATCATTTCTTCCTCCCTCTCTCCCTTTTGCTACACTGTTCCTCCATCCCTTCATCTCTCACCGGCATTTCTGGCAAATTATCACCTGACCTTGACTCGTGACCCCTGTGTCACGCACACAGACACAGGCAGAAATACACATTCAGCTATACCACACACACAAGCGTTCGCTCGCACTCTTCTGTGTGCAGCAGCTCACACAGCGACACACACACACACACACAGACACACATACTATTGTGGTTGACTGCAGCAAGTTCCTTTACTTATATCTGATATTTCTTTGATAGATTCTCTGAAAGACATACAATTTGCTTGTAGTTGAGGTATTTCTGAAGGCAATTTTCATATTAATTTGGCCTACTTTAAAAGTTTAAAGTGAGTCTGATTATATAGTGGCAAAATATGATTCAGCACAATTTATTTAAGTGCATAGCATAATAGAACAGTAGAGTAGAGCAAGGAGATAGTTTCTTTGTACCAGTCACCTCAATAGGTATCTATGATTCGTTTAATATTTGTACTTGAAAACATGTGGTGTTTAGTTGGTGTTTAATGGTTTTTGCTTTGATTAATTTATATTTTAATGCAAGCAGCTTGAGTGTGATCGACTTTATCATCCTCACAGGAAAATTGCTTTGTGGCGTTGGCCGATGGGTACAAGTGCAGAGTGACTGAAAGTTTAAAGCAATTTAGTATGTTTAGAAACAGTGTAAACCGGATCTTTTCATTGATTTATGCTGACACATCTTTGAACCTTCAGTTAGGTCAGATAACCTGCTTGAGTTATTGTGCATACAGGTGAATTAATCAGAAAACTGCTATTTTGGTACGAAAAAAAAGCTGTTCATGCAAATATGTGCGTGTATATTTTAACCTATGTGTATGAGTGAGTGGTGCTGTTGCACATTTAAGCACCTCTTTTTTTGCTTTACTAAGAGAACCTGTCCAATAGGGCTGCTAATAACAATTTTTTTCATTATCAATTAATCTGACTGTTATTTTCCGGATTCATTTAGAGCCCAAAGTGACCTGATCACGTTGTTTCTTATGTGCAACCAGCCACAGCCACACTTTTCATTTACTGTCATGAATGACATACCAAACAAGCTAATTTTCACATTTAAGAAGAAAAGCTGAAACCAGTAAATGTTTGACATTTCTGCTTGATAAATGACTTATAACATAATTGGCAATTTTCTCTCAATTGGCTAATCGCTGAATTAACTTGTCATTGCATCTCTGCTGTCCAAAATGATTCTCTGTACACTGTGTTTACTGTCTGCTATTTTACTTCAGTGTCCAAATATTGAGTATGAGGTTTTTTATGTGCTATATAATGCCATTAAAAATCCAACAAAGGAAAGAAAAAAAGTTTATGCTACTTTCTGCTAACAATCCCACAATTCTATGTGTCACATTTTTTAGATGCAAAAATTACTATAATGTGACTCAGCAAATGTCAGTTATGCAGCAAAAGTATGATCAGTGTGAATGAAAATCAGAGATGTTGATGTATAAAGAATTGTCACAACTACAATGATGTTTTACATTGTCTTTGTAATAACTTTGATTTTTGGATCTATTCTGTCTCTTAGACGAAGACTTGCAGAAATGAAAAAAGCCTTTCTTTCTGACTCGACTTCTTCCTTGAATAAAAACACTCAGCCCTCAGATCAACACCGAGTCTCTGGCCATGTTGTAGTGAAACTAAAAGGAATTAAGTTCAAGGTTTTTGCTCATTCTAACAATTTTCCCGATATGCTTCTTGTGTTCGCAGCAAATAACCACAATCAAAGGATGGCGCCGGCAAGCGTCTCCCTCCGAGTCCTTGCACACCAATCTCGTCATCCCAGAGGTTCAAAGATGAAGGTGAGTGGGTGGGAGGGAGGAGGAGGAGGACGGTAGAGGAGGGGATGCAGGATGAAAGCGGGGTGGAAATACGCCTGGCCGAGCACTTGTGTTTCCATCCCTCCCCTTCGCCCCCTCCTCTCCTCCCCAAAAAAAAAACATTCTTTTCCTTCTTCCAGCTCTCCTTCACCCCCTAATCCCTCGCTACTCCACTGCATATGTTTCCTAATCCGGAGTGTGTGGGAGGCCCATGAACACCCCTCCACCACCTCCTCCTCCTCCTCCTCCTCCTCCTCCTCAACCACCTCCACCCTCGCCTTTCTCTTGGTGGCTGTAATGCTGTAACCTGCCTCCATTCGTCTTTCTTTTAGCCCTGTTCTCCCTCTCAGTCTTTCTATCTGCAGCTCTTATCGTTAGACAGCAGTGTGAACTCGCCTGCCCCCACCCAACTCCTTCTCTTCTCCCCCTCTTCCGATTTTTCTGGAGTTTTTGTCTCTTTTTTTCTTTCTCTACCATTTCCCTCTTACTTCTTGCATTTTCCTTTTACTGTTTCTGTGGTTATGTAGTGTGTTTTTCTTTTCTCTTCCTCTGTTTTCTTGAGATGATCTATGCCTGAAAAATAAGCTCAAACATTCTTGTCCAAAATTTGAATACGATTTAGCAAATTTACCTGAATAACCCCAAAAAGCAGACCAGAGATGTCATCATGAGGGGATGACAAATACACATTTTTGTTATAAAACTGTAGAGGGCCATAACACTTTGAATGAATGATTGAAAATATAGTTATTTTTGTGGGTACCAGACTAGTTCGTCCTCTTCTCTTTTCTCACCGCTTGATTATTTTCCACCGGTTTCTCTGTCGCTCTTTCGTCCTTTCTTTTTCCGTCCGCTAGCTGTCTTATTTTCTCTCAGGTGATTTCGTTCTCTCTCTTCTCCCTCATTTCAGCTGCTCTTGTAACACACTGACACGCACACACACACACACACACACACACACACACACACACACACACACACACACACACACACACACAGAGCCTTTTTGTCCTGCTTCTTCTCTTGCTTTACCCCATTACTGAATAGTATTCCTGGAGCCTTTTGTGGAGCCTTGTATAGGCACATGCCAAGTCAAGTTATTTCAGAGCGGTTTCAATGGAATTACCCCCCAAAATAATCTCCTTATGCTCCCCCCACCAAAAAAAGTAGAAAAGGACGGAAGAATGGAAGAGAATAATGTAAAATGAACCAGCACCCTTGACACAGAATAAGCCTGTAGTTCCACACTAGAGGAACATGAGAATATGAAAAGATCAGAGGGTCTAAATATTAAAGAAGCACCAAGGAATCTGGGTATGACTTGTGGATAAAAGCAGGGATGTAGTGCGAAGTAAAGCCACCTGAAACTCAGCTTACACTGCTTTTTGTGTAAAAAATAGAGATTACTCACCCTTTAAGCTGGCAGAAATTGACTCAGGACTCAGATCTATGCTGCATGGACCTGTTGTAACAACAACAACAACAACAATAAACAGTGTAAGGCAACGTTTTTAACATCATGTTAGTGGTTATTAACTATAAAACTTGGATTTTAGTACCAGTTAACTTTTGCATATGCAGGTTCTGTCGTTCAAATTTGAGGTTCAACAACATTCAGAGCTGTTTGTGGCGTGGAGGTCAAGAGTCAAAGCAGCGGTGCCTACACAGCAATAAAACTGAATGATGGCTGTTCATTTCACATTATCCTGAAATGGCCTGTGACAACTAAATAAGGATCAATGCATGTTCTGTGTATTCTGAATGAAGTTCTTCTACTAGTCAGTGAAGTATGTCTTCATTCCACAGGCAGGACAAACCTATGAATTTCTTCCTTTCAAGAGAGCTTTCTGACTTGTTAGTTTGAATCTCTGTGTACACATATGTCTACAATGAAGTACTATTCATTGGAAAACATACAATGAAGCCTCATCACAGAAAAACTTTTCTTCTGTTTGTCCTAAATCCTAAACTCATGGAGTCCTATTTCAGACTTTGTATCTTATCTTAAGAAATCCAAACTAAAGCTGTAAACTTGATTCTTCAGTCAGCACTTGTCCTGCCTTGCCTGTATCTATAAGTGAAGTATATACAAACGAGCTGCCTGTATACATAATGATTGCCGTCTCACATCACTTTTCACTGGCTTATCTTAAAGGACAAGAACAGAAGACATTCAGTTTTAGTTTTGATGCGTGTCGATGGAGGAGAGGATAGACACACATTAATATGTGATCCTGGAAATGTAAAGCTAACGGACTAGCATCAGTATTAGCTTCTCCAGCTAGACTGGATATACCAGTTGATCACAAAGTATAAAAACATTAAGGCAACATGTTCACAGATAGAAGTTGGACAATACTGTGTTTCACAGCTATTGATTAGCCTAGCAGCCATCTTGGACTTTGAGGTCAGGGTTGGTGAGGTGTATATGACTTTCTGTGTCGGAGTCCCAACTTAATGAGGTGTTCCAGTTGAAATTGCAGACTGGGAAATCAGAAATTCCAACAACTGTTCTCTCTTAGAGGCTATTATCACCGTATGCTTCAACAGGCTTATATCGGCGTTAACTTCTCCAACACTCACAGTTTGGGTAGCCTCTCAATGATTATATTTTGGCGATCGATTTGTTCGAGGTCTGTGACATCTGTCAGGAAACGTTGTAATACCAGAACTCCTTAATGTCAACCTAAACTGAGATCAGATTTCAGACTAGGGTCGTTTCTGTAATGAAGCACCAGCATGCTACATAAGTCTGCATATATTCACTATGTATCTGCCATAAAAGTGTTTGCTTACATGTGTGTATCAACAAATATTCTTTAGGCGTGTCAGTCCACATGTGTGCAGGCATTTGAGCGGCTTCAGGCATCCACATACGTGTTTCTGTGTGTGTGTGTGTGTTCATCAATACATATATATATATATCCGTGTGTGAGTGTGTGTCAGTGCCAAGTGTCATATCGATAGGTTAATAGCTGTGGTGTCAGATTCAGTAACTCTCTGATTAGTTGACAGTTCACTAATCCACACACCATCCTGAGTTATTGGCCCGGCCCATTGATTTCCAGCCTGCCAGCCACGCCAGGAGGAACTCAGGGGTCGTAAGAGAGCCTGCCGCTATTGATTGGCCCCAGATCAACCCCACCACCTCCTCCCCATCACACACGCGCACACACACCAAACCCAGCTGCAGTCCTATGGCATGCAGGCTCACCATACCTTCAGATAGTTTCTTTCCACATTTCTATGGCTCTCCGCTTGCCACTGATCCACGTTCTGTCTCTCTCTTAGTGTGCCGTTGGGTGTATTTGTGTCATGTTGTGGTGTCATCTCCATCAGTCAATATTTTCTAAGAGTGAAATATTTTTATTGACAGATTTTATGGGTTGTAGGAGGCATCAAACAAAACTGCTTCTCTGTCTCTCTAGCTGCTCTGCCCCACTGTCAATACTTTCATATCCTTTCATATCTCTATCAGTACTTTAAAGTGTTACTCCTCCCAAAATCTTTTGAGTATCAAAAACCTCTCCCGTTTGTAGACTTGAAAGATTCCTGTAAAACATTTGTAGTTTCATTTTCACAGAGAAAGCAGCTTCTTCTTCTTTGAGTTGTTAGTGGATTTAGATTTTGTCATTTCGGAAAAAGGAAACAGAAGACATTAAATCTTGCTGTTACCGTCATTTGGCTCTTTCTAGTCATAAAGCACCCCGGGATATTTCTGTGCTCACCGATTCACACACTCACACACTGATGACAGTTTGGGGTTCAGTATCATGCCCAAGGACACTTTGACATGCAGACTGGAAACCACCAACCTTTTGATGGATGACTGGCTCTACCAAATTATTTACAGCAACCTCTCAAGCCTACATAATTTAGTGTTTAATTCTCAAAGGTTTTTGAGAATTTAGATGTACAGAATCAGAGTCACTTTAAGATAGACTTCATTCTATGCACAGTAAAATGCGATTGATGAACCCCCTCCAAGCTTATTGTGTTAGAGAGGTTTGCATATCATTTGGAGTTGTTTGATCAGGTACAAGAACTCAGGGTTTCTGGGCCATTTAAAGGTATCAATGGATTCGTACCTTATCCAGATCAGCAATCAAGAACTTCTTCCTGGAATCTTTAGCGTCGGAAGACTTTCTCACAGGCAAACACTTGAATGCCACAGTTGTATGAAAAGGTTCTGGGCAGGTGCAGCATGTGGCCGCCAACTAAAGCAGCCGCTACCTTAAAGCAAGGTTTAAAAGTCTGGTGTGTAGAGGGTGAAGCTGAAATGATCTCTGGTGACAAAACTGACTTTTGACATGTGGATTTTAACTGCTCTGATAGGGAAGAACTCAAAGTCCCAAAATCCTGGTTAAAACCTGGACTATCCTTTTTGAGAGTCACCCAGAGGTGCCAGGTGTGTATGTGAACATGTAATGAACCCTGGATGTCTGCTTGGAGTGTTGGCCAGCAGATCATCAGCACCTGTTGTGGCAGGAAGCTACAAACTTGTTGTTAAACACCAGTAGTGAAGGAAGCAGCCAAACTGAAGGGGAAGTCTTTTTATGTTTGATTATGTTTTTTTTTATCCTGTTTCTTGTTCTTTGTTTGCTGGCTGGTTGGTTGGTTTTTCAGCAGTATTACACAAAAACTACTCAACAGATTTTTATAAAACATGGACAGGGAATGGTCTCGGCCCAGAGTCGACCCTGTTAACTTTCGGTGCACATCTGGATAAGGAAGTACCAGGAATTCATCTTCTTTCATTTATTTAAGCCCCCATAAAACTGAAGGTAACCATGTGTTATATGCTTCTACATATTTACTTTATCCCAGAGGGGTTTGGTTTGGTCAGGATTGTGTCTCTGCTTTTTGCCAATAATGTAGTTCTGTTGGTCTCATCAGAGCTTGTGTGCACTGCCACAAAAGAGAGGATTGCCTCCTTCTGGTTGGGAGCGTATATCTGGTCCAGGTAACCAGAAGAGCAGTGACTGATGGATGGATTATTGACAAAGTGATTTCTGATATTGATTGCTGCAAGACCTATACTTTTATCAAGATTTAAACTAAGTCCATCCAGGATATCATAGTTGATTGATTAAAGCCTGTGTTCAGCTTGTTTGATTTGACACTTCCTTACTTACTTTGTTAGCAATTTAATATCCATACATTTGTTCCATTGCACTTTTTCGTCTTCTGAATCTGTTCTTTCTTCAATCTTTTACAGATTGGTGAGCTGAAAGATAGAGCAATGGATGGATTCAAACCTGCAACTTTCCAGGAGGTTAACAAGGTAAATACATTAATTATATTAATCCATAAGCACACTCATGCATCGGTGTTATCTTCCTCGCTGCATTCCCAACATCCCTTGTATAAAATATTTCCGCCCTCTCTTTTTCTTTCTTCGCTTCGCTCCCTCCATCTCTCCCCAGCCTCTGTGTAAGCATTGGGGTGGGCTAGTGGTGGCGGGGGGTTGTTAAACATTTTTCTTCCTTCTTAATTGTTTTGACTTGTGCCATTGGCATCCCGATTAGGCCCCATTGATTTCCCACTGCTAAGTGCATTGATTTCTACATTTCTCATTGATCCCCGCTTCTAAATCTACCCACACACACACACACTCTGTGTCTGTCTGCCTATTTCTCTCCATGAACACCATGCAGGCCGAGCATGAACATGTGTATGCGTGTTTTGTGCGCGCGCGTGTGTGTGTGTAAGCGAGTGAGTGAAAGACGAAGGAAGAGAGAGGAAGGGAGTAAGTATAAGATGAGGAAAGAAGTAAAAAGCAGTGATCGAATAAACAGTTTTGAGAAGTTGTATACATGGTGTTTTATGTTAGGCAATTACAACGTAGAAAATGGATGTCGGATGGGGTTTTGAGGCACGTACTGTAGTGTGGAATATGAACTAAAGTTTATCTTACTATTGAGGCATCGGCTAGAATGAGATGGTTATGGTGCATTTCCAAATAACAGAAGGCACGATTGAGAACAGTAACACAAAAACACGATAACTATAGGTAGTAATTTATTGTTGATTGAAGACTTTCATGTATGAGATGGTCAGAGACATGTTTTAAATGCTGTTTATTTTAGTATTGAATTGTTATCCCTTCATTTATGTTAAATGAATGTTGTGATACATTCAACACTGCATTTTATAAAAAAAATTTAACTTATACATGAACTGTTGGTGGCTTTTGAAATTCATAGAACTTTTGAAGTATGATAACTGCATTGTGTGTACATTATCAAGGACTCCATGAGTATTACATAATTGTGAGAAAATGTGGAGACAACAGATAGTGAGCGGACAATATTTGTACATCGTTTGTGATATTTATATAGTTATTCTTCTTAGTGAGCGAGCTAGTCCGTGAATGGGTCTCAACTATCATGCGCTTGTACACCACACACTAACACAGCACATCTAAGCTTTCGAGGGTGTGCTGTTGGTACCTCTTAGATACGGAGGCTTATTTCCATGTGTGTCGCAGGTGAGAAAGTTTTGATAGCTGGGATCTACTGATCCTCAAGGGTGCAGTGTTTTAACGAGCTCCTCATCATGCCACCGGCCTACGCCGTCTGGGACAAACCGAACCACACGAATAGATATACATAGGTACGGCGCAAATTAGAAGCGCAGCGTATGCACTACACACACGACACAAACACTCCAGCGCTGTGTCATGGGGTCTGGATAATGCCTGCAATTCCCATGTCATATGGCATTACACCTCTGAGCCTTGATGCTCGCATTTGTTGCTGAAAGGGCTAAGAGTCGGTTTTGAGGAGAGGGGCGCTTCTCGGTGCGCACGGGACCGTGTACGAGTGAACCAGAGGTCTGTGGTGTGTGTGATGTTGTGAGTGTGTGCGCTTTTGCTGCAAGACGCCTGTTCGTGCGTTCATCAGAAGAGCCTGAATTTACGGGAGTGGTTTGCATGATATGATACGTGTATAATCGTTAGTCAATCGGAGTGTGTGCATGTTTCTGTAGTTTGAGAGGTGTCCCGTAAGCCTTTCTTGCATGGTTTTAGCGAGAGTGCGAGTGCTATAGCCATAAAGGTTGTTGGCTTAGTGGCGCTACAGAAGCGTCAGTGACAGACGATAGCAGCCGTTGCGGTAGTTGTCTAGGAGTGCAGTATGTGTGTGTGTGCCTTGTTAGTCCGTTCTGACGCGCAGCGATTGAGATACAGGATTTGGTGTGTGTAGTGGTTGTGTTGTAGTGTAAAACCCTTGATGAGCAAGAATGACCAGCAAAAAAAGGCGCAGTAGATTGTCACCGGCTTCCTTATGATCTCTCCCATCCCAATCGGCGATGAGGGGTCTTGAGGAGGTCGCAGTGGCTTTAGTGTGGTACCTTTGCCGTTATCTTACCATCATTCCAATCATCTCATTACACGCTTTCCAAGTACTCCACGGGTGAAAATAAGGATGCCAGAACAATGGTGTGAAATTATGAAGCAGTGGAGACATAATTCTACAGAGGGTAGATAGGATTCTCACGGACAGAAAGTCCTCAAATAAAATTATGGCGTGAAATTGAAAAGGGAATGAGTAATATACATTGCGGGATAAGAGAAAAATGCCCACAGGCCTATGTATCGAAGACATAAGAACAGCGGGAGAACAACTAACCTTGTCCAGCCAGAGAAAACCGCTCCATGTGTATCACATATTATAACTTCGAGTTTTCCACTACGTCTACACGGACTCTGTTAATGGTTCTCACAGATTTACTGCACAATTAATATTAGGAGGTGTATGAGGATGATACATCAGGAGTTGTTCGAGGCGAGTCTCTATAATATTATGGAGTTATGAAGTTCTGAGGTAAATGTCAGCAATGTAGCAATTGTGATTCATGACCCTTTCAAGGCGTATCTACGATCGATTATCAATGAAGGCGGCGTTTATATCAAGCGTACAAGTCATCATTGTTTTACTCTTTTCCTGTGTTGGTCCTCATCCGGCCGCGCTATTAACCGGAAATCACAGGGAATAATGCGGATATGTTAGGAGGAAGGTAGTGTGGAGCAGGTGCCACGGACGCAGGCCTATTGACATATCTGTCAGCATATAGATATACTTAGTTACAGGGCAGGCCGCAAGAGAAGAAGGAGATGAGAGACATAGGTACGGAGACTGAGAAGGGACAGTAGACGAAGTAGAGGGATGGCTGATAAAAAGATACAGATGTATCAGAATGCATAAAAATGGGGATGTGTGTACTAGAGCACATTCGTAGTGTTGTGTGTTAGTGAGTTTATTTAGAGGTCCACGTGAATGATTCTATTTTGTGTATGTTGTGGTGGCAAGCGTGTGGCGTCTTAATGGTGTGATGTGTTGTTTGTAAATCGTAACACCAAAGTAATAAATCTCGTCCTTCGAGTCTTCTTTCATGTGTGATGTAGTGTGAATGATTAGTGGGCAGTTTGATTAAGAAGTGCCGGCCAGGTAGTTACAGGACCGAAGGAGTTAGGATAGAATTCGTTATGACCACTCCTTCGGGATCTCGTGGGCCTATGTCACGCTAGAAACTCGTAAGGGTGTGTAGTTGGAGTTGTGTATGTGTCTTTGCATATCTCTGTGTGTGTGCGTGCGTGTGGGTGTGCTTGTTGTGTGTGTGTGTGTAGTGTGTTGGTGTGGTTGTGGTGTGTGATGTAGTAGTTACAGCGGCGGATGCGTGAGGTATGTAGGCGCGTGATATCTAAAATTGTGTAAGCTAGGTATTTGATTTGAGCCCTCCTCTTATGTTAAAGAGTTGATGAGGGAGAAGTTAAGTTCAACCCACTCGTATTTGGGTCAACGCATGTAGCACTAGGGCCGATTTTAACAATTGAACTCTCTCGTCTCGGACCAGCACATCAGGGCACACTGAGTCCACGGACATGACAGAAGGATCAACGCACGACTCATATAGAGAGGAGGGGAGAGCAGAACAATAGATGGAGAGGCAGAATACAGGAGCTAATTCGCTGCAATAGACTCCCCTGTCCTGGAGAAAGATCGTGTGGTGTCTGTATTCGAGTTATTTATAGAGTTATTGGTTTTGACGTATGGAGTGGTTTTGGGAGTGCCCTGTTTATGTACACTTTGGGCTTAATTTTGATGTTATAATACTAATATGCTTAAAACATAATGTTACTTATATCTAATTATGAAAAACATTGTAACACAATCTTTTGATTCTTGTCGCCTTTGAAAAGCTTGCCCGTCAAGTGTCTGTCTCTCTCATCTTACTATCTGTTAAAGATAAAATTCTCATATAGTAGCCTGATAATCTTAAATCCTTTTAGTAAAATCAAGTTTAAGTTTCCAAGGCTGTGTGTCCGATAAAACAACAGGTAATTGTGGGTTTTGGAACAGGTAGAGAAGATATATCTATTTAGAGTATCGCGTCGTTGCGACCTGCTATACAACTGTTCTATGCGGTGTATTTGGTGATGTTTTTTGTGTGTAATTGCTGGTGTGAACTGATCAGGGGAAGTCCGCCACTATTGCGGCCCTAATAAAGTCCAACGATGTCACGAACAAAGCAAAACCACCGCTAGGGCCTGCGTTCTGACAGCGGATGAGTTAATATATAAAGTGTGATATGACCTTACAGGAAGGGAAAACAAGAAACATATTGGCTATTGATGAGAAACGCGTAAAACCCTGCCGTGCGCCATATATCTATTTTCTCACGCTCTACCATATCAAAATCCAACAGGTGCTACCGACACCTCCTCTCCCCGTCGTCCCCGATGGACGCACAAAATCACAGAAATACGGACACTACCTATAATCTATCAAGAAATAATTGCTTTTGTGATCTCTGGAAGGGACGTTATGGATCGGGGCTCCTCTGGCGCTCCGCCCTCGTCATAGAAGAGAAGGGGGCTGTCTGCCAATGGAAGGGACCAACTCGGAATCAGCTTCTATATATGAAGGCCTCCTCGCCTCCTCCTCCCCCTTTCTCCCCTTACGCTTCCTTCTCTTCAACAATCGATAATGGCACTCGCGGGATGTAACTGATGGCTGTCAATGGATGGAGTAGGGGGCCTTATTTTCATAATGAGGTGGGGGGGGGGCACGGCACTTTTTTGTGATGTGAACGTGACGTCGTTATGCATAGGCATGGAACGATGCAAAAGCTGGCAGGCGGGTAACGGGACAACGCTCTCTGACTCGTGACCTGAGCACGTTGCTTATAGAATCGTAAGGACAAGCGTACTGCCTCGGTTAGTAGCAACACCGCTGCCGCAAGCAGTTGATATAGTTTTGATGCCAACAGTCAGCAGTTGTAATCACAAGTAATAGTAACATAATAGTAATATCAGGAGGGGGTATAGCAGCTTTAGTCGCAGAGATGCTGCAACTTCACTATTATAGGAGTACGTGCTTAGTCATAAGAAGATTAGAAATAGTAGTCATCGCCAAGATGTTGTAGTATTGGCTAATAACGTAGACCTTGGAGGATGATCTCGAGGCCCCCATTATAAACATTGACAAAGGTCGTTATTTTATATTGTCGTAACTTGATATTAGTTGTAGTTA
Organism: Diplodus puntazzo; assembly: GCA_963678695.2. NCBI lineage: Eukaryota > Metazoa > Chordata > Actinopteri > Spariformes > Sparidae > Diplodus > Diplodus puntazzo. The sequence goes on from OZ023169.1 coordinate 5,212,720, forward strand.
TATCAGGTGAAGATCTGCAACACATTCAGTAGCAGTAACCAGTAACAGTGGCTGCTATTAGATGGATAAGATAAGCAGATGGAATAACACACAATATAAGTCCATGAAAGTTTAGCTTGGACAGGTATTACTATTAAAGTCATAGTGGGTGTGGGAGTCTATGTCAGGGTGGTTCACCTTAATAATGATAAGTAAATAGGATGTGCGCTGTACTATAATAGCAGTAACAACTCATACGTTTACTCAGTTAAAGGGTAGAGTAGAAATTTAAATAACAAGAGTATAACGAAGTTGGGTGTAGAGGGAAGGATTATCCACCTGCCATTATATAGAAGGTCGTGTAGAAAGAGGCCATGGAAACAGTCACAGTCGAGGTAAGCGCCACTGTCAGATATGTATAGATGGAGAGGGGATATTATATTGACTTATACCTCCTCTCTCGCGGTCGTTTGAACATGAGTATGTCGTCTGTCAAATGGTGACTGGGGAAGCTATATTTATAATCTTGAGGAAGAGGAGGTGCTCCACTATTATAATGTGACTGTGTTTCTAAGCATAGATGACTGGGAATAGCACAAATTCCGTTTGATGAGCAGTAACTATAACGCATATATGATGTAGAATTAGGTTCTTCAGTTATGATGTGTGGAGGTAATTGGGTGATAAATATATATTAAGGAGTAGTTGAGTATATGTAAAGTTAGTCGAGCCGTAACAGACACGTACCAGTAATGAGCATGTAATGATTTTAATTGGAACAGACGACCGCGAGCAACTGTCATTATTAACGGCGCTTAACCATGTAACGGGCACATTAATTGGTAAATTTAAACATAAGTAAAAAATGTATGTAAATATCGCGGAGTATTGTACACATATGGTGTTGAATTAAAAACTTGTAGTTACCATTCGATGGATTATAGTGGTCTCGTCAGCTGTTGACAAGAATTTCGATCTTAAGTAAAAAGTACTATGAAAAAAAAGTAGTATGTGGAGCTTCATATTAATACTGTATCGTAGTCTGGTATCCTTTGTTTGCATTTATATAGCCTGGAAAGTATGTCGTTAGGTTTAAGATTAATGCTTATTGTTGTGATGGATAAGTACAGCTTTAAGAGTATTGAACATAACCGCTGCAGCTACACTGTAATTATAATGGCAACGTACTATGGCGATTGATAACCAAGGTAAAAGGAACATCAGAGATGTGTGTAACAGCAGATGTACATCAAGGATGTGAGGGGGTGGCTCTGCCTGATGATGTATATTACAAGAACTTTGTGCAGCAGATAGTATCTAATTATTTGACTTATATAGGTGATACTTAAACTCAGAGATCTGCGAGTGCACATTTAAGCATCGGCAAATGGAGCCTGGCGGGCCCGTTTTCCATATATGAGAGGGTGGCCTACTAAATGATCGAGAACGAACTATATAATAAGCAGCTCAGGTTCCGCAACCACTGTGAGAGAATACAGCACGTGAGAGGTGGAGAGAGTACGTGTGTGCGCGCTTTTGTTCCGATATGTTCATGTTTGATTGTACTAGCGATATTATATTACGTAAGGAATATTCTATTAGGTAAAAAAACAAAATCTAAAGTGGTCGATATGAGCTGGAGTGTAAATGGGCACTATTTTCGCTGAGTGCGGAGTGCTGGGGGTCGAGAAGGGTGGACAGCGCGTCGTGACGAGCCGGGTGAAGGAGTGAGGAGAGTAGGTTGATGGCTCACGGGAGGTGTGTCACACAATTCCTCGGACTACGGTGGGCAAGCGGGACACACAACGACACACACAATACAAACACACACGAACACGACACACACACACACAACACCTATTAGACAGACAGCAGCTTATGACAGCGCACTCTACAGGTCAGGTTCTCTATATAGGGTGAAATACGGATGCAATTTAGATTCAGGGAAACCTCAAAGACTACATTTTACGCTACTATTTACGCAACTTGAACCGCACGTTAGCCTTGGCCGCATGAGCGAGAGCACTTGGTAAGATATAATGTACATAATAGTTAAGACAAATCTACGCCCATGGGGGTGCTCTGCAGGCAGTGTGTAGTAATATGCTACCGCGTAGAGTCGCTATGAAGAAAAACAATACAGTCATTTCTGAGGTGCTGTGCGAATGGAGTGACCTATAGTGCATTGCCTAGAGGGGGACCACGTTCATTAGTTATATGAGAGGTCTGAGAGCGGGAGAGAGATCCCTCCTGCTGGTTAATATACATTCACAGCCCCCCCCAGGGGAGTTCCATTAGAATTCAATGTTTTATCGGCGCGGACATAGTTGAGCAATGGGATAGTTAAGGGAGGATGCGATCGTGAGATTTTATTCGTGTATGTGCCTCGTCGATAGAATTTTATATATTGGTGCGTTATCATTATAAATAATTGAATCAGAATAATCCATTGGTTATGTATCGGATTTGGCTCTGATCTTGTACTGTTATTATAGAGGGTGCATTAATAGGGGGCGAGAGAGCGTGACAGTGAGTTAGTGCGTGTTGAGATGCTAGCGGTGTTGTGTGTTGTTGAGTGCGAATATAATCCAGGCATGGACCCATAAAAAAAGTGGATGATATAAAACCTTTAGTTTTATTAAAAAGGGAGAATCACACATGTGCTTTGAGTCCATTTAAAATATTACGATGAAAAGAAATGCATCCCATAAGTAGCTCCATAATACCGATCTTTATACAATTGTCAATAAGATGTGTACATCTGAAGATGGGCAGAAACACTTGAGAGAAAAGTGTGTGTGTGTGAGTGTGTGTGGTGTGTGTGTGTTGTGTGTGTGTGTGTGTGTGTGTGTGTGTGGTGTGTGTGTTGGGGGTGAGGGGGTAGAGGGAGAAAGGGGGATAGAGGTAGAGAGGAGGAGGGGTAAGGGGGAAAGGGGGGTTAAAAAAAAGGGGGCTGGGGTATCTCTTGTCTGTCGGTCCTGGCCGGAGCCGCTTCGCCGTGCCAGAGTGCGTTCAGGCTGCGCGGTGTCGGATCGGAAAACCACCGGGTGTTCCCAAAATAAACTGAGGGGACGGAGATACGCGCGCACACACACGTTGGATACACACGGAGAGAGGCTTGAAGGACCTGAGAGAGAGAAGAGAGAGAGAGTGAGACATATACACACCGGCGGATGGGCGGAGCGGAGCCAAAGAAAAGACTGTACAACGTAAAAAGCGAAAAGGGGCATCGCTTCCCCCACCTCTTTTTTCTCGCTTTCCAGTCGCGCGTCAGTGGAGGAGGAAAGCGGAGAACAGGTGTACTTATTGATATGGATTTATTCATTTATTTATCTATTGATTTTGCTTTAATTAGTGACCCGCGGTAGAGAAAGAGGCAGCGAGAGAAACAACAAGGGGAGGAGAGGGAGGAGCGAAAGTCAGACAGGAGGTGCCTGCGTAGCCTTACTTTATTATTTGACTAAGTCTGTCTTTTACCAAATAATGCTTTTGCGTTTTATTATTGTGTCGCTTTGTGGGCATGCATTCTTCAGCAGACCAGCCAGCTACTAACCAAATCTTTACGAGAACCAAAAAGAAGCAACTCTAGTGCTACACGGACAGTTCCTCCCCCCTCTCGTCTCTCTGTGCCGAGGATTCACCGGTGGACAGCGCTTGTTTGAGACTTTTAATGACAGCGCAGCAGGAGAGCTCCGTCATCTCCCAACCTAAACCAAAGCAACCCCCGCCGAGGAGGACAGACAGAGAGCCGCTGCGATCTTTACGCACAGCTGCGTGGACACGATAAATGGAGTCTAATTGTGTCCGTGTAAGCAGCTGAACGAGGAGCTCCAACTGCACTAGATCCACATGAGGTGCGACGGTAGCAGATATCCTCCACTGTCCAGACACCTGCAGCCCGCGTCAGCCTGAATGGATAACCGCTGGTAGCTTCATATTCTCTCCCAGAGCTTCACAGTCGCTGCTGCGCGACCTGCACATCGTGTGTGTCTGCGCGCGTGTGTGTGTGTGTGTGTGCCGGACTAGTTGACTCCGAGAAGATACAACTAAGGGGACCGTAATAACCTCCTGTATCCCAGCGCTACAAAAATCTGAAAAAACAAGAGATGTGAGTCCGCTGGATCCACGGAAGAAAAAAGCCAAAGTCTCCTTTTTTTACCGACCGTCCCAGCTTCTGCACACACGGCTGTCCACAAACCTGGAAACGCAAACGAAGAAAGGCCAAAGAACGACGGAAGGACGCCGGATAAGAGAAGAAGAAAAGTGAGACTAAAACAACAAACAACGACCCCCAGGTCGACAGAGGACCATGTTTGTCCCCCTGCCGGTCCCCTTCGTCTTTCAGAGAACAGCGTCCGACTTCAGCGCCTGGAGACTCAAGTCCTCGCTGGCTCCGCGGTCCAGCCCCGGTAAGACGCTCTCCTCCCGGTCCTTTTACCCCCATGTGCACCTACACAAAGAATAAAACCCGATTTTTTTATTAACATCTTTTAATTCCCAATCCGATAGAATTAAATATAATTATATACAGTTAATGCTAGTTTTATTATCACAGTTTGAGCTCAGTCTAATAAACAATGTACAGAGAGGAGATGAATCACATGTACATCATTTTAATCCTGTCTATATTTTACTTAATACACAAGATACATCAAGCCTTTTTTACATGTGAAAGTTATTTTACAGCTGCAGAATTTGCACCTTAACCTCAATGTAAAACAAATCTGCTGTGGTGGTTGAATTTCATTTGTGTAAAATTCAAATCAACTTGTCTCCTGAATTACTGATGAACCTCGTGTGATTTATTCTGCTTGTTTGAAAAAAACTCAAACAAAAGTTAAAATTATCTGACGCACTTGTCTGAAGAAAAAAATTGAAGAATAACAAGCTCTCATGCCTCCTTACACTTCTTTATGTCCATAAAAAGATATAAAATGAATTCATCATTAACAAAGCAGAGAGAGTTTAATTTAAATACTTACTTGCATATAAATCCAGAATGTAAAACACACCCAAAATGGGATGCATAAATATCTGGCTCATTAGCATCCATCACAGTGTCACAGAGGCGCCACACTCGCTCCTCATTTTTTCCTCTTTCATTCAGAGCAATCTATCCATCTCAGCCGCCATCCCATCTGTTTCCTCTCCTCTCCTCTCCTCGCTCCTCTCCTCTGCTTCAGTCTTTCGCGGTCAGGTTAGGGGAGAATATTCATGGTCATCCATCGATCAGAACGTATTGATCTCTGACTGGGGCCGCGTTGGGAAAACAGGAGTACAGTCGAGTTGGCTGAGGGAGGAAAAGTTTGACTTCACTGGAGATGATGTGAGGGGAGGAAAAAAAAATCAAGTGGAGTGACATTTTCTAAATGAGTGAAATTCTGATTAAATTTTCACATTTGTCACTAAAACAAACAAATACGTAACTTAACATATCACACTGTTATTCTGCAATAAAACGGTAATATCCCTATAATTGGCCTATCACTGAAAGGACTTCCAGTGAGTTTGCAAATCAATAGTACTTACTATAATGACTTTTTCATGCCTTTATGCTTTGCTTTAATACCTCATGATCACTATAATATTGCTTAAGTGACTCACAGTGTGATCAATAATGGCAGAGCTCTTTATGGTGTTTTTTCCATCACCTTGTGTCACCTTTATGTTCCTGTAAGAGTCCTGAGGGCTTTACCGGAGATGTGATATTTGCTAAGCGTCATATTCTTAAATTCCTAATGGCTAAAAGGTTCATAAAAGCTAGGAACTGTGGATTTTCATGTGTTGAATGTTCACACACACGAACTACGAAACAGGAATCAGCTCGAGAAAATAAAATGTATTCTTTTGTCAATATATTGGATTTTTTCTCTAGAGGTCAGAGTTCAATCCACCTGCTTTCGTTTTTCCTCCCACCTGTGGGAGTTTTAAAACTTAACAGTGCGTCTTGTTGGTTTCAACATAAACCATGTGTGTGTACCGAAGTGTGTCTACATGTTTGAGTGGGGTGACAGTACCAGTGGCTCCCCTTTCCCCCATCCCCACCGCCTTAATCCATCCAGGCGGAAATTTCAAATGACAGATGGGGGTAGGTGTGTATGCCGAGGCGCGCAGGGGTAATTCAGGCTATCACCTTAAGTAGGTGTCAGGAGGAGAAAAACGGTTGAGGTTTTAATGAGAGCTGCTCCTGGCGGCTTTGACAGGCGACATATAACCACTGGCTCTCTGTGTTTTGGGGGTGGGGTCAATTTCTCTGTTGGTCCTTTAAGAAATTAAAGAAAAAGACACGGTGGGGGTACAAGAGGAAGAGGGTGAAGGCTGGGTCCAAGAGGGTGAATGGATGATTGAATGAATAACAGAATGAGCGAGTGCATAAATGAATAGTAAGTGAATGAGAAGGTGAAAGTGTCAGTGAGAGAATTAACAGGTGAAAGAATCAGTGAATTGAATTTTAAAAATCAGCTGAAGGAAAGTAAGTGAGAGAGAATGAAGACACAAACAGCTGGATGGTTGGAAAAATGGATTAACGTGATATGAACAGTATACAGTCTAAATAATGAAAACATCAATATGTGGATAAATAAGATAATGTTATAGTTTATGTTAACAATGAGTAGATTATTAAAAGATAAAATGATTTAATGTGAGAATGAGATTTACAAGTCTCCCTCGTGTGAGAGGGTCAGAGCATCTGTACCGGCTGCTTTTTCTATTTAAGCATGTTTGTATGATAAGCAGCCGAAACACACGAGAGGAATAAACTTGGTAGGAGAGCAAAGGCCAACACTCACCCCTCATTTCCCCTTCTGCTTTTCCTTCCCTTTCCTCCGCCTTTCATCCTTAATCTCTGGAGAGAAAGAAACTCTGAGTCCTCTGTTTCTCATTTCTGTGAAGTATTCACTTGACACGAAAGCCTTTTCAGTAAAATGCAAACTCTCTTCTCTTTCTCTCTCTCTCTCCCTCTCTTTCTGTGTGTCTGTCTCTCGCTCGCTCTCTCATTCCCAATGGACAGGGAGGTTGTTGAATTGGATTTGCCTGGTGTGGTTTGGCCGGGCCCCATAAGCCACTTTAGCTAAGTCTGTTACCCACAATTCTCTGTCTCTCTCTGATCTGGGCCTTTGACCAAGGTGTGCATGTGTGCATCTATACGATTGCCTGCACCTGTAACTGTGTGTGTGTGTGTGTGTGTGTGTGTGTGTGTGTGTGTGTGTGTGTGTGTGTGTGTGTGTGTGTGTGTGTGTGTGTGCTTACATCTGGGTGTGTTTGCGTTAGTGTGAGCAAAGAAGGGATGTCAAAAGTCTAAGACGAGGTGTGTGAGGTTCAGTGGAAAAAGAGAGGGAGAGGTCCTAAACAGCAGACGTTAGCAGACAGTGGTTTTACAGTGGATCTAAACTGAGGGCTTATGGGTTTTTTGTCAGCTCGACTCTTTAACACTACAGTGTTGAGACCGCTGGCCTCAGCTCAGCTGGGCCTCAGACACGTCGCCACAGTTAAACGCTTTTAAAACAGTCGCTGGATTGAATCTGTTATCAGAGGGTATTTTCTTTACACCTTTACACCACTAATATATTGATTTAAATATTATTATAGTTCATTTAAAGACTGTAAACTGTCTCCATTTAGTCGACACGCTGGATTACTTTATTAACCATCACCACTAAAGGAAATCCACTAATATCAGTTTTTATGTTGTATGACAGTCTAAAATGCCGCTTTAGAAGCTCCATCTACCGGTGGAAATGTTATTACTGTGTATGAAGAATGGAAAAGACGCAGAATTCTGAATATCTGCAGACATTCCAAGCAAATGTAAGCATATAAATTTAAATAATTCACTGTTATTAAACTGTCTGACATTGCTACTATGTGAATTAAGGTTATCTGTCAATCGATCCTTTACCACCAGGTTAAGATATTCTGTCTCATTTTTTTACTTACTTTCTTGCATATTGTTGCTGTTGAGCGAATACATCATGCCTCTAGATTCAAAAGTCTCCACATTAATTTTAAAGAGCTGGAACAATTGACCGCATTCGCCCAGTTATTTTGGAGGCTTGTCGATGATTGTAACATTCACTTTTGAGAGAAATAATTGAAATCCATTGTATAGCTGTAACTGAGGAGACTTAAATGTGGTAATTTGTGGTTTTAATTTCTCTCAGTATGCAGTACCGCATGGTGGTATGTCCTTGAAATAATAATACATCGTATACATCTTGATATTTTTAAATCTCCTCAAGAGAACTACATCAATGCCAGGACTTTGGAACAAATGCCTCAATATCAATGTTGCAGCAATATTCGGGATGAGTAACGGTACTTATATAAAATATCAACGCAATGAGATTTTTAAAATGTCCAGTAATGTTGGTACAATGACTTGTGGGTAAAAGCACATGTCAGAAGAAGTCTAACAGTCCGGTTAGTTCAGAAAAAATCATAATTGATTGTAACTACTGTTTTAATTGATGCTCTCTTATTTTTTTACTTTACAGTAGTGCAGCCTTTAAAACCAGGAACAAGACAACACTTATGCCACATCACGATATGATGTATTTAGTCTTATATCACAATAACAATACAATATCATATATTGTATGTCGTTTCTATACTGAACAAGAGTGGACTGACTGTGTGTGAAGTCTCATCTTTGTTGACTGTGGTCATAAACCAGCAGGAAGAGACAGACAAGAGAGGAGATAGCACATCTTTTGTCTAAAGGCGAAGCCCCTCTGTGAATTGCTTTTTGTGTTTCGGTCATTTATACACTCATGCCATGCAACTACACAGATTTACTGCTGCATTCCAGAGACTGATGATCCTCAGTTCATTTTGAGCATCAGATCTTGGCCACAAAGACTCGGAAAGCGTCTCCTTTGTGCAGCTCAGAGATCTGACCAGACAGTCTCCTCTACTGTGTGGTTTTCAGAGGGCAGGCAGGGCGGAGAGGGACCTGTAGCTGCTCTGTCCCTGCTCTGCACCACAACAAAGGAAATCTAAATGCTCTTTTATTTTATGTACACTGCTGTAAAATCCTCCAGGGCCACTGTGGCCCATATAAAACTGAGAGCTGTCAAATTCACAGAGAGAAGGCACGTGTCGGGATTGAGAGGGATGGTTTATTTATGTTGGCTACTCTAAGAGGCCTCTTATCCAAGCTGTAGTTATTCAGCACAGTGTTGACTTTGTTCCCTGGTCCAACCTGTTCTGTTAAGTTAGTTTACAGCTGTGTATAAAATATTCAATGCAGATGATATTCAAACTACAACAAAGAAAACAGGAAAATCTGATGATCTTAAAATCCATATTACCACAAGATGAAGATACTGAAAACAATAATATGGAAAACGTGCGCTATTCTATTCTATTGTTTAAAAACAGTGCAGAGAAACTTTATTCCAGAGTTCAAAGCAGAAACCTCCTGCCTACATTCACACACACACACACACACACACACACACACACACACACACACACACACACACACACACACAGAGTGCCCCGTGCTGTTCGATAACTATCTCGTCCTCCTACCCAGGATCTTCACCTCTCTGCGCCCAGGAGGAGGTTGTATTCTCCGGGCCACACCAAATGGGACCTGAACAAAGGCCCCTGTGCCTGGATTAATTGGCTGTGTGTGTGTGTGTTCATGTTTGTGTTTAAGGGTGTGTATTAGCAAGTATTTTTGTTTGTGCAAGGAAGGTGGAGAATGTGTTCAGGTTACAGCAGCATTTCTATGTGTCGGCGCAGACACAGTATAGAGGTACAGCCGTGGTGTGTATAAGACGTTTGTATAAGTGAGAATTTGGTATGTATGGATTTGCGTGTGTGTATGCATGAAGCTACCAGTTATGTGTGTAAGCAGGCAGACAGGTAGACGATTCAATAATTGCACATTGAGGTCAGTTATGGATCTGTCCAGCGTGTGTGGTTTATCTGGAAACCACAAGCAGCTCATAGCTGCCCATTGTGTGAGTGGTTTTAACCTTCCTCCACTATTGATTAGCCAGCATTGACTACTCTCCCGCCAACCCATTTGTGTGCGTTTGTGTGTGTGTTTGCGTGTGTGTGTGTGTGAGAGAGAGAGAAAGAGAGAACTGTTGCTATGTGTGCATGAGAATTTGTGGTTCTAACATGTATGAGTGTGTGTGTGTGTGTGTGTGGGTGGGTGGGGGCACTGAAAGTGTGTGAATGTGTCTGATGACATGAACGACCGCCGTGGATGTGTAGGAATTCGAGATTGTGTGTGCGCGCGTGAGGACATCTGCTTCTGCGTGTGTGTGTGTATGGATCAGATTTTAAAAGGGGCAGCGTTGTTGGTGAGTCCCGGTGCTAACGTGATTGCGAATGACAAAGCGTCCAGGCGGGTTTGTTAGCTCCATAATGGGGAATCAATAGACACAACACAGATGTCAATACAACATGCTTTATTGCGTTAAGCCGCCTCACCCCCACCCTGGGCTCTGCACACACACACACAGACACACACAAACTCTATCTGAGGATGTATCAGCTCTGTCTGAAACACATGAATGCTGGTATTAATGTATTTACACCTCTCACACACACATACATCCACTTTTACTGGTATGGCTGTCAAAGCAAGTCGTACACGCTGCTACTTCTACACACACATATTCACACACTTCTGGCAGCTGCATTATGTATTTATGTACCTTACCTTCATACAATATGAACTGTGCAGTTACTGGAAAAGGTTTCAGTGTCATCATGGTTTGTGTTCCTTTATGTGAATGATCATGCTAAACACAACTTCATGAGGTTTTTCAACATTTTGTCTCCTTCTGGACAGTAGGGAGGTGAAGTCCTGCCCCTACAGATGACCTTATTTCAGTAAATACGTTTTTGATCTCATTTGAATTGTGCCACTAATTACATATATAATGTCTGTCAATTTTAAAGATACTTTTGCAATTCAAGAAAAGAAAGACAGTGAAGAAAGAAAAAATACCATTCAGCTTTGTGTAGAAACGGTCAGTGAACTACATCGTCTTCCACGATAATAGTCACCAACATCAACATGGCCGTCACCTCGGCACAAAGTATTAAAAAAGGTGAAAATCACAAGAGATCCAGCCGTGTTGACGGCAGCAATTACAGGAATGGAGCTCTCTACCTTATGTAGGGGGGGCGGCTCGGCAAGGTTTCATTAATCAGTTTTGGTGAGCGTTAAATAACCTACATGGCTGTTGGGTGTTTAGGCTTTTTCAATCATGTACTTTCACAGTCTTATACTTGATTGGTTTAATGAAAAACTGGAACTTTCTCAAGTTGAAAAATGATCTTTTAAATTAGCAAACATCATGTGTGTTGGTCATGGCATAATTCAAACAGGATCAAACAATTCTTTGTCTCTTGCCATTCACAATCATGCATATTTTGTCTCTCCAAAAATAATCACTGCGTTTCTGATTCTTCACCACATTTCCCTGAATTGTCTTTGCAGAGGAAGATCAGCGCTCGTCAGGTTTGAGCTTATTCCAAATAGACATGTACATTTGTCAAAGTGATCATCTGGCTGGTTATTAAAAGCAAATATAAATCACTTACTAATAACACTTACTATTTACATACCGTAAAAGAAGCTTGTACTTTTATCCACCTTTACACTTATACATAACCTTCACATGCAAACCTTTTGTCTTTGTTTCACCCAGACGATAAAACTCATTTCATACCACAGACTCTTCCTGCTGTGCAGATATGAAATAAAAATCCCCCCACAGCCAAATATGGTCACCTGAACTCTCCTTCCCCTCTGTTGCATGTCCGTGTGTCGGTCCATTCAACCAGCTCAAACTGTCATTGTTACCGTGGAAACATTCATAGGCCATTAGACACACATATAGAGAGAAAGGAAGCCAGGTAAACACGGGCCTCCTCCACACATAAAGGCAGACACACATACATGCAGCCTCCATTGGACAGTCATCTTGGTCTTGAGCTCTTGATGGTCACAAAGACCATTAAGGGCTAAATTGGTTGTACTCAGGCTATATTTGACTGCCTCGTGTGTCTCGCTTCCTTTGAGTTTGTAATCACCAATCATATGTAAGTGTGTGTCTCAGTGTGTGTGTTTGTGGCTACATTTTTGGTATGTTTGTGTGTGTAAACATGAGTACTTACTGTGTACTTATTTTTGGTGTGTGTTTGTGTGTGTTTGTGTGTGTGCGTGTGTGCGAAAATTGCCTGATGGCTCATCTCGGTACTTGTGTGTGTGTGTGTGTATGTGTGTGTGTGTGTGTGTGTATACAGGCTAGTGACTATTTTACACCGCGCTAAATAATGAATCCTGGGCACAGCAGGGGACCTTTTTTTGGTTTAACACCATTGCCCACCCCAAATCGAATGCACTCAGCGTGTGCTGCCCCTTTGTCCGACAAGGTGTCCATCGATAGGCTTTCTCCCTAGCGCACATAAACGCCATAAAGAAGCCTGTGCTTATTCATTCGTCTCATAGCTCACATTCCTTCTCTTCACGCTCCCCTCCATCCCTCCTTTCACTCCTTCCATCACTCTAATTCCCTGCCTTGGCCCGACATGCCACCGGGTGTGTTCGGCTGGAAGACGGGATGGTGGAATGAAAAGAGAACATGAGGGCGAGAGTGAGCCAGAAAGGCCTGAAGGCTTTTCAGCTGATTAAGAGCTGGTCTGAGGTCAAGGCTGCTTCTCACCTTCTAATTAAGCAGAATAATTAGGTTTCACACTATACAAGAATCAGAAGCGCGTGTGTATGTGTATCCTGTTGAACTTTATGGTATAAGTGATTCTTTTTTGTAGCCTGTTGTTTTTTGCTTGTCTTCATGTAATATAAAATATCCATTGCAGCTTGTGTATAGCTAATTTATGAGATTACCCAACCTTTGAATCACTTTTGGAATACCTTACAGTTTCAAAAAGCAAAGTCAAACTGGAGCCATTTCTGTTTAAACACTGGAAATTCCAGGTAAATTGATTTTTTGACCACATGGACCCTCAAGATTAAGAATCAAGACTTAGTTTCAGTGTGATAGCTAAAAAGAATATAATCGTCTTATTCTTTTAATCCCAGATCCAGATCAGATCTGTATGTCAAAGGCCAATTGTACACCAGCTTCCATACAAAATCTGTTCAGTTTTTGAAACATTCTGATGCCTGGAGGACAAAGAAACTGTCTGACTAATTGGATAAATACTTTATTAAATTGCGAATCCTTTTGTTAACTTTGTTTAGGATCATGACTTGTTCGATAATAATTGGTCACTTTTTCATTCATGAGATTTTTCCAAACACTGGACAGTGTAACATAACTAGTACAAGACCATAAAGACCATAAAAAAAGCCATGTCCTCTGTATGTTTGAGGGTTTATAAAGTGTCTGATCTCAGGCAGGTGTGTGTGTGTTTGCCCCCGCCTGCTGCTGGTGTGTGTAATACAGAAGTGCTGGTCTTTTGTAGCAACCTGAAGGCAGTGATCTTGTTCCCCTGCCTGCATGAATAGAGAGAACAGGGCTTAGGAAGGGCTCCTGTCCTCCTTCACAGGTCTCTGACATAATGAAGCCAGTGTGTGATCTCACACACAACCTTTCTGTGGAAGTGTGAGTAAGCTCGTCTTGATGCGCGCTTCTGCCGTCTCAAAGCTTTAAGACGTTTTTTTATAGAGATTAAAATGACAAGGCCATGGATAGGCAGAACGGTGTGTATTCCTGTGCATGCGTGCATGTGTGTGTGTGTGTATACACTGTCCCTCTCTGAGTGTTTGCATGTTTATGTGCGCCACTGTAATGTAATCTCACTGTTTGCTGCGCCGCAGGGACGTTTTATGCTCACCAACATAGTTTCTATTGAATAAACCACACACAGAGAGCCAACGCGTGTCCTTTGTGCAGCCCTTTTGCATGTCTGCAAGTGTGTGTGTGTGTGTGTGTGTGTTCCTAAGCAATATGAATCCCTGCAGCCAACAATGCATTTCTTCCCGTCGCTGATACATTTAGCTAATAAAGTCAGATGACAAAAGTGGGGTTAGTTAGATTGGATTCCACCTCTTTTGTCTCCTCTCTCCACTGGGCAATCCCCTTGGCTGGTGGTCAGCGCTGTTTTGGGGGGAAGAAGAGAGATTTAGACCCCCCAATTTAATTTAGCGGACAGGAGTTATGGTAATGAACGTGTGGCAGAGAGAAGGGGGCGTGCGAGGCAAGAGGAGGAGGGGTGAGGGTCCCCATTTACCTCAGGAACACCACATCCTTCCTCTCCTTCCTCTCCCTGACCCCTCCTTCCCTTCAGCCTGTCTTATTGAGGGAGCAGCGGTGACTGTGAAGGGTTTTTAGTGAAAAACGTAATATCATGCAGGGGGGGGGGGGGGGGGTCGGGGGGCTGTATGTATGCACAGAGACAGAAGTAAAGTGACAACAATAGAGGGATGGAGAGGGAGAGGAGGGGTTGTGTGTGTGTGTGTGTGGGGGGGGGGGGGGGTACAGGCGCTGGGTCCGGCCCTTTTTAATAAATCTGAGTGCTCTGGTTAGTGCTTCAATCTGCTGTACTCAACTAACCTCCTACCCACATTACACACTAACACACACACATACACACACTTCCACATACATACATGCACTTACTCCCTGTGACTCATTTTCACCCACATATGCTGTCGCCAGACTACAAGCTCAAGGGCTTTTAGAAGGTGTTTTCGCCGGACTTTGCAGCTGATGCTGCTCCCAGCTGTACTTGTCCACCAGATATGGAGACAGAAAGCACCAGTTTCTTGTGTTTGTTGTTTTTGATATATTAATTTAGATTTCTCTGTTTTCATTTCCTTTTTCTTTTTTAACGTTGGCAGTCTTTTGCGCTGCCTTTTAGGCTCTCCTCAAAACGTGTTTTTTCTTCTTGTTTGTGCATTTATTTGTGTGAGCTTCTCAGTGTAAAAGTTAGGTTCATCGATTCCTCTTAATTGTCCGTAGGTGAGTGTTAATGGTTTCAAATAATGGATGAATGGACACTTGAGTCAGGGAGCTCTCTAAAAAGTGGTTCTGTAGATGTGCGGTTTCAACGAGCATAAGAGAGTAAGAGCAATGCTAGATGACGATTCCTCACAAGTACCTAGATGGGCTGTTTGTACTGCTTCTAATGCACGCACTGGATTCTGTTTGGATGCTCTTTGAGTGCTTTGTGAGTTAGCAAAAACTCGACGCAAAAACACAAGAAAAAAAAGCTGCTGGCTGTCTACCTTGCATTTCTGGGTCCATTTTCTTGTTTGATGGTGTAATTTTCTTATTCGTCATAGATAACTGGCCCGATACAGATGGCATGATGTCAAGTTGAGACATCTCCAGCATCAACAGCGGAGTCTAATAGCAGAAAATATTTCACCTGTCTGAGACATCAACAGTAAACATCAGGTTTTGGTCTCTGAGATGGAAAGAGCAAGGGCCTCTCTTAGACCTACCATTTCGTACCATTGCAGAGTCTTCAATAATATGTTACAGTAGTCACAACACATGGTGGTTTTTTTGTACATAAGGGGTTCAAGTCTCTCTGGATTGTAAACACTGCCGCTGTCGTTCTCACTATTGCCGCTCATGTGACACATGAAACTGACACTTCAAACCCAACAAGTTCAGGCCCGTTCCCTGAGTGCTGTCAAAAAGCACTCTGGGAAAATGCATGAAGAAATCACAAACCTAAGTAGCAGTAGGTTAAGGCTGGTTGAGGGAAAGCAGGAAAATGACACCACTTCATTTTGTAATAACTCCTGAACGCTGGAATACCTCTTTGAATCAAGTGCACCTAAAGTAGCCCACATTTACAACTTCATGCAGTATTCACTCAGGTGAGATACTGGTTAAACTGTTGGGAGGGTTACTTAGCAACCAAGAGGTTACTTGTTTAATGTGTGCTGCTGACATTATGTCGACACTTAAAGCTGCAAAACTGCTTCTCAACTGGAGACTCTCTCGTGACTCAGTCATTACACATAGGGAGACATTTGTTGAGGAGCAGATACATCAGTAAAATCATCAGTGTAAGGTATATCTAAAAAACTGATTCTGAGAAAAAGTTTGTTTGCTTTGTTTTCATAAAAGTAGGACAGGATTTAGGAGTTTACAGCCAGGCATTTGACTACAGCTCTGAGGGCGAAGCGCTCTCAGAGCTGTAGTCAAATGCTGTTTTTTTTAATCCGCTCTGCATGATTTAAAGTACCATAGTCAGCCTGTGAAGTTGCAACGTATCCCCCCCTCAGACGCACAGAGGCCAGACATACTCACGAGCAGTTTTGAACACATAATCGTCTTCACACTCCGTGACTCCAATCTCTCCCACATACAGTGCACACACATTTACTACATCAGATAAAGGAGCGAAAAAACTCTTTTTTCTTTTGCCTTTTTTTTCTCTCCTCCCAGCTCTCCTGCTTATCACCGCCCCCCTCCTTTCTTCTTTTTTATCCTCTTTTATTATCCTTTGCTTTTTTTCCTTCAGCAGAGGAGTGCTCAGTCCAGAAATGAAATTAATCTGTTGTACTACACCCCTCCCTCCTCCTACTCCTCCTCCTCTTACTCTTCTTCTTCCTCCCTGCTTTCCCTCCTCCTCCCGCATCTCAATCTCATTCTCTCTTTGCTCTGTGGGGAGGATTGGACTCGTCACTTTAACCTCTTCATATTGGATATGAATCTGTTAGCCTGCCTGCCCCTCTCTCTAACACTCCCCACCTCAATCCACATAGTTCATGCGCACACAGGGAAGTGCATGTACACAAATACACACACACACACACAAAGGCTCTGTCATGCTTATTTACGCACATGCATGCACACACACACACACACACACACACACTGTGTTTTAGTAAGCATGCAGAGACACTGTACTCACTCATACTTCATTCCACACAGGTATCTAAACAAATCTTTCGACAAATCCCAATCCTCGCGCAAACACACGCACACACACACATGTTGACATCTCTGACAAACGGTCCTCCGGCGGGTTTCTCCCGGTGCTTCAATCAAAGCCATTGATATGAATCTGGGCTGTTTTCTCCATACTGGCAGCAGCAGCAATATACCAGCTGTACTTTTTAGCAGCTACACATCTTTCATCAGGGCCTCTGCCTGGAAAATAGCTGTTTACAGCCGCCCCCACCCGCTTTTCTCCTGCCACTTCTACATAGAGACAGGCGATATTGCTGGATTTTAGCTTTGGCCTTGGCTGAACCACCCTGCCTTATTAGTGAGGATATCGAATGAATGAGAGAGGCTCCATACTTCATATGAAAAAGGGAGGCAGGGAGATGCGGGAGGGGGAGGAAGGGAGGGAGGGAGGCAGAAATGTGGGGAGTGAGCGAGGTTCTCCTTAATGGTTCCCCCTAGGGGTTTTAGCGGCCGTGCGAGCTGGTGCAGCCACATACAGTCATAGCAGCGAAATGGGACAGGTGAAGATCCTCTCCCTCCTCCTCCTCCCCCTCTCTAAAGAGTGGTATGAATATGGTAAATCCGCTGTCCGCTTGGCGGCATGATTCTCTCCCAGAAAATGGCCCTGTGTCTGCGTCCCTCGGGGGTGTAAGCTAAGGAGATTCTGCATTTAGGCCCAGCACTCACTCCTTTTCTGCTCTCTGGGGGTTTGAAAGGGCCCCGGCCTGCCCCAATCCTCCTATCTATCTCGCCACCGCAGCAGCAGTGATAGCACACAACACAGCAGCTCAGCTTAAACATGGTGGCTGGAGCTACACAGCTATCGCTATCTGGATGCATGGCTTTTACTCTCACACACACACACACACACATGCAGAGCCTCTATCCGTGTCAGTGTCTCGCTGACTGAGTGAGGTACATTTAGCTAGTGTTCGCCTGAGGCAGTGAGGGATCACCGATGACCATCGTCATGTTCTGTTACACACACACGCGCGCACACACACACACACACACACACACACACACAGAGAGTTGTTTTCTGCTACCAGCTCTGTGGCTCCAGTCTTGTCGAGGTCAGAGAACATGGTCGGATGGCAGCTCACTCAGACAGTCTGTCAGTCATCCATTACTGGAGAAGACAAAGCATTCAGTTTATTTGCACCTAGTTGGCCTCCATAGTCGAGCTGGGAAATACTGACACTCAAACAGCATATTTCTGACTAAGTACTTCAGTGTTAGTAATCTGACTCGCTCAGGGTCATGATTACTGGCTCTGTCAAAGAGTATTTAATCCAAAATAGGTGGTAATATATGATAGATGATAATAATAATAATAATAATAATATGTCCTCTGAGGGGGAAAAAGGCTTAGTAATCTTAGTTTTATGATCAAACATTGTGTCAGTTCAGCCTTACAGTCTAATGCAGCCAAGAGGCAACGTGAGCTTGTTATAATAACCACCGTCTCAGAAGATATAAAGTCATTACTCCAAGGTATCGCCATTAAATTTGATATATTTCCTCATTCTACTCAGTAGGTGATTAAGTTGTTAATGCAATATACACTCAGCCTATGTGTAAATCTTAATCACCTTGGCTTGTAAAATTAAACATTTATGAGGGTCAGGCTGCAGAGAGAGAGAGAAATTTGGTGTCTTGCCCAAGGACACATGACCCGTTTATGGAATCAATCCTGTGACCTCTCAGCTGAGGGATGGAGACTGTTGGGAAATAAAACATGATCTGAAACCCACAGATGACTGATGAAGATGTGTTTTTTTATTTTTTTTTATTTAAGCATCACATTTGGAGAGTGAAGTTAGTGTGGTCATGTGGTAACTTGAAATAGGTACTTTTTTATTTCGGGGTTTGTGGTAGTTTTATGATTTATGATGGTTTATTCAACCACAGGAGCTACATTGATAAAATAATGAGCTACTGTAAATAGTGTAAGTGGTCTGATAATGATTTTGTGCATTTGATTTTAATCAATGATCTCGGAGAAAAGTGCTCCCTGTGCTCATAACAGCAGTGTGCACAAATGTTAGCATTTGAATTTAGACGTGATAAAATATTGATGCAGATGTCCTCAGTGTGCTCACTCATGCGAGTAGAGGCCCAAGTGTGTGTTTGTGTGTGTTTTCAGATGAAATGGACTTAAGTGTGTGTGATTGTCTGCTGGTGTGTGTGTGTGCATTTGAATGTTTTTGTCCTTCAGCTGTGGCACATGTGAGCCTAAGTGTGTTTGCATAGTGCATCTGCCTGTGCGTGTGTGTGTTAATTTCCCAGCCCCCCACTCTCCCTCCTTCCTCCTGGTCGGTAGGCGGCAGGGGTCCGAGCGCCCAGCGCCCCGTGTCATCCTGAACCCCCTCCTCATCTCCTTTGTCTGCTCGTCAGTTAGGCAGCGGTCTGTGCGGGACCCTGGGATGCGGGGGGTTGACCTTTACCCTTCACCCCCTAACCCCACCCCTCCCCTCTCCGTTGCCGTGGCGATTCATATGCAAGCGACCCGTCATCCGCCTATTCTTTCCTTTCATCCGTCCACGCCTGGCCAGGCTGTTGTGTCACGTCTCAAGTTCAAGTCCTGGGACAGGCCTGGCCGTCCGGGGCCACGCCAGGCCACAACAGACCAGACCTGGCAGGCGGCAGGGACTGGGGGAGGGCGGGGGAACCAGTGTTTGGCTGCTCATTTTTTATCGGGGGTCAGGGGGAGATGGTCGGACGGTGTTATGGGGATGGGCTGAGGTCACACACAGGGGTCAGCTTCACTCTGACAAACATGTCTGTTTCCACTGGTGATTTAATCTGCTATTAATCCTGGAATTCGTATTAGTTTGAGAACAAGTGAAACTGATTTCGTTATTAAACTTGGTCATTTGACTTTCAGGTCTTTCATGAAGTTGTTAAAGGTGCACTATGTAGCTGGGGGAGAAATTTTAATCAGAAGAGCAAGATCTTTGTTGACTGATTTATTATACCTAAACAAACTAAATAAAAGAACCTCTCTCTCATTTCCATGACTGAATAAACTGAAATATCCTGCCACCTTTTGGGCTTCTACAGTTTTCTAAGGACTTTTTTTTTCCCTCTGAAAACAGTTTGATTGTTCACTTATGGACGAATTACATATTGCTTTGGTCTGCTACCTCATTAATTTTGTAAACATAACATATCTTCTCTAAAACTACATAGTGCTCCTTTAATGTTCATTTTTTTGGGACTTAATGTAGCTTGTTCTGCTGTTAAGTTATATAGCATTATATTGACAGACTTTTCATATACTTTGTTCAACTCAATTTATTATCAATGAGGATCAGCCCAATTACAGTGAGACCTGAATTAGTTTTCGCAAGGTTTACCTGACCTGAACCATGTAATGTGTAATTTCTCATCTTATAAGAAATAAATAAATCACATACATAAAATGTACTTAATCCACTTAAAATATTTTTCCATAATTTTTTATTTGTCACTTGGACTCAGCAGGATGCTGGTCAGTCAGTTGTGGTTCTCGTTTGCAATGGCTCTCATTAAAACCAGCATTTCACCTTTGCAATCTTAAGTCATTCCGTTTTTTGTCGAGAGGCTCCATTGTAGCCTCACTGAGGGGCCTGCTGTGGGGGGTTGGTGCTGCCGTCTAGGGGTCAGGGTCAAGGTGGGTGGGGCTCGGGTCAGCTAGCCAGACGGACGCACAGACGGTGGACTTGACATTGAGTGGATGAGTGGATTAACAGGATCGTGAGGCTCCTTGTGTTTATGTTTATTGTCAATGAGGAAGGTTTGAAAGTGAGGGTTTTGGCGGGTAAGGGCTACGTTAGTTTCTGTTGAGCAGAGTATTTATTCGTATGTATTGTAAGGGAACCACAAATTAATCATGTCTTATGCATTTTTCATTTGTGGTGCAGCAGGTGACCTTTTGTGGGTTTGGAGTGCAAAGTTTATGCTCTCCTGACTCTTAAATGTTTTCATGAGCTGACTTATTTATTGCTTTTACTGGAAGGCACATCTTGTAATACATCCACTAACAAAAGAGGTGTAGAGTAAATGAGAGCACACACACAGTCCTTCATTTTGTATGTGCAGCAGTGATTGAATACAATGAATGAACCCTTGACTGACAATAACTATGCTTTCTTTAAGCTGAAAAATACCACCATTGTCACCGTGCAGCACTGTTAGCCTGCAGAGGACACGAATAAACATCCATTCAGAGCGGAAAATTCATACAGAAAACATCTTCGCATTATACACTCCACATTCCACACACATTATACTCAGAAACATACAAATTTGTGGGTTTTATTTGTTTTGTTCCTAGTTTGTTTTTTTTTAAAGTAACACTCCTTGAGGAAATGCAGAGCCTCAGATCCACGTCCAAGGATGTGTTAAGTGGGTAAACAATGCTTGTGTTTGGGGCATTCTTGCTGATAATGGGCTGGACATGTTTTGAAAGTATCCCAATTGGCAGTTGATTGAGCTGGCCTGAAGGTTATACAGCAAATGGAGAATGACTTCCGCCCTCTAAGAGCCACAGCTTGGCCAGCTTGTAATGGTTTCTTGATGCTCGATGCATGCCTCCAACACTATTCATTTTTTAGATGAGACTGTATTGTGTGCTGAGGCTACAAAATCTCTCAGACTCTAACATAACATTTATACAGACAAAGGAATTGCCTTTATTTTATACCATAGCATTTACATTTTAGAAATCTTTCTGTGTGTGCTTTGATCGTGTGTGTCTGTCTATGTATATTTTGCATCTGTATAGTAGATGTAACAGCTGTGGAAACTGAAGTTTGCAAGCTTACATGTTACAGAAATGTTTCAGCTAAAGTCACCACTACCTGACATCTTTAACTTATTAATAAGACATAATTTCCATCACTAAATCTAACCATAATCTGTGTTATCTGGAGAATTGTATTCTTTAAAGTCATTAAAACAGCATTCAGATGATCATATGGCACACAAGTTGAAACTGATCAAAGATCGGAGGGATCTGTGACCAAAATTTAGCAATCTTCCGAATTAGTTTGATTAGTTCAGACACTTCTAATGCTGGAGGTGAACAGTTCTGGCGCTGCTTGTTTGACATTCAGCTGAGGTGAAGCCATTGTCTCCAAGTCCCCCTGTGTAAATGTGTGTATACTGTATATATATGGACGTGTGTGTACAACAGTGTGTATAAAGGGTTTTTCTGTGTGTCCTTGACCCTCATATCAGTGAGCTATAATAGGTTTAATGGATGAAAATCTTTTGGAGACAGAAAGGGTTACGAAATGCAGTTATTCACTTTTAGATGAATTGTAATAGTGCATTCTGAATTACCCATCTGAGACTCACACTATACAGACGTAATAACACATGTTGAAAATATGTCTAGCAGTCTTATAAAATGACTCAAATTAAAGGAGAAAATGCACAGGTTGCAGTAATTACAGTACGAGGTATTTCAAATATGCACTCTGTTTGTGGTTTCAGTTTGTATATTTGAAGAAATTGCCCAGCTGTCAAGGGAAATCCATGTAGCTGGTAATTTTATCATTTTTCTTTTTGCTTGCTTGAACTGAAATTTTGTTTTCTATCTAAGTGAGTGCTATGAATCATGAGAGTTGACAACCGATATTACGATTCCAGAAAAATTCAACAGATCATTTTTGCGTTCCTGAAAATTGCGCATTTTGGAAAAAACAGAGTTTTTACCTGACAACGATGAAATGCACTCGGCACTGACAGGAGCATGCAACCTGTCATTCATGGCAATTGCCACTTTCATTCTCTGTTCCTGAGTGCTGAAATCACTATGTTCCAACTTGTCAGTTTTGGCCCTTCAGTACTGTATCTTTACTGTCATATTGATAAAATTACATACAGCACATGCATCATTTCCTTGAATATGTGTAAATGGATAAAATACCCCTCTGTTGTATATGATTAATTCACCAGGTGTGGAACTCAGCAGGATTTGTTTTCTTTTTAAAGCATCTTCCTCACTTAACTGAGCATTAGCCAGCATCAAATGTAGTGGTCACCAGTGGCTCCTCTCCGGCTTAATAACCATCTGAAAAACAGGATAAAATCCAATAGAGCTCTGCTGCAGCTGTAGTCAAGGGTAAGACAGCGTGAAACCACTCGCTGGTGTTACGGCCAGAATTTGTGATCTAGATAAAAAGACGATTTTTCTCAGGTGGTTCAACAAAATAACGATCAGACACTGTCTGTTCGGGGTTTTTAATGAGCTAATGTTTTAATAAGACATAAGAAAGATTTTTTTTGTAATCTTCAAATATTGGCGTTCTTTCCAAATCCCACCACACACTTCAACACACTCTACCTCCCTCACACACACGGATTAGTTAACAGGAGTTACTGTATAAGCTTGGAAATGGCCGATGACCAACACATACAAATATCGCTGCATCCGCCACACCTGCCTAACCCTTTTTTTTTCACTCTCCTGTCCTTCCCTCAGGAAAAAAATGCGAGAAAGAAAAACAGAGAGAGAGAGAGAATGGTGTTGGGTGGGTTTGGTGAAAAGACACAGAGAGAGAGGCAAGAAAGAAAAGTGAGAGAGAGGAAGGGGTGGACGGACAGAGATACATCAGAGCAAGGAAGAGAGAGAGAGAGATGGCTCTGAGAATAAAAGGAGAGAAGGTGAAGATGAGTACTAAGAGAATGGGAGAGAGAGAGGGGGAGAAAAAGGGGAGAGAGGGTGGGCGGGCGACAGACAGACAGACAGTGAGGCATTAAAATTCATGGCCTTTTTTATTTTCCGTGCTGAAAATCAATACTGTCTACTATGGATGAGGTGAGATGTGGACAACAGCGGTTGCCGGCCAAAGCAGGGGGGAGGGAGGGAGGGAGAAGAGAGAGAGGGGTGGGTGGGGGTGTCGTCAATATTAGCAGTGACACAGCCACTGCAGGCCAAGGTAGAGTTGGAGAGGAGAGAGAGCCACCGGGGGGGGGATGGGCGGTGTGTTTATATATATGTGTGTCTGTGTGTGTGTGTGTGTGTGTGTGTGTGTGTGTGTGATGGAGCGGGGGGTAGGGTAAGGTTCATTAAGTCTGACCAGCAGAGCTTTTGGCCAGCGTAGCAGCAGCAGGCCTTTTGTCCGAGGGTCCGGACACACACACACACACACACACACACACACACACACACACACACACACACACACACACAGATGGATGGACTGATGGATATTACCCCTCTTTCCCATTGTAATTTACAACCCCCGCAGAAGCTCCATCATTCAGCCGATGGTGTGTTTGACTAATGTCTGGCAGATGTTCTAACGCTACACGCCAACTATTGTCGCAGGGCTGGGGTCAGTTCGCTTCTAATTCAGGAAATGGAGATTCTTCTGCGCTCCAAAACTATAAATCTTCCACCATGAAAAGCCTCATCCCGTCTATGCTCAGCGCTTATTACATTAGTTTCATTTTACACTTTAACTGCACGCACAGACCACCAAGACTGTGGTGAGCATGTCAACCTTCTGGACAATGTGGAGGACACGCAGTCTGTCTTTTAGTCAATTTATGGAAATACATGCACTTGAGCCAGGTCTTACATAAAATCCAAAAATATATCTAATTTTCCTCCATTTTGTTGTATCTTTGATTACGTTTGTGGAGCACCAAAGAGGCCATAAAAACAGTAAAGATGATCATCAAGGACATTTTTAAACCATGCTTACTGACGTGTGAATACTCTGGTTAAGAACTGTTGTAACATCCGTTTTACTAATTGGTTTAAATGTGATTCTACTGGTGATTAATGTAAGTTTAATGTTTAAAGGAAATTTGCTGTATTTTCAACTACTGTCTTTTTTTTTTTAAATATTGTGGCCATTCTGATAATGGATCATTATTATGGATGGCAATCAGATTAATGTTCAATATTATATGATTCACAGCATTTCTGCATTAACTGATACAATGCAAGCTAAAGATACATAACAATGTCTAACTGAAGAATGCAAAATACGAAGGCGAAGTGCAAGAATTATGTATTTATCTGCTGCATTGTGGTGTCAGTCTCAAAGAATCTGACATGAACTGAGATGAAAGGATGCATAAAATAGTGCAGTAAAGCCTGAGTTTAGTGCTTCTCTCTAATGTATCGATAATCATTCACAAGAGGAAGCAATATAATATCTTGCCATATCGATATTTGTTCCACCCCTAGACATAATAACTTTGCATTCAACACCTTCATTGTAGACTCACAAACTCACAAACTCCAGAAGAACAACTTACATCATGGCAGCTAATTTGTATAGTGTGATTTACTATCATTTAAATGATTAATGTAAAATATTTATTTGAAAAGCTTCAGGAGACTCGAGCCTCAGCAGTGTAGGTTGCAGTTGCACAACCCATAGAAAATAAATCCCAGGTTGAAAATATTGCAATTCCCCTTTAATTTATGATGATGTGTTGAGGAGGCCAAGTTCAAGCTTACCGTGGCATCAAAGTCCGTTTACAGGTCTTGGATAGTGCGACTGCATAGAAAAGTTTTGTTTAAAGCCTTTTGTGGCTCCAGAGGGAGCTGCACAAGATCAGACAAAGTCAGAATCAGTCAGTTGGACGTTTGAAAATGACTCAAATCTGGGAGTTAGAAGGAAGTGATCTTACCAGAACTCTGTAGCCCACTGCTAAATTCTAACTGAGGCTAGCTTCTTGAGGAGTTGAATCTGTGACTGAACCGTTAGTGGTTGTGTTGCATTGTGGGTAATGATACTGTTTTTTCCAGCTGTCCATCTTGAGTCTGACGAGTGCAAAGATGCGTGATGCTCTTTCAAGATGAGTCAATTAATTTGATTAGTCGATCGAAGAAAAAAAGATCACTGATAACTTTTTGAAAATCCACTAATCATTCAGGTAATTATTAAAGAAAAGATCCCGAACATTTGCTCCTTCCAGCTTCTTAAATGTAAGAATTTGCTATTTTT
Source organism: Diplodus puntazzo (assembly GCA_963678695.2). NCBI lineage: Eukaryota > Metazoa > Chordata > Actinopteri > Spariformes > Sparidae > Diplodus > Diplodus puntazzo. The sequence goes on from OZ023169.1 coordinate 5,238,563, forward strand.
CTTAGTCCTTTATGATATTTAATGAAAATAATGATTCGTTGACACCCTGACGATTTCCATGGTTTAATGGCATCATTAAATTAACATTTGTAACAGCTTTGATAAGTGATATTAGTCACAACTTAGAGAATTTTGGTGATACTTTAACTTCAGCCGCTGTCCTATCAGCATCTACTCAGTGTCAGAAAGATTTCAGGGAGATTCTGATTCGACTGGCACAGTAACTGTGCCTGCCAGGATCTTTGGTTTCTTCTTGAATAAATCTCTTGATGTATTTCTTAATAGAATCCACCATCTGAGTCCAATCCTGACAGTGAAGTGCAGCTCTGAGCTGAAGTGATTTTTCTGGCATGAAGGTGTTCCTTAGTTGTTGTCACAGTTGATATTGTCATATATTATTAACTTTCTTCTTCTGTTGTGAATAGAAAATATGAAAATGTGTTTACTTTGGAACGAGACCAGTTGAACTGAAGTTGAAACCAGTCCAATAATCGCTTTGTTGCTATTTTGAGAGCCAAATATTACGGGAAAATAAATTGTGAGTCCTGCTCGTATCATTTCTAACAACAAGTAATGTATTTTCAAGTTCCTTGATGTAACAGGTTAATTCCAGCTTCTGCTTTACTTTGTTCTACTTCATAGCCTTTTTTTCTTTTTTACATCTGTGGTGAAGGAAATGCTGCCTCTAACAAACAAGATGAAATACATTGTTGATGATCTGATCTGAATTGTGGCATCAATTTAATTGCACATTCTGCCTGAAGCACCTTTAACTTTTTAGATATTCTTCATGTCTGAGTATGTTAAGCATTGAGGAGAACTTTGTTTTTTTAGTTCAGTGTGGATATGCAGTTTGTGGCAGCGTAGCACGTCGTGTGTCAAGATAAAAGTGCTTCCTTTCAGGCTGATAGACCGACAGGAAGACAGAATGCTGCGCACCAAAGCGGGAACATTTGACGTGGGGTAGATGCTGATGTGACAGCTGCTACTATCACTGAACAAACCCGTAGATACAAAAACAAAATTTAAAGTTGAGAAAACATCTGTCGTCATCTGTAGCTGTTGTCTGCGGCAGTAAAAACCCTTCCTATCAGTCACCGGAGGTGTTTGTTTAGCATCATGATTTGATCATTCAGTGATCGTCTAAGTTGAACTTCCTGCTTGTTGACACCCATCAATAGTCTGCTGGTACCAAACCATCCCACAGGCCGCTGTCTCCTTCCTCCATACAAGCAGATAGACCCAGGGCTAGTGGTTACTATGGGGATAAGGGGAGAGAGAGAGAGAGTGGGAGTGAGCGAGGTAGAGAGAGGCAGGCCGTGGTTTTGAGGTGTAAAGCATCATAAATAATGGAGGCTGCACCTCACATTGAAATGCAAAGGCTGGAGCTCGGGCCTGAGCAGAGGTAATGCTGGCTTTTTGAAATTTATTTTTCATAAGCGTGATCCCCCCAGCCTCCCCCAATCTCACACACACACACACACACACACAAACACACACATTCAAACACATTGCTCCTTATAACTCTGCCGCCCCCCCGTCCCATACAGAAAACATACCTTAACATACGTTTGCATTCCAAATTTCATCAAGTCTGCCAGAGTAGATTGGCTTTTATTGAATTCAGTCATTCATCAAACGCACGTCAGAAGCAATATCAAAGTGAGGCTTGTTACTGAGGCATCCTCATAACAATATATCAGAATATTTCATCTTTTTTTTCCTCAGTGGAATGAAAATGTGATGCGGTATTAACACATCTGCATATCGTTTATGCGGTACAGGTATTAAAAAAGCTGCGGTCCTCATTTAAAGTCAAACTTTTGATAAAATGAAGTTTATTTTATTTTCTGATTATTCCCTCTTAAGATTTCTACACTTCGTCTCTGTTTGTGTGTTCGTGTGAGAGAGTGTGAAAGGGGAGAGAGAGCAGACATCCAGTACGTGCATTCACGTATATGTTTGTGTGTGTGTGCATGTGAGCACACACACTCCTTTGTGTTCGCATTGTGTCCACAGTAGCATGCCGATGTTAGCTGAAGAAAAAGAGCCAGAATGTGGATGAGATTCCTAACTATGTATGACTGACTGAGGCCACTCATATGTAGCCTTAACGTGTGTGTGTGTCTGTGTGTTTGTGTTAGTGTGAGAAAAGTGAGAGTGAAGCAGAGAGAAGAGATATGGCCCGGCCACCACAGTGGTTTTGTACACCAACATGCGGTTATCAGCTCCAGTCATGCTGTTAAAGGCCTGTGACCACTGAAGGATGTAGATAGGGGTAAATGTAACATCCCTGATTGGAAATTTCTGATGATGCATCGGTGAAAGATTGATCCTAATTCCACTTGTAAATGCATCATCTTAATTAGTGTAATCTGTGCGTAGCAACAGCTGGTTTTGTATTTGCATTGTAGGTTTTTTTATTATATTTAACACAGTATGAATATATGATGTGCCAGATACGTTGGGGTAAAGATCGTTGCACCCCTTCCATTCCAGTCAGTCTAATTGTTGACAGATAGAGGTGCAAAGTGACTTAGAATGGCACTCAGTAGATCACATACCTCTGCAAAGGCCCAACAGTACTTACTCATAGACACCAGCCACTTAAATATGCCTAAATTTCTCATTAAGATCAATACATTATTCCCTTCTAAGACACACTGCCTGCAATATTATTTATTATGTTTAAAGTATTTTGCATCGGAGGAGGGCTGCACAACATGTTAAATAAATTCATATATTTCAAATGTTTTCACAGATGATCAGGTTTGTTTCACAGTTTCCAATTTTCACTTAGAAAAAAAATATTTAATTAATCATGATGTGACATATGTTGGGGTCTGTACCAAACAAACAAGAATGCCAGAACGTGCAGCACTACAGTACCTCATCTTTTAACTTGTCCCAGTCATCAAAACAAAATGTTATTATTTGAGTCAATACAAAGGTGTCAGAGCAGAATAGTTACCTGAGGTCTCTGAAAATCTCAGATAACTTCATGTTCTTTAAACTCTAAAGTGTGTATGTGATTTCCTGCGATGTACTCATATTGTGCATTGACTCTAAACAAATGTGGCCTCTTGTCAACGTATTCAACATACACTTAAGATTCTGACTGCAACGTCCTCTGATGTATCTGTTTATTTATTGTGATAAATCTCACACGGTAGAGAGCAAGGGCAGGTGTTCAGGCAACATCCTCAGTTTTGCTCACACTTCAAGCAGGTGTAGCGTGAATCAGAGCTTTGCAGCATAATGCATTTGCAAGAAAGTGATGGAGTGAATCGAGTGATGACAAACAAGTCAAATCCAAACTTATCATTTTAACACTTTAGGATCATTTTTACACTTTTCAGTTACAGTAAGGGATTATGAGTCAGGTGAATTTCTTAATCAATGGGCCCTTAAAAATCAACAGTTCTTAGTTCACGGGAGCTTCTGTGACTTGTTTATCATTTAACTTATATATTTATAGAGCCTATGTGTATGAAAACTGACACCAATACTGTGTTTTCCACCTGTCTCTGTTTTGTTTCTCAACACCATCTATGTTAAGAAGCTTTCAGAGAGGTGGAGGACTATTCTGTATAATCAACATAGCAATCAGCGCCACTCTCCTCCTGACACACACACACTCACACACACAAAGTGTTGAGGCTTGCTGGCGTCAGGCCAGAGCATCAATAAAGCCAGTGTGAGTTTGAGAGCCATTTAAGGGCCATTTCGCCCCAGACCTACAATCCTCCATACTGCTCACTACAGCACCTCGGTGACCATCAGGCTGACCCTGTGTGAGGAGAGATAGGTTGAGGGAGAGATGAAGAGGCAATGAATACGTAGAGGCAACACTGAGAGACAAATTGAGATGGAGAAATTGTGAATGAAAGTGGGGGAGTGAGAGAAAAGAGATTGTAGAGGAGAGAAGAGAGGATTAGAAAATAAAGGAGGGAGAGTTGAGGAGAAGCAGAAGTCTGTCAGTTTGGTTTGTCTGTTTGATCTAAACTATATTCAAAGTCTGCCTTTGTTAAACCAGCTGTTGGAGTCCAGTTAGATGTAAAAATTAAGACTTTTCTTGAAAAAAACATGAAATTCCACAAAAGGTTTTTGAACAATGAAACAATCGATACGAGAGCAGATCAGACAGGCTTGAATATGAATGTAATGTAACACAGCTTGAATGTGTAATTATGTTAGAACTGTGCATTGATTCTGAGGACTTTCTCTAACATGTAAGTCAGAGCAGGTAGACTTCCAAGAGCGTGTATTTGATGGATATTTACTGTCACATTTCTCTTTGATCCAGGTGAGGTTTTCTGATATGCAAATGAAAAAACACACTTTTTTCTGAGAAAGGTTCGTTCGGTCTTCAGTCTCCAGGGAGCATCGACGTATGATGTTACCGGCATGCAACGACACACCTTCCTTTGCTCCATCTTTCTTTCTTTCCTCCTCAGCCCCATTTCTCGTCTTCTCTTCTTCTTTATCATCCCAAGTTTTTCTCATCCTCTTCTTCAGGTTTGCTCACCACTTAAATCCGTCCATCTGCACCTACAGTGGATCTGTCTACTTATTGATCTCCTCACACTCTCTTCCTCAAGTACATTACACCCTAAGTCATCAAATACTCACCTATCATTTTCATTAACACTTTTACTCTGATCCCTCGCAGTGAGATTTCTTGCCAGTCATCTCTTCCTCATCGTCGCCTCTCCAGCTCACTCCTCCCCCATCTTCCTTTAATTCATTTTCTCTTTTTATTTGCTCGTAACACTCCGTCTCTGCACTCACTTTTTCATCTGTCGAGTCTCGGCCTCTTCGTACTTTACCGTCTCGTCTGTCTCCAACTATCCCTCTTTCCTCTGCCCTACATCCCTCTCTCCCTCCCTCCCACCCTCTCTATTGATCCAGCCATAGTTTTCTGTCTTCCCTGTGCTGGCTGGCTGGCTTTAATCAATATAGATAATTGTCTGCTTTCTCTTCATGCCAAACACGCTGTGTTTTTTCTCAATGAATCCAGGTCTTTCCCCTACGCAACCCGCCCGCCCCTCCCTCCTCCCCTCCACGCGGGAATCCCTCCGTTAATGACAGGAGATAACCTGCTTTCCTTACCGATTTTTTTCCTCCCCCCTCCGATCCCTCTCACCCTCTCCCTCCCCCCTCTCGTTCCCTTGTTCATCGATTACCGTGAGACATCGCCCTGCGTGCCCCCGTCAACAAATGTAAACACACCAGGCCACGTGGCTCGCCTGTGAGTACAAACATACGCCGATATACAAATATTCAGATTTACAAAGGTACACTAAGTTCGACCAACACCTGGTCAGGTGGGAGCCACCAGAGAGATCCTGTTATGACATTATAACCATACTTGGCCTCTCTGTTTGTCAAAATGTTTTATACATGTGGATTTGAACCAGTACTGCAAATATTACTCAGAGGCTGAAATAAACCCTCACATCATTTCCTGTCAGTCACCTGGAACCGCCTTGAAACAACAACTTACTTTCACTGATATGGACCAGAGAAATATCACCGGACGTGAAAGACTAATTCACACAAAGACACCATGCTGCAACTTTTTTGTTGGAATATGATAATTCACAAAGTTTTAATTTTCCCTGACTAATATATAAATAAAGTCTGTCTAAAGTCCCTGACACACCAAACTGACATAAAAAAAAACTAGCTGTGCTGAAGGCCGACTGTTGTGTCGCTTCAAGTCTTTGTGACGCGGCCAAAAAGTTTCACTTGAACACGACGCAAAAGACCACAGTCAGCTGCCACCAGCTCATATGTTCTGCGCCTATGTAAAAGGAAATACTTCTCTGCCAATATACAAACCATTGTTATGATAAAGCAGCATTTTTTTAACACCACTCTTGCTAATATAGCCTGATATATTCTTCTAATCGATAATATGTCTGATTAAAAGTTGCAAATGGCACTGGAGCAGAGGCAGAGGAGCATAACCAGTCACACATTCGTATCCTGCCAAATAATCACCAACTTCACAATCAAACAACCATTAACAACAGCTTATTTACCAGATTAAATGAGGCCACAAAACAAGTGTGGGAAAAATACAGCTGAGCAGTCACAGCTTTGAAAAGGTAAATGTCAGTCACATATCTCTGTGAAATGACAAGAGCGTACTATACAGCCATTGTGTTTGTGCACTTCTGTGGCTCCACAGAAAACTGACCTTTGCTGCTCTGCTGCTTCTTATGTACTATAATTGCACCAAACTGCTGTGTACACACATTAGAGTTGAGACACAACTGATACCATCTTTGTTAGCCCTGTAATTCTATTCAGATAGTGTGAGATAGTGTGTGTTATTTATAACTGTTTTTGAGAGTTGTTGAATCAACTTAAAGAGGGTGTAGTTAGTGATGCTGTTAAACTATAGTGCAGTATACACATTTTTTTTTTCTTTTATTGTATTAGTATATTTTTAGTGTATACTTGCTATAAAACACACAAACTTAACATAGTTTTTGTGTCACTCTTTAAAATCAGATAGCTTTTCACCTGTGTTTGTCATATTATCCTGTCATTTCAGGTACAAGAGTGACCTCACTGAAGAATAGTTTAAAAAAAAAAAAGATTAATGACACCACAAATTGTAAACTTGATTTTTAAACTGTGTAACCATAAACTTCCTGGACCTCAGTTTTTTCCCGCAGACAGCAGAGTTACTGCGCAGCTTTTAAAGACACAAGTCAGAAGGCAATACAGTTTAATCCCTTTTTCTTCCCTCTCCCCTGCTCGTATGGACATTAGTACACCAGACCTGCACATGAAGGCAAACATCTGAAACGTACACAATGCAGCCGCTCCCTAACAGCATGCGGTCCTGGCATCCACACAATTAGTCTCTATAGGGGGGTATGGCAAGGCCATGCCGTAATTACATAGCTCTATATGAAGCTGAGTGGGGTGGGGACCGTGGAAGCAAAGGGTAGCATGCACTATATACTGTGCTGCATTGTGACCCAAGCTGCCGCATTGAAAACCTGGCTTACAATCGATAGTGTTTCATAGGAGTGAATAGAGAGGCAAGAACATTGAGTCAAGTCAACTTTATTTATATAGGCCAATATCACAAATAACATATTTTTCCTGAGGGGGATTCACAATCTGTACAACATACGACATGTTCTGTCCTTAGAGCATCGATTCAAAAAAGGAAAAACCTAAGAAAAAAATAGTAATAATAAGGATGAAATGCGAGGAGAAATAGAACTCCAGGGACAAACAGACATGCTATAGATGTTGTCCTCAAAGAATAGACCAACATATTACAATTCATGAACATATAACAAGAATACACAGTAACACAGATGGGGAAACAAACACAGACCGAGAGAGAGACCAGGGGGGATGCTGACTCTCCTGAAAGCCGAAGATCCAGATCCAAAACATCTGGAATGAGCCAATGCAGAGAGAGAGAGGTCCTGATTGCCTGGTCCAGAGAAACCTGATTGAATAGAGAGGACAATGAAGAAGATAAAGAGAAAGAAAGAAAAGAGAAAGAGAGATCGGCGCCCAGCTTGGATAATCATGTGCTTGTGGAACAACAGGGTGTTCAGTGGTCTTCAGAAAATCAAGGCTTCTGGCCAAGCTAAACAGTCAAGTGAAGCTGAAAAACGATAAGTGACTGTAAATTAGTTCAGTTTTATGTTAATTAACCCTCTTTAAGCCACAAAATGGACTTCCTGGAGAAAGCTAGTTGATGTTTGCATCTAAAGTATCAGTATTTCCCAATCTGAGGATGACACTGAACAGTTTCTTATATGCTGCCTTGCAATGATGTTATGATGGTATGTTTAACAATAATAATACCTGTTTATTATTTGAGGATTTGTCCTGAAGTCCCCTAATACTAGCATTAATTGTTTAACCCTGTCAGCGGGGAAGAGGAAACAAACCTGGTGAGGGTCAGAAACCACTCTGCAGTCAAGAGGGATCCCCACAGTCAGGCCACACTGGTTGCTTGCTCTTGCGAGACATCCCATAAAGGCAAACAGCGATAAACTCAGCAACATCTGCTAACGAGGCTATGCTAATGGTATCACTCACAGCCCTGCCATCAAGCCAGTGGCTGATCTGCAACAAAACCTACAGTAATGTTAGCAGAGACGAGCTGTCACAATGAATAGCATCACCATGTCCGCTGAGATATACAATATACATTGTACATATACTGTAGAAAGTGCAGGGTCGAGATATACAAGGTCACACAGAGAAGAACAGGTTTAACAAAAGGGAAGGTAGGAACCAATATGAACAGGACAACAGGAGGAGAAACGGATGTTAAAGCAGACATTACTGTTATTATCTGCTTTAACATCCGGCTTGATGTAACAGAACACAACCAAGGCTGTGACATGTAGCTGTGTTTATACCACAGCAAGACCATGTGTGGTCGTCAGCGTGAAGGAGTGTGTACTGCAAGGTATTTGGGGGTTTTAGTAAGTCAAAGCAAATGTTATGGTTAATTTTAACTTTCTATTTATTTTTCAATGCAGTCTGTAAAAATCCCGAACAGAAAAATCACAATAATCACGGGATTTGAGTGTCGATTGCCGAATTGTGATGAAATCCAAGCATGAAGGAGAAGACACACACGCCTTCTTTATCTCACCGCTCCTTCTCTTTCTGCTCTATAACTTTACTTGCCGCCGAGAGACGACTCTAACCGCTGCACTTCAGCCATTTTGAGCTTGTTGTGTAGAGCGTGTTTGTGTGTGTGTGCGTGTTTGTGTGCGTGCGTGTGTATGTGTGTATACGTGTACTTTTGCACGTTGTGTCTGTGTGTGAAAGTGTGCTGGTGCAGAGAGAATGGACCCTTATCCAATTTGTACTAGTCAGTAGTGTGAAATGGCGGTAGGTCAGTCAGCCAGGCAGTGTGTGTGCGTGTGTGTGTCTGTTTGTCTGTGTGTGTGTGTGTGTGTGTGTGTGTGTGTGTGTGTGTAAGAAAAGAGTGGTCTTAGTTGCACATAACACTGTGGTGGTCCGGCTTGTGCCAGCATGCTTTCATCTACACTGAATAACGACCACACACACACACGTGCGCACAAACAAACCGAATAGCAGACATGATTATTGTAGAAATTATAAAGACATAGTGTAAGGAATAATATTATAGTGAAAAGTATAATAGCATCATGGAGGCATCCCTGTTGTGTGTTACAGTCTTACAGGCACGTACACACTCACACACATACACATTCCACCCACAAAAAGATAGATTTCTCCATTAAATTGGTCGTTATTGTATAGTCTACCCCCTATGGATCTGATCTATAGAATGACACATACGCACACCTATTCCATCTATGGTGGTTACAATTATCTCTGCTCCAGAAGCCTGTAATTGTGCGCATGTGTGTGCGAATACGATGTGCGTTTATAAAGGTCTTCTCATACCTTATACAGCCTCTGTCAAATTCTTTTACTATTAAATTGTTTACTTTTATAAGAAAAATGTTTTGCTTACTAAACACTAAAATACCACTGATGAAATCTCATATAAATGAATTGACCTTGATACACCTCAAGCTTTTATCACCGTTCCTTTCTTTTTTCTTCTCTTTTTTTTTTTCCAGGTATTCGCTAATGCTCAAATCAAATTTAAAATTGCCACACACATGAAAGCGTTTCAGAGAAACATTTCTAATGCAGCCTAATGCCGTCGACAAACCACTCCTGATTACAACCTCGGGTCAAACAGCAGGGCAGCAGGTGATTTGCAGCCTCTGTAAAAGTTTACGCTGTGCACAAACTCACACAACCTCCCCCCCCCAAAAAAAATACACTCACACTCGCTTAATGACTCACAGTGGCTTAGCAGCACCACGGCCATTGTCTACATCTGTAATTGTGTGTTTTTCTGTGTGTGTGTCTGTGTGTGTGTGTGTCCATGTGTCATTTGGTGAGTGAACATAAGTGGGTCTGGGGCGGTCTGTTGATGGAAGGAGTGTAAAAATAGAGAGATAACAGCCACTCTGGAGCGAAAGAGTTGAAGGAGGAGGGGGGTCAGAGCCGGGTGGCCTTGAACACCCATTCTTCCCTCCAGCCGTCGATTCGTCCATCTCTCTCTCTCTCTCTGTCCCTCTCTCTCCGTGGCTGGCTCGCCGATTCGTTCAGCCCACCTCAACAAAATGGAGTTTGTTAAGTGGAAGGCAGCGACGATGGCCAGGAGGTTACAGATTCAGACGAGTGACTGGAAAGTTGGTTGGAAGGCTTGAATCTTGAAAGCCTCGAAGGAAGACATTTGATTTGTTTTGTTTTGGGGTATTTGCTGTAGTTGTAATCTTTGTTAGCTGTGCTGTTGAATCAGAGGATTTCTTGGATCATTATCCACCCATCAGAAGAGGCTATTTGCTGTTATTCATTCTTGTAGATTATGGAAACAGTTTCTGCTCAGCAAGATAATTCACTCTAAAGGTTCTTTCTCTCTTGCTCTCTTTTTCTTAAATCAACGTTGTATTGGGACGTAGGGCAGCCTTCAAAAACATATTGTCAAACCTGAGACCTTTTACTTCTCAGCCTCTGGAGCAGATATAAACTTGAAATAAAAAATTTAAGAGTTTAAGACTTTTGCATTGAGATAAAAACAGAAACAAGCAAGTAAATACTTAGATATAAGATGGAAGATTCTGCATTAAGATGTCTAAACACAGCTAGACTTTTTTGATATATTCTGTTGAGAAGTGAACTTACATTATCCCAAATATTTCAAATAATATCAAGCTCAGAGAAGTCTGATTTATTATCAAAGTAAGGATGCATTTCGCTTGGTCATCTGTCGCTCTCACTTCCTGGAGAGAATCAGAGAGTGATGAAGTAAGCTTGACTTAATACATTATCTCGTCTGTACACATTTCTGCCCAAGTCTCAACGTCACATTGAACAGTGACAACAAAAACATGATCCCGTGATCCCATCTTTGATTTTGATTAGGGGACCGCTTGCTGCAGAAATGACATATTGTGCTTTTAAAAATGAAAAAAGTGAAAGTGTAAATGTAAAAGTAACTTACAATGACACATATGTTCTCTCTGCTTAATATCCTATTGTTGTTCAAGCGGCCAAAAGTGGTTGCAGAATTAAAAAAAGAGAGAGTCATTGCGTGGCCCACTGCCTCTAGGAATGCTGGGAAGTTTGGTGCACAGTGAGGAGGCACAGGGGTGCAAATCATACCACCCACCCCCCTCCTCCTCTCCTCCACCCTGGCTTTCCATCCCATCCCTCCGTCCCTTGGGGTGATTTCAGAACCTGCATCCCCATCCCATCTTATCCTTAAATTCGGAATCTGCCCGGAGCGTCCTGATCCCTGCCTGCTGGAACTGAGGACCGTCACGCTCCCAGATTAGGGATTTCTGATGCAACTCTGGTCAGGACAGCAGCTCAGCCCTGCAGCCTGGGATTGTGTCTATGTGTGTGTGTCTGCGTGCATGTGTGTGTGTGTGAGAGAGAGGTTGTGTACTTGCTGCTACATATGAGCGTATTCATGTAATTGTGTTGCAGCTCCCGGCGAACGTGCCTCACCTCTGCTTGCGTGTGTGTTTGGGTGGAAAGTCTTTCGTGTTTTCATTCACTCTCATTTATGCTTCACTCTTGCGAGGCTTTTTCTGATGTTGCGGGAAGGTAAATAAGAGCTGCCGCGCTTCGTCTCTTGACCTCTCGGAACAAGAAAAAAGGGAGCCCGCGATTCTGAGAACGAGAGAAGAAGAAGAAGGAGGAGAGTTAGAATGAAAGGAGAGGGAGAGGGTGTGTTTTGGCTAGTGCGAGGTGGGTTGAGGCGGGGGCTATAGGCAGCAGGCAGCAGCCTCTGCGAAAGGGCCTCCAGTGTGCGCGGGTCTGGCTACCCCCTCTGCGGGGCCCCGATCGATACAAACTCAGAGCAATAAAGCTTTCCCCCTGTCATCTCCGCAGAATACAAAGCAGAGCGGGGAAGGGAAGGGGGGAGGGAGGGTGAGGGATGGGGGTGGTGGTGGGGAGGGAGGGTGAGGAATGGGGGTGGTGGGGAGGGAGGGGAGCTGTTCCGCTAGCCACACCAATTTCCTAACCCCCCTTTTTCGCCTCCTCTCTTCTTCTTTTTCTCTCCCCCATTTCCAACCCTAAACCACAACCCACCTCACCCTCCACCTTTCTGTTACATCCCAGTCCCCCCTCATCTTCATCCCCATCTTCTTCTTCTTCTTCTTTTTCTTTCCCCATCCGCCTTCTCGGCCTCAGCCAAAAGCGAACAGGCTGACGAGCTGCATGTATTTTATAATTAATGCTGTTTGAATAAATACTCTCAATAATTCATCGTTGTTATTTAAGGAGAGATTGATGGATTGACTGAGAGAAAGTGTAAGAGAGAAACAGAGCAAAGATCAGATCTGGGGAAAGGGTGGGAAATGGACGCCGAGCAGAAACGAATGCAGCGCTGCACGGAGAGGTTTAAATAGAGGGGGTAGGTGCTGGTAACAGAAGATGGGGATGGGGTGACGGCCGTAGATGAAGGGGGGGAAGGGAGTAGAGGTATTACACTGAGCGAGAGATGGATGTGTCGATGGAGAGGAGCTTGCTGCGAGGGAGCTGGGGAGAAAAAGGAGATTGAGGCGGAGGGGGGTTATTTAACGGGACAGGAAAGGAGAGGACAGGAAGGGGTAAAGAGGTCAAATAAGCGCTCTGTTTAATTGGGAGCCAATTTAAGTCAGGTCCAATCGATAAACCTGTAAACCTAACCATCTAACGGCTCGCAGCACGCACCATAGATCACCGGGTATCCATGGAGAGGACGGCGGGCTGCCTCCAACACCTCATTCAGTCATTCATTTGTTTGCACTTGTGGAGCAACCCGGCAGAGATTCAAGATCAGGTCCTGAATCAGAATATGACGGCGAAGGAAAGGCTTCATTTTTAATTTGGAGGTCTCAGACACGGTACTGGGATTTTCACGCCAAATCCACACAGCCTGAACATAAATATCCCTGGAGTCACATGACAACCTCATAACTCCAAATTGAAGGATAATATGATCTTCTTTGGGCGGAGAAATTCTGCCATCCCTGGACTTATGAGATCCTTTCAGCCCCCATAAAAAAAATGGGGTGGTCAAGCTGAAAAGAAGGCAGAGGGATTTAGTACTGAACGGTAAAAACTAGGGCTGCAACTAAGGATTCTTTTCATTATCGAATTGTTTTCACAATTAATCATTATAAAAAATCCTTGTCAGAATTTCCTAGGGCCTAAAGTGACTTCTTGAAAATGTTTAAATGACAAAGAAAAGTAGAAAGTTGTCACATTTAAGAAGCTGGAACCAGTAAATGTTTGACATTTTTACTGGAAAAATGACAAAAATATCAAAATGTTTAGCAAATAATTTTCTATATGTTTACCAGTCGTTGCAGTGGAAAATCAGAAAATTAGATTGAGTCTTTATCTTCCTTTCCTCATTTTAATTTCTAACACTATTCAGATTTCATCAGAGAGAATGTCAGCATGCACGTTTTAAGACACGTTTTAAACATTTTCCTTCACAGCAGACCTCTTATTTTCAGTATTTTCAAAGCACAGTGCATTTTTCTTGCATTTCCTCGGTTGAGTTTCAAAGGAATTATTACGGTTTCTGTCACGAATTCTGACCAGAGCACACGTCCAGCATACAGCGGTGATACATCCAGGTTTGTTCGGACACGAAACTGGGATTTCACATCGCCCTTTTCATGTCTCGAAGGCTTTTATCCAACCCTCTTTTTCTTTTCTTATTTCGAACCCCTCCCTCTCCCCCCCAGTCTCATTTTTTGGTCATCTTTCTGTCCACTCTGTCCGTTCATTTTGTCATTGACTCTGTTGCGCACGATCTGCCCCCTCCCTCCTCATCCAATCACTCACACACACCATCAAGGCGAGGCTGTGTGTCTTTGTTAGTCCAATTGTCACTATCTTCTCCTTCCTGCTGTTTCCTGTGAGGATGCTCAGTCACACTCCAGTTTGTTCTGCTCCATACATGTCCATTTTCTCCTTTTCAGTATATTCTTCCTTGGTTCGTCTTCAATTTTTATTCCCCTGTTCCATTATCACCAATTCAACATTTTGTGGACATTTGTTTCTCTTTTTGTTTTTGTCTTTGCTCATTTATTTTCTTTCCGTCTCTGCACTGTTCCTCACTTACTCTCAAGGATCCCTCTACTCGTCAATTCCCTCACTCTTATCCCAGTGTGCCTCTTTTTTTTTAGGAGGATTTTCCCCGTAATTCTGTTTTCCAGCATGTTTCATTATTTTTTTACCCCCTTCAGATTCCTTAATTTTGTGTTTTCCTGTTTGTCATTTTTCTTCATCCTCTCTCCTCATTTTGCTGGCTCCTCTCATATGTCTTCCTCCCTGTCCCATCAACATCCTCCCTCCGCTCTCTCCATCACTTCCCCTGCCATTTTCTGTCTCTTTACTCCCCTTGTTTTCTCTCTTTGAAACCATCTCTGTCATGTCTCGACCATTATCCCCCCAAAAATTCCCTTAATTTTCAGCATCTGCTCGTTGTCTTCATCCTTCTTGCTCATTTGTTTCCATCTCCCAGCATCTTCCTCCTTCATTCGCTCATTTTCTCCCTCCATCTTTGCGCCCCAGCGCAGGGATTCTGGAAAAAGGAAGTAACACACAGTGGCCAGTTCCTCCTTCCCCTTGTCCACCCTCCCTTTATTTCTCTGTTTCCATCCCTCCATCCCTGCGTTGTGCTCCTTGGGGAGGGCAGTAATAATGGTGGAGAGAAAGAGAGAGGGAGGGCGGTGCGATTATTGTCTTGTCGGGAGTCAGAAGAATCGATCGGCACAGAAATATGTGGTGCGAGAAAGAGGTACTGTATCGGATATAATAAACACTCTAGAGACATATTCGGAAAGCGCTCGCCCTTGTGCACGTTCACATGTGCTCGCGAACGCACACACACACACACATGCACTCATGTAATCACTCGCCGTCTCTGACTCACACAAGGTGCCTGTGTGCAAACCGAGAACAGTTGTGCATAAACTCATACAAACAATCTGCAGCAGAAATCACCAGTACACAGTGTTACTCATTCACTCTTGAGAGGCCGTTACAATGAAGCCTTCTCAGTATATAGACGTGTGAAACAAGCCACTTTTGTAAAAGTATCGACTCATGAGTGCGAGTATTATCTTACAGATCAGCGTTAGTAAAGCCTGCATGGACGTGCTGAAATCTTTGTGTGTGTGTGTGGAGATATTAAGGCCTTTTTTTAAAAAACAGGAAGTAGCTATAGAAAACAGGGAAAACTGTTTTTCTTTGGTATTGACGTAAAACCTGTAACAATGAACAACGTTCTTTACAACCTGTTCGAACTGAAATATCCTTATTTATTATAATCTTTTAGCTTTTAGCAGTAAAACAGTAACATATTTTGAATCAATGTCAAATCTGATTTTACCTTTTCCTTATCAGGCAACTATGATGTGAGAATCACCTGAAAAAAAAGCAGAATAATCCTTTAATACTGGTTGTTAAAGTGTAAACATCAGTGGAGACATTAGCATGCAGCACTTTGTTTGCCTCACACCGAAGCCTCGGCTACAGGCAGGGAAACATGTTTATTTTTAATGATTAACACTCTCACAGGTACACACACAAACATGCGAGTAGCAGACGTGCACACACGTACGCTTGTGCACACATGCGAACACATGCACACACACACACACACACGGTGATCTTTCATTGCTGTTGCCTGGCAACGAGTCTGTGTGTCCTGTGCTAGCGGAGCGCTGTCCAGCGGTGCCATGACCGCTGCGGCTGACCACTACTGACGGAGAGGGGGAGGAAGGAAGGGATGAAGGGATAAAGTGAGGGAGGAATGAAGACACGGAGGGAGAGAGGGGGACAAGCTAGAGTTTTAGATTAACAAACATTACTCTGAGACAAGAAATAGTCTATTTTTGGTGAAGCTTAATGACAGAACATCCAGACTGGCAAAAAATCCTCTAGTAAGACAGGAAGTGGCTGTTATTAGGAAGTCAAAATAAGACACAATTCTGACATTAATACAGAATTTGTGAGGATTACTAGTTTCTTTTAGTTGGCAGCCTTAACATAAAGAGTTCTGATAGATAATGGTACAAAACAGTCTTTCATAAATAGTATTTTTCCAAAATTAGATGCTAGCATAAAGTTATTTTGTCAATGAACATGAACAAAATTTTAGTCAAGCTTGAGGTTTTAGTAAAATAATAACTTTTACTGGAAATCTAAACACCACCCAACCTCAACTCACACAGTTGATCATTTGTGTTTTCTTTCTCTTTTTGTACAGAGCGAGTTATTTGCATTCTATGGAACTCATTATTTCATGAAACTCCACTGTAGCCATAACAACCTAAGTGTCTAGGTGAGCTTGTTACCTGTCTGCTCACCCTCAAGTTTGCAAGAAGCTAACTCGCTGTGTCCACGTAATGAGAATTATCCCCACCAGTGCCTGTTTTTGAGAGCAGCTCAGCAAGTGTTTGTACAAAACCTATAAAAGAGAAGACGCAGAAGACAAGGAAGTGACGTGAGGAGATAGACGGGATGTGGGAATGGAAGAATTAAGGGAAGGAAGACAGGTGGAGGGGTTTAGATGGAAGGGGGAAGGTTAGAGAGAAGTTCAAGTGAGATGGTCATTTTATAGCTGAGGGAGAAGAGGAGGAGAGGAAATGAGAGGGATCAGAATAAATCAAGAATGGACCAAGTAGAGGACAAAGAGAGGTGGGAGGTGAGGGACAAAGTGAAGGAGGAGGGATGGGTGAACTGAACAGATTCTCTTCTGTTACACTGGATCTTAACCACAGCAACTATCATGGTGGACTGACTGTTTTTTGCACAGGCTACCTGTTGGCACAAACACTGTCAGTTCTTACCTAAATGTGTTCTCACAGGAGTGTGGAAGAGGCAAAGATGCTCATCAAAAATCCCCAAATACTTGGATTGCATTGGAACATGATTGGAGAAGCTGCATCCACAAGAGAAGTGTTTTTCTCTCCTGCAGGATTTATTAAACTAGAGATTATTTTTCAGGCCAGGTGAAGGCCGGTGTAGCTAAGAGACACGACTGTAGCTCTTCAAATGAAAATAGATAAACCCTAGTTTTCACCTTTATAGGACCATTTTCAGCCATCTTTATGGCAACAAATAAGAAGATATTTTTGACAGGAAGTTAGGACATTTACAGCCGTGTTTGCAGTGACAAAACCAAAACACATATTTTAAGATACCCTTAACCAAGTGGGTTTGTGCCTAAACCTAACCAGACCGTAAGCACAGCAATGTGACAAGAGAAACATTTTAACTCAGGAAACCTGAGGTTGCAACAGAAGGAAATATAAAGTTGTAGCTTTTCTGTGCTTTTGCAGAAAGCGGGTTGAAATTAAGAACAATACTCTAATTTTCTGCAATTTAAGCAGTTTGACTGTGTGAATATGTTCATGGCTCTGAGGCTCAACCTAAACCAATCTGACAAGGAACACATCATATATTCATCTCTTCTTTCTTGTATAAAACAAGGTAAAACGTGCTGTTCAACCACATAAATATCCAACACGTTGTTGTTAATAGCATCTATGACTGCATAAAACAACATTAAACAATGTAGCATATGAATAAAATATAAGCAGTAGGAAGACATAATTTGGAAGTATAATCTCTCTGTTTAAAGCGTTAACTTAATGCTGGTACAGTCTGTTGTATATATGTGCAGCCGCTTCTCTGCTCATCTAAAGCAGAATATATTCTCATTAAAGGCAGACAATAGTATACATATATACAGCTCTGTTCTTTGGCTTTAGTTTGGTTTCAGCTGGTGTCATGGTCATTAAAATGAGACAGTATACATTGTCCTTTTCTCAGATGTATTGTAGGGAATCAAATGTTTCAAACTTTAACTGGCAAAAACACAGATGTGCTCATGAATAACTAGCGCTGCTGATTTTAGTCGCATACATCAGTTCAAGTTTAGCTTTAAAATCAAAATAATTTATCTTTTTATGAGAACTGAAAGAAACTCGTCATTCTCAACTGTTTCCTCATTTTTCGGCTCACAGTAGTTTTGCAGATCTGTATAATTCTTTAGGCTTCAACTTTCTAACATTAAAGTTTCTAATAAAAGGTTTTAAAGATATTCTGAGGTCACAAAACGGATTATTTTAACACTGATATATCTGACCTTTCTCAAAACTCCGGCATACTTGCATGACTGAAGGTGCAAAAAACAGTGCCATTGAAGTTTTATAGTAATTAAATCATGAGCATTCATTCAGCTGTTAGACCTCAAAGCATTTTTCAGTCTTTCCTGTTCTTCTTTACGATTTAGAATCGTTAGAAAAGAAAATACGTAATTAGAGCTGTAACCATTAGTCTATCAACACACGATTAATCAGAAACCATTTTCATGATTGATAAAATGATAATTTGCAAGCAAAAACGCCAAATATTCTCTGGCTTCATCTTCTCTAATATTAGTGATACCACCTAATGGTTATAGTTTATTATACCCAGTGGGTATCTTCATCAAGCTTTCTGGTTTTTTGTTCTATTTTCCTGCTTTAGCTTTTCCAACTTTCTATACATATATATAATACAGTTCCAAGTCCAACTTTAAATTTTTCATCAAAAAACAGGAGGACACATAATGAAATACATGCACCTTAATCTAAAAAAAAAAAACAATGACACTCTTTATGGTTTGAACTGTCAGTAAAACAAACAAGCAAATTGAAGACGATCATTGTAGGCTTTTTTCATATTTTTCTAACATTAATTGAGAAAATAATCAGCAAGAGTAATCCATAATATAGATATCTTCAGTCCCAGTCTTAAAGACAGTGCAGGATGTTAGGAAAAAAAAACAGTTATGGTTGTGATAAATGATAAAAGTTGAGAAGTTCAAGGTTTCTAAATAAAGTAATAAATAAATAAATAAATAAACACTAAATAGCTCACTGCAGTTTTTAGTTTCTTGCTTCTATTTTGGATCTCTTTTTTTCTCACAGCAGATGCAGATTTGCTCGTTGGCGCTGTGTGTGCGTGTTTGTTCAGTGGTGAATGTGACAGGGGACAGGTGGAAAAGGCAAGCGGCAGGCAGCTTGTTTGTGTGTGTGTGTGTGTGTGTGTGTGTGTGTGTGTGTGTGTGTCACTGCGAGGCACGAGGTGGCTGAGACCATGTGCCTGACCTCTGACATCCACACGCCAAACAGCGCGGGCAACCCCCCTCAAACACACACACACACACAAGAAACCCACGCGCCGTCTGTCACCGGCCCCTGACAGGCGTGACCGAGGCGGGGTGGGTGGGCAAAAAGGAGCAGGGTGGGGGGGGGAGTTTAGGACCCCTCCAGCCATCCTATTCCCCTCTCTCCCCCCTCTCTCTCACTCATTCCCCCTTTTCTAATTCCCTGACAGTGACCCTCAACCCCCTCCTCTCTTTCCCCCTCTCTAACACACACACTCTCAGGCAGGCAGGCAGGCTGGCCATGTCAACCCCAGAAGACAGATACATCATCTGCCCGGTGGCCTCTCTCTCTTTCTTCCCCTCTCTCTCTCTCTCTCTCTCTCTCTCTCTCTCTCTCTGCTATTAGCACTGATAGGATGAGTAAGGATGGGTGGTAGTGGGGGGGGATCCTGCCTTGAATCCGAGCGGCTGCTTTCAGATTGCCCCAGGGTGGAGGAGTGTGTTGGGACAGTGGTCACTGTAAATTGACTTGTTCGAAAAAATACAGAAAATGTGAATATCAAAGAATACAGAGAAGTTTTCTGTGGTCTTCAGGAGGATGTAGAAGGTTTATTGTGGGGGGAAAAAAAAGTAGTTTGGCGATCTAATACTCCAAGAAAACTAAACCTCATGTGCTCTGGACATCTGTGACATTTTGGGGTTCGGTGTGTTTGATTTGTTCGCATATATGAGGAGTTTGGGACGGACGGAGGGTGGGGGTTGGAAGGCCCCATGGCCAGAGGGGTTCAGGGGACAGTTGAGGCTTTATGGGGAGGGAGAGATGGACGGGAGGGGGGGAGTGGGATGATAAAATGATTTTATGGTGTCCCTCCCTTCATATGCTGAGAGGACGAGGGAGCATGGAATAATACGTGTGTGTGTGTGTGTGTGTGTGTGTGTGTGTGTGTGTGTGTGTGTGTGTGTGTGTGTGTGTGTGTGTGTGTGTGTGTGTGTGTGTGTGTGTGTGTGTGGAGTGTATTACATTGAACCCCATGTTTGATTGAGATGGATCCAGCATTTTAGTAAATTGTATTTTTAAATCGTGCCTGTCTGCTGGGTTGCACTTTGGGTTGTGGTGATAGTATCAGCACTGTATCTCAACTATTGACGCTTCTGTACGCAATAACTTGATCGTGGTGGATTTTTATCATCAGGACATTCATTAATCGAGATAAACAAGTTAGACTGGATTAGTTTAATTGACGCTAAAAAACAAAACAAAGCAACAACAGAGTGATGAGGTCACCACCATTAATTTATCTTATATTTGTGCAGAATGACTTCATGATTTTTGAGAAACTTATTAAAGATTCTTTGATTGTTTTTCACAAATAGTTCAAATGTGTCATATCTGTGATACAGTAGAAATAATTGTTTCCTAAATAAATATAAGTTAAATTGATTGTTTTTAATGATTATCAGGACAATATTGTGTTTGCAATTATGTTCTACAGGGTAAACGTGCCGTGACATTTTCTACTGGTGACTGTAGATCTATTGTTTGCGCTGGCAGAACCTGTATGTGATGCTGGCAGTATTATTATTTTTGGTGTATATGTTGTCCAATTTGTGCCGATATGAAAATATTTATTTTTCTTTAGAGATTATGATGCAGAAAAGATGCTTAGGATGATTTACAATAATTGAAGTCTCAGTTTAGATTACAGTTTCAGTGTACTGATGATTTTTAGTTTATTGTAAAAGTATCTTGCGACCATAACGACCACAAACCAGCACATTTTAAGGTTCACTGCAATCTTGGAGAAGAGAAAGTCCCACACACTGCTCAATTCATTCATCTCACTGAAGTAAAATGATTAAATGAATTACAAAAAATGTGTGCATATACATCAGAACTTTGTACTCCCTCTTCAGTATCAGCCCCAAAACTCCAGAAATCGATCAGTTATGCTCCAGTTTTTTACAGCTGAATGCTGCAACAGACAGTAATTTATAATGTCGGTAAAACTGTACATACAGTACATCTGAAAAACAACATTGAGATGTGTGTGTGTGTGTGTGTGTGTGTGTGTGTGTGTGTGTGTGTGTGTGTGTGTGTGTGTGTGTGTGTGAGAGCGAGAAATACAGCTTAGTAAACTCAGGATAGACGGATGCTATGACAGTAAAACTAAATATCTTTACAGATAGACTCTGACTTTTATGTTGATTTGGTGCCGGCGATTATTGGCCTCAGAAAGACGATGATTTGTCGCTGAAGGTCAGAGAAGTAAATTGAGTTTTTAAACTAAAGATGATCATCTTCACCTCTGAGTTGTTTTTGTGAAGAGAATTTTATTACAGATTTAGTTTGAAGGTCGCGTTTCAGGCTCTTCATTTTATTTCCAGGTGAAGCTGTCTGACTGTAGGGTTTTGCACCTTTTTTTTTTTTCAGAAAGATTATTTTTGCACAGAAAGGATTCAGATGACTTATTACTGTGTGGGATGCTCTGTGCAGCACACACACACACACACACACACACACACAGGTCCTGCTCAGCTTTTCCAGTAGGGTGCTGCCACCATCTGGTCGTGTCGTGTAACAGCAACCCTCCACTGACTGAAGGCTTTCTCAGTCTTTGAGCAACATTTCCTTTTAATTCTGGTAATGCAGTAGTAATGAGTAATGCATTTTTGATTACATTGTGACTTACAAATTGTATTTCCT
The DNA here is from genome assembly GCA_963678695.2 of Diplodus puntazzo. Classification (NCBI taxonomy): domain Eukaryota; kingdom Metazoa; phylum Chordata; class Actinopteri; order Spariformes; family Sparidae; genus Diplodus; species Diplodus puntazzo. Next base: position 5,260,483 of record OZ023169.1, read on the forward strand.
TGACGTTCTTTAATGGAAGACAATGATTTTGACATTAAACACAAAACAAGTTAATAAATAAAAACGTCACAAGATGCCAAAGCAGACAGAATTCCTAAAAAAATATCATTTCATGCCTAATTTTGGTGGGAAATTGTAGTTTGAGGTTGACATTAATGTGCATTATTATTAGATGTGTGATAAAGCTTGCATCTGTGTTTATTCTCTCAATATTTTCCAGCTGAAAACATATTTTTCATATTTTCTGATCTTTCTCTCTCCTTACGTCATTCCGTCTTTTTCTATTTTCTTTTTCCTGCTCTTTTTCTCCTCCTTTCTCCCCCCTCCTTCCTTCATTTCCACCTCCTCTCATCACACCTTGAACTTGCCTGTGACCCTGATGATAAGATTACACAAACGCATGCTCACACCGGGGCTTATATATAATTTCCAGTAAGCCCCTTGCTTCTTTTGTTTCCAGGTATTCCTCCTTTTGCTTGTCTTATGTGATCATACACAAAATGTGGGCTTTGTATTTGCACCATTGGGTGTAAAGGAGGCAGTGAAGCAGAAAGAAGGAAGCTGCAGTTATAATTATAGCAAAGAAGGGCAGAGTTGTGGTTCTGTCAGGTGTACCTTGATCCAGACAAATGCAGAAAGAATGCTGAGCTCAGATTTTAAGCTTCTTCTTCCACGATTTTAATCGAAATATCTCTTTTTTTGTGGAGCTGGTGCCGTAGTTGAGCCGTTTATTGCAGAAGTCGTGAGCCAAAGAGGGAAAATTAGGTATAAAAGCACAAAACAGATGTAGTTACGAGCGTAGTGCAGGGGGTGAAGTAGTGTTTTATCCAAGATGGCGGCGGCGGCGGCGGTGCTGAGTAATGTCTGCTGCTCAGGTAAGCAGTTCCTCTGGCGTCGTCGTTCCTCGACCAATTACTTCTGTGATCCCAGAAGTCACCACAGAAGCAGCTAGTTAGGAGATCTGCTATGAAAAGCTGATTCTTAATCCCAGTTCAACATCCTGAGTCAATAAAGTTTATGTTTAAAGAGCTAAATTAGAGCGTGGTATCATCAGTTTTGCCTAGCCGGGTTTTCTGCAGGTCGTATTTAATGAAAACAGGATTTAACAATCAGCAGGAGTCGTTTTTACAGTCCAGCATCATCACTGCAGAGAATGTTCCCTACACATTTGAACAAAGATCTGTGGTTTTATCTCAACACTTTTATCCAGCAAGGCTCCAGAGTTTCATCATCAATACTGTAGTGCCAAGGTTGTCGCAGGACAATGGCAGCCCGTTTCCACTTGTCATTGTCAAAGATACATCAGGTCGAGCGCACGTTTAGAAAGAGTCGTGTCTTTAAATCATTTGTTGCAGTCGAGTCAAAAATACGCTCCCTATTCGATTGAGTTGAAATGCTTCCTGACAGCATTGATCTCTGTTGAACTTTGACATGCAGGAGGTCAAGTACAAATACTCTGGGACTGACCTCCCGTTCAGAAAGCAGTGATTGTTTGTACCCTTGTTTGTATTTCTGAATGGTGAAAGAGAACAAGCAGCAGAACAGGAGGGGAGGGTACAATGAGTGAAAGGACAGAGACACAAAAAAGTGTTAAAAACACAAAGAGAAGATTGTAGTTTTTCATGTCTGTTCTTGTCAATTTTCTGTTTTTGTTCTCATTTGCTTCCTAGTTTTCTTCGTTTTCTTTACCAGATTTTACTAAAATGTTAAAATTCATATTTCAGTGGCTCTCATCAGTGCGTTTAAAATATGAATATGCAAGTTATGATTATTATAATGCTGAGAATTATTCATTCTCTATTCATTAACAAAAAATCAACACGTGTAAAAACAGAGATTATTTCTGTCGTCATAGTTTTTCAGACACCAGAAGCTCTCTCTCTACGTTGTCCGTCTCATATTCTGTGTCGGACATCAGAATTCATGTGTGTGAGTGTGTCACATTCGTCTCCTCGTGACACAGTGCGGCTGACGAATGTTTTAACTGGACAGTCGCCACTGAGAGTGCGTTTTCGAAGGAATTTAGCTAACAACCATCATCAGCGTGTACTTTAATTATACGTCCTTAGATGAATTTTTAAATGCCTGTTTCTAAAGTTGTGTGTGTGTTGTTGTGTGTTTCTTGCAGATATCAGGATGTCTAAAGCAGCAGAGGAGGAGAACCCTGGGGCTGACTATCCAGGGGACAGTTCAGGTACACACACACACGTTTCATGATATCGGTGGAAATCATGTGAATTTATCTGAGCAGTTATTGAGTGAATGTTACATCTTTTAGGTTTACAGACACCACACACACACACACACACACACACTGTTTAACAAGTGGCCTCTCTGTGTTTCAGACTCCGACAGAAACAGCCCCGATGACCAGGTTGGTTTTTTCTTTTTATTCCTCACACTGACATTAATAAATCGCAGAGTTTTATTGAATTTACTTCAGCCAAGCATTCATTTTTGTGTTTGATTGCTTATATATTAACCATGAAATTATTACAGTTAAGTAAATAAATTAATCATAGCCAGAATATCTGTATCAAATCATCACAATTCACTTAATGTTATTTATCTTATTACTTTTAGTGGTTAGTAAAATATGCTACTATTAAAAATAATGATGCATGTAATGAAATAATTGCTATTTATGGAGCTATTCTCTGGTTGGAGAGACTTTTCTTTTTATATCATATCGAGCAATTAAATCTTTTTCTTTTTTTGTCACAAAATCCTCTCGCAGAATATTTGGGAACTCTCTCCACATGTCTCAACAGTTATGCGGTCTAGCGTCTGTTGTTATGTTATTATTGATTGCAGCGTCAGCACATTTGTTATCTCAACAATTAAAAATGAATCTAAGCTTCACTGTGAGCGTGTAGACACAGATTTCAGGGCGGCTTTGATTGGATCTATCATCAGATGATGTTGATGTTGGGAGATTTATATTTTTATTCGCTTTGCTTTGCTCCAGATCCAGCCAATGAAAACCAGCCCCTTCAGCCTTTCTCCTACGCCGGCTGGCTCTAAGGTGAGCCAGTTCAGACATGCATTGTGTGTGTGTGTGTGTGTGTGTGTGTGTGTGTGTGTGTGTGTGTGTGTGTGTGTGTGTGTGTGTGTGTGTGTGTGTGTGTGTGTGTGTGTGAGAGAGAGATTTGCCTCATCCAATTCCAACTAATAATGCCCCATAAATCTCAGAATACAGCAGCTTCAGTACGAAAATCCTGTATCAGTTAAACCTTCGTGTGGGTGGAAATAAAAACACTTGACTGTATTGACTTCTGCATCTAACCAACTTCAGCTAGCTGCTTTTACTTCAACTAATTTTAAGTTGTTCAAACATAGCTTGATACATTTTATGTAGCTATTAGTTTTTGGCGTCAGGATGTAGTTCTCACTGGGGCTCTTCCATGCTGTTGGGGGCTTTGTGCTGCCATGATTTGGGCCCACTGTCCCCTTAAAGACGAGGCTCACTGCAGACTAATAAAAGGTTTGTTCTTGGAAATCATCTTTATCCTTTGGTGGATCATTGCCATCCTGATGTGAGTGGTCTCTTCCTGCATAGAAAAGTCCCCATCCACAGCACATAAAGGGCGACTGATTGATTTGATAAGTATGAAAATGATGTGAATCATAAGCACCAGGTTTTCAACCCAGCTGACCACCAACATGTGAAACAGAACTTTTCCACCTCCATCATCAAAGCATCACATATGGGAATCTCTTGATGTCTCCAGTAGAGACGTTGATGTAGAATCAATGCCGTGGTGCATTGAAGCTGTTCTGATGGCATGCGGTGGCCCCATTAAAATACAAGGAGCTGAGTGACATTGAATAACATCTGTAGGATTGTGAGCCTTGAATGTAATGAGTAAGGTCTAAAATCAACAGTTAGCCCATGAATAGAGGCAAGGACACGCGTACCAGTCAACATTCTTGCAGTTGCATTTAAATTGAAGACTGGAGAATGCTTAGATATATTGAATAGTCCAGTCGTTATGTAATGAAGGCATGAATTACTGTTTTTATTAGTACCATCAGTAATGCTTTCCTCTTAAACCTGTCACGCATTTATGGGTGTGTTTGTGTTCGTATGTGTGTCGTGAGTCATGTTTGCAGCGTCCAGGCTGAGACTCCTGTAGGCAGCACTGAATATGCAAATCAGGTGACTTTGTACACACCCACCTCACTGAAAAGCTGAGAGTACTGAAAGACAAGGCAGAAAGGAAGGTGGATATGAATGAGGTGACAGAGAGTGATAGAAGTCGAGATGCAGCAGAGTGCAGCAGTGATGGATGGGTAATGACAGGGCTGTGAACGGCTAACGACAGCTCGGGGTCAGAGGTCAGCAGCCCAGGAATGTTTCTGACACCCTGAAAACGAGGACGATTCACTCATCCCTCTGGACAGATGACTGGTAAATATATTGGGAATGAGGATCAGCTGTAAGCAGCAGCAGAGGGGGACTAGAGTTCAAGTCAAAGTCAAATGAAGGAGCACTAATGAATATCTTGGACTGCAAAATGTGGTTTGTCTTCTATGTTCTTAGAAACCTGTTTCTTGTCTCCACGAATGTTTGAACGGTCTCAAACTGGTTTACCACTTCAGCTTTGCAGCACTCATAATTATGCCGCTATTTAGGGTCTGGATCTGCTGAATATATATATGTATATAAGATTTTGGGAGCCTTTTAGCCTTTATTTTGATAGGACAGCTTGCAAACTCAGCTTCTGTAAATTGGGTGCAGGCTCTACCAGGTGAGCTATCAGGGCTCACACAGAGTATTTGTTCAATTAACATCAGTCTCTCCCAGTGTGTTAAGAGTCTGTTTGTTTGGAGGCAGAAATGTACTAGAAATTAAGTCTAAAGTGGGATGTTAGCCTTTTACATTTGCTGTTAATGTGTTTTTCATCCGTGGATTTAGGGCTTTGTGTCTCTGGTCAACTTCCCTCTCTTATTTATAAGATTAATCATTTTGGGAACAGACTAGCAGCATTTTCAAGAGGATTGCCGCTCACAAAGACTGTGAAAACAACGTAGTTCACGAGATGATTTCAAACTCAAACAGTAGTTTTCTTGCAGTATAACATGAGCCAGCAGTTTGATTTTGCGCAGGTTCAGTATAATTTCTCGTCTATTGTGTGAGATCAGAAAACCTGAAACTACAATCTTAAAATATAACTGCACCTATCAGCGTGTTTGTTGCTGTGTGAATGTGATGGAGAGTGTTGCCTAAAAAAACCTTCCGTGCATCATCGCAGTTTAAAGATAAAGATACCAGCTGGCATTAAATTTAACATTGTGATCTTCTTCAGGGAAAGACTGAGGAGAGCTCTGAGATGGCACATAGCACCATTGCTCCTCCTGCACCTCCTCCTTCCCACCAACAGCAACAGACCCAACACCACCACACACAGCTGATGCTGGCTGGCAGCCAGCTTGCAGGGGTGAGACTACACACACACACACACACACACACACACACACACACACACACACTACACACACACTCACATTTGATCTTTAAATGTTAAAATGTCATCACCAGGCCCTTTTTGTTTTGTCCGATCTAAAGTTGAATGAAGTTTCATTGACTCATGTCTTTAAAGCAAAATCTGCATGTAGCCACACAAGTCGCTCTCATGACTTGTCACAACAGTCCCAGTTTCACCTGACATTTTAGCAGAACACGGTGGAAGTTGTATTTGCCCTCGGCTCTTTTCACTGCTCTAGGATTTCAAAAATTATGAACTGCTGGCTCCAAGATGTCTAAAATCTGAGTTTGTAGAGTTTAGCATTGCTCTCACCGGGTTATATGAACCAAACTTTCAGGTTAAATGAATCTCCAAACATGCTTTTATGTCAACATGCCATTATTTAGTTCATAATGTTCAGTTCACAGTAATGTTGGGAACCCCGTCATGCATTAGCACACCCGAAAGTATTCAGAAAGTACATAACTGCCCTGAAGAGCAAGAAGACACTTGCTCAACATGTAATACAGTCTTCAGAGTTGCATTATCTACAGTTGAGCGAAATACCACAGCTAAACATTCTGTGAGTTAAGTGGATGGCTTTCTCGCTTGTCTTGCTCTGGCATGCTTTTACTGTTCGCTAACAGTTTCACCTACACTTCTGTTCCCGGAATGCGTAGCTGACGTTGCTCTGTGTTGTCTCTCCTGACTTTTTTCCATTATTATCATCCTTCACGTGTCCTTTCATTCCATCATACTTCCACCTGTCCATCAACTCTCCTTTTGTCCTCTCTGCATGTTTACACCTTCATCTCATATGCCATCGCTTTCCTCATTTCTGTCACTACCATCGCCCTCTTCCTCCTCCTCCTCCTCCTCTTCCTCCTGCTTATTCCCCTAGCTTGCCGCTCTCCTACCGGCTCAGCAGCAGCTGCTCCTCCAACAGGCTCAGGCTCAGCTCCTGGCGGCCGCCGTCCAGCAGTCAAACGCTGCCCACGCCGCTCACGCTGCCCACGCCGCCGCACAACATCAAGCCAACCAGCAGCAGCAGCAGCAGAACCAATCACAATCCCAGCAGCAACAGCAGCAGCAACAGTCAACCAAACAGGAGCAAACTGTCCAAGGCCCACCACAGCTGGCACTATCGCAGCCAATCCAGCTCACAGCGCAGGTACAAACATGTTATTTCTGACTTTTTTATTAAGTGTTCACTGTGCAGCGGAGATAACCTTTTAACTAGATCTTTGTGCTGTATATTGAGACGTTTTTTTATTTATTTTTTTTATTGCAGGACATCCAGCAGCTGTTGCAGCTCCAGCAGCTGGTTTTGATGCCAGGTCATCATCTCCAGTCTCCTGCCCAGTTCCTCCTGTCTCAGCCAGCACAGGCCCAGCAGCAGCAGCAGGGTGAGGCCAACGGAGGAAACGTCTTGTCTGATGATTAAAATAAATACATTTTATCTATCACAGTTAATCTGAAGAATTAAAACACCACTAAATATTATTTTAAACCAAAGCAAATCATTATACAAGCCATAAATCACTTTTTCTATCTTGGGTTGGTCTTTGCTGAATTCATTTGATCATTTTTATTGACTGGTTTATTGATTGTTTGCTTTGTAATGGGTCCGTCTTCCTTTCACAGGTTTGCTCTCGACACCAAATCTGATCCAGCTACCTCAGCAAAGCCCAGGGGGACTACTGACATCCCCACCTCGCCTGGGACTCCAAGCACAGGTAGAAAATCTCTTTTACTCCTTTTACGCTGGACAAAAAAACCCACCCACACCTGGTCACATCTGGCTTTTCTCCTCCATCCATCTCTTTTTAAAGCAGCACTCGAACTTCATTCCGTAGCTGCAAGTTTGCAAGAGAGACTGAAGTATAATATATGAAAAAACAAGCTAGTATTCGAACAATGTGTCTAATTCAGAATTCAAATGATTTTAAAACATGTTCTAACATCTGTGTAGTCTGGTGATTTATATGTTCCCTGCTTTTCTGGTGCATTTGTGGTGACACACGAAGGAAAGAAAAAAGAAAGGCAAACTTGGTACATGTGGGAGTGTGTGAAAGAGAACTACAGACCTTGACTACACGACAAGCAGGAGGGGTTTTTTTTCATGCATATCAAACAGATGTTGACTCTCTGCGCCACAGTGCACCTCTCAGTCTGACATACACCATTATCAGCCGTCATCTGCTGCGAACCACCTGCAGAATACAAAACACACTTGACTTAAGCAAAGTCACTTTAAACAAATACCTGCAACTATCTGTTTTGCCTGTATGCTAAAGGAAAAGGTCATGGTAGCTGCTCAGTGTAAAATATATTCACGGCAGGTTCTTTTCATTATAGAATCCAATGAGGATCCTGGTCATGTATTCTCACTCAAGTCAAAGAGCTCACCTTGTGTCCTCGGCCTTTATCTTCTATAACATAATGCATGAATGCATCCCCACACGCCAAAGGGGCATTAGAGATTTTTCATTAAGCTGTGATGAAGTCATGTCAAACACGACGGCAGAGGCCTCTGCTTGTTCATGTATTTTATGCACAGAGACGATGAATGTAAATGAGGCGTGCAGCAGCAGATATCATGCACGATTAGTTGATACTCACAAAAGCTCACAGGGTCAAATTCCTGCTTTGACGTACGGTGTGTCTTGTGTTGTCAGCTGACCCGAGTGAGGCTGAGGTCAAACTCTGTTTCCAAATATTACATTTGCAGTATTTTCATCCTGTTTAGAATACAAAATGGGCGTGTTGCACTATGCCTGTCAGATCTATATTATTTGTCAGGGCAGCCTGGGTCAAATGATTATTTTCTTTTGCATGTTTCCCAGCTGATTACCTCATATCTATTCACTGCGAGTTTATTTCTATTCCTGCAAAGTGAAAATGATATTTTTCCTGAAAATGATTTTCCAGACCTTTTCAGCTCTGTCACACACAGGGTTTAAGATTGATTAATTTCTTGGGTCTCACATGCTCAGCCCCAGGTTTTGTTTATCTCCTCCCCATCACAGAGGGAGAAGAGCGGTGATGTCGTCGGTGGAGGCAGTGGTGCGGGCGGCTCTATAGTCGCCACCAGCAGCAGCGGTGTTGGTGTTGTGACATCCGTAGGAGGAGGATCAGCATCCAGCAGCACCATGGCTTCCTCACTGACATCCTTGACTTCCGGAGGTCACGGGGGTCACCTGGGGGAAGAACCCAGCGACCTGGAGGAGCTGGAGCAGTTTGCCCGCACCTTCAAACAACGACGCATCAAGCTGGGATTCACCCAGGTAAAAGAGAGAATCAAGAGGAAGCTTAACAGGACTGTGTGTCTGTGTGTGTCTCAGTTTAATATCTGACACTGTTTATCTGTCTCTGTCAGGGAGACGTCGGCGTGGCTATGGGCAAACTATACGGCAACGACTTCAGCCAGACCACCATCTCCCGATTTGAAGCACTCAACCTGAGTTTTAAGAACATGTGCAAGCTGAAACCGCTGCTCGAGAAGTGGCTGAGTGACGCAGGTAAACATCTGAAACTTAGCAGAGCAGGTGTCCTTATTGTGGTTGACAGCGAATACACTTGTGTCATTTATTTGATCTAAAATGAGGCTGAGATTGTGTTCTGAAAAGAAAGACGTTTATTAGCTGCAGTTGTTATTCAGATTGCAAGGCTTTAAAGTTTAAAAAAATACTTTTTTAACAAAAAAAATGTTGATGGAAATATTGCTTAATACTCTAAATGTCTGTTGAAAGAATTAAAGTTTTTTGATAATATGGAACATAAAATTCTTATCTTCACTGCTTTTCTATCCATTGGCCTACATGTCTTCATCTCTCTGTCTCTTTTTTGTATTATGTCTCTCTCTCTGACAGAAACCATGGCAGTGGACAGCATGCTGCCCAGCCCATCCTCTCTCTCCTCCCCCATGTTGGGACTCGAGGGTCTACCCGGCCGACGCAGGAAGAAGCGCACCAGCATCGAGACCAACGTGCGAGTGATTTTAGAGCGCAACTTTAACATGGTAGGAGACTTATTTACTAAAAAGACAAGCAAAAATGTCCCCAAAATTGCACCATAGTATTCATATTAAAGCATAATTTGAATTTGTAGCTCAGATCTGAAAGGATTTAAATTGTGTCTGACGTTGTGACGTTTTCCCCCTCAGAACCAGAAGCCTACCTCGGAGGAGATCCTGCTCATGGCGGAGCAGCTCAACATGGAGAAGGAAGTGATTCGTGTTTGGTTCTGCAACCGCAGGCAGAAAGAGAAACGCATCAACCCCTCCAGCAGCACCACCCCTCCTCTGCCCAGCCAGACCTCGCCTGTTGTGACGCACAAAGCCCCCTGCTACAGCCCGCACATGGTACAGTCCACTGTGAATCCACTGACCCTTTACTGCTTAAAGTTGGCCTGATAATTGTTTCACAGTTGGATGGATGGAAGTATTTCCTGACTTCTCTCTCCCTCTACAGATATCGAGTCATGGTCTGTCCCAGGTCACCACCAGCCTCAGCACAACAGGTGAGGTGTAATTACTGTTTGTGCCTGTGTAGAGTCTCGTCAATAAATAATTAAAGGTTAGCGCCGTGCTTCTCCGTTATGTTTTTGGGACCCTGAGGTCAGTCACAGGAAGATTAAACTGGTCCTGACATTATTTGGTAGAAGTTGATATTTCTGTATTGTCGCCGGTTTGATGAAACACTGAAGTATCATCGCTTTGAAAAAAATGATTTCTGTGAGAGAGAGATTGAAATAGAAAACAACGACGTTTTTGTTGACAACAACATGGAAGCACTGGTCCCATCTTGAGTTGTTTACCTCCATGAGTCATAGAGATTTATAGAGCTGGGCTGCAGTGTGACTTATCCCAGGCTTTTCAGATATGACAGATGGCCTGACAGGTAACAAACACAGCTGGAAATTTATTGGCCTGTTGAGCCGAGGTTAATACTTTTGAAACTTCTCTGTCCAGTCTGAAGTTAAATGGAGTTAAAAAAGATGTTTATAAATCTCCAGGTCCTGACTGTTGATAAAGAACTGTCACCAAATTTAGTAATAACGCTGTAACTCATCCGAACATGGCAACAAAACCCCTCTTCATCTCCTCTCTTCAGCTGCCAGTTCGTCACCGTCAGCGTCCTGCCCCATGACTCCTGTCAGCTCAGCTGCGATAGGCTCCACCTCCTCTGCTGTGACTCCGCCTCCTCATAGCACAGCCAGCCCCGCCCCAGCCAGCCTCGGGGCCCACGGGCTCAACACTGGGTGAGTCTTAAAAAACAAGTGATCATTAAATTACAAATACTTGCTTATCAGCTATAGCGGAAAAAAAAATTAAATGTTGGTTTAAGAAATTGTATTGAATTAAAATACAATTGATTTGTCATTTAAAAGATACAAAACAAATCTATACAAGCTGATATTTGTATGTTTAATTCAATTTAATGTGTAAAATAAAGATTAGTTTTTTGAGCTGCTGGTCAGATAAAGACAGAAATCTGAAATCTAAGAACACTTTGTTGGAAATTGTGCTTGATTCTTCACTGTTTTTTCATATTTTATAAACCACACAATTAATCTAACACATAATCTATTGATGATGAATTGTATCAGTGGTTGCAGCCCGACACAAGAAAGTAAAAGACCAACTCTTATTAAAGGTTTAATTTACTCATCTACATTAAGAGCAATATAGTTATTCAGTGTTTGTTATTGGATTCAGTCTTCAACACTCGACATACGTACAAATCTGTGGTGTTCAGCTGTTGAAGGTCTGTCAAACTGGTTTGACTGCAGCTTCTGCACGTTGATCTTTGAAAACATACATGCAAGCTGAAGTAAGCGGACAAGAAGCTGCCGGTGCCTCGGTTACATCATAAAACACAAGACAAGAGACCGCGCTGATAAGAACATTGATTTATAACGCTTAACCTGCCAACTCTTTCTCCACGTGTGTGTTGGTGTGAATTTGTGGTCCATCCACATTTCAGGAACACAATGATGGGAGTAAGCACAGGGATGAACCAGGCCCTCATTGGCAGCAATCCCCTGGCTACCATGCAAGGTGTGTGTGTGTGTGCGGATGAGTGTGTGTCGGTGCATGCAGCCTGTCCCTTCCAGCCCCGGCCGGTCTTCTTCATGAGTCTCCATTTCTAAAGACCACTTCCCATTTCACCCTTCATCCATTCTGTCCAAAATGAATTCCCTTGCAGCCACACTCCTCCTCCTCCTCCTCCTCCTCAGCACAAACTTTCTGAATCGCTCAGTATGGTGAAAGATTCAATTTGATTCTCATACAATAGCCTGCTATTATCACAAAGTGACAAGAGCCCCTTATGGCGAAGCTTAGGGAGGCCAAGTCAGCTTACAGTAAACAGTTGAACAGGCACAATCCCCTCCCTCTCAATATCAACGCCTGGTGGCTAAATAACCAGCTTCCAGTCAAAAATTCCCCTTTTTATAAGAGATGATCTGCCGCCAAATCAATTAAGCATCACAAATAAGCTTCGTGGAGCTCAGCTTTGAATCCGTCCCTTGGTCCATCTCCCTATAGCGCCGATTCAGACCTTCCTACTTTTCTCCTGCTCCGTCGGGCGTCATTCAGAGCCGGCCTCCTCCGGGCCATGTGCTGATGAGAAGGATACAGTCTGTTATGGAAACTGCAGCTCTGGCACTGTCGGCTCTGATAGAGTTTTAGGTTTGAAGGAGGGAAGAAAGAGGAGCCTCGGTGAAAAGAGGAGGGTTGACGCGAAAGGATTTCTGCTTTGAATCCCTCTGGGGCCACACGCGCTATGAATGTTTACACTCACAGCGCGGTAATGGATAAAAGCGTCAGCTATTACACTGGAATTCAAAAGTCAGCGGGTGTCACTCTCTGTTAAGATGGAGCTCTGACTGACAGACAGGCTGTTCTGCTGGTTTACTGCAGATATTTTGTGGAAAAGTACAAAGTCTTCACAGTTTTGGGCTGATACTTTACACTGAGAGATAAAACACTACACAAAAAGAGTCAGGGATAATTTAGTGTTTCATTTTTTATTCTGTGACATATCTGAATTTTTATTTTGTGTTTTGTAAATATTTTAAATACCCCAAAATCAAGCGACACATGTCATTTTTGTGTTAAACAGCATCCATGTATTTAAAAAGGTGCGCTGGGAGTCTTTTCCATGTTTTGGTGTCTTTCTGCTTTGAGCTTTAAATACAAAGCACAGGGACTTCATGGTGCTTTCAGGTGCACTGAAAAAATTCGGAAATCTACATCACTTTGTAGGATGAGATGCGTGGCTGCCAAAGGGACTCAGATACATATACTCAAGGGCCTCAAAGTTGCTTAAAACAGGAGAGCTTCTATTTGATTTTGGTTTTGTCATGTCATGACTTTCTGTTCTTTGATTACAGCATTCTGACCCGATCCGTTGTGTGCATGTGTAGTAAATAATCATCTCCGTCTTCATCCTCTGCTGACCATCGTTTGTCTTAGTTATTCATTACCTCCTCATGTAAACAGAACATATTCATTTATAAAGGGTCAGTTCACTCAAATTACAAAAGACATATTTTCTTATTTACCTCTCGTGGTATCTGTTCATGCAGATAGTTTCTGTTTATCTGTTTTTTGTAGCGCTCACAGAATTGAAAAGTGAATTATCAACATTCAAACGTCAGTAACAGAGCGTCCTTCCAGGATTCATTGTGTCTCTGTTTAATCCTTCAAACAAACAGTTTAGAAAAGGAGCGAGTTTATACTGCGGAGATTATTCTGAGATATATTTGAAAAATGTTCCATTGTGATTTGGGTGAACCACACGACTGTAAAATGATTTATTCTTAAACTGCAGATAAGATAACGTGTATAAACTGTTTGTATCCGCTCACTCATCATCTTTATCTCCACCATCCAGGTCTTTAATGTTTAAATTGTTCCTGATGTGTCTGATGTCTTCACTGTGAACCATCTCCGCCCTCTACATCCTCTTCAGTGCCACGTTTGTCCTCCTCTTCATCGTCTGTCACTTTGCATTCATCACTTATTTGTCTGATCTTTAATTTCATCCTTCTGTTTTCTCTTGAGTTTCTTTCATCTTCTTGTCTTTCCACATTTATCTTCCCTCGTCCTCCTTTGTCCTCTCCACCCTTGTCTCATTTCTTCCTCCATCTTTCTCCCTCCCTGTCCACCCTCGTCCTCATGTCCTTCCTCCATCACTGTCCACACTCTTACCCTTGTCTTCCTCTCTTTCGTCCCTCTCAGCCCTGGCAGCCAGCGGTGGTCAGCTGCCCATCTCGAGCCTCGAGGGGGCAGCGAGTCACATGCTTCTGGGCGGACCTGGGGGTCCAGCGGTCCCTGCTTCTCTCCGCCAGTCTCTCTTCCTCAACCGCCCCACCCTCCTCCCCATGGTGACCGGTTCCATGGCGACAGCCTCCACGCAAGCCATGGGACTGGTAAGTGGCGGCAGCAGCAGTGGGTGCGGCCCGAGGCCTCCGTTCTCCCAGTCTCCACCCCCTGGCGCCAGCAACCTCATGAGCCCGACCTCGTGCCATGAGGACTCGGCGTCTCCTTGCTCAAGCCCCGCCTCGTTCTGTTCCTTCAGCGAAGCCTCACCGCCGCCCCTGGGAGGGGCCATGGCCGAGTGATCCCTGACTGACAGCCAAAGTATCCTATCAGGAGGACGAGGAGGAGGAAGAGGAGGAAGCAGAGCGTTAAAGGAGCTTTAAGAATCTAAATTTACAACCTCGCCTTTCAACCAAAGCCATCTCTCTGTCTGATCCATCTCTGATTTCATCTCTCTCTTTCTCCGCCTCCCCGCTGAAATCTTCTGAAGCCAAAAATATACACAGATGGATGAGGGGAGGAAGCAAAGAGAGAGGGAGGATGGAGAGGATAGAGAGAACTGCAGAACGGAGGGGGGGAATCTGAAACCAAATAATGATCTTTAGCTGGAGAGGTGGCACTGAGGAAACGGACACCACGCTTTTTGTCAGCTGGAGAGAACAAATGAACTCTTTGAGGGCAGGGATGAGAAGCGAGACTGTGTGTGAGACATGGGAGGCAAAAAGAAAAGACTTGTTTAACAAGCTTGGAGGGTCATGTGGTTGCAACCAAATCTAAAAAAAAAAAAAGAAAAGACGCTCGAAGAGAAACACACTTAGAAAGATGAAAACCAAAATCTCCAAATACCAAAAACTGAAAACCAAAAAAGACATAAAAACAACAAACGGAGAGAAAAGCTTTAGATTCTGATCTGTCCCGGATCAGTTCAGCACTCCACTCATGACAAACATTTTCCATTTCAGTCAGGATTTCCATTATTCTCATTTTTCAGTTCAAGATTTACAAAACATCTATTTTTCTATGATTTTATATTCACCGCTTTTAATACCTAAGATTAATTTTTACAGCTGGTCCCACCTGCAGAATATCTACCTACCTCTTTACAGCTTTACAGTGTGAACCCGCCATCCATCAGAACAGACGGTGTTTGTTTTAACCAGCCTGGGGTGGCAGACGGGTGGGGTTTACCACTACAATTACTATAGCATCAGGTAAGGTGCAAATCCATACAGACACAATATAAAAATAACTTGTTCTCCTGTGAATGCCGGAGCTTTTTGGTATTCACGAAACACTACTCTGTGACTTACCCACTCGTCTGGCACGTTAATAGGATGAAATCAACTGAACATGTTGGGAAAATCCCATTTGACCCCCAGATAGAAAGTGGTTGTTTAGCTTTAATGTCAACTTTATAGATCGACACGAACTTCTGGGATTATTTACATCTTTATTTTTCCGTTCGAGAAGAACATTTCTGTCAGGATTTTCATTTCCATTATCGTCGTCATCGTCATCATCGATATTCTCATTGTTTGTTCAAACTACACAGAGGAAACACACCACAGGCAGATGTGGACAGTCTTGGGATTATTTCTTTCAGCATTATTTGCCTTCTTTTATTTATTATCGCTGCACACACACCCATCCCATCATCATGTCATCCTCCAGACTGCTCATCCACCACCAGACAGTCACTCTTGGATACCAAAGCATCGCCTCTGGCTGCGTTGTCTCTGGATTCGCCCGGGAGACGAGTGTCCAGACAAAACCTCAGCAGTGTCAAAGGAAAACACACACACACACACACACACACACACACACTACAAGCATAAGAAAGAGTCCAAACCAAAAAAAAAAAGAACAAAAGAAAGAGGTGAAGCACCGGCGTTCCCCTTACTGCCCCCAAACCCCTGCCCTCCATCCCTCCCTCCCATCTGCCCCTCTCCTTTGTCTCCAAAGATCAGATCAAAGGGCCAAAAGAAAAGAGGAGAAGAAGAAGAGGAGGAGAAGGAGAAGCGGTCAGGAGCGGAGGAGCCAAAGGTATGAAAAGCTGCAGGGGGAAAGCATGAAGGAGAAGAAGAAGAGGAGGAGGAGGAGAAGAAGGAGGAAGAGGAGCAGGAGGAGGTGCGCTCGAAGCGGCGGACCAAAAAACCAAAAAGTAACCCAAAACCAAAAGCTACTACTACTGCTACTAGTTATGTATGAGTGACTGAACTGTAACTAAACCAAATACAAACAAAGAGGGGGAGGACGAGGGAAGAGAAGGGGGGAGGAAGGCCCTGTCTGTCTGTCCGTCTTTAGCTGTGATTGCTGTTCTTGTATCGACAGACAGAAATCGTTCCCTCTCACCCTCCGCCAGCGACCTCGGCTTTGTTCTCACTTTCTTTTTCCTGGATGGATAAAATATGGAATAACCTCAACAAAAACTGACTTTGAGAATATATATATTTTTGTTTTTGCTTTCCATAGTGTGTCTGTTAATGATGTATGGATTCGTCTCATTGCTTTCTACTTATTATGCGGTGGGAGGGAGGGAGGGAGGGAATGGGGGAGGGAGGGGTGGTGGCGGGTTTTCGGCGACACGTTGTCTATTTTCATATCTTCTTGTCTCTTCGGTTGTGCTCCAGGTTTTTGTTTTCTTTTCTTTTCTTTTTTTCTTCATGGTTGGAAATAGCTGTGAAAATGTAGCTTCCAAGATACAAAAAAAAAAAAGTTTTTTAGTTGATCCAGAATGTTGTGAAAAAGCCAAAACTGAAAACCAAAACTTTTTAGACATACAACCAAACCAAATAGAACAACCAAACCAATGCACAAGCTGTACGAGTGGCTCAGCTGGTGTGTGTGTGTGTGCGCGTCTGTATGTGAGAGAGTGTGTGTATGTGTGTGTATACTTGCATGTATGGGTGTGTGTGTGTGTGTGTTTGTGTTTGTGTGAGCATGTGTCAGTATAACGTTAATTCTCTTGCGTACAAACTAAAAACACAAAACACTGTTTTCTGTTACAAAAACATGTAATGATGTCGCTCGATGCTTCAGAAGTTAAACTCGGCTCTTTTTCAGCCTGAACCTGTTTCACACGTCGTCTCCAACGTGAAGCGATCAAAGAAAGATCAACACACGAAGCAGCTTCTTCGACATTCGTTTGACATTTAGTATATTAGTTTATTTATGCTCTTATACCTTTCGTTATTTATTGTTCCATTGCTTTACTAACAGCTGAGACATCAGTCGGCTGTCATTCATATGTTTTTAACAGACGTTTCTTTACATAGTGACACAGTGAGGAGTCTCGAAACAACCAGAGGAGGAAAGTTCCATCATTACACTGATGGTTTAATACAAATGAATCAACGCCAATTGTTTTATTACTTAACAGGAAGCCACTGGTTTCTATTTATTTCAACGTTAGCGAGTGTAGCATTCTTTAAATTCAACTTAATCACCAGGATAAATGTTGGAAATGTGCATTCTGCAAATCATTTATATGCTGAAACTTAACGTTTATTTAGGTTCAGTTATCTTTTCATGTTGTGACAACGCCGTGCATACAGTCTGGTCAGGTCTAGGCACAAACACCACTTGGTTAGTGTTCGGAAAACATCATAAATTGTCTCCACAAACATGGCTGGCGATGCCCCCGGGTCTTGTTAAAAACGTGGTTTTGTCGCCACAAACATTCCTGTAGATGTCCCGACTCTCTCGACAGACAAAAACTGTCCTGAGGTTTCCTTAAAAGTGTCCAATCCTTTAATTTTCCCTGAATGCATCACCAAGGAGGCATTTTAAAGGGACAGTATCAACACATTTGCCTATAAAAATGTTCACTGTGATCAAGAAAACAAAAGTCTATTTTCACATCGTGCTGATAGTTCAATAACGCAGCGGAATATTTTGATTTTACATTTGATTTCAAGCTAAATGTCGATGACTGACGGAGGAAAACGACGAGGCCCAGGTTGAAAACAGAGCTGAGCTTTGATAACAGGCACTGAAGGCAACCAATGATGAAGATGATGTGGGGGGAGGGACGCTGACGTCTGAGACAGATTAAAGGCTGTTAACGTCCACTTTTAGAGGGAATGTATCCATTAGTTCTTCTAGGTTTTTGTAGGGGGAAAATAATCTATGTTCAACTGCTCTTACTTGTTGCTGATGTATAAAAGGCTGGGACTATTATCCTTTGATGATGACGACCGAAGACGATGACTTGATTTAAGAACCAAAAGCTTTAAAACTCTTTATCTCTCACGGGCTCTTTGTTGGAAAAAAATATTTGTATTTATTGTATGAGGGAGGTGTGTGCTTTTTTCGGGGATTGGGGGGAAAAACGGTCCGTTTGTATTTATGAACCTCTTTGTCTCTCACCTTGTTTATTTATTGATTCCTTATTTATGTATTTATTGGATTTCTATTTATGTCTTTCTGGATCTTTGTAATAGTTTTTTCAGGGGTTGTTGTGAGGCTTGTGTCTGCAGAGAGGGGTGTTCTTGAGATCAAGACAAGAAGAGAAGATGCCAAACGAATGTTTTCAAAGAAAAAAAACCAAACCTAAAGACTGTTGTGAGCTGAGACAGAGAGAGAAAGTAGCAGGGAAACTGTGACGGAGGAAAATGACGTGTTTGAATTATGATCATCATGAAAAAGTTGTGTTTTGATTCAGATATCATGCAGAACCTGGAGTGTGTGCGACTTATTTATCATCTTCAGTCAGTGATTTTCACAACCCAGTGATACTGATTTACTGGGTTATTGTATTTTGTCAGGTTGCACCAGCTCTTTGTTAGCTCACAGTTAGCTTAGCTTGTTTACTCAGTAAGAGGTTTACACATAACTACATTAAAACTGGCTGTCCCACAGAAACTGGATCTGATCTAGAGATCATTTGTTCCAAAATGTTTCTATCCTGCGACTGCCAGCTAACAGACCTGATGGTAATGGAAGACGTTAGCTCTCTAATACATTAGCCTAATACATTTTATTTTTAATTTAAAAATTAAAAAAAAAACACTAAGCTAATAGCCGACTGACAGACTAAGTGACTAGCTAAATAGTATTGGTTAGATTAGCATAATTAAATGTGAATGCTACAAATTCTGAAACTATTTCTTCATGTATTCAGATTTCATACATTTACAAACAATAATCGTAACATTTGACTTATAGTTAAGGCCCGTAAACCATTATTTTGTTACACAGCTAATAGCTTGTGATGCTAACAGGGACTCCCTGATGAGATGGTGCTACAGATGTTTCCTCACAGCCGATGTTCTTATGACTTCAGTATATTTAAAGTCTTTGAAACGATGAATATTCTTTAAGGTGCAGCCTGACGCGATGCATCACTTGTCTGAAACTAACACAAAATTAGCTAAAATGAGCTAATCTGGGAAACCGTCAATCACTGTTCAGTTTCACACACTCCAACTGGTCACTTGTTGTCACATTCCTCAATTTTGTGCCGATTATTTCAGACTTTCCTCCGTTCACGTCTCCTCCTCTGCTCTCTAAGAAAAAAAGAAAAGCTTTCTGATCCCCTCGGTCCCGCTTCAGGAAGGAACGAGGGCTTTAACTCATACCTCTGATACTCTCATGAACAAAAAAGAAACCAAATAGACATTCAAGCTTTAATGACAAAAAAAAAAATACAAATAAAAAAGACGTGACTTGTCTGAACTCAGGAGTGAGGGATGTGAAACTGGCCCTAGCAAGTTAGTTTGATGGAGAAGAAACAAAGATTTTCATTAACCAGTTGTTCTTATGGCTTTAACCTACAGAGCGCACCGACACGTCCGCCGCCGCCCGCTGTCTGAAGTTCAGCGGCCGTGTTGTGTAGAGAGGAAGGTGTGTGTGTCATCACTGCTGTCGGAGGAAAACACCTGAGCTCCAGGTTTAGTGTTTGTACTCGAAACATACGCGCTAATTTACCCTCTTGGGCTGATCCACCGCTCGCACCAAACTCAACTTAAAAAAAATACAAATGTATGTTTTTGTAACGACGGCGTGTTTTCTCCGACAGCGGCGCAGCTCCGTCTGTACGTGTGCCTGTGTAGACCGACTCAGCTGCGGCGGACAGAGAATAATACCAAAGTTAAAAAACCTCCGCAGCGAGACACTGCACGACAAACACGCCACACACACACACACACACACATACACACACTCACGGTCATTCCATGTGTATATAAGCATTCAGGATTCTTGTTAGGGACTGTAACTGCTAAAATAAAAAGGTATCCAGCGCCTGTCGTTAATATAAAAACACTGTCGGATAATAAGAGCACTTCAGGCCTTGACAGTTTTCTACTGTAGTTCTTCTGTGGCTGTGAATGTTAATTTTACTACTATGCTCAACTTTCCAAGTCACCGTGACATAAAAGAGACTCCCTTTTTTTGGCCTTGAGAACACCAAATGTAAAAAAAAAAATAAAATAAAAACAGAGTGGAAAAGAAAAAGAAAAAAAACGAGAGAATAACTTCAGTCGATATAGTTTGCCCCGTGTTATCGTTCATTTATTTAGGAGAACATTTTAAAAAAGTTTTTCCTTTCTATTTTTTCTACAATGCAGCTTAAATCCAAAGGTTAAGAGGACAGCGAAGATAGATTTTACTGCTAAAGAAAAAAGAAACCTCAATAGTGAAAACCAAAGAGCTCCACTGTATCTTCACACCTTGCTTTTTCTTTTTTCTCTCCGCATTGTACAACGCCCACGTTTTTATGATAAACTCGAAACAAAAAGTATTCTTTAATATAGCCTAACGATGAGGACGACGACGATGACGATGATGATGATGAACATGAAAAGATGATCTGCTCTGTAAGCTTCAGTATCTGTTTTCTGGGTCCTTTTTTCTGTTTTCGAAGTATTGCTTACGATATGCTGTTTTTTGACCTCGAGGCTCTCTTCTGTCTGAGTTGATTCTATAACCTGATTCTGTTGGAAACGTTTGGGTTTGAAACTGTTCTCTACTGTCCCTTAACTCATCGCTATCTGTGTGCCTGTTGTTTTGGGGGCCAGGGAAACGGGGACAAAACAAACCTGTAAGTGTTAGGAATAAAGTGCGAATTTAGACCAAAGTCATCTCCCGTGTCTTTGTTTGGTTTCTTATTTTGTGCCGCAGTCATGACGATGTGACGATGTGACCCGAGAATATGTCACGGAATCAACACATGATGCTTTATTTCTGCTGTATGAACATAAAAGTTAAAGTTTCGAGAGTATTTTAAATGAAGTTTGGCAGCTTAAAGTTTAAAGCTCATTCTTTAAATATTTCAGAAGGATGCAAATGGCTGTAAAGATGGTGAAGAGGTCAGTATGGTTCAGTTATTTTTGATAAATATGTCTTTTGTTCATTATTTATATTATTTATTTTTATGTTAGTGTCAGACGCCACTTAGTTGGTTAAAATTAGCTGCTATGTTGATTAAAAAAATGACTGCAGAAAGTTCAGATATATCGTTTTAGCTCCATAAATGAAAACAAAAAAGTTCCCACCAGCTGCTAAAATTGACCCAGTTGAACTGATCTTGCTTGATCTCGCCTTGATGTCACACAACCAACATCCTCCTCCTCCTCCTGATATGATGGGGATTGTAGAAATGATGATATGGATCACATGAAACGTACAAACTTACCATACCATACCGTGATCTGCAGAAAAATGCTATGCCAACATTTTTTTCTGGTGACCAGGTTGGGAAACATGGTGGCCACGTCCTCCTTTGTTCCCGTTGTCATTCCTGCAGCCACTAGAGGGCATCGTCACGTGAACTTAAAGCCTACAGTGTGTCATTTTGGGGCACTTCCTGAAACAAACGGATGCTGTCGAGCTGTGAAAATACATATATAAATGCTAAATAGGAAACTGTTTTCCAACACATTTGCCATTTAAACTTTGTGCAGCGTTAGGGCCCATTTTTGTTCCACTTTGCCTTTTTTGTGCAGCCGCTCGAAGTGCTTCAAGTTGAAAATCTATCAACGTTTCAACAGCCGGCCACCGTGGCTCTTTTTCCCTTTTCCACCATATTTCTGTCTCCAACTGATCATGACGTGGACGCACATCCTCCCTGCTCCGATCCCTGATGTCAAATAAAAAACAAACTGGGCGGTAAACCGGAGAGAGGCGGATGTCGAGATGTTGTTGTATCAAGAACAAAAAAAGAAGACACAGGCTAGTGCTAATTTTGGGTTTCTGCTGCCACAATAATATTTCAATCACCACTTTAGAAAAAAATAGAAATAAACATTCACAGAGAAAAAGTGAATCAAACTCAGTGTAACATAAACGAGAAATATGTGTTCTTCAAACACAGAACAGATTCAGAGGTGCTCCGTGTCACACGCAGTCAGCTGGAGGAATCTGAAGGAGGAACGAACTTTTGAGGAGTAAAGAAACGCTCTTCAGACACACGGCGACTCTGTAAAGACACAAAGTTTATAATCCTGATTATATAAAAGCTCCCTGAAGTGGCTGAATACTTTCTCTTTTCACCGCGCAGACTTATATATATACTGGGAACTAAATAACACACAGAACTCGACCCAGCTGGTTCAGTTCTAGACCCAAACCGTCTCTCTTCACAGTAATATTTCATCAGAACCGCGGAATCGATATTTTCAGGAGATTCGTGTCCAGTGGAAACAGTCGAGCTGAAAAAACTCGGCGATCTAGATGGTGAAATTCTCTCCTCTCCGTCTTCGTGTCTCTCGCTCTCCTTCCTCGCAGTTCCTGGTTTCGTGGAGACTTGCTGACACGGCAGCAGTATTTTTTATTTTCAGCACACATGCAACTTTTCTTTACATTCCTGCAGTTCCACATGTTGAGTCGGTGCCATCTGGGAGGTGAATCCTGAATCATTCAGGGGGCCCGGAGCAGGACGGGCGCCCTGAAACCTGCCAGAGATTATAGATATTTCATGTGCCGGTGCTCTTGTTGTTCGCTCGCTGACCCTCGGCACACACGCACAGGTGTTTTTGTTTTGTTTATGGAGAGAAGATCGAAGTTGTTTTCTTTCCAAAGCCTCCAGTTTCTACATGCCTCCTCCTCCTCCTCCTCCTCCTCCTCTCCCTCGTCTTCTCCCTCGTCTTCTCCTCGCTCTTTCTTTTTTTCATGAGTTGTTAGCAGCTCTGTAATGTCACACATCAGCCAAACCATAATCCACACGGCTCCTGCCATCCACAGTAAATCACGCCCTGTGCATCCAGCTCCACATACAGAAAGCCTCGGGGGTAAAAAAAAATTATAAAAAATAGAAAGCTGCTCAGTTCTCTGTCCAGAAAACGACTGGACGACGAGCCGGAGGAACAAATCTCCTGGTGGCATTCGGTGACATAGAGACCAGAAAAACACACAACACTTCGCTATTTCTAAAACACTAAGAAGGCTCGACACAACATGAAACTTTGCTCGTAGTATCACCAGGGTCTCTACACATGAACACGAGCATTGAGAACATTGTTTGTGTACACAGAGTTACTAAAAATAGAGTTTTTGAACTGCTCACGTTAGCAGTAGCTTGTTCCGCTCGCCGCCGTCATGGCAGCAACAATAATCCACGCAAGATCTCACGTGTCTTTTCCGTTTTTTGATTTTAGTATTGTTTCTTACATGAGGCTCCTTTTTCAACTTCAAGGTCAATTTTGTTCTTCGTTAACGACAAAACAACTAATTATCCGTGCATTTATATGGAACTAAGCTTTAGGAGCGTTCCACCTTAACTGTCCTCCAGGTTACGTCACATTCGGAGATCGACACTTCTCAGCTGGCAGGACGGCGGCGAGCGGAACAAGCTACTGCTAACGTGAGTCGTACAAAAACGTTCTTCGTGTTCATGTGTAGAGACCCTGGTGATACTACGAGCAAAGTTTCATGTTGTGTCGAGCCTTCTTAGTGTTTTAAAAATTGCGATTTTGATGCTATCGTAAAAGAGCCCCATGCATTCCCACTGAAAATGAGCCTGAGCCTGAAAACGGGTAAATCTTAAAAGTGCCTCTTTCATCGTAATTATGCTTTTAAGTGAACGTTTGACTCGGGTACATTCACAAAAAGACCCTAGGTTGCACTTTGGCGAGAGTTTCACTTTAATATCACCCTGTTTTTGAATCTGGTAAACCTCAGATACAGATACTTTGTCCCGGTGGTGTTTATGAACCGTGTTCTCCCTCCAGCTGCTGCCAGCTGTGGTGCAGATAAAAGCAGATCGGAGGCTTCTGTGTGAAACTGATGATGTGTCGCTCTGACACTCAGCCGCCTCCCTCATGAAGTAATGATGCTGCTCGTGGTCCTGGGTGGTTCAGATGTGGGTGGCCTCGCCTGTGTGTGTGTGTGTGTGTGTGTGTGTGTGTGTGTGTGTGTGTGTTTTCCAGTCAGTCCCAGTCTCTCTTCTGGGAACCAACATGTTGTAACCCACAGGTCCCGGAGGATCAGCCTCAGCCTCGCTCGCAGGAAGAAGAAACTAACTCAGTCCGCCTCGAAGCGTCTTAAACTGCGTCCGACTGTGAATGGATCTCTGTGTTTGCACCTTCACACACTCCTGCCTGCCAGATGTGAAAAAGCCCAAAATGTTTTGAGGGAAACCAAACAGAAATACCAGGTGTGTGACGGCTTCAGTCGGAGCAGAGCGGCGAGGACGCAGGACCCACATCCCCACAGGATTACACACGAGTACTTTTACTCAAATATTTTAGGTTACTTGTACTTTTCTTATATGTTCTGATACTTGACACTTACTCTCTGCTACACCTTGGATGCAGATCTTGTCCTTTTTCCTCCACAACTGTACATTTATATGATCAACTTTAGTCACTTTGCAGACGACCTGCTGCATCAGAGCCGAAGCAGCTCATGTTTTAATTGATTTATTTGATTGGCAATCTGATTAGAAAACAAAAATGATTCTGATTCTAAATATCAGATCCGATCTGACCCATAACGATATGTGTAAGTTACTTTTAATTTGTTGATATTTAAGTACATTTACTGCCAAAAGAAATTACTTTTGATACTTACATTCAATATCAGATACTTTAAGACTGGTGCCAACAGCTAAATACTTTATTATTAAACATTTACATTCAGTATTAACCTTTCCATTGAAGTTTCCACACTAAGAATGACTCAAATTTTCCATCATTTCCATTTGAATCATCGTATTTTGAGAGTGATTTGTCTGTCAAAGTGTTTTCACGTGACAACACCACAAATCACTCAGCCTGTTTTTTTAAGTTTGGATACGAGTGTCTAAAACACAAGTGAATCCAAGTTTAACAGGAACTTAAAAGACGATAATTCAAATACAAATGGCTAGAAAATGACAGAGAGGTTTTGTTTTTGAGTGGAAGGAAAAACGAAGCTGCCAAACTTTCAGTTTCTATCTCAGATTGTGGGACAGAAAACAAACTGGACTGTTGAACTGGTCAAGAAAACGCTTTTACAAATAATTTAAATAAGCAGTCTGAGTCAGAGTCACATTAACACGAGTACAGAAACTGTAAAGTGTCTCTGAGGTGTGTTTTAGACCAGGTGAGATGTTCCTTTAAAGGTCATGAAGGAGGGACGTGTTGTGTTCTCGTCCACCACTAGATGGAGCCATTTACTGCAAAAACATCCTGACGGCAGCAGAGACACAAACGCTTCACCAGCAGCACCAACACGTCCCTCCTTGTTCTTCTTCAACGAGCTTGTTTTTCATTCGACTCTGACGAACATCTGGACCGCAGGACATGAAGTGCTGATCGTATGTTTCTGTCTCCTAAATGTGGCTTTAATTTAGATTCACTTACATCAGTCAGACTCACACAGGAGGCGCGAAGAGATGCAGGAGAGACGTTCCTCACTGTCTCATTAAAGGACCGATGTGTAAGATGTCCCAACGCTGAGCGTCAGAGTGTGATAACTGTGACTTTGTCACAAACAGGACGTTTGAATTAAGAAGTAAGCGAGAAGCTTGACTTCACACGGAGACGACTGGAGGATTCATGACTACATCAGGACTCAAACAAACAAGCCGACGTGTTCTCGAATCTTCTCCACCTTCATATGAAGGCCGAGCAGATCAGATTCTTTCCGTCGGTCTGATGTCACAAAGATCCTGAATTTCTCCTGGTTACATTCGTCTCGCTCACTTGTCAGTTTTTGGTTCAGAGCATCAAAAGTCATTTCATGTTGAACCTCAAACTGTCAGTTTGGTAGATTTTTATGTTTGACGTCAGTCGGCGGCAGAAACACTTCAAGAGAAATGTTCAAAAACCCGTCAGCAGCAGAGGAGAAATCATTTAAATCCTTTGCTTCAGTAAAAGTAATGATACCACGTAAAAGTCCAACATTTAAAATCTCTACGACCGTGCAGAAGTGTTGTGAAAGACAGTGCATCCAACCCACATAGTGCATTGTTTAAGATGAATTTTACTCTTTCTGGTTAATGATTTAATTTAATGACGAATTATTCTGCTGATTACTTGCTTGATTATTTAATTAATGTTCCTGTAAAGTCAGGAATGAGGTCACACATTCAGTTTAGTTTCATTTCAGATGAACAGCAGCAAGTAATCACACTTGAGAAGCTGAAAATGAGACGTTTCAGACAGTTTTGTTTACGATTAGAGCTCCATCACAACAGTCGCTGACTAACTTTTTGTTAAACGGAGACGAGGCGTCAAGACGAAAACGCTCAGAGGCGGGCGGGTAAAAGAATGAGCCTGATCTCTAAAAGAAAAGGCAAAAAGTCCGGGCAGCAAATTAGAAGAAAACATAACTAAAAGCAGAAACCAGGCAGCAGACGTAGGAGAGACGCGACAGGAGGACGGTTATGTGATTTGTATCTCCTTATCTTTGATTTCACACCTCGCTGGCACGTCGCCGAGGCGCTGCGCAGAAACCGAAAGCAAAAGGTGATTCACTCTGTGGCGGAGCTGCTGCTCGCAGAAAGCAACAATGGGCGTCATTGTTTCCGCAGACGCTCCGTTTAACGTCTCCACACAGACACACAAAGACGAGAGTTAAAAAAAAAAAAAAAAAAATGCACTTCAGGAGGCGTTTTAAAGAATCAGAGTTTGAGAGGCCAAAACATGACGGAAAATGTTCGTTTTGCAAAATATCTACATCAGTGATGAACTGGTGGAAGAAAGCAGACAAAGACAGGAAGTGGAACATCACACACGAGGATGAACTTTCAACATAAGACAGAAAAACCGCGAGGAGACCGTGACGTGACGTGACGTGACGTGACGTGACGTGACGTGACGTGTCGGGTGATATGATACAGTTTTATTTGAGTAAACGTACTCAAACTCTTGTGCTTCCTCTCAGTCTGTTATCGTCCATGTAAATCAGCCGTTTGCTCTGTTTCAGATGTAAATTCTGTCCCGACACTTAAACTGTCTCGTTGCTGTTGAGCCGCTACAAACGCGTCACACTGGTTTGACTCTTTTTTGAATGAATATGAAAAACAGCTCTCACTAAAGCTTTGGTGAGCCGCGGCGGTGGATTTTAATATTTGTTTAGTCGCTGATGTTTATTTAAGGTAACCCTCAAATCCTGTTTGCTTCAGACGATTGTTGACGCCTCGGGACTCGTCTGGAGGTAAAAGCACACACAAACTAATGCGAAATGTACGTGAATGTTCAAAGTAAAAGTGTTGGAACTGCTGAAAATAAAGGCTCATGTCACTGACGTGTTGTTATAGAAGTCATTATTAGTTGTTAGCACTGATGCGTTTCACAGCTGCTCATGTTGGGGATGTAACTTGTTTTGAGGTTTCACAAGTCTGGACATTCCAAAAGGTCACGATAAATCTGACAGGTCATGAGGTGATTTTTAATTCTAAGTCCTGCACACGAAATATACATTTTTCGGATGATTCTTTGATCATTTCATACAAAAGTCAAACTGTCTGAGATGTTTAGAGGAGGAACGTCTCACCAGTGAAACTGTTTATTACTCACAGACATCTACACTCTGTCGTTATAACAAGTCACAAGGGGAAAAAAATCGAGAACGTCAGGATTATTCTTTAATAATATGTTTTTAACTGAATCTTGTATTTTTAGGTAAAATCAAGTCTTTTATAACGCAATGATCCACGCTTTGGCTTTAGGAAGTAGGTGGAAATGTTTTGCAGACGACAAAACTCCACCTGACTTTCCGTCAGCACGAGGATGAGTAGATTGTGTCTGTGTTTCCATTTTTGGGTGAACTTTTCCTTTAAGAAACACCGTCCAGCTCTGATATATGTGATGTTATAGCAGCGAAGCTAACCTCTTTAGGAGCTGCCGTCATTGTTTTTACGTCACAACTGGACCACAGCTGAAGCCAACTGCAGTTTAAAAACAATGATTGACTTTTCGACCCAAAATCGTGATACTTACTGCTTCAAACGTTAACTGGAAAATATCTTCAGCTTTGATTCAAACCAAGTGCAGTAAAAAGTGTCATGTTTCCTTCTGAAATGCAGAACAGCAAACTGAAATACTCTGTTAAAGTTCTGCCACTTTCCACCCGGGTGATGTTTGATGTAATCAGTTGTACAGATCAATCAGAACAGCCTGGTTCGGTTAAAGTGTCAGAATTATGTAGATGATCTGGTTCTGTTGATCCAGGAGCCGTCGGCTCAGGGTTTCCCCTCCTGACAGGCTGTGAGGACGGATATATTTGGTGCTGACGGGCCTCCAGTCTCTGCAGAGAGCTCGTGGCTGCGCGCCTAAAATGTAAACACACGAGCCAACGCGACACCACATCTGCGTCTGACGTTCCACTGTCTCTGTGATCCAGACACCTCCAGACTCGACGTCCCCTGCTAACCGCTGTGATGCACACAGTCGCTCTGTAGCTATAGAAACAGAACTGTGCGCTCGGGCCGTGTGGTAGGTGGCCGGCTGCTTGTGGTCGGCTGGGTGGCTGGTTGGTTGGCGCGTTGTCGGGCTGGCTGATCACCGCAGCCCTGGTGTGATGTCTGTTGCCATCACGCTCTCGACTTCAGCCAAAAGGAGCGGGAATCCTGCACATTGCTGAGCCTATAGCCGGCTTCCCGCCCGGGCCGACCCCGCCGGCCCCGGCCAAACCTACACAAACACGGTGCCAGCCAATCTCAACCCGACTCAGACAAACTCAGTCTCAATCCAAACCCATCGGAGCGTAACTGTGTGCAGCCAAGCCCGCCACACTCCACCCTGCCCCAACCCAACATCTGATATTCAATCCTGGAGACCCGGTTCAGCCAACACTCCCCTGCACAGTGATTTATAACTGCAAACAGTGGAAGAAATCATCCTAATTGTAGGTGGCAGGATCGGCCTGCGGGCGGAGGGAGCGTCTTGTAACTGAAAGGTCAAAGACTCGATCGTATCGACGAGTGATCCGTCTGTCAGTCTGCTGTCAGAGTGTTTTCACTGAACCACCAGCCACTCAGACGTAGTTACTTTGGATAAGTGGCAAAACCACAAGTAAAAAAGAGACTTAAAAGACAATAAATTAAATACAAATAGCTGGAAATGGAAGAGAGAGCAGAGAGAAAATGAAGCGGGCAAACCGAACCCACGTTTTTATTTCAGGTTGTTGGACAGAAAACGTTCTCGTCGCGACTCTGTTGATACTTTAAAACACAACAAATTAAAAACACATTGATTCAGTCTGACTTTTATAAAGCGTCTGATCGTTTTATGGTTTTAATGTTTGATGTATTTTGTTTTAAACATAACCCAGTATTCTTTTTATCTATATTTTATCTCTTTATTACTCTAAACCTGGTTTTGTTTTTTTGTTTTTTTGAATGCTCAAACAAGAAACGCACGGTTTTATCTCCTGTCTCTTTAAGCCCCTCCTCCTGACTACCCAGTCTGCTCTGATTGGTCAGCTCACACACGCCTGAGTCAACACCGCTAACAACAACAGAGCAGCTATGCTAAATAAAATTCTTACGTCCTAAACTAGCTGCTTGGCATAAATTATGCAAATATGCCACATGGTGAGGTAGTGTGAATTAAAGGCGGGGCAACTGATGAGGCGTTCAGGAGCGGTGCTTTCTTTGGGAAATAGGAGCGTCAGTTGGTGCAGACTTTTACCTTTTTATCTTTCAAGATCTTTTACATGCACAAGATCACATAAACACTGAAGGAAAGGAAAAGAAACGTAAAAGCAGAATGTCTCTCCTATAAAAATATATGTCCTCTGAGTCAGAGTCGTCCTAATCCCTCAGGACAGAAACTATAATTTGTCTCTGAGACACGCAGGTGTAGACAAGTGTTATAACAGAGCCTCAGGTTGCTCGGACAGTAAAGACAGTAGACTATACATGTCAGCGTAAATATATACATTCAGTCCAAACAATAAAGACAAGGAGGATGAGGGGAGAGGACGCTGCTGAATCTCAGATCTGTTTTCTCGTCAACGAGACGCGCAGAGAAGGAAACAGAGCAACGTGATGAAGAACAGGATCAGACGAAAAAGGACAAGATCGTGTAGAAGAGGAAGTGAGCAGCGAGCGGCAGAGAGTCCGGACAGAAAGATGCAGGAGGCGGTGAAGCCGGAGGAAAATCAGCCCTGCAGCCTGCAGCTCCGCAATCCAAACCACAGACTTTTAGATCAACACTCAACCAAATCTGAGCGGCTCGTTAGTATTTTCATTGGCCCGTCGGCGTGTAAGTGCTGTCGACTTTTACACTCTCCTCTGTATCTGCTGTCAACAGACAGTAAAACGCTATGAATGAGCCACTGTGAGATTCTGGAGGGCAGCGAGCCCGTTCGCATCACTATCGCCACTAAATTAAATCGGACATCTAATTCAGTTTGGGAGTGATTTTACTGTCAGTTTAACATAATCGAAGCTTCCTGAACGGTCGAGTCCAAGAATGTAACTTCACCGGAAGAGTTTTGAGCTAATTTTGGTGCTTGATGGTGTTGTTTTTCTTACGCTTCCTATTCTTTTTGCACAATGTTGGGTCCGCTGAATGCTTTGTGGGTTATGATGGTTTCCGTACAACAGCAAACATTGTGTGTCTGTTAGCTTGTTTTCCTCCTCAATCGATTAGATGCAGCTTTAAACCTGCGATAATAGATTTTTTGGCCACGACAAGCTGTAAACACAACAGTGATATTTTACTGGTGGTGAACTTTTGCTACACATTTGGCATATGCAGAGAAACTTAGCTAAACGGAGTCGTGTCTGTGGCCTTCTGACAAATTACTCACACAACTGTGTCGTTAGCTGCTAAATGCTGCATTGTTTTCATCAGCTAGCTGCTAATTCTGTGTGCCGTTTGGTGCTGGACAGGTAGCTTAGCTTAATGACGGTCAATGACGACCTTATGACGTTTTTTTTTTTTTCAAAATTGTGGTGGAGACCGAATCACGCAAAGCAAAAAGGTCGCTAGAACAAACATGAGATACGAATGCAGCTACATTTCAGCTAAATTGTGATGAAGGCTAATGTTTGCTTACACGTTAGCCTCAACAACCGTCTAACGCCATCGTACGTTCATCTTTGTTTTGGAGTTTTTCTGCCTCCTGGTGGCCAAAAATCGAATCGAAGTTTTAAATCAGCAACACGGCTAACAAGCTGTATTTGTTTATCATGTAGCATGAAGTCCCGAGGAAGAGCGCCGCATTCTGCAGCTGCATTTCGTTGCGGCAAAACCGCGTGATAACATCGCCACGTCCATATGCTTACATTGAAACGTGTCTTTGAGTGTCGCAACCCTGCAAAATGACTCGTTTCACCGACAGAACTGGAGTCATTCGGTCCAATAAAATTTGTAAAGTCTAGACGAGCTGCAAGATTGAATTATTCACCCCCATTCAAGTTAGCAGAAGACTCTTTAGTCTCTACGGGCCCCACAGCGCAGAAGATCGGGGTAATTTAATAACCGGGAAGCTTTCTTGGCTTCAAAAATGGGGCCTGCCTCCAACGCCGTGTCCAGATTTAACACGACGTCGTTGCATGATTGACCTCAGCAGAGTTCAAACCTTGTGCCCTGAGGTCCGGCTGAGAGAAATTCTGCGAGATGTTGGAGATTATCTTTAAGATAGAGTCGACCTCCAGGCTGCGGGGCGAGGGAATGTGATTGATGAATGAAACGTAGTGACACGTTCGTGAGTTCTCCGTTGAACCGCAGACGGCGTGTTTCTATACCGAGCGGGGTTGACGCAGCAGTCTGGGTATTCGGCGGGGGGGGAGTGCATTATGGGAGGAAGCGGCGCGTGGTGCCAATAGGAATAGGAAGAGGGAGTTCCTCCAGAGATAGACGGAGGAGACTGTTAACACATAGACACGGCGCTCTATATAGACTGACACCGTTCCACACATACCTCGCTCTGCGGCCTGCCAGCTCACACTTCTCTCCTTCGCTCCTCTCCGTCGGCGTACTCTCCTTCTCGCGTTTCCCTTACTCATGTTCTTCTTCTTCTCTCTCTCTCCATTACAGACTTGGCACCGGGCCGCAAATAGGTCAAATATAACTCTCACATTCCTCTCCGCAGTCGCTCTTCCTCCTCAAGGACTGAATGCGGCCTCTATCTCCCTCCTCTCTCTCCACATTAAAGCTTTATTGGATGTGACTCCGCCGTCTCTCTCTGACTTGCACCTAATTAAATGCTCACTTTTTTTTTCTTCTTTTTTTTTTTTAGCTCCACTTGGCCGCAGTGAGCGTTTGAGGATATCCAGCGTAATTCATTATGCAAGTGCAACAATCTGCGACTGGTTCATTAGCGCGGGAAAAAAACGAAACTATGAAATGAGTTATAAAACATCGCTGGAGTGGTTATCAGCCTGCTAATCAGGATGAGGGTGTTTGGGGCGGATTCATGAGCGCAGAGCGAGTTTCAAAGTGCTCATTCTTGATTTCAAGTGCACTCTGTCTCAAACACATCCACGTTTAATTTGTTAATCTCATAATGCAACTTACTCACAACAAAGTGCAGCCAGGCTCGCATCTGCGGGATGTTTTGGTAAAGACGCCTCGATGAGAATATTTCTTCCATTTCGGAGCCAACGTCCGATCAAGAGACGGTCCGGTTGGACCTCCGTTCTGTCCCACAGATTGTTTAAGAAGCGACAGAAAGCTGACAAACGGAGATCTGCTGCTTCGTCCACACTGAAGCAAGAGGCCTCGTTGTTCCAGTAAATCCAAAATGGTGACAGTTTATTGAAAAACTCAGTTTCCCGGCCTCAGAAACATCGGCTCAGCGCAGACCAGCCTATCTCAAAGTGCAAATCAAGTGTTTGGCAAAGTCGAATGTTTTGTGTCCGATTGACGACGCTGCCCGCGTAACGTATTTATGATGTAACGTCCAAAACGATCGGCCGTTGGTTGTACGTAAGTTCTGCAGTTCGGAGCCAGACGTTGTCACACTGATGTCTCCAGTCTTCACATTAAGACGGCGACAGAGACAATGATGAGCGAGCAGCCTCGGCTGTTCTGCCAGACCGTCATCTGATCACGATATGATTTGTAACATCCTGGTGAGGTTGACTGATTTTTTGGGGGATGTTGGGAAGTTAAAACTGTGTCTCTCAGTTGTTGTTTTTATTGGTTTAAGTGGTCGTCGGTCTGAAAACGTTCGAGGAACGCTGGTGTAGACGGAGGGCTGAGAAAAAAAAAGTTAGAGGGGATGTCATTAGTTTGGGTCAAGTCAAGTATTCTAAACAACATCTGTGGTATGTAGCAGCGCAGATAGTTTTGGTTTTATTTGAGTTTTGAGAAAATCCTCACTGAGATTTCTGCAGCAAACCGTCTGTTATTCTAATCATTTCAATTCCAATTTCAGAAGACTGTCCTTCTGCTGTTGAAGTACTACCTGTTGTGTTTTGACCATACCGTGAGCTAATGTTTTGTTTTGTTCTGACACATAATGAAATTAAATAAACTAGAAATGACAGATCGGTTTGCTGCTCAGATCACTCCAGTCCAGTTCAGTCCAGTTCAAAGATTCGGCCTGAATGCCAGCGTGTAGTTTGTTCCGTTGCTAAGCTATCGTATCCTCATTAAAATGCACTTTATTACGTACAGCTGTAAGTGAACGCCTCACTCCCAGCAGCTTTTTATTCACAACTGAGCTCAGATTGTTTTTTTGTAGCTTTTAACAAGGAAACAAGGTGATTCACGTCCGAACTGAAGTATATTCTGGGGAAATAAAACAAGAGAGAGACGACATTAAATCAACAGGGAAAGAGACGGAGAGGTAGATTCAGGACTGGGCTCCAGCTGGACTCAAACCAGGGGTGATGTAATTCCACGCGAACACCTCGGCCTCCGCGGTGCCCCGTAGATTATCTTTATTTACTGTGGCCGATAAAATAAAATCACACTTCCCTTCACCTCCGTGGTGTCGGGCTGCTGGATGTTGATATCTGATCAATCGAGGTTAAAGGAGGTAATTAAAAAAGCTGCACCTTTAAAACAGCGACATCGCGATAAGTAATATCAACGCTGCTCCTCGGGGACTCAGCACCTTTTATGAGCTCCAAACATCCGTCACACTCACCGGTCTGAACTTGCACGTCCTCACAGAGCTGATTCTGATGTCTTCTCCTCTTTCTGCTGCAGCAAACTGCCACCAATGATCAACTCGGGGTGATTGATCTACAACCTGTGTTATAGAAGAAGTTATTCATTATGCTGATACGGTGTGACTGTGTCGGTGTGACTGTATGCAGATGAAGCTTCTCCTCCCCGAAATTCAAATGAGCCTGAAATGTCCCCTGTGACCTCCCGTAGCCTAATAACAAGCTAAAGGAAAGAGCTCTGCCACCCCTCTTTCTTTCCTCTACACATTTGTTTTCCTTTTCAGGAACCCCGCTCTCTCCTCCCCCTCAACCTTCCCCTCTGTGGTCCCCCCTCTTTCTTTCTCACTTCTCTCTCCTCCTCCCCCATTTTCTTCCATGGCCTCATCCTCCCCTCTCTCCTCCGTTCCTGTCCCCCCTCTCCCTCTCGTCCTCCGAGAGAGCAGGAGCGTGTTAATCCCATTACATGTGTGAATACCAGCTGGAGGAGAGCGGGCGAGAGAGACAGACAGAAAACAGAGAGAGAGAGAGGGGGAGGCAGAGAGGGAGGCAGAGGGGGAGACGGGAACAGAGAGTGTTTGTGTCCGAGCGTGACTGACTGCTTACTCCACGGCTGTGACTGCCTGATGCAAAACCCCCTGATGCAGTGACGTTTACAGTAATATCATGAAGTACATGACAGCGTGGTGTGGGAGTGTTTCAGTTCTCAGCGGAGGAGGACTTCATCACACAGATTCTAGAAATGTAGATTTTTATTTTTCATTCGAGGTAGTGAATCCTTTTACAAGCTTGTTTTTTTACAGAAGTATCTGCGTTCACGCTGGTAGTATTTAAAGAACGAAGGCTGCAATTTATTCATTTCTGATTAACCTGTCGAGCCTTTTCTCGATTCATCAATTTGTTGTTGATCTATAAAAATGTCATAAAACGGTTTAAAAAAAACAAGATCTGTGTTTCCCAAAAAATCCCAAGATGACAAACTTAATATTGTATTTTGTTCCACGACCCAAATATATTCAGTTCACAGTGGGAGAGGAGGAAAAAAAACAGAAAACATTCACGTTTAAGAAGCTTTTTTCCCCAAATAAATGACTCAAACCGATTAATCGATCATCAAAATAGTTGCCGATTGATATAATAGTTGACAAGTAATCAGTTAATCGTTGCCGCTCTAGAAAAGTGTTAAACTTCTGACCTGTGGTTGAACTCACAGAGCTCTCTTCTAGATTTTAGTGCACGCTGGTCACCTCACCTGCGATCATGAATGAATCCTCATGACAATGTTTCAGGACAAAGATCTTCATCAGCACCGAAACAACATTATTAAAATTCTTCGTCTTCTCCTACGCACCTGTTGATCCAAGATTTTACCTTGTGTGTTTCTAAAAATACCAAAACTGTCGGGCGGAATTTAGATAAAATATGTATAAATACTCTCCGTACAAAAGACTATTATCCAATGTGCAGTTTTAATATTCCCTCAAAAAAAAACTAAACAAAAATGGATGTTCAGGGCTCTAAGGTCACACTTAAAGATTGCAGATTGACCAACTGAATACCCCTCGTCTCACCCTTCCCAACAGTGGCTTCTTAAAAACACTCTCAGCCTCTCGAGAGCAAATATTTGGTTTGTTTATTCTGGGATTGTAGAAACATTCTGAGGTTTTATTACACCAAAACATAAATATGAACATTATATTCTAATTCTGCCAACAGATCCTCCAAAATGCTTAACACCGGGATACGTGTTTAATTACAGAACATTAGTACATTTTGTTTTTACTTTATCTACACGTACGTAAAATATTTCTGGAGCTCGTCTGGAGTAATCCAAGTCTCCGGGGGCCCAGAGAGCCCAAACTGATTGAAAAGGATCTCCGGAGACGTAGATAACACCAGGCAGTTTTTATCGGTTCGTTTTTTACGCTTTAAAACAGGTTTCCAACTACTTCAGTTAGACGAGAAACTCTCCAGAAACGTTTTATGGACAACAAGACTTCCATCAGCACGAGTGTGAGGAGATAATCCCTGAATCTGTCAATACGTTGTAGTTGTTCGTAAACTGTTTTGAGCTTGTTTATATTCAGTTGCGTATTTCCCTGCATCACACTTTGTGAGTCCATCATGTGTTTTTAATGTAAAGTATCAATAAGTAGAGAAAGAGCAGGAGCAAAAGCTGTGGTGGAGACAAACTGATATAAAAAAAAGGAACCTTTAAATTATACCTGAGTAACATTTTCCTCCTCTGAATTTGATGAAGGTGAATTAAAAGCACTTGTCTCGACGACATGTTCTCCTCTTCTGTCACCATCCGAGTGTTTTAAAGCGAAGTTTTAAAATGACGCTGTCCGTAGTTTCGGCTTGTTGTTTTGGTTCTGACGCGGCCCGGCTCCTCTTTGTGATTCAGGGCCAGTTGCTGGGCTGTCGGGGAGCCGATGAGGCCCGCGAGCGAGACAGTGCAGACAGGCCCAATGTGGCTCCTGAGGAGTTCAAGCGCCAAGAAAATAAACAAGCCTTTTGATCACAAAGGGCCCATTCACTCCCTCTCACTCTCCCTGCCTCACTCTTTCTTTCTCTCCCTCTCTCACCCCCCTCCCCCTCCACTTAGCCTCTGTAGTTTCTCCTCAGCTCTCCTCTCCTGACCTCTATACTTTTTTTTTTTTATCCCTTTCCCTTTTTTAAAACCTCTCCACGTGTGTGTCTTCCCTCCGTTTTCAACCGTCTGTCCCCACATCCAACACTGTTGTCCTGCTTTGAGACAGACAGACAGACAGACAGACATCATCTGACCGGCCAGGGGGCAGACAGACAGACAGACAGACAGACAGACAGAAACACACACAAGGGCCTCCTTATTCCACAAACATACGGTCATGGTGCAGCGCAGAGGAACACAACATGGAAAATGTCCTCATCACATCCATCTTTAGCACCAAACACGAGCAGCAGAAAACTTTCCCCTCCGGCCACTCAGACGCTCGCTGCTGCTGTCACGAACACACTCGGCTGCCTCATTTTGACTCGACAGCTGAGTGTGTGTGTGTGTGTGTGTGTGTGAGAGAGAGTGTTTTCTTATGCATACAGATGGAGCTGGTGTGAAAAGGCCTCTCCCATTACAGTTGTGTTGCTGCTCACTCTGGGTGTGGCTCGGATACCATTTGCCCCCTCAGGCCTGTTTTCCATTTTAAAAACAAGCCAGATTTCCTCGAATAGAAAACACTTAGCGAGAGGAAACAAAGAGGTGAACGCAGCCCTGATTGGGGCCTTCTTTTTTTTATTTTTTGATGGGGCAAAACATGAAAAAATACCTTAACTTCACTCAGCATTTTAGATTTCAGGCCTTATTCACAACACAAAGGTGCATTTAACACGTTTCCCCCCACACAATTAAAATCCTGCGGTCAAAATGAACCCAAGTAAAAATCACTTAAAATAACGGCTAACATTTTTATACTAATGTTTGTTCTATCTCCAAACTAACGAAGTCAAACTTAAGTAAAAAGTAGTTATTATAACAAAATATTACTTCAGTAAAAGTGCGTAAAAGTTTTATTAGTGCAATATGAAACAAATCGCCTTTAAACGTTATGAACAAAACAGTTCTGATGTTATTCCAAAGACGTCTACGTGTTACAGAGATGTCTACTGATGTTAGCATGCTAACCAGCTAGCCTCACTCTGTCCCGTCTAATAATACGACTCAGTGTTCCCAGTGTGGATTGCTAGCTGCACGGCTAACTGAGCTAACCGGCTAATGGCAGCTACAGTTAGGACTTACTGTTGTGACATGCTTCTCCCCATTTTTCCAGAATCAGAAACAGATTTATTACCCAGTTGGACTTACACCAACAAGGAATTTGTCTCTTTTATATACAATACAAACAGACATAGAGTGCAAGATGATTGATAAATAAAGACGGAGGAGCCGTACAGGAATGTGCAAAAAAGATAAAAAATAAAAGATTGACGTCTACGTGGATGTTTTCTGCAACAGGTGGCCACGTTTGGTACTTAAAGCGACTTAAATCAGTGATTTCTGTCCTGCAGCAGCATTTCCGTCTAATTCCCACGGATTAGATGTTTTAAAGCATCCTTCATTAACGCTCGAATCCTTTTATTTCTTCATCATTAACCAATCACTGGTGATTGATCGCGCCTGTTTACTGATTAGGGTCATTACCACCTCGGTAATGAACTGATAGTGACTCTGGTGATCAATTAGTCCGCAATCACTCCCCCAATTCACACGTATGCAGTCGTCAGATCTCCCGCTGAGCTTTTGTTGGCGCTGCTTTCACATGCAGCCGGTGTCTGAACCCCTCCACCCCGACCGGCCTGTCGTCAGACACTCGCTCTGCGTCCCTCCTGCTTCTTCCGCAAACTGTTATTCCCACTGGTGAAGTGTCGAGACGGTGTGGAAGCAGCTCTGCTTGAAGTTCTGCTGTGAGTGAAGAACTGCGCTTAGAAATAGAAATAGACACTCACCAGATTCATCACACTGCCGAGGATGAAGTCTGACTGCGACAGAGGGTGACATTTTTTCCCCAATCTGTTCCGTTGCTTAGGAATTGTAAACGAAAAGCAGGAAGGTAAACACGGCGGCTCTTATCTAATACAGCGACAAGGAAGACTTCCTATTATAGGCAGAATCGGGTTAAATAAAGATTAGCGTCCCAACTTTAATATTCTCAACTACATCTACTCACAGCTTTCAAACAGCAACACATTCGAATGATTGCTGATTTACACGGCAGGAAAAATAAACAACCAAATATGAAGACAGGATTGTTTCTTTACTCGTTTTCAGGGAGTATATTTAAAATTTAGACTTTAAAGACTTTGTAGACTCTCTGCTGGTTAAAACAACTGTTTCTTAATGGAGGTTTGGTTTCCTCTATGTTGGCATCAGACGTGAATGTTTTGAGATGGCCGAGGGAAGATGTTTGGTCTAAACATCCTTCTGTTAATCTCACAGACACATTGTACCCTCTGATGTCGTCACGCTCAGCAGATCAGGCTCTACAGGACCGTTCACGCCTCGCTTCCCTCGGGGTGTTTGTTCTGACGTGTCCTCAGGTGGAGCAAAAGGTCAGCGGCAGTGCGAGGGAGGACAAGTGACAACGCTCTCGACATGCACGAGCTGGAATAATTAGTCTGTAAACCTTTCTTTTTCTGCAGCAGACTTGTCGAAGCAGAGAAAGGAAAAGTGTTACTGATGACGTTAATGATGAGTCTGCTCTGTTAAAGTGTCCCATGATGGCGTGACCGCATGCACATTACACCCGGAGGAAATTCGGCCCTCAATTATTAAGTATTCATTTAAACAAATATTTAAATATCTGCTTGTGTTCTTTGTCTACAGCAGTAGTAAACTGAATATCTCTGGGTTTGAAACTCTTGGTCACACACACAAAAGAAGAAGACATTTTAAAACGTGACCTCTCATAATTATCAGACCTTTGACGACTATATGATGAAATGATTAAAGGAAAAGCTTGAAATGCCAGTTACCCACCAACAATTAAACACACTGATTCAACTAATTTCACTTTGTACACTAAATTTATGAAAAAGGACGTAAACATGTCTATTTATACAAATACACACAAAAGTAGCCAATAAAGGCTACTTTTTTTTACATCCATGGAGAAAGTCACCAGATTCCCTTAGAAAATCACTACATTTTGTGAGTTGTGGAGTTAGGGGGCACTTTATAAACTTTGTGAAACATCGTCTATGTCAGATTCTTAACTGTTTGGGCCTTCTTGTTAATTCGGCTAATGCTATACATGAGCATATTTCTTTATTTGTGTAAAAAAATTAAAGGTACAGTTTAAAATTCAAGGCATCTTCTATACCTGAAGTGCATCTTACCCGCCAGCAATGATTCAACTGATTTCAATGTTTGCACTGAATTCATGAAAGAAGACATTTTATTGATTGTAAGCATGTCAGTTTTTACAAATAGAGTAAACTATAACAAATAAAGGCAACTTTTTGACGTCCATGGGGAAAATCACCAGACTCCCTTTAAAAATCACTAAATTTTGTGAGGTGTTGCGTTACAAGACATTTTATAAACTTTGTGAAACGCTGTCGGCAACAAATTCTTAACTGTTTAGTCCTTATTGTTAATTCGGCAAACGTTATACATGAAGATATTTCTTTATTACAATTGTTTTGCGGTGTATTAGAGAACAGCTTTCCAGCCCAGACACAGGAGACACGAGGCAACGCAACAGTCGGCTTTTGACGTTGCTAGTTCACGGATTGCGGACGGTTAGCATAGCTTAGCACAAAGACTGGAAACAAGGGGAAACAGCTAGCTTGGCTCATAATAAAGATAATACAAGTCTGCCTAAAACGTAGATATTAAGTTTAGCTTTAGAGATGCGTCTTGACTGCTTTGACTCTCTGTCTCCACCTGTTTCCAGTCTTTATGCTAAGCTAAGCTAACCAGCAGCTGACTGTAGCTTTGAACCGACCAGACGGAACTGAGGCGGACATATTTCCCAAAATGTCAGACTGTTCCTTTAATATAGGAAAGTCATGTATGCCCACATGAATCTGTGGACGTGACTGCGTGGTGGAGGCGGTGATGAAACACCACATGGAGGCAGGAGGAGGAGGAGGAGGGCTCAGGTAAAGAGAGGAGGAGGTGAGAGGAACTTGAGGAGGAAGAGAGCACTTGGAGGAGAGGCAGAGAGGTGTAGGAGGAGGGAGAACAAGATGGAAGGTACAGAGAAGTGAGGAGGATGAAGGGCCGAGGCGGAGGACAGGAGTAGGAGTGTAATGTATGGGGGTACCGTGAGGAGGAGGAGGTGGTGGAGGAGGAGGAGCGATGTGACAGCGATGAGAGGCTTTTTCTGTTGTAGTGTCGACGTTTTCTGTGTGTGTGAGACAGTGTGACATGAAATACTTCACCCACCTGCTGGCCTTCACTTCCCACACACTGCCACTCAGAGTAAATGAACAGGAGCAGAGGAGGGATGGATGGATGGATGGATGTAGGTATGGACGGATGGAGGGAGAGTACAGTGGGATGTCTGATTGTGTAGAAGAAAGAAAGAAAGAAAAGGGCTACCTTGAGTCCACACACACTTGTTCCCTCCACTTCATTTCCTTCCAGCCGCTCTTCAGCTCAGCCCGCTCTCTGCTCTCCAGTTCAGGCTCTCGAGTAATTACCGCTCCTTTCTTTCAACTCCCTCTCTGTGCTGCCTCCTCGGAGCTGATGTAAGTGCTGAAGGGCCCTTCATTAGAGAGGAAGAAAGGAGTGTGGGAGAAAGAGCTGTGTGTGTGTGTGTGATGCTCATAAGCGCCTGATAGGCTGCAGGCTATGTCCTCTTATAATTATAGCGTATGTAAATCTCAGAGCCTCGCCGGCCACCATCCTCCCCGGTGGGAGCGAGCACCTGTTGATTGGCCTTTTCCTCGTCCCTTCCCCGGGTATAAATGACGGATGGTGGCTCCCTGGCTGCCTCGCTGTCGCAGTTTACAGGTAAACACGGCGCCTCCATCACCCGCGGCGGTGACGGGTCTCCACAGCAACGCCGTGACGCGCCAACCGGGAGCGAGCGCGGGGCGACAAACTGGTGGAGGCAGCAGCGAGCGGCCGGTGCTCGTCCGAGATCGTCTATTGAGGAGATGCGTCACTCGGACAGTAAAATAAAATGGACAGGTCGAGAATAAACAATAAACCAGCTACAGCATGTCTTTATATTCAACTGGTTGGATCCATGTTTGCCACTCGTTCAAATATGTAACATAGCAGAAACAATAAATGATTATTAAAATGGTCGCCAGGATTTTCATCAGCACGTGATTATTAATTCAGTTATCATCATTTTTAAGCAAAAAATGTTTATAATAAATGTGTGGATGTCCATATTCAGTGTTTTTCTATGATATTAAAGTCCTTAGAGGCATTTTCTGATGATTTATGAAAATGAAGAACATTATTTAAATATGAGAAAAGATAACAAGATAGATCTTTAAGTCAAAGGTGTAAATAGTTTAGTAACAGTAATATTTGTCATAATTCTATTTTATATTATTCTGTTTTTGTCTTGCTTTTTTATTGGATCAACAAGGCTGATTTGGTTTAGCAGGAAATAAAAGCTTTAGGGCCTAAAAAGTTGTATGCAGATCAGATAATTGATAGGTTATTGATGTATTCATGTTCGGATTTGGTGTCTTTATTTTAATGATTGTTTTAATAAAATATCCGATTTGATTGTTTGCGTTCATACAATTGTTGCAATATATTCTCAGGACATTGTGCAGTATAAATGCAGACTATGTGGTATTATTCACAACAAAGCAACAGTGTTTTTAGTGTGTATTTATAGTGTTTTATCATGTTTTTATATTATTTATTTTGTTTCTTCTAATGCCTTTTGGCTGCTGACACAGAACTCTGCACAACAAATGTACCTGGACTGTCTATGTTTGTGAAAATATCAAATAAACCTTTTGAATCTTTTGATGTTTTGTAGTTTATTTTGTGTCTAAGCTATGCCATTGTTTAAAATGTCACTTACACTGAACTCTGGTCCATGAGACGACAGTATTCTGTCTAAAATGTCCTCTCAGCTCACCTCATAGACGATCTTCGGCAACAAGTGGGCGTTGAGTTTCTCTCCCCCTCCCTCCCTCCGTGGGTCAGCGTGGGCGGCCCCGTGTGGCAGGAGGAGAGCGAAACACGACAC
Organism: Diplodus puntazzo; assembly: GCA_963678695.2. Lineage (NCBI taxonomy): Eukaryota > Metazoa > Chordata > Actinopteri > Spariformes > Sparidae > Diplodus > Diplodus puntazzo. The sequence goes on from OZ023169.1 coordinate 5,303,482, forward strand.
CCCGCCAGAGGAAGGAGGGGTGGGGGGGCTGAGAGAGAACACGAAGTGAGTGAGTGAGTGGAAAAAGAAAAAGTCCGTGCCGGAGAACGAGAGGAGCAGAGAAAGAACAGAGTTGGCTTTGGTGGGTTTTTTTTGTGAGCTCTCTCTCTCTCTCAGAAGCGCCGCCGCTGTTTTGACTGTCGGTGAGAAAGGAGGATGATGATGATGATGATGAAGATGTGGAGGAGGAATCGACCATGCGACATCGTTTCAACAAACGGGATGAACATTTAGACTCGTCGCATTCCGTTGCTCCAGGACCGACCGACGGCGGCACGACTCCTTGCAAACTTCGACCTGCGCCATTCAGACCCGGGCGGCTGGATTTCGCCGCAGAGACTCGGGGCAACTTTTTCGCATCAGAAGCCCCGCTCTCGAAAAAAAACAAACACCCCGGCGGAAAAGTTTTTACAGCACGTAGCCGGCGTGTCGAGATTAAAACAAAGAAGCTCCTGTGAACACAAACAAACTTTTTTTTTTAAAAGCTCAGAGTCGCGGCAGGTTCTTTTCTAACGAGCCACTTGTGAGAACAACACCGGAGGAAGGAGTGGGGTGTCACTGCTAACTTCGCTAGCTTACTCGGGCTAACGGCTAGCTAACTAACGTCTAAAGTTACGAGTCGACGTGGGAAAGTGACCGAAGCAGCACGCCGAAGACGACAACAAAGATGAAAACCCCGGGGGACACGGGTAAGTTGACGGCCCCACTTTTTTAAAACGCATTTTTTTCCGAGTCGCCGCCGTTGTTTTCTTTAAAAGAAAAAAAATGAAAACAACAGCGCTTTAGCTTCGGCGGCTAGCTGCGGGTTAGCACGCTAACAAACTCTCCGCTCCAGGGAAAGTGTGACAAAATTATGGCGCTAGGGTGGATCCATCCGAGCCCCCTGTTATTGTTTCGGCAAAGCGAGAGAAAAGTGCGTCCTACTCACGACCACGTTGCTTTTCTAGCACTTAAAACTATCTCATTTAACCTAATTTACACGACGTTTTAACTTAAAGCTGATATCTGAAGCTACAGTGTTTAACTATTTACAGTAAAGATGGTTTACTTGGAGAGCCGAAGTGCACTGACCCCGGCTGTGATAACTGTGAGATTCAGCTGAAGCCACCAAACAGGTCTAAACTAAATTTAGTGGAACAGACGGTTAAACTCAATTCTGCCTTCAACCACAACCACATGTAGCAACTAATGTGTGGCTGCAAGCATCAGAGCCTCGAGTGCAACCACAATACTGCTGAAAGGCGAGAGACAGGCTTGCAACAACAAAAAAAAAATCTATATCTCAGAGATGACACTGTGAGACTGGTTAAATGAAAGTGCAGAGATAGGAAAGCAGTTAATCAACCATCCAGAGGGGATAAAGATGTGGAAGGACTGCTTGGATGTCCACCTATCACAACATCAGAGCACACAGTGAAAGTGAATCCAATTGATTGGATTGGGAACTAAACTGCCATTTCAGCTGATAAGAGGTGAACCGAGATGGTTAAACTCCCCTGATAACACACCGAGATGCGTGAGGCCCTAAAATTAAATCAGGAAATACAGTTTGCCTCTTTGTTTCCCGATGTTTGCTCAGTGAGTAAAGCTCTCTGACCCTTGACACATGCGAGGGTTTTATATCAAAAGGTCTTATCAACGTTACAAAACCCCTGCAGGAATTGAAACGGATTACAAACTCTAAATTCTTTGGCTCTGCTATTTCGAATTCCGCTCATTTTTTCAGCCGTTTTTGTTGTCATTGAAATGATTATGATTTTCCATCCATAACTCATGATTTCCCCCCCCTTCCATTGTGCATTTCAGCGCACTTAAACTCAGTTTAGTCAGAAGCCCTGTACGGTAATTTTGGGCAGACAAAGATCCAGTACCCATAATGGATGTTTTAAGAGGGGAATGCCACACCACAACACAACATCATAATTAGAGATATGACTTCTAGATCTCTGCGCTGCTGCAGATAAACTTTTTACGACCCAAAACAATTATGAGAAAACGTTTTCATCTCTTCGTCTCATTTGTCACATGTTCTGCAGCCAAATACTTTTGTAAATATCAGGTTTTTTTGGTGGGGAAATGCAGCACTGATAACTACAAACAACCAGCTTTTTGGATTGTACATTTCTTTGTTTTCAGGGTGCTTATGTGTGGCTCAACACCACAGAACTTGAGAGTAGAACTGTTTGACGTGACCCAGGAAACAACTCCTTTTGATCACGACCGCAGAGCTCATCATGCAGAAAATCCTTAGCAGACGTCGGCCAACTGCACATCCCCGGTGTCCACTATTGTTTTTGTTATTGAGGTCGGAACCATAATTAAATTTTAGGATGTTCTTACCGTTTCATTTTTAGAGAACACTTCATTATGTCCTATTTCAGACATCCACACATTGTATTCACTCCTAATGGCTTCCATTATCCAGAGGATCAGATTAGCAATGTTGTGTTGCACTTCCTTTCAGTTTTAGACTCGGACAGCCTCGTTTTAGCCTCGTGTCATGCAGCAGGCGACAGCTCCTTTTGTCTATTTATAAGTTATTTGCTGGTTTGGCTCTGCTGTTTTTCAGCTCACAGTTCAAACCGTTGTTGGTCTGTTTTGCTCAGCTTTGAAATGGAAGTCAGCTTCGTTTTAAAAAGTTTTAAGTAGTTCCTATTTGTTGTATGATTCACACCAACTTCCCTTGTTGCTTTTATTACAGTGGTCACGACTCAGAAATAAGCTGTGTAGCTTTGCAGTGACATCAGTGCTAATAAGGTTCTTCTTTGTGTGGAGACTCGTGTTAATATCAAAGGATCCGTCTGGGTAGCCCTGATCTGTATCCACATTACATTATGCATGGAGCTACACAGACCCTTTGTCTGTCCTTGTTGTATTTCCCCGTGGTGTTGGAGCCTGTTGACTACTTTATGTATATATGGGTCACCCTCCACTCTCTTCCTATCAGGAAGTCAGCAGTCTGGCCCCACCAGCTCCAATTTTCCACTTGTGTTACTCCTTATATCAACACAGAGCCACATGTGAGACGTCACAGCTGTAGACGGCCAGCGAGTCAGCACGCTTTGTTGCACTCTGTATGTGTGTGTGTGTGTGTGGAGTGAAAGGAGCCATACATGAGCAATTAGCTGGTGTTAAGTCTGGTGAGGGCCGGGCTGCTGTTTATGACTTTGAGTGTATTTATGTGTTTGTGAGTGTAAATGTGTGTGTGCACGTGTGCACCCATATGTCTGTCACTGCGTATCCCTACCTGACATTGATGTGGTCACAACAAAGTCACTGTTTGACTTTTACTAGCGAGACCAAATTGCCCTTGAGGAAGACCATTTGCCTGTGGGCAGTTGACTCAGCCTATTGTAATTACAGGAAAGGCAACTAGACGTCTTTATGCAGATTGAAATAGCTCTAATAACACTGGTTAGAGCGACGCTAATGAAGCAAAGGCTCGTTTTGGAACAAAAAAATGACAGTTAGTTTCCTTTGGGCAGGACTTTGTTGTGTTACTGTCTCACCATTATACTGAATTATGCTGTTGGCACCCGCAGCAGAGACGGTACAATTACACTACAAGTTGAAGCCGGCGTGTTTGTCTCAGTGAAAGTTTGAGAGGAGGTGCTGGCGACTGAAGTGTACAGGGATGTGGTGGTTTAGACACCATGTCTCTCTTTGATTAAGTGGGGATTAGTGGTGCAATTACCAACTATTGTTGATTAATCTAACTGCGGCAAGCCCAGGAGTGAGTCTTCCAGCATGGTAAGACCCAAAGGTAAATGTCATAAATGACAAAGAAAAGCAGCAAATTAGATTTTACCAAAGGTCCTCTATCTAACAATTTGTAGCAATTGATGTATTAATCACTTTTTTATTGGCCATTGTGAGTGGATTGTAATGCGATGTGAAAACGGGACTCTGTTGCTTATACAACCCTGTGGATGATTTGTTAATGCTGCTGGACTGGATTTTATGAAGGACTTGGGTCAGACTTCCTGGCATGGTCCCAGAATGGGGCAAGTTCTCGAGCGCCTCGTCTCAGCGCCTCTCTCCGCTCCGCTAACAGAGAGCAACAGTAGCTAACGTTGGTTTAGAAATCGAGTCCGCTATAACGTGAACTAACAACCGGCTTCCAGCACAACACAGAAGTTCCTAAGAGCCCATTAAATAAGCTGGAACCAGCAAGATTTTGACAGTCGTGCTTGATAAATGACAAACAGATGCTGCCTTGTCGTGCTGCTAGTTGAGTATCTTTTGGTATTTAGCCTATCACAGATTCATCGATATCGGCATATATGTTGTCTGATATGTACAGATATTTGTTTTGTACAGAAAGTAATGCAGTGAAATAAATTATCAAACAGTCCCCACAACACTGATCTCGTTTTGGACAATAAAGTTCATTGCTGAACTCTAAAATGTCCTGCCTTTATTATCTACGTATTTTATCACAAGTCTTTATCACCACTTTTTAGAGATCGTTGCAAAGAATGTGTATTTATGTATATGTTCTGTGTTTTTCACTCCACAGAAATCACGTATCAGTTGTTCTCTACGCTTAATTTATCATTATATTATTATTGGCTCAAAGTATGTTATTTGTGCTTTGTGCCACTGTGCTTTACAATGTGCAAGTCTATCGTTTTTGTGAGTTCCAGTCAGGCCATTAAAATGAGAGTATGAGCCAGGGTCAAGTCCCCCCGATAGATCGTAAATCATCCATTTAGTCCATTTAGCAGGAAAATGCCACAACTTAAAAAAAAAACCTAAATGCCAGCACTGCTCACAGGATGTACCTTCTCCATGATTTTCCCCCCATTATGCTGTGACGGCGAGTGATCAGGTCAGTGCAAAGGTTGACCTGATCACATTCCTGATTACCACTGAGCCGAGCCCGGGCAAGCAGACCCTGGAAAAAGTACAGATGAGTGACGTCAGCATTTCTCTGGTGTGTTGTCAAAGTGGCAGCCCGGGTCAGTGTTGCTGCGATCATCTCTCGATGTTACGGCAGCCCTCTTTTCCTGGAAGTGTGTGTACAGTGGCTTTGGTGACCCGTACAAAGCTAAGAGAATAGACAACAGTTTGCACGAGCTGGGACGTGCTGGCCAAACAAACACTGGGGCCTCACGCGCAGGAAAGCCCGACGATCAGCCTGGGAGTCGAGTGTTGATAAACATCCATACCTGCAGTTTTAATTAGGTTTTAAGATGTAGAAGTTTTGTAAATTGGTACAAGTACATCAGAGTTTCATTGTGAGCTGTCCTTCAAATGGTGGTTTTGATTTATTGCTGTTCATTTTGTCTTTGTGTGTTATGGATGTCTGATTTTGGAATTAAAACCTAAAAGTAAAGCAAGGTTATTTGTGTTACACAGAATCAGGTGACATATTGCAAATTCTGAACAGTAAATCTGATTAAAAGCTTAATCAATCCTCTTACACTGTAAAAGCATGAGGAGTCATCAGTTTGTAAAGTTGCAGCACAGTAGTTATTTTTTGAAGTGTGGTAATTACATTCTTTTGTGTACACTGAACACCTACCTTACTCACTGCTGCGAGTACGGATCTCCTACATTTCCCTGGATAACTTTTAAGAATACTCAAATGCTGGAGGCTGTACATGCAAGTGGAAAACCAATAACAATAGATAAAACCCTTTACAGAAGGGGAATATATTTCTTGCATCCCTCAAACTAATTGGAATACAACTTGGAAGTGTACTGGAGACTACCTCTGCTTCTTTGATGATGAATTTCTCTCAAAGTGTTGAGTTTAGACAGAAGCCCTCGCCCTTTGATTGAGAGGCTGACATTAAAATCTGATGCTTAAGTTGATATTTTTAGATGGCTGAATCACATTTTGTCGTGCCAAATTGTCTACATATATATTAAAGAAGGGCACACCACCAATAACTGTTAGGAGAGTTTATGATCGTAGGGTGATATTTCTCTCTCTCTCTCTAGTTTTCAACAGATTGAACATGGACTTATTTTCTTCACCACATAGGTTGTCAAAGTTTTTTAATGCTGCAATGTGTTTGTGTTGGTCAACTGGTTTCGTTGATACTGCTAATCAACTCTGTTACTGTTGGTCTAAAAGTGATGTGGGGAAAAACAGTACAAACATGTAATTTTGATATCGGTACTGATGCCTTGATAGCAGTTCCTGAACGATAATGTCTTTTGAAACCAATTTTATGAAATCCATTTCAAAGGAATACATTACACGTACATGTGGTGGATGCCTCAAGACAGCCAATCACCAGCGCTATTTGATCTTGCCACAACAAGCAATGCTGCACACTTATTGACTCACTGAGTATTATGAGATTGACTACTTTGGGTGTAGAATTTGGTATTAAATGACAAGACCTTTTTCGATACTCGATGGTATCGGTGACAATTCAGCTGGTGACACTGTGACATATGTGGTCTACTTCAAGTTCGTCTCGAAAAGGTAATGTTTGCAACCGCTGGTTTTTTTGGAGATTTTCTGGGTGCTGCAGTTTCCTTCAACATCAATCATTAAAATTCAGAAAATACATTTTTGACATGTGAATCGAATTGGTTCAGAATCGTAGAAGATAAGTAACAAGTTGTGTGAATCCCTTTTTATTGCCCACCCCAAGTTTTAAGCTACCATTTTCATCTAAACTATCTCCTTCCTCTGCCCAACCGCTGGAGATTGAAAGCACATTATGAAGCTGCTCTGAGTTGTATCTTTTATGTATATTTTCCCTACGTGGAATTTAGTTTTAGACCTCTGAAAAAGCAGAAATACAGGCCTGGCTTAGGCAAAGTGCTTGTTACTCCTTTATCTGTGCACTGTCATTTGTAAAGGACAGACAGCACCTCATGTTCTCATCATCCTTCACGTCTGCGTCAAGCGGCCTGCTTGTTTGGTATCTCTAAGTATTTACGATCGAGTGAATCTGCGTTTGCTCTGTGACTGTCGACCCCAGCAGGGCAGATGAAAGAACAGAGCAGGTCAAGTGGAACCAGCAACTCGCTTCACTGAGCAGATAAGGAAGACTTCTGCAGCAGAACATGTATCTGTGCAACACCTGACAGGATGGTGGGTTTCCAGCGTCAGCGTTGCGATGAAATGCGGAATAAAAAGTTCTCGCCTGAACCATTTTGCCATCGGACTAGTAGATCTATTGGGCTGGCCTTCTGAGAGAGGCTTTTGTTCATGAAAAAATGCAGACAGTTTTTTTCTTTTAACATCATCTATCCTTGGAGGGTTTTTGGAGGTTTTTGAATCAAGCCAAGGCTGATAGAGGCGGAAGGTGTAGAGGTAGATTTGTTCTTTGTCTGTGGCTGTTTTGTCTGGAGTCATCCTTGCCGAAAAAAGCGTGGGGAGACGTGCTGCATGTTATGGCTATCATCTGTGGTGCATGGACAAATGCACAGGTTGGTTTGGCGTCATTTATGGCCAAAAGGATTGAACTAGGCCTCCACCAACATGTTAGTGAGCCTTTTTATTTGCTGCAGAAAGGATATGGGGACAGACTAGGTGTGGTCCTGTATGGCTCTGTATAACACTGCCCACATTACCATTGCCACTGCCAATCCTAAAGTAGTTACAACCAAGTTGCTGTCAGAGCAGAAATATCCACCAGATGCCATATGTTTTTAGGGAGTCTGTTTTAGCTGAGAGGAGTGGTTAGATGTAGCCTGCCAGGTTGTGTTCTGGCAATTAGAGAGACAAACAGGAGGTGGCAACATCTAGGCTATAAGGTTTTTTTCTTTTTTTACAATGAAATCAGAGCACTGACACACACTAAAATGCAACTGTGGCGTTTGTTGGCAGTGTCTAATATGCCAGTGGAAAGTCCTCAGTAAGTAAAAAGTATCTTGATTTAGAAACCAGTTGTAAAATGATGCAAAATAAATTAGATGCCCTTTTTTTATTTTTTGTAAACGGACCACCTTAAGCGCCACTGAGGGAAAACTCCGCCAACAGGTTGCAGGGAAAAAAAAGCCCAGTTCGGGTTTTGTGGTTGTTCAGTCTGGGTTGATCCAGCCCAGACTTTTCCTGCCTGTACACTTGTTGGCGTTGCACCTGCATTTTTATCCCACACTGTTGATTGAAAATCCAAGTCACTTTTTTTTTTTTTCATATTCACACAAATATGAGTCTACTAATACTAATTTCAACAAACTCCACTCTGTTGCCACCTCCTCTGAATGTACCTTCAGTGCGTTTACGTTCACAGACTCCATTAAGGATTAAAGAAGAATGGTAAATACAGCTCACTTTCTGCAGCGTGAAAAGGTTTCTAAAGTAATTTTCACAAGAATGCATGTGCATGACAAAGTGGCAAGTAATCACAGTGGCTTCAGGCTACGGCTTGAAAGAGAAGATTGCTTCTTGAAGAAGCGTCCGTATATCCACTTTAATTAAATCCAAAGCCAACACACATTATCAGCTGGCTCTTTAACGCTGTCTGAAAGGATGATTTCCTAACTGATGAAAGGGACCGTTTCCTCCAGCTGATTTTCACTGATTTCGGATGCATAACAAACCGAGTTGGTTAATTTTTTTACCACGCCCGAACTTTAGTTGAACACCCATTCCATATTCCCAGAGGAGAAACCAGCATTTGGCTTTCCAGTTGACATAGCAGGTATATGACAAACCTCTCATCAAACCTATCTCACTACCAGATCGCTCCCTCCAGGTTTTCAAAGGATGTTTTGGGGATTGTTGGGTTTGTCAGGCAGGCTGCCTCTGTCCCTTTCTGATTTATACTCTTGCATACTTTTCTAACTCGACTTGATTGCCCCAGCACTTGGAACAGATATGGATTATCATGCCGATTTGTCCTGTCTGTTTCTTACGCATTTCTCCGGGTGTGTTGTGCGTCAGAAATGTGTTTGCAGAACAGTTTTCCTGCCGCTTTCGTGCAGACATCAGGGAATTGCCTTGCTATGGTCTGTAGCAGTAATTTTTGTACATGTCTGCACTTTCACTGCCAGAAACAAGGAATTAAGTTTGATGACGTACATGTATATCTCAGTGTTTTTGCACGGATGGGGGGGCTTCTATCATCGGGCAAATCTGTGGAAAAGCTGTGATGGTTGGACAAAATTGAAAGGTCTATTACCTGGAGGAACTACAAGAGGCTGTGTCCTCATTGTTTCCTGCAAGGTGCGGTGTTTAAATGCCTTGGATGGAAGCAAAGGTGAGTGATGTAATGTTTCGACAACATGAAGTCAGAGAAAGCTGCAGAAGGTTTCCCTGTCTTTGCTGGCAGGTCATTTGTCTTGGATCTTCAAAGTCAAGAAAACCTGTCTTGAGTCTTTGGAGGTGAAGTAGCGAGCAAGAAAAAGACACAAATTCAGCAGCACACAGCCTTTTCTTATCTGTTGTGTCCTCGATCTGCTGGGAATCTTGTGTTTTTCTCTCTCTTTTTTAAGGCTGTTGCAACTTGTCCCGGTACTCAGTTGGTATCTCTGTGTGGTGTGTTTATGTTTGACGTTGCGCTGTGTGTGTGTTTCATACCTGAAATACATTAAAAAGTTTGTGTTGACTAGAGGCCAATTGCCTTAAGAAAAAGATTTCACACCCCAAACCACACAAATACATACACGCAGCACATACACTCACACCCTCTCTCTTTCTCACACACGCCTTCGCCGTCTCACACACCCACATTCAGACAAGCAGAGAAGTTTGGTAAACACTTTTATCCCCATAACAGATACACACACACGTCTTATATATGTGTCTCACCTCCGGGCTGATCAAATAAGAGACGGGTCGATGAGGAAGAGCAGATGTAACACAAAGGATCTGTAGAAAATGGGGCATTTAGAGGTTACTGTGTGATGGCGTAGTCCGTTTCAACCAGTCAGCCACACAACATTGTTGACTGTATGTAGGTAAATTGTTTAGCAATGATCCAACAGAAGCGATCAGCGCTTAATGTGGCTCTTCATTTTGGTCTAGAATAAACCATTTGGCCAATCTACACATGTCAGTGATATATTTTAGTTATCCTCAGCTGTATCTCACAACATTAGCAGCAAGCCGTGAGATAAAAATCACATCTCAACAGGTATATGTGCTTCTTTAGGTGAGAATGATTTAAAGTAACAGCTGCCAAAACGTATAAATAGAAAGTAGCGTTCAGTCTTGTCTTGTTAGCGGCTTCAAAGGTAGGCCATAAATTACATTAGTGATAAGAATGGCACCATTTGATCAAGTCAGCGCCAGCAGTCGGCCATAAAGTTAAGTCTCCTTGCCTGTCCTTTCTTTATCACCCACAGGACACACACACACACACACACACACACGCACACACACACACACACACACACACACACACACACACACACACACAACCAATAGTCTTTATATAGACTGAGTTTAAGCTGAATTCTGTAAAAATCTTCATAATTTAAAGGTTTTGTACTTATTTGCTTTGAATATGATGATCTGAATGAGAAAGAATGCAGAATCATGAACGAATGAATAAGATTATTTCTTTACATGTTGAATTTATTAAGTTGAAAGCCGCCCTCGTTCATTTGTTAACTCATGTGACCCATTTTCTGTCCCTGTTGGTTGTTTGAAACCGCCGAGCCAGTGGCAGTAAGGAATGAAAGTCAGTTTAGTCCCTCAGACACTCACTCACTCATCTCGCCCACTCACAGCATGCACACTTTATTAGGGGGCCTGGACCCCCCACATGCCATGAAAATGGTGTATGTCTGTTTTGCATTAACACACATACACACACACACAGGCACAAGACACACTCTTTTAATTTTCTCACTACAGCTATGCTCGAGCGTGGCTTGCTCATTTGGGCTGCCATCTCCCTGCGGTGACGCCGTCGTGCCTCTGTCTTTAATGTTTTTACACAGGGAGCGAGCCACTCAGTCTAGAGAATGGAAGATCCAGCTTTAATGCAATAGACTGAGGAATTAGGACTGCGGTGGCCCTGCCAATGAGGAAAGGCTGACTAACGCACCCAGACATCACACATGTAGAAAAGTCCCTTTCTGGCTCTTTTTACATTTGATGAATTTCTCCTACACACTCATCCAGTGCGAATTACTGTCGCTGTGATCGCGCCATAAGCTACAAGTGGTAGATCAACAATATTAGGAGCCAATGATGAAAAGTAGCAGCTCAGAACCACCACAGTGTTCTGGCACAGATAACAGATATTCATGTTTGAGTTTAGAGGAAAATGTAGCAAGAAGTTTCTTTCTATTAGAAACCACCTTTAGCATCAGCATGCAGAGCGAAGAGACGAGACACGGTGCCAATGGTGATTGATTTTCAGGGAACAGTTTGAGGTGAGGTGGGTTGTTTTTTTTTCCAGTTTGAGTCTCCAACAGTTCCCACAGAGAGAAAGTGAAAAGGAGGTTAATTGGACACGTATTTAAAGCGTCAGTTGTAATTATTAGCACTGTCACTGAGTAATGTCTTGACCAAGGATGCCCAATGTAGAGCCTGTGGGCCTAACTTTGCCTTCTATAACATTCAGTCGTTTTTTCTTCGTTGCCGTTATAAAATTTCAGTTTCACCGCTATGAGTTGCATTCATTCAGTCACAGCGGACTCCTCATTCAGCCCCTGGCCACATGCTACTGTACATTCATATTATTTCTGAGCTCCATGCAGTGAGAGATAAAGATTTCAAATCATTGTAAGGAGAAAAAAGGTTAGCTTGGTGCTTTCGGTTTCTACATATTTAAATACAGTTGCTGCTAATTCTGTCTCCTCTGTGTAGACAACACCTAAAGTAAGTGTCCGCCCTGAAAACGTTTCTGTCCCCTGTTGCTCTTGAAGTTTCTCCTTTTTTTTTTCCCGTTAAAAGTTTTTTTCTTCTTCCAAATCTAGATTTAAAGGATTGAGTGTGTCGTATGTCGTAAAGCCCTCCGAGGCATAATTTATGATTTTGGACTATGCAGTATAAATAAGTGACTTGACTTCTCCTAGCCAAGAGCGTTAATCAGTGCACAAATATGCACATTCCTGTCTGATATTTGCTCTTGACACACTTCGATGATAAAAGTCGATGTGTTGTTACTCTGCAGCTCAAGACTGTATTTATAATAAAAAATGCAGAACAGACTTTTTGAAATAAATCTTTCTCGTTGAGCGGAACCTCGAACATTGTCATGCTGCTTGTCCTACTAGTTGTAATCAACAGTGGAGCCTCTTTGTCTGTGTGGAAAGATGCTGAAAGGAAAGCGGCATTATGGGAAAGAAGGAGGGGGAGAGGCAAGAGGAGCAGATGAAATTTGATTGGCAGTGAGTATGAGAATGAGTCACTCATCCAGCTCCCTGGATTTGGAGCTGCGGGCCTATTCTGGGCTGCGGTGACACGTTTATGTGTGTATGTATGTGGTTGTGTGTGCGTATGCATGCACACAAGTGTTCACATGGTCCAATCCAACAGCTGAAGTCACCAAATTTTCGTTGTTGGCTTTAGCCACTGTGCGTGTGTGTGTATGTGTGTGTTGGAGGAAAATGAAAGTAGTCTGGCGAGCAAACCACAACATAGAAGCCAGATTTAAACGCAGATATTTATCATCTTTTTCTTCTGCTCTGAAGTCCCCTCTACTACACCACCGCAATGTTAATCACACCAGCTCCATCGTGGCCTCTATCAGCTTCTGACAACTTATACGTTGTGTTTATATAGATTATCCTGTATTCATGGTCAGTATAGGAGTCTAGTAGCAAGGAGCACGTGTCTATGGATGGCTGATTTCAGGGCATGTCTGTCAGACGGACGGAGGTGCAGGTACAGGACGCCTTATCTGGTTATGCAGTGCTTGTGGGGAAAAGCCATTTGGATAGATTACGTGTATTTACATTAGTAAGAAGAGATTAACTTTGGTTCATGGTTACATGTCCTGTTAGTTTTTTGTTAATTCCTCCTGAAACGATGCGCTCACTATGTTTCTGGACACCGCGATGATGTAATCAATCAGCAAAGCACCGCGCTGACTGTGTTGCTGGCGGTTTTGTTGGGTTTAACACTTTGCTTGACTTGACTTCACTCTGCAGGATGTCAGACAGCCTTATTTCCTGCATACAGACATTGTTTCATAAACATGTAGAAGTGTCAGTTGCAGTGCAACAGGTAAACTAAAGTCTGTGCCGTCTCACAAACTACGTTTACAGGACGATACTTCTTCATGCTGATTTCTGGTCAGTATCAAAATCGTCTATCTTACTATGCATTTACATCAAGACGGTCAGCATGCCAAAAGCCGACAGACAAAAATAAATCAGGTTGTATCGACTACATGGGACAGTTTGTATTTTGATCAGTTTATGAAAAGGTTCCAACTGTTGGACCTGTTTATTCTGACTGAGGTGTTACCATGGAACATTTTTATTCTGTTTGGGCTTTTAAAACCAGATAATCAGGCTCCATGTAAACGCAGTACTGGCCCTCTGCTTACAGACAATAGAGACAAATCTCACTCTCTCCCTTCTTTATTGTAATCTGTCTATGAGAATTATTTCATCCCTTACTTGCTGTCATTTTCCACAAACACACACAGAGCTCCTTCTTCCAAACAAATTCTGCCCTGGCAGAAGGAAGCAAGCTTGAAGTCTGTAGTGCGGCAGTCAGGTAGCCAGGAGCTCATTACAGCTGGATGTTTTACAGGGTTGTCATTTTCTGGAAGGAAAGCACGCTCAGACGAGTTTTGGAGCACGTGTACATGCATGTACTGTGTGTGTTCTTCCTCTCTGTATTCCCGTCACACGCCTCCACTTGGCTGAAGTGCTGCAGATTAGGAGATAGAAGTTTAAGATCACTGATGTGATTGTTTTAACTTTTGTTTCTCATTAACACAACAGTGAAAATCCTCTCATGCATTAAATCTGACTTTTTTTTTTTTATCTTCCCTTGGGGTTTTTACAGCAGAGGACAGAACCAGTGCAGCAAAATATTACCAAAATTCAATTTAGGCACAGTTTTTCTTTTTACTACATGACTATTTTAGTACAAACATTTACCCACCAGTGTGGCAGATAGCCTTCAGAGATTAAATTGCCAAACAGAAATCCGCCCACATTTGGCGCTCAGTGGGTGTTAATTTCAGACCCTGGGTGCATTCATTAAATGATATGGGCAAGTAACCACAGTAACATTATTTTGACATCCTTGATTCAGCTATAAAACCGTGGGGGCGCTGCTGAATGCAACAGGAGCTTCTCCTCATGTCAGAGCATAATAAGTGACTCTTCACTGCACACAGACACACACACACACACACACACTAACCCAGGGCGGACTTAATCACAGCCTTGGCTGCCTCCTAGGTGCTGCAGAGTTCTCCGGGACGTGACAGGTTTCTGTCTGGCGAGGTTCGGGCGGCCGCTGTGTCACAGATTAGAGTGGCTCAGCTGTCTCGGTTGTAGCAGAGATGGTTTATACACTTTCAGGCTTCACTCTGCAGTCACAAGGCTTTACTGCAGTGGCAAACGGTCAAACCCCCTACTTTCTACTGTGTCTTAACTCCTTTCTACAGACTTCAGAACACAGGTGTCTGTGCTCTTAAACTGCTCATCCCAAATGGTGAGGCTTTGTTTAGTTTGGACCGCTCGCAGACTACGGGAAGACATCGCTCACAGCTCAAGCAATTTGGAAAATGGATTTTAGAGATGGAAAGCAGAAGAGCCTGACTGAAGCCATACACTGTCTGTTGGTTGATGGCTTCTTAAAGTTTCTGTGGCAAAAGAATATTTGATAAGAAATCTAGAGTTACTTAGTATTATCAGCACAAATGGACTTACAGTACAGTGTTGCAGTTTTTTTGTTCCTTGATTGAGAAATTAAAACTTTTCTTTAGGTAGACACTTATTTCTGTCTGTAGCTTTCCTCCCAAACACTGGCCCTGTCCGCCCTCATTCCTCTCTCAGTCTGTGTCTGACGGTTCACCTGTCTGTCTGTCTGTCTGTCTGTTATGTAACGGGCATCATGTGAGAACCAAGGTGAAGGTTCACGCCATGCACCTGCAGACGGCCATCCTCTTTTTCCTTTGATCTCTGCTAGATTGTGTTTCTCTTTCCCCTTCTGCACACTTTTCTACCTCCTCCACTTCTCTGCCTTTCCACCTGATTTCCTCCTCGTCCCTTCTTATTCTCTGACTCCTCCCCTGCGTTAAGCCACTGGCTCCTCAAATCTTAACTCCATCCTTTAAGGGTAATTATGAGATCAGCTGAATGAGGCGCAGAGAGTTTTTAAACAGTAGTTTGAGGCTCAGGACTCCTCAATAAAGCAGTGTTAGATTGACTGTTTTGATCCCGGTGTTGTAGACAGGTAGTTTATACTGCGAGACAGAAATGGAAGCCCAGACAACCAGATCTGCACATTCATCATCTTAAACTTAGTAGATTGGAAGTTGAACTTCCATTTTTCCAGAGATTGTTTAAAGAACACAATTCATTAAGATTGGAGTGCTAACTTTGTGTATTTTCCCCCAGAATTCGACTCTGAACATGCCAATAGCGCTCACGCCCAGCGGAGATTCCCCCCTTTTCCTGCTCTGTACCGATTAATTTCCTGCTTTTCTGTATTGTCCTGATCCCATCCGTGATAAACCACATCCAGATTTAGTCCACCAGCCCTCGGCCGTTTAGCCTGGCCTGTTACCTCTGTGCGTAGGTCTCCGCGCCCCTGAATCGTTGCCCTGCAGACAGACACACACCGACCTTTCCAAAGGCTAAATATAGAGCCACTAAAGAATGGGAGGAAGGGAGGGAAAAATAAACGGGGGGATAGATGGATAGATGGAACAGCGTGTTAAAGCAACTTGTTACGGAGAACGAAAGACGTCGACAAGGAGGCCGTTGGTGTTTAGTCTCAGCGGCTGCAGGCCTTCTGGACAATACCCCAATGATGGCTATCGGTTATTACAAGCACTATTCCAACTGTGGTGACGTCAGAGACCCTAAGAAAAGCAGACCTGCGTGTTAAACTCCCCTGAAACACCGGCTGTGGCTGCACGGATCCTGTGTTTCTCTTGGAAAGGAGAACACAGGTGGCTTGGGACTGGAGGCCAGTAGTAAATTAGTTTTTCTACCGAGTACTTTGCTATATATAGAATCTAATGAGGCCTGAAATGGTGTGTTTCACTTCTGCCTGACAATCAAAAATTCTTCCTGTCTGGAATAGGAGCTTGCCAGATTGAACAAAGGGCTTCGGGTTTGTTTGTCTGCTTTTGTGTCAATTTTCCCGGATTTGTTGCGGCACATCCAGACCTCCTGTGCTGATGACTACTCGACCAGTGTCATAGTTTAATTTGAAGCAACTGTAGTCTGCAAAAGCTCTGCCAGTTTTACATGTTGAAATCATGTTTGACAATTACAGTAGTAGTCACCCTTCTGTTACACTTTTCTACGCAGCTCAAGTGCAAATGAACAACGCAAGAAAAAGCACATAGAATATTATTATTTTGTCTATATGTAATGTTTTTACATGCAAACTCAGCATAAGAGACTAAATGAAATGATGTAATTCTCCCAGGGCTGAGACAGATGCTGATCATTATTATTATTCAAGGAGTCTGATAAACTTTATTTGGAACTGATATACATTTGCAGTAAGATTCAGATTATTCAGTGCTGAAATGTTGTTACTGAGAGATTGTTGCATCAGAGCCAAAATAGTACATTTTAAATGTGTTTATCTTATAAGCAATCTGGCACAAAAACACTGATATCTATAATTTGAAAAATACTGAGTAAATCTTGAAAAGAGAGCTACACATTTGACAGTTGCAAGCTTCCCTAATTTTGCTTAAAATGGGTGGAGTTGGTTCGACCTAAAATTAGAGAACTGCTCTCCCTCCACGCTGAGGACGAAGTAGCAAGTCAGAAATCTCTCGCCTCATACATTAACATAACATTTCTGTGGTGCCTCGTCTCACGTGCCAGATGCTTAATATCATGCAAGCTTTGTGGTTACATTAATAGCAGAAGCTCGTCGCCACAGATACACATGAAATGTAAAGATTTCATGGACAACAAAATTGGCAAAATGTCCATGACATGAGGATGTCTGACTAAAAGGGAAATAAATGGTCCCAGTTTATGCAAAGATGGTAAATTGCTTGCTTTATAAACATACATTAAAATTTAGGCTGAGCTTGGCTGGTGTCCCCCTCTTTGCCTCAGGGCTGACATCACCAAACACAGGAAGTTTCTTCTAATTATGACAATCTGTATGCAACAACAAAGTTTACCTGTTTATTTGGTCTTAGGTCACTTTTTCTGTCCTTGTCCAGCTCCCCTCTGGCAGGTGTCAATATGTTTTTAAACTCACGGTGCATTAAGGACCAGCTGTAGCAGATGCATCTCCAACTGGACTCCTCAGTTTTGCATCTGTCAGAGTGCCACACTAGTAGCTGTGCTGTCTGATTTTCTGTATCCGTCTCTCTTTTCTATCAGTGTGCTGCCTCTGAAAATAATTCAAGAGAAAAACCACAAATGTGAATGAAGTTTCTTCAGAAGCGAAGTGTAATTAACCTACGGGAGTTTATGCTCAGATTGATCTGGATGCTGTTGAAAACCTGCTCCTCCAGTACTTACAAGACAGGGCAGAGTGTCCTTGGTGTTGCAACACAGTGTGACAGCAGAGCTGGCGCTGCAGCGAGAGGTCTCTGCTGGTCAGGCAGCCTGAGACAGATCACACCCTCACACTGAAGCTCTCTGGATCCGTGCCCAAACTCTAAACTCTTTTGGCAAGTTTCTGTAATTGAATCATATTTTGTCTTGTCTGTCGTGACTCTGCCTTTTATTTTTAGAGCTAAAAGCTTTTGTTGCTAGGAGACAGTGTGTCTTAGGAGAGGCTGAGCGAGGGAGGGACAAAATGAAAGAGAAAAGAAAGAAGGAAAGCGATGGCAGTGGTGTTGAGGGGGAGAAAGGCGGAATCTGTGAAAGCTGAACGACGAACGAACAAGCTATGAGTCAGCAGGGACATCTGCACCACACACATACACATGCAGTGGGCATGGTTGCTATTCCTGTGTTCTTTGTCTGTGTGCTCTGTGCACCCACGCATGAACCCACTTACCTCTCCCCACTAACCTGTGTTGTGTGTCTGTGTACTTTGTGTGTGTGAGAGAGATATTAGCTCGCCCACTTTGATTTAACCCACTGCTGTTATGTGTGTACATGTGCACATGTGTATTTCTCTATACCCCATTATAAAGCAGTGCACTGTGTCTGTGTCACAACGTGTAACCTGTCCCCAGTGACAAGAGCCTTATTGTCTTGTGTATGAATCATATGCTTGTACCCCATTAGTAATCTGCCTTCAAATGGCCATTACCAACCATCAGAGCAGGCTTGTCTGTCTTCTGGCTCACTTTTGAGCGCCATAGTCGATCAGATGGCATCATGCGGTTTATTAGTCATCAAGAACTGGTCTGTTTTTCAGAATATTTGTGTCTTTAATATGAGTTTTGTAAGTTTTTTTTTGAGTGCCAGGTCGAGAAAGTAAATATCATCCATCCATATTTCAAATTGTCCGTTTCCAATGAATTCTAATAGAAGATCTTGAAAACACAAGAAGACACATCACACATTAGGGGTTATGTTATGTTGTTTTATTTTATAAGTTCGATTAAAAATTCGCAACATGCCCGTGTGAAACAATCATTATCTGTCCTTGAAAGACATACACATCTCCCCACACACTATTTGAGGATTAGAAATCTATTGATAAACACAGTTTGTTGCTTCATTATGCCGTGAAATAAAGAGATGGTTCAATCACATTAACATCATAAAACGTCTCCTGTTACATTGTGAATTTCCAATGAAAAGCATTAGCTTGGAGGTTATATATTCTGTCTTGAAGGTTGGAAAATACTGAATTTTAACTTGTGTTTTCAAGAGTTGTACTGCGCTGGATTTTGAATACTAATATTTCAACACAGTCTGGTCTTTTATCTACAGAACATCTCATGCAAACCAAAAATCCTTCTAATATTTGAAATAAAATGATCCCGTCTTTATCGTTTTATTTCTTGGCATCGAAATGAACAAGCATTAAATAATCATGAGCAAAACAAATTCAGTATAAACATCTGGTAATATAAACAAAGAAACAATATACAGTGATTGTTGTGAGTGTAAAGGAATTTTGTTTTTATTTATCTTTTTAGATGTGATGATAAAAGCTTCCAGAGTCTGGAAATCTTTTGTTTATGTACCTTGAAAGTGCTCGAAAATCACTTGAATTTTACTCTTAAAAAGCTGTTTGAACTAGTGACGGGCATTTCAAGCAAAAATTGGAATATATCAATGAGAACTATTCAGCGATCATTTGAAGATCTTCTGTTTGTATGTACTTAATAGTGGCACAGCCTTATATTAACCTTCTGTGGTAAGACCATGCTACTCATGTTTAACCAGATTTTGATAATCCTAACCTAAGAAAAGGGAAAAAAATGGAATATATTCAGACAAAACCACAATAGCTTGAACTACTCAAATAAATTTCCAATTTAATGAATATTTGAAAATCATGGCTCACCCCTAGCATGATATAACCCTTGTATCTATTAAATGGTCCCATGTATTGCAAGTGATCAGGGAATGAAAGTATCAACATTTTTCATCTGGGAATGATGAAAAATGGAAATCAAGTTTAGAAAAGAGAGGATGTAACTCTGCTCCACTGGAGTTCTTGCAAAATTTTAGCATCTGTTTGACAATAAAAAGTCAGCGCTTGGATCTCTTGAACCGATGCTAAAGAGAGAAACAGATTGCAGTTTCTCAACACGTGTGTGTTTCTCCTTTTGTTGGGCCGCAAGGGAGCTCGCAGCAATATCGGAGGCAACGTGCCCGTGTAACACTTGGAGGTCAGCTGCATGCTAAGTTTAAACTCCTGTGACAGTATGGACAAAAAAATCCATTAAAAACTTGCCTCCAGTGCTTAGTCACTAGAACATTGTTGTAAAGGGACGGCAATGGATTGTAAACGCTAGGAATTACATTTGCAATTGCATTTTTGCGGCTCTCTCTCTCTGGCATTGTTAGAGGTCTTCGTGCACAAACTGTCAGCTGTTTACCACTTTTTCTACTTCCACTGCTAATACTACTAATAGCTGCACTTTGCACACCTGATATTGGACTTTGGCTTCTCCGTGTCTGGCTTGGTCAGTTTTTCCATGACTCGCTTTGACTCCATTTACACCTGCTATTAAAATCTGTATCAGGATAAGGGGAAACACATGTGAAGGCCCGGCTGTAGACGCACACATCATTGTGCTCAGGATTTGATAGAACAAATCAGCGCATTGCGATTCATATCAGCCGAGTTCACCCAGTTCATAATAATTCAGTGCTCGGAGAGTGTTCAGAGACAGCACCACCCAAGTAGGTAGGAATGTCGTGACTCACTGTGGAGTTTGTCATCCACTCACCTGCACGAAAAGAGTGGCGAGATCCATTTCCGCCAGTTGTTTCTCCTTAAACTGAATCACTGTGAATCAATCCACTGAGCATTCACAGAAGAAGCGAGCAGTAAGAACACCCTATTTTGAAAAGTAAATATCAAGTGCACTGCATCATTTTTAGGATACTGACACCTGCTTTTTGTCTCCCTGCTTACTCATAAATGAATCTAATCCTCATAAGCACACAGGGCAGACAATGAGAGCACACATTGTGTAAATGGAAGAGTTATAATTGATTTAATTACCATCTGGGCACCATGACTAGATACAGTTTACTTTAGCCCTGGATTTAGTTGCCAGGTGTGTCTTCTTTTTTTTTTTTTAACGAGTTTTACAACTGCTCCTTTCAGTTTTTATGTCCTGTTATCTGTTTTTCATCAGTTCTTTTGTTCTTTTGTGTGGTTGTTTTTGTGTGTTTCTTGTCTGGTTTTATGGAGCGGGCCCGAGGCGGTTTCCTATCAAATGTTGACAAGGCAATAAAGTGCTGCAAAAATTAAACAATTCCCCGTTTAATGTGTCAGATCAGCGGGTCTGTACACGGATACTTCAGGCGGTGTTTTCTCATCAACTACGGTGCAACAACTGTTATATATTATCACAACTGTGTCATGTGCGGTCATTGGAACTTGGGTCAATGGGCTACATTGTGTCGGTGTTAGTCTCTCAGCCTTGAGCATATCATAGTTAACAGTTCACTGTCTATGCTATATAGATATGACACGCTGGAGTGTGGGAAACTGATTGTAACCCTGGTATTTAGGAGTGTGTGTTTCTTTACAGTTACATAAACACATGCACACACCAAATTCAGTATTGTTATATTGCGGCCATATGTTTCCCACCCTCCGCTTTCTCAGCCTGATTGCCAAGGCACATCTGGTCCTAATGAGGTGTGTGTGTGTGTGTGTGTGTGTGTGTGTGTGTGTGTGTGTGTGTGTGTCACTATGCCTTTGCTATTCAGCCTGGCCTTGTGTTGAAGTGGTGTCGAGTCTTTTACTGCCACCCACTGCTTTACAACTCAAAGCCTATACTTTCAACTGTTGGATAATGGTGTGTGTGCCTGCGCAAGTGCGTGTTCTGATAGTAGTTATAAAACCGTAGCTTATATTTTGTCTGCACATATCTCAAGGCCTGTTAATCTGTTGTAACAGTGCTGATTTTCCAGCTTTGATGGCGATAGCAGTGAGGTTTTGATATGACTGCGGTTTGTGGGAACGGATTTAGTTAAAATGCTCGTCATCAGCTTTCCTTGAGGCATGAGATCCACTTTGCACCAAAGTCATACACCAAAATGTGTGCTGGATATCAGCTGCATGTCTCATCCAAGCTTCCATCCTTGATTCTGTGATTCAGTCTCACGTCTGGTATCCTGATTCGGTGTTGTTTCTCTATTTCTCCTCTATTGTTTATTTGTCTCCACGAAAGACTCCTTTTTCTCTTGTGGAAAAATTGGAACCGGTTTCCGACACATTTTTTTGCCTTATGTTTATCTCCAAT
Organism: Diplodus puntazzo; assembly: GCA_963678695.2. NCBI lineage: Eukaryota > Metazoa > Chordata > Actinopteri > Spariformes > Sparidae > Diplodus > Diplodus puntazzo. The sequence continues at coordinate 5,325,453 of OZ023169.1, forward strand.
GAGACAAAAAACAACCTTCAAGCACAAAATTGGATGCCAGTTGACTGTGTTTCTGCAAAACACAATATGTCTTTTAGTAACAAAATATTTGCCATACACATTGTGGCAAAATCCCGACCAGTATTAGCCGTAAACACAAGCATTTTTCATTATTGTGTTGTGGACCCTGGTATCAGAACAGCAGCAGGACAGGATGATGATTTATTCCATGCAGTGCACCAATAATTTGAGACTAAACATGTGGAAATTGCTGGATTAAACCCAGATTTGTCTTGTTGTGTACGTCCCGTATTTCATTTCTTCCACTGTGCTGAATACCCCTCTCTTCTCTCCTCTGTCCCCTCAGGGTTTGCCTTCCCAGAATGGGCCTACAAGCCCGAGTCGAGCCCGGGCTCCAGACAGATCCAGCTATGGCACTTCATCCTGGAGCTGCTGAGGAAAGAAGAGTACCACGACGTCATTGCCTGGCAAGGAGACTATGGGGAGTTTGTCATCAAGGACCCAGATGAGGTTGCCCGCCTGTGGGGGGCCAGAAAGTGTAAACCACAGATGAACTACGACAAGCTCAGCCGAGCGCTAAGGTGAGACTATAGGGGGTGAAAGAAAGGGAGGATGACGCCTTCTGTAACTTAACACTGAATGATACTTTCAAAGAATCTAAGCCATGTAAATCTTGTCGTCTGCACACGTCCGTGAGGATACATAGGATACATATCACACGACAGAAGTAAGAAAGAAGCAAAGCTAATTACCAATCTGCAAATGTTTTCCGTATCATTTTGGCCGATATACATATAAACATATTTTTTCCACCTAATTACAGAGGATATCAAGTCTCTTCTGTAGTGGAATTAGCATATTATTATGCCTACTGATGCCCGCTGGCAGATGCAGACAAAATGTACACATTGCCAGAGCAAAATAAGAACAACCTAGTCAACGGTTTGTGTAGCATGTGCATAATTTAAGCATTAACTTATCGGTCTATCATATCTGCAGAAATGTTGACATCGAGCCGAGGACGATTTGTCATTTTGAAGTGATGACGTGTCTGTAACCGTGCTTTGCTAATTGATCACTGAGCTGTTGAAAGTAAGCACCTAGGTCAGATGACACTTGTTGATAGCAGCACATGACAAACACTGGCTCATTGAAAAGTGCTACCCATGCTTAGTAAGGCAAGTCTGTACTGATGCTTATATGTAGCTTCATATTTAGGTCATGTGCTCGGAGAAGGTATCAGCACCAGAGGAGTCAGATGATGGCAAACAGCCCAGACGAGTCAATCTTAAGTTACAGGAACTGGAATCATGTTGGTCTGAACTCCAGATGAACTGCGATAAACTCTCTGAAGCATACATGATTGATTTTAAAATAATCCAATTTGTTAGGGGGTAAGATAACAATGCAGCAGTGTGTCCATTTACACATCCCTCACACTCAAAGGATTCAAATGACATATCTTTCCTAAATAATTCTCAGCCTGTTCTGTCTCAGTCTGAACTTTACAAGGTGTAAAAACAATCTTTAAATGGCACTTCAAAAACGGAAGCAGAACAGTAGAAGAAGAGGAGAGTGGTGATGAAGCTTTCATCTTATTTCTTCACCGTGACCCATTTTCCTTATTTAGATTAGTTACAAGACTATACATTTAGAAAAAACGCTTCTGTTTTTCATTGAATAATGATTCATAGGAACATTTCTAAGCTTCACTTCCCTCATTTGTAGGGTTTCCCCAACAATTATAAGGCTTTGGTCACACTCAAAGGACTTATTGTGCTAGTTTTTACTTACTTTTTACTGAGTTACAGCTTTTTTTGTACCACACAGACGTGTGCAGCGAGTCTTTAATGAATCAAGGGAAATGTCTGATTGTTATTGGTAATGTGCAATTTTTACAATGTGCAAGTTTGATCTCATCTTTCCAGTTTCTTTTTTAACTGGCTCAGGGATCAATGAGAGCTTTGCTACAGAGGTATCAAATGTGCAAGACAGAAAGAAGTTGTTGATGCTTTGTGTGAATGTGCATCTCGCTGCTACGTGCAAAAACTCCAGGGTGACAGCAGATTTAGAAACACACACACCTTCACCCTGCGCAGAGCACATGTGGGATGCTGCAGAGTTTTATTTAGCTGCCAGTCTGTTCTCTCATAATCATCTACACACACACACACACACACACACACACACACACACACACACACACACACACACACACACACTGGTAGTCATCAGTGTCGCCTCCTGTGTTGTAGGTTGGTGTGGGTTATAGTTTGCCATGGTGATGACTAGTTACACTGCCTCATCACCACACACACACACACACACACACACACACACACACACACACACACACACACACACACACACACACACACACACACATTCTCTCTCTCACACACACATACACTTAACACCTTGTTATATGTCAGTCCTCCTCCAGCCCATCTGTGTCTTGTTTGTTGCTTAAACCTTTTTTTATCATCGTATTTAAAGACGCCCAGCCGTTCCTGAACTCGTATAGGGATCAGAATGTGATCCTAAAGTGTTATATATGATGCTGATGTAACACATTGATTTTACTGCCTTATTTGTTTGTTAGTTCACTTAACAGGGAAAATACGGATAAACATTGTTGCATAAGGAGAAACAATGCAACAGATGTGATAAATAAATATATATATATATGACTTCTAGCTGAAACTGGTTAGAGATGAAAGTATTTATATCCCTCATAATTATTCAGGAGACTGTTCAAGATCTTTTTCTTAAAATCCATATATAAAAAAGTTTCCTAACAAAAATTACATGCATTTATCAGGCAAAGAAGAATATCATGCAGCGTACAGTTTATATCATTTTCATGTAGAAAAGGGACAAAAATGAAAACGTTTCTTTTTTCACTTTAGTGTCTTGTGATTATTTCAATATTTAAAACCATGGGACCAATAGATGAGACATGTAAACAACAACAAAGGGAAAAGAAAATGTTTTTGTGTGGGAGTCAATTTCTCAGTTTCATCCACTGAATCAGCCGTCCTTTCCTCGGTTTAGTCACGTTTTGGCTCCTCAATAAGTCTATTTCTTCCACTTTTCTTCCATCCGAGCAATCTTAATCGAATTTACGTCTGATAGGATTTTACTGGCTGTTGATAATATTTTGACTAGGTACGTGTGCCTTATACATTTTTCTTATCGTAATTAGAATTACAAAGACTGCAAGGAAGCTCAAAGTGTGCCGTATCGTAGTATCTTTGTGTAATTGATTCCACAAAGTTAATATTTTATTCCTTTCCAATAATTTAGTAGCAGAGAGGATTCAGACGTGGGGTTTGTTTAGTTGACTGTCGGTCTTGTCTGCTTGACTCGTTGATCCTTTATCTGACTGAGGTTTGTGGAAGTTACAGTCTTTAGTCCGACCATGGCTCTGAAACCAAGAGTCTAACTAACTGGGTGCATCCACCTCGTTAACGATTAACAAATGGCTCATTGACAAGCATTATATCACGAATGCCAAAAGTCATCAGTCACAATCAAGTTATTTGAAACGTATCAAAGTTATCACAAACACACAGAACCAAACCAAAGACTTGTATCTTCCAGAAGGAGTTAAGCTCACAGAAGTTTAACAGTAAATCAACAGTCAATTTGTTGCAGGTTCAGTTACTTTCTCTCTGGTCTCAGTCTTTAACGTCAAGTAGCTGCTGGAGCCAGACGTCGCTGTGATGTCTGTCTTGTGGTTTGTAAACCTTTTATATGACTGAAGGGTTGTTAATTCATTCTGAAGTCTGTGGAAGAAAGTTCTCCGTTAGATGTGAAGCCTTTGATTGATGCTGCTGTCCGTCTTTGAAGTGAGTTTGCACTGATAAACACATGTGTGTGTTCACTCATGCGTATACAGTATGTATGTGTAGACACACGTCTGTGTGTTCAATACATTGAGGTCGCGTCAATATAGTCAAAGTGCTTTCTAGTTTATTTGAAGGAAGTTCAAATGGTCTTCAAAGAGCAGGAGGCCTGGAGCAAGTCTGGGCCCAGTATGTGAGACCGGCTGTCCTGTATTGATTCAGTACTATTTGAGTGTGTGTTGGTTCCTTTCACATGTACGTGCGTGTCCTTTTCCCCGCCTCGTTCAAAGTGTCCTTCATCTGTCCACATATCTGTGAGCATTATGTCCCCAATACTGCACACGCATCCTGATATTGTTAACATGGACATTGAAGGCTTTCATACCTTCAGATGTGCAGAAACTAAAGGTTATGAACTTCTTTTTAAAACCCAAAAATTATCACTCATATTTTTCCGTATCAGCCATGAGAAACGGGTAATTATCTTTGATTATCTGAAAAAGATCGATGTCATTCCTCCCAAAACCAGTATTTGCTCCGTAGTTTTGTCATTTCTGACACTGTAGATCTGCCTGCTCCTCATGTGAGTTTATGTTTTTGTGTGTGTGTGTGTCTGTTTGACATGTGATGGTGTGGGTGTGCGTAGTAGTCGGCTCTATCAGAAGAGGCCCTTCACTCATTGAGTCACTGAGGGGCTGGATGAGCTCCTGGTTCACACAGTCCTGCTCTTCTGTGTTGTACCAAACTCCAGTGACTAATACGCTAAATCGCACTGAAGCATACAGCTGGGCTCGGCTTCTTCAATATGACAAACATGTCCACGATTGTTGTGGTGTTGTTGTTTTTTTATCTATCACTACGAGTGCGACTGATTAAAAGGAAATAATATTATACTGTATTGTAAGAATCCTACCATCTTCACTTCTCGACTGTTTTCTAGGACAGAATGTTTTTTTTGTTTTTTTTGTAACATTAAATTATGTTATATATGCGCCTTAAAATAAACTATTGATCTTGGTAGAAGGATGGCTGTATGCAGAGAAATCAATCGATGAATGGTTAAGTAACAGGCACTCATTGCTTACCCGGAGTGATTTTACACTCGTCTGCAGCTGGAATATAACTTGTTTACAGTAAGAGACATGTTAGAACTTAATATTCAAGCTATACAGTATTTTTGTGTATAATTTTATACACTGACCTCATCTGCGCTCTATTCTACTGGAAAATGATGAATAACGGATGACATTTCCCAGAATGAAGTGTGCACTCTGAATTGAATGAGAGACACTATTTTGGAGGTTTTATGTAAAGAAATATGAATGTGTTTTTGTCCTGAGGCTGTCGGTGAGTCACAGGGAGCCATTTTATCTTTTCGATGAGCTGTCAGCAGCTCGCTATTCACTCCTCTCCATCACTCTGTGTATTGACGATGACTAATGCACTCTTATTAATGGAGCCGCCTGGGTAAGACTAAATCAGAACGGGTGTCTGACGTCCTTAGATAAGTGAGACTTTGAATCTAGCTGTGTGTTCACATTGTGAGCAGCTTGTTATATTGTTTGCTAATGTAGAATTAGCATGCAGGTAGTGTTTTGTACAGTGACACTGTGGTTTCTCATGTTTCACATGTGTCTTCTGTAATATTACACTGTGTTGTAACTTATATTCATCAGTGAGTTTCAGTAGAAGTGGAAATCTTTGGCAGTCTCACAATTCAATTTGATGCAGAACCTCTGTCTTAGATTCAATTCAGAATCAATTCCCGACTCAAAATGATGCTTGATTCAATAAAAAAACAAAGTGAGGCTCTTTATCTTGGCTGTAACGGAAGCGCACCGTGTGCCAAACCAAACCTTTTGTCTGAGTGTGATTGTCTGAATAGCATAAGAAAAGACGTTAGCGGTGTGTCGGAGTCTACAGTCATCTTTAAGTTAACTGCATTAACTTGGATGCATTTTACAGTCTTCTTCCTGTAATGAAATCAAGTGTAATTTTCTGACCAATAAAGCAGAAGTTGGTGTGTTTGTTGTGGAGTGCAGGGCAGAAAAGGAAAATAAGCAGCAACGGCTCCAATGTGTTGTTTTAAATGTTATCTCTCTAGCAAAGTAGTACCTAGGAATACCATCGTTATCCAAAATGCTGAATAAAACGGTCTATAAGTTGCAGTTTAAAATGTGAATAGATTTTTCGTCCAGGGTTCACAGTATTTGAGTGACTCTGTCTACAAGACATGTGCTCCTTTATTTATTGAACAAAAAGTGCCATTTTAACAACCCTCCAGTGGTTTTTGTAATCGTTTCATCTATTTTGCTTTGCTATACAGAGCTGTTCCTGTACAGTAATAACTTCACATTGGAGCTTTTGGCTCTTAATGACTGGTGACCCAAGATTCTGTGTTCAACCAGCCAGCAAGGTTGCTAAATGTCCACATATGAGCCAACTGTCAAAGTTTCACTGTGAATAATCGCTGGCTGCGCGACTGTGTGTCTTTTTGTGGCCTGAAGTAGAGAAAAATGTGCATAAGTATGGTTATTCATTGTTTCACAATTCAAGTTATTGAGCTAAAACTCAAGATGGTCGCCTGAAATGTGCCCACAACCAGAGGTTCACTGCATGTTGCTGATGATGTGATTAGTGTTTAAAAATGGTAACACAAATATGTAACACTGTCCATCTTTTTGTCTTTAGATACTACTACAACAAGAGGATCCTCCACAAGACCAAAGGGAAGAGGTTCACCTACAAGTTCAACTTCAACAAACTTGTGCTCGTCAACTACCCGTTCATCGACATGGGCTCTGGTACGTACACGCTCAAAACTTAGGAATGACAATAATTGAATCCCTTGGCAACTGAATTTGGTTGTTTTTCCTGATGAAAAGAATGACTTCAAACTTCAAGGTCCTCTTCAAGGAGTGCCAGCTCACAGACAGACTGAAAGTCTTCAGTTGTCTGAATTTAAGATCTCTTTGTGTGTGACTTTTTGCTGCATTTTAATCAGCCACAGTTGGTGTAGGAGATTCTCTTTCAAACAGAGGTTTAGATGCTACTACACGTTATGTAGCGTCACAGCGAGCCAATCATAACCTAGATTTTGCGTCAAAAGTGTGCAATCGTCTGCATTTGAGGAAAGACCCAAAGATTGTATATAACTGAGACATTCAGATGTTATTGTCTGAGAGATTTTCCATTCTACGTGGTGAGCGACTTGCTAATTTACTCTCTAAAGATAAATCTTATCACTAACAACTTAAAGCTTTTGTGTGTCAGCCGTTGCCATAATCTAAATACTGCATTGAGTACAATCCCGTTATATTCACACAAAGTATTTCCATCTAATTTGTGCAGAAAATCTCAATCTGATACCATCCTAGTAGAAGAACAAATCATATTCACAAATGTGTGCGTGTGTGTGTGTGTTCTGAGGCATGAGTGTGCCACGTCCCAGTTTATCCCTCTCCTCCCTCCTCTGAAGTCGTCTCTTGTTCTGGTCCCGGCCACCCAGTGTAAACACAGCCCATATGGAGCGTTGGATCCTGGGTGACATAAGTGCAGCACGAAACTTTAATTATAGCCTCCGTGTGATGTGGCCCACACACTGACATGTTGTGATATGATGGTTTCATACGATGGTTACGCACACACATACACATGCCCACGTCAATCTGGATCGATCCGCAAGCACAGACACTCGCAAACTTACACACTGGATAAACACACACTCAGTTTTTTCTCTTCATCGTCTCTGGCACACACTGTTGTGAGATGTGCACACACACACACACACACACACACACACACAGTCGATGGTACTGGAAAAAACAGAGGAACCCAACCCATGTTTGTGATGGCAGTAGGAGCGACTTTTCCAATATTTAATTCTGGCACGTGCACAGATGCCAGGAATTTATTGCAGTGCCACAGTCTCTCTGGCAGGAGGGAGGGAGGGAGGGAGGGAGGAGGGGTTGAAAGAGAAGGGAATTTGTGGCTTTGTGTAACCCAGTGTTTTCTTTCTGTGTGCCTGTGACCCTCACGGTTAAATAGTTGGAGTTATGGGTGACATGTGACCTACTCTTGTTATTTAGTTTTTCCTTTTTTCTTTAATGTTTAAGGGCTGGTTCATCCAAAAACTATAAACAGAAGTTTGTTGTCTTTTAGAATGTAAAGTTCCCCCTCAACTCAGATTTTATTCCTCCAGAGTTTGACATTGTTTTCAAATTCATTGCTAAAAGTATACATTTTCTCTGCGCTCACTGAAAATCTGATGTTAATAAGATGCAGAAATTTTAAAGACTGATTGCTCACAAACCAAAACTAACCTCAAACCGTAACGTCATCTTAACATCGTCCTCTCCTCTTCTTCACAGGTCGGGTCCCTCAGAGCGCCCCTCCAGTGCCGACCGGAGGTTCCCACTTCCGTTTCCCCCCCTCCACGCCATCGGATGTCCTCTCCTCTAGTGAGGAGCTGCGCAGCCCGGGCATGTTTAGCAGTGTGGCTCGCCGCATGGCCCGTGGCTCTGTGAGCGACTGCAGCGACGGCACCTCCACCAACTCAGAGCTGGAGGAGGCTGTGGGGGCCGATGAGCGAGGAATAGGGCCCGACAGGGCTTTCAGGGGCCTCCTTCCTCCCCGCCTGCCTCATGATTCTCTCTTCAGGGTCTACGGCGGAGGCCCCAACCCAGGGCTTGCCAGACCGACCCACAGGGTCCATCCAGACCCTCTGTCTCCATTCCCTGTGTCCCCCCTGCCTGGCCCAGGGGGTCTCCTGGCCCCAACTCTGTCCCCAGCCCTGTCCATGACCCCCACCCCACACCTGCCCTACACCCCCTCTCCCTCCCTGTCCTCCCCCATGATGGGGTCCCACTTCTCCTTCAACCCGGAGGACATGAAGCACTACCTGCAGGCCCACACCCAGTCCGTCTACAACTACCACCTCAGCCCCCGAGCCTTCCTCCACTACCCCAACATCATCATCCCCCAGCCACACCGCCCCACCCTGGAGAAGCCGGCGGCCCATCACCTCCACGGCCCGCCTCTGCCGCTCTCTCATTCCCTCAGCCAGCAACATCCAGGAAGCATGGATGAGCAGCAGCACCCATCACCGTTCAAGTTCAAGCTGCAGCCGCCTCCACTCGGGCGCAAACAGAGAGAAGCAGGGAGCTCAGTGGCTGCCTCCTCTTCCTCCAGCCAGGCCTCCTCGTTCTCAGGGTCTGGTCACATATCTAACGCAGGGCCGCCTAAGATCAAGGTAAACACACACACACACACACACACAGGATGTGAAGTTGCCAGAAACACATTCCAAACATTTCGAGTCATAAATAAAATGTTGTGTTGTAATAAATTCTTCTCTCCAGGTGGAGCCCATATCAGACGAGTCAGATGAAGAGGTGGAGGTGACTGATATCAGTGAGGAAGATGAGCTCAATCACAATGATGAGGAAAGGGACATCTACACGCAGACAGTCCGTCGCCATCATAATCAGCTCAACAACCATCACCAAGCCAACGGAAACGGTAGCAGCCTCTCCGCTGCTCCCCACAGTCACCCTGATGACGACCCTGATGATGATGAAGAGGTTTTCAAGACTCCTGCGACTCCTCCCATTGGCAGCCCGGCATTCCCTCTGCTCAACCTGAAGACCGAGCCGGGTCAGGCGGCCCCCATCAGCCCCGGAGGCACGCGCTGCATCCCGCTCAAACTCCGCTTCAAACGCCGCTGGAGCGAGGACCAGAAGATGGAGGCGGACGGAGAGAGGGACGAGGCAGAGGACAAGAAAGTGAGGGCAGAGGGAGAGGAAGAGGTAGAGGGGAAGAGAGTGGCGGAGGTGGAGAACGGGGGAGGAAGAGCAGGAGGAAGTGTTATTTTGGGGTTGATGCTGCCACCGGCTCCCACCCAGCGCAGAGCCAGCTCTGAGCTGCAGAGGGCTACAGCACAGCTGTCTCTGGAAAACACTGGCTGCTGAGCCTCATACTCAAACAGGGGAATCTACCCAGATGGAAGACACACTTGTCAACAAACGTGATAGTTTCCAGTCGACCATAACGTCTTGTGGTGTCAGCCGGCAGAAGTGAATGTGACAGGTTGCAACTAGCTATTAAACTGCCCATTATTTTTGATGGTAAATCCATTATAGTCTAATCTACTCAAAAATGCTCATCACAATATTCCAGAGCCAAAAATGGCGTCCTCAAATTGCTTTTTTTGCCAAATCAGCAGCTCAAAAACCCAAAGACTCTTCATTTGCTTTAATAACCGACATAGAAAAGAAGCAAATCTTACATTTAGGAAGCTGCAACCAGCAAAAATTACTGAAACATTTGATCAACTTTCAAATTGTTGCACTTTCATGTGGTTCTTCCTAGTTTATCTGAACATGTACATGCTTCATATGTAGGAAATTCTATTTTTTGTGCAGTAATTAAAGGAGTTGTTGGGCACTTTTCACTGACCTCACAGCCCCACAAGCTCCTTAAATTACTCAACATTAAACAAATTTCCCTACATATGTTGCAGCTACAAGTTCAGAGGGAAGTATAGAAGAAGATGAGTGTGTAAATGTAGTTCCCTGTCACTTTGTACCCCGCTATGCTCCGTACTGTCAGCTCACAGCTACTAGACATTATGGTCTTATCTAAAACTATGAAACACGGATGTGCCTGTGTAGCCTCACCTTTGTGCCCCTGGTAACCTATCAAACATGAACACAGCAGACGGTATTGTGCTGTGAGACAACCAAACTCAGTCTGTACATCAACTTCTGTCTTATTTTCATATCTCTTAGAAATTGCACATCGCCTTTTTAATGCCTCCTCTCCCTCGCGGTGCCAGTTATGCCATAAGTCTGCCAGGGACGCCTCACATCACACCTGTGCCCAGATTATGTCTTTAATTTGTTCATCTGGTACAGTCGAACGAATCACTCTCACCCTAACGAGCACCAAGGCAGCCTGACCTGTACAGCAGTAGATTGAATGAATTTCCTCCTTACTCCCACTCTCTTCTCACTGTAACGGACAAGACAGATCCTGATGTTACTAAAGAACTTCGAACAGCCCTGATAGAGATTACAGAAGTGCCTCTCTGTCTGCACCCATCACCGTTCAGTCGTTTACAAGATGGAGGGCAGTGAGCTCAAAACCTTAGACCTTGTTCTGACAGATCTTACAGACTGAAGAGGGATGGTGATTAGAAAGTGCTCTCCAATCACGGTCTTTTCTCCAGGAAACAACTCAGACACTATCAGACTGCCTCAGGGCCGGACTGAGAGGTCTCTTCTTCCTCAGCTCAGTCACTACAGTGTATAAAGACATGAAATGAGCGGGGAATTGTGTCAAACTAAGCCTGAGGAAGATTTGATGAACTGACTTTGACCTCTGACCCGTCACACGGCTTGTTGGACATTTGTCGGGCAGCGAATGGACGCCACTGTACAGAAAAACCAGCAGGATCTCTGAGAAAAGCTCTGGATCTTTTTATCTCCTTTTCTCTTCGCTTGTCAAGGAAACGAGGAAGCAGCTCCCAGCGAGGCTGTAATTATATACACGCTTGTTTCTGAATGTGTGTATGGACCCGAAGCTGGTGTAAAAAAACAAACACGGGGATGCAGACGGTGTCTCTGCTTCTTCGTGTCCCTGCTTGACTTCACACAATTTTGGAGGAGTTCAGGGGTTTGAGGGCATTCGTTGTGTTTTCCCCCTCAAACTCACAGATCAACAGCTCTCTTCTGCATTCCCCCCGTTTATTGTTTTTCTTGTAAAGACTGTGCTCCTTCTGTTAAAGGATGCGTGTGCCTCACGAGGACATGGACAGTATTGTAGGGCATTTGCAGTGACTGAGGACTTGAATCTGTTTCACGTGATGTTTTGAGAAGCGGCGAGCGAAGCGAACTGATTTGTCTTGGGGAGAACAGGAACCATGTAGTGAATGTCGAGCATCAAGGTTAACTCAGGCAAACCTTCACTGAGATACTGAGAAACAACTTATTTTTATGATGTTTTATTCACATAGTTTAAAAAAACAAAAAACAAGACGTCATTTTAACGCCCATTTTAAAGAACAAACAAAAAACGAGATTGTGCCTTTTTTAAGCCAACACGAGTTTTATCCCCCAGCAAAATGTTTGATCACACTCACTACCACCATGCCTTCTGTTTTTTGTAAAAGAGAGATACAGAATAAGTAAATCTACACATATATATTTTATTCAAATATATATTGAATTCAAATATTATATTTCAATATGGTCATTTGATACAAATCAGGAAAATCCTATTTTTAAAGGTAAAGATATGTATATATTCTAATGGGCATATTATTACCAGTATAATTCAGCCTTTGCCTTCTCACCCTTGCCTTCTCTTGACCGTTGAGCTGCAGTGACAAAGGCCACCGGCGTCAGAGTTTTATATTTATATTGTAAAAATAAGAAATTCCAGTTATTGTGTATTCAGGGGACGGAGGGTGTGACGGGACGAGGATACATGAGTTAGAAACCTTTAAGGAGACCTGGGTCAAATCGTATTTACCTTGTTAGTGGGTGTGTTTGTTTTAACATGGCTGAAGTAGCTGACGGGTGGGGTTTACCACTTCAGGACGGAGTCAAACACAGTCACAGGAAGGTAAATCATTCTAGGGCCGCAACTAACATTATTTTAAAATTAGTGCTGTCGTTAAATAAATGATATTGGTTCCTGAACAATACTTTCAGTATCAATTTTATGAAATCTGTACATTATTTTCTCTATTAATTGATTAGTCGTGTTTATAAAATGTCAATCGTGTCTGCTAAGAGCTCAAGACGACATCCTTAAATATCTTGTTTTTTTTTTCCACAATCCCAAAATATTCCCAAGAAACGAGAACATGTTCACATTTAAGAAGCTGAAATAAGAGAATTTTGACTTTTTTTAATCTTTAAAAAAAAATGTCTCAAACAATTATTCAGTCATCAAAATAATCGGTGATTATTTAATAGTTGACAGCAGATCGATTAAGCGTTGCAGCTCGGTTAAATTCCCTTTTTGTGTGTGTTCTGCTTGGTAAACTCCACCCACCTGCAACTGTTTGACCCTGATCTGCTTAAAAAACGTGGCGGTGCAGGTTGTAACAGCGCTGATTCTGATTGGACGACACACAAACGGCAGGTTTTCAGCTCTGTGTGACCTCACACAGCCAACAGCTGCTGATACGGCTGGACTTCAGTTCGAATGTGGACTGTGGACTTGAGTGACTTTGTGTGTACGGGGCTGTCTGAACCCTGCCCATATACACACACACACACACGCATACACACACACACACACACGCACACAGACGCACACACACCATTCTGGTTAGAGTGAGGCTTTACTGTGGCTAGAAGAAAGGGAAACATGACATCACACGTGACATCAGACGCCCCCACAGTCTCTCTGGAGTTGACGGCAAACCAGAGAAACTGCGCACACAGACACACACACACACACACACACACACACACACACACACACACACACACACAGAGGAAATGGCATCACAAACCTCAGAGCACAGCGGAGAGAGAGGGACTTCCCATAATCTGACTCGCTCATTCTGCTCGATGTGTGTGTGTGTGTGTGTGTGTGTGGGAATGTGTGGTTTCTATGGATATGCCATCTACACACACACACCCCTACTGAACACAGTTTAGAAAAGACTCCTCAGATAAAGTCCCGGTTCATTTAGTCCAACCAGCTCCAGTCTCATGTGTATCTTATATTTTAGTTTTCTTTGCCAGGCACTGAAAACTGTTACATCTGTCCTTCTGATTGGCTCTTTAGTTTTAAAGAATGCTCAAATGTCCTCATTGTTAATCGTCAGTGGAAGACATTTAACTGACCTTGAAGGAGAGATGTAGCAGTTAACACGTGTCTAGCAAAGAAAACTACCAACACAGAGCTGAACCTGAACTGTTGCACCTGTGCTGCCTTACCTGTCGTGGCTTCAAACACAAGAGAATAACTGTTTCCCCACCGGGTTGATACTTTCACCCCTCGATTTCATCGATGTTGTTCTTATCATTTTCTTCTGTATTTTTTCAGACATATTACTGTTACTCTTGTAATTATTATATTATTAACATGACTATTTTTGATTATTTTGTACCCTCTTGCCATGGCCCGGTCTCTTCTCTATGAAATTCCTGGTTTCCTCTGAGTTTTTTTGTTCCAGTTTGCACTCTTTTCTCATGAACTTCAGCTAGTTGGCTTCAGTGCAGTCTTTATTTTTTCTACTCACGCTGATTTTATAACCATGTTACCATGGACAAGAGGAGGGTCACATTATCCCCACATGATATACAGCCGGGGAAGAAACAATTGTTTTCATTTTTTTGATGTTGTGTATATATATATTTTTTTTCCATTTTGGAGGATTCTGTAAGAAAAAAGAGCTTTGTACTGTTTAACCATTGTATTATTTGAAACACCTCCCCTCTCTCTGGTCACCTCTGTCTCTCCTCTCACGTCCACCTCGACGGTGAGCTGTCACTCCAGAGGAGGGACGGAGACTTTAGTTTTTATCATGGAGGAACCACCTGTACTTCTGTTTCTCTTCTATCTGTTCATCTTCATTTGTAATTAAACAATAATCAGGGTTCATTAAAAAAGGTAAAAATGGAGAAATGTCAGATTCCGTCTCATTTGTTCACCTGCTTCGTCCCTTCAGGCTTTATTTGACGAAGAATATTATTCCCCGTGTACTTCTGAGTGTTACTTCATCATTGTGACCTAAGGAGGTATAGAATTTTAAAAACTAATGAAATACTGAGTTATTGGCCAAAGAGCTGTAACAATTAATTAAAATATGTAATATATATTTATTGCGGGCAACAAAATAATGAGTTGCAGGTCTGATCGCTCACCAAAGGGGACAGTTTATATCTAGATATCAGCTGTTTTGGAAAAAACAAACCCTCTCTGGCTGGCCTGTATAACTGAGTCAAATCTCTCTTTCTCTTTAATTCTGGTGATTTTGTTTTCAACGAGCTGCAGCCTCGTCGTGCTCGCCAGCCTCTCTCTCCCTCTCTCTGAACGCTTCATGACTCAAGTCATGTAGACGGCAAGTCGAGTACTTTGTACTTGTCAGAGTCCTGGCACATTTTATGAAAGAAAGCCATCCGGGGATAAGCATTCTCACTTCTGCTCGCAGTTGGCCTGTGATGGTTGTGTTTTTTTGTCGCTGTATTAGAGGCAGGTGCTGTGAAATGGCCTTGATGGAAGCGATTTGGTCATGACAATGGAAATGATTCCGGGGGAGGAAGAGCTGTTTGTGTCGGCCTTCTTCTGTGAGGCCGGCCTTGTGACTTTGTGTTCAGGTGCAGAAAACTATTTGGAAGAGATTGTCGGTCTTTGTTAAGCATACTGAGATTTCACTGCGTGGTTATTTCTGCCTTCTCTGATGTTAATGTTTTGGGGAAAGCGTCAGACAATGTGATGTGATCATCTGTGTGTTTTATACAAATCTTTACGCATTTATCCGACGAGTGGGAACACCCGCAGAATACATATGCACCAGTTCTTAGATCGGCAGCGTTACTCATCATTGCATCAATCAAATCCCCGAGAACTTTAATAATTGTGATGCTAATTGTGTCCCAGATGACACCTCAGCGATCCACCCACCTCATGTTTTTACTCCTGCCGACATGGAAGTTTTAATTACTCACCAGACTGGCAAATCTCTTCCATACACGATGTGGGTTTATCTTCTGCTTCATCTCATGAGTTGAATCAGACTCAAGTTTGTGCCCCCTCACAAGTTTTGGGTGCTGGATTCTCTGTAGTTCTGATTAAGGTCTGAGTGTAGAAAGTCAGAATTCATGCTCCAGGGTTTGGTGTTCAGATTTCTTTTTATGTAGTAATTTTTATGTGGCTGAACTAGAGCTGCAGTAAAAAAAAAAAGTTTTCATTAATTTCATCACCCTAACTCTAAAACATGCTTGACTGATCGGCATTTCATCTGAAAAAAAAAGTAGTGAAAGTTATTATCACAGCTTCCCTGAAGGTAAGATGGTGATAAGACCCCCAAAGACATTCAGTTCACAATCAGAGATAACCAGGACATGTTCACAGCAGAGAGGCTGGGACATGTGAGTTCTTGCTTCGAAATGACTGAATGTTAAATCTATTATAAAAGCAGCTGCCAGCTCCAGCCAAAACATCACAGGTTCACAGTTTAACTGTAAGAGAAAAGAGTGAAACAGCCCTCAGGCACACACAATCACAAAAAAGGAAATATTCTCCTTCGAGGGATCTCAGGCTGCAGTTTTAAACATGTGAATAAATCTGAAAGTACATTAAATAACCCGGTATGATAAAGTTATGTATAAAGTTGACTGAGTTGTACTTTTCTTAGCTTTTTACTCAAATCTCACTCAAACTCATGCACTTGAGTGTTACAACAGCTTAAGAGGAAAGGGCAGAGGGAAAAGTAAAACAGTGACTGAGTTATAGTTCAAAATGTGAAGCAGACCATGCAAGTGAAAAGGTTATGATAATAATAATTACACTATGTACACATTGCCTTATACGTACAGATATGACCAAAGGGGACAATTTCACTTGATGATAATTGCACTCATAGTTACACACACATGGTTTGTAGCAATGTGCTTTAGAAAAGTGCATACAAATAAATGAAAAATTGCCTGGAGACAATCCGATTGCACAGGATACACGTATGCATTGCACAGAAAGGTTGCATAGTTACAAATAAACAATATCTACAAATATGAATATCTGGGATTTATAGCAATAAATTAAAGTAGTGCAAAGTAGCTGTGATGTTGAGTTAATGGGATATGGTGACAACATTGTCAGGGATCATGGACAGATTTGCAAACTTTAAAAACAAGTCCTCTGAATGTGTAAACATGAAGCCAATTAAAACAACTCGTTATATTCTTGCATAATAACATCATAATCTCAGGAGCAAAACAGTTGAGTTCCCTCCTGGTCTCTCGCTGAAGCTCTGGCTCCCCCTGCTGTCAGCTCACAGTAGTACACCAGGCCCTGAAGCCATCTCCTCAAATTCTCGCGAGACTTGCCGTAAACTCGCGAGGTGGCTTCTGAAACCATAATGGCTTCTTAATTGACTGTTTTCCTGAAGTTTGTTGGCAAAAAATGTAAACACACATTTAAGTCTAGACTGATGAGTCGCCCTTCTGTCGCCTTGTTCTAAGGACACAATCTGAAGATATGGAAGGTAATGGAAAGGAAATATAACAGTGTTTTAAAACTGTTTTAACCATTTCAGTGTATAAATGTTATTTTTTGTCAACTGCGTAAAATACATGTTGGGGGAAAATCAGATCTATTTGATTAGTATTGATCTGCAAACAAATTTGTCAAGAAGTCATTTTTTAAAATACTCTCAACTGTCTTGTCTGTATGCTAAATATGAAGCTACAGCCAGATGGTGGTTAGCTTAACCTAGCTTGAAAACAGGGGAAAACAGCTAGATTAGCTTTATCCACAGGCTTTAGAAAAATTTAGCCTACAGTAAACTAATTAACGTCATTATTAATTAATTGATTCAGCTCATAGATTTGTATAGAACTGTAACAAGTTCACCTTAATACATAAAAAAAGTGTAAAGTCCATATTTCAGCGGTTGCCTGGCAACCTGGGCGACTCCGGGAAGTTACTGCTTCTAGCAAAGAAATAACCGAAATAAAACCGAAATGAATTATTTCTACTCATTGTTTCATTAAACTTAAAACAACCAAGACATAATTCAGAATTTTGTGATCTTTACAGGTGTTGATATGTATATGTTTTCACCACTGGACAGGGCAAAGGGTGGTTTATGCATAAATTATACTAACCGTGATGCTAACCTGCAGCTAGCTGTAGCTTTAGCTTTTGTCCAAAACTGTTAAGCTGTTTTTTGTTTTGTTTTTTGGCTGAAAACAAAACTAAGTACTGTAATATTCTCCTTTTTTACACAGCAGCTTTAAGTAGTTGTTTCTTTGTTTGACCTTCCATCTTGAGGAAGTCCAATTTTTTACAGAGAACATGTCAAACATAGAGTCGTCTTTGTTGGGTTTCTTATTCCTTTATATTTTGTATTATTTACGTGTCTTTTTTTAGTTTTTTTTTAATCATGTTTCAACTACTTAAAGCACCTTGTAGCTTTGTTTTGAAAAGTGCTATTAGAACTGTCTGTAATGTTCAGGGATGTGGATTTAAGTCACAGCTTTGTTGACTTGTAGCTTGACTTGACAGAGAATAAATGACTTGATACTTGACTTGGAAGTTAATCTTAGAGAAAGAATAAGGGTCCCCTCATAGCTCGACTGGCAGAGTAGACTGCTCAGGCACTGAAGGCTGAGTCCTCTGCAGCTGCCCAGGTTGGAATTCGGCCTGTGGCCCTCTGCAGCAGGCCTTCTCCCGCTCTCTCTCCCCTGTTTGTGGCTAAAAAGACCAAAAAATGATCTTGAATTTATATCAAATATTAAAGGACACATGACTTGACTTTCTTTTTATGTTTTCAGTTTAGTTTTTAGTTTTTTTTTATTCTAGTCACAGTGTAGATTGAGTATTCCACTGTTTAAAAGTGGGAGGGATTATATTTCTGATTGAGAAAGAAAGAAATTAGGACATTTTTTTTACTTAATGACCTTTATTCCACTGAATATCAATAATTATAACACAAATTAATGACTTGAGACTTGACTTGACCAAGAAAAATTGACTCAGGATTTTTCCGTGGTGGTAAATTGTATTATGTATGTAGCAGCTCTTTGATTGATGACTGATTGCAACACCACCTCTTTACTGTACCTACACATCTAATTTGCTTTACCTCCCTCACATTTACAGTGTCTTTGTGTTCTCATATTTAAAAAATCCTCTTAATCATTTCAGTTTATGTTTCATCTCTCTGACCACCACCACAGCTCTCATCCTCCCCTCCACCTCTCCACTCTCCCCTCTCTCTCCCCTGCAATCTGTTTTGAAGCATTCATCGGCTGCTGATCTTAACAGGGGACGGAGCCGTATTAAAAGGAGGCTGATTGACGGGCTGTTTGGCCTCCAGCGGAGAGGGATTGTTGTCTGGCTGTGGGACGAGGTTAGAGGTCACAGTCCAGAGAGCCCGAGACAGAAACCAGATCACAACAGAAGGCCAATTATCATGCATTGTTGCTGGGCTCCTGCTGGGACTCCGCCTTCACTCTCACCAGCAGGTCACAGTGAAAGATCTGGACCTCCAGCGTATAAAACCTGGTGAGATGCACCATTAATAAAACATGTCTTATCACATGAGATGTATACTAACCTTCTGATTGAAAAAATGACTTTCTTTGTTTTTTATACAAGTGTGAAAGGGTGGCACAACAAAAACGAGTAAAGAGATTCACAATATGAATATATAGATTGTTCTACTTGAATTTGCTTTAATACAAAGACAAATGACACATTTTTAAAATCAGATTTAAATAAAAAATTATAGCAGAAATTGGCTTCATACGAATTAAAATATTTTTTTATGAAAAGCTATTGAAGAAATTATAAGAATCTGTTATTTCAAAATGGATGGATCAAATAGATCATATAAATAATCGTTTATTTAAAAAAAATATATGGTTTAGGTCTGAAAAAAAAACATCTATGCATCTTTTTTGTTTTTTAGGTGTCTGGCCAAATATGTGCCTGTTATTTTATATTTAGGTTCCCCTCGTTAGTATTGAAAAAGACATATTAATAAGTAACAGATAAATCAGTGTAATAGTAACTTAATTTCCAGATATATTTATGTAATTAAATGGGATACATTTTTTTTAAGGATTTATGGTTTTCCAGTCTTTTATTCCTTTTTTCAACTTGACTTTCTCTTCATACTTTTGTGCCCACAGCTGTTAGGACATGTTGAATTGAAGGTTATGAACCCAGAAAGACTGTAAATAATTAAATTATTAAAGTTAGACTTTATACACAGACACACAGAAGAAAGGTTTCATTAAAACTGAACTCACTGCAGACTGGCTGACTGAGTGCCTGAGCAGGTAGCTGCTCTGTCAGTATGTGAGGAGGATTACATGCTGACAGTTGAGTACCTGAGCAGCAGCAGGCGTGTGAGTGTATTTCTGGAGGCAGATTGTCCTCGCAGCTCAGTGAGCCGGCAGTGCAGCCTCCTCAGTAATAAGGATTCATTATCTGTGGGAGTCACAAGAAGAGATCGTCCACTAGCTGCTGCTCAGGTCTGCTTCCTCGCCGGTCTGCGCTAATGCGAATGTTCTCAACATGAGGGACTGGAACGTCCTGTAGAACACCTGGAGGAATCAAGTCGAGTATTTTAATCACAAGCAGTGCAGCTGGTTCGCAGTCAGTCTCAAATCCATAACCAAGCTTATAACCATAAAAAAAAAAAAAACTCATACTCTCATAAAAGCTGATGATTTTTTCAGGGATTCTCATGATGCTCTAACTTGAAAATATATCTCGACTTTGGTTATAGAAGCTACTTATTTGTCTGTGAAGGTGACTCACATGCGTTATACAAATATCTCAGTACTTTAAAGATTTCAAACAGTTCTAAGGACAATCAAAGTATCACTCAACCAAAAAAAGGAGGAACATCTAAGATGATCAGATCAGAGGTTAGTGCCTTTTAATCACAGGGGAAACAGCGCCATCTACTGAACAATAGACGTGACTCAGATAGTGCAGGAGTAAATAAAACTCAACATTTAAACTCATATTTCAGCTTTTTCCCTGTCCTGCCTGGGTGTTACTGATTCACATCTTTACCAAGAAGTAGTTAAGTTCACCTCTCACTGCAAATATTGACTACTGGGAATGTTACAGGATTACAGGTTTCTTATTTAAATCAGTTGTTTGTATTTATTTATTCAGCCGTTGTTTAACCAGGAAAAAGTCTCACTGAGATTAGAAATATCTTTTTCAGGAGAGTCTCGGCCGAGGCAGTCGGCAGCACAGTTTCATGTTTGAGACATAAAACGAATGTATAGCAATTAAAATGAAGACAGATAACAGCGACACAGACTGTCAAAACTTTCATCAACATTCAAGACATCTACAGCCAGATGTCCTTTCTTCAAAGTCGTTTAGAATCACTTTAAATGCATCCAGTGAGACCAGCTCCAGAAGGTTCAGACGATATTGGGACTGATGTTAAGCAGAGGGAGCAGCGTACTTAAATACCCTTTTGCCACATTCAGTACAGACTTTTAGGAACAGTTGATAGAAATACGTCCTTGGAGCGAAGGCCGTACTTCCAGTACTTTTTTGGGAAGACATTGTCCTGTCGGTGGGATGGAAGCATTCAAGAATAGCCTTGAAAATGAAAGAAAAAAAAAAACACGCCTACGAATTGTTGCGTTTACGAGCAGACAACGCAGACCATCCAACCTTCAAGTTCATGTTGGTCCAAGTCCTTTTCGTGTGACTGACAAATGTTAAAAACAGAGCAAATATGAATAGTAAACCGGTTCGAGACGAATGCACACAATCTATTTTTCAGTCAATCTGTTTTACAGTCATGTTTGCAGAGGATTACAGCTGAAATGTGCAAACAATGGCAGCAGTCATGTTAGAGTAATGCAGAGCAGAGAGAGAGAAAGTAACATCAGGCCGTCTTACTGTTTCGTCAGCAGTGTCTGTTGGACTGTATCTCCATCCTGGTAACTTGCAAAATTATGTCAACTTTAAAATGCCGGCCTCAAAACTAAAACTGCCACGTTTCTCAGTTTGCAGTTGGACTTTGTTTAACCCTCATGACAACATATAACCAACCCAAAGTGAGGAGCAAAAAAAAAAAATCCCCTTCTGTCTTTGCTGTGACAAACGAGATAAAAGGGCAGTGACGAGAAACCAAAAGAAATCTATCACTGAGAACATATTGTTGCGTTTGGCCGCAGCAGGCAACAGCCGTTTTCAGAACACACACACACACACACACACACACACACACACACACACACACACACACACACACTGAACACTACCTGCTCAGAACAAAACAGCCCACAGACACAGCCAGTGACTAGCTGGAGGACAAAGTCAAGCATTTAGCAGCTGAAGAGCCAGATATTTCCCTCAGGAGTCGTTAGAGACCAAAAACTCCAGATGTGTATAAGCGTTGTCTTTAACTGGTTTTAAAGGCTGCATGTAATTTGCTGAACCTACCAGACGGCTCTACTTTTACCTTTACCCAGTTAGTCATGATTATTAATCAAAAACCTCATGGTTATTAGTATTTTGTGAGAGAACCAAAAGTCTTGCCTACAATATTTGATGCAATATCGAGGTATGTAGTCAAAAATATTGTGGTATTTGATTTGTTGCCCTGTCCTGGCATTTATGAAGTGCTTTCAAGATATATATATAGTATATCACGATATAGCCTTAACACGAAGTGACTCTTGAGGTAGAGTTTGCTCAGTTGCAATAAAACTGCAGATGCTCCAGTTTACGATGATTCATGAGCACCTTTATGGCTTTGATTTGGAAGTTCAGCTTGATAGGTCGCCAATGACCTTGGAAACAGCAGTTGACAACAGAGTCACCAGTATTCCATAGCTTTCGACCAACATGTCAGCTACAACCCCGATCCCAAAAACAGCGGGACACTGAGTGAATCCTCTTCGACGTATGCTCAATTAAAACATTGCAAAGACCATATATTTATTTTTTTACCTCATCAAATTTATTTGACCTAAATCTCTACTTATTATGAATTTGATACCAGCAACAAAGAAAAGAAAAGTGTGTGTAATATTCCAAAAACCCCTGTTTGGATCATTCCACAGGTGAACAGGTTCATTGGTAACAGCTGATGGTGACATGATTGGGTATGAAAGGGGTTAGAGGTCGACTGGAAGGAAGGAAACTGGAAACCGATAGTTGGGACCAATATTCATTTGCAGTAAAAACAATTACAGTACTTACAGCACTTATTAAGTACAATATTCATTTTCTATTTCTTCATTCTTCCTCCCCACTACATTTATTTGATGCATTTAGTTACTATTTACTTTGCAGATTCAGATTATTCAGCGTTTATAGGCTGTTAACTGTGACGTGTTGCCAATCAGATTTGGATGTAGGGGGGACATTGTGTGAGAGGATGTTGCATCAGAGTCAACGTAGCACATTTTTAAATTTGTTTATTTTATTGACAATCTGTCAGAAAAACCACAAATGCTGATAAACCTAAATGGTTGCGTCTTTTCGAAAGGCTCAGTCGTTCGCGGGCCAGGATGGGGCGAGGTTCACCGACCGTGAAACACATGATTGTCTAAAGGATATTACCACATGGGCTCAGGAACAATGTGAAACCGCTGATGTAAACACAAGTTAATTAACGATGTTCGCAGCATCCCAACTTTTTTGTAAGCAGGTTTTGAATTAAAACACCAGAAAGATATTTAAAAATTGTTTTATTATTATTAGTAACGCAGGCAGTTGAGTGACTGCACACTCATCTCAGATTTCATCACTCGCAGCGGGTGCAGGCTGTTAAATCTACTGTTCATCTACTCAACCTCAAAGTGCTGGAAGAGTAGAGTTGGACTCATCTGGTCCATCGCTCCCTCTCCAATTGTTCTTTTTTTAAAGCGCACACACACACTTGAATTAGAGAGTGTTGGAGTGTTGGGTCAGGTACAGTGCAGGGTCCCTGGAGCTGTTTAGCAGTTAAGTGGCCGTAATGCATTTAGTGTAAAGTGACTGGGATTGGGGGGCTTAGCCGCAGCTCTCCGCCTCATTCTTAGAAAGTGCTCAGAGGTGCTAATACCAGCTGGATTTATAGCACTCATTCACAAACAGCTCGACTTCTGCAGCAAAGAGTCAATCTGTGTCTACCTCTCAGTTTCTATCCCTCCCTCCTCATGTCTGTCTCTTTGTCTCTCTCTCTCTCAGAGCAACAACCTGTCTGTCATCATCTTCTTCACTGTCTGTGTCACTTCTGCCTTTCACCACTAAAGTCTCCCTCGCAGTTTAATTTCCAGTCTCACTCTAAAGCTTTTCTGAGACTTAAAAACCCTCTCTCTCTCTCTCTCTCTCTCTCTCTCTCTCTCTCTAACGTCGCTCGGCGGCGCCTTATGAAACCAGCCACCCCTCAAAGTTGTGTGCTTGCAGCACTCGCCCTACATTTCTGAACACACACTCCTCTATGGTGAATGAGCGAGTCAGTTAGAGAGAGACAGAGACTGCAGTGCTTCACTATCAGGGGTGTGGGAGATGTCTGGAGATCCCACTCGCTCTGCTCTTACTTGTGTGTGTGTGTGTGTGTGTGTGTGTGTGTGCGTGTGCGTGTGTGCATTTTCGCACATTTATGAGTCACAAGTTGTGCATGTAACAGCCATGAAATGTGTACAGTGAATGCATAAAAGCTGAGTGTGTGTGTGTGTGTGTGTGTGTGTGTGTGTGTTTGCATATGTGTCGCCTGTGCAAACTAAATATTGATAAAAAGTCTTAACTGTACTTTGTATGTGCAACAGTGCATGACTGTATGTTTGCATGCTCAGAGAGGCTGCACATTATACACAAAAGTGTGTGTTTGCTTGCACAGGGCTAGGCACAGTGTGTGTGTGTATGTGTGTGTGTGTGTGTGTGCTCCAGTACACGTACAGCTTATGTAACACCCAGGCATGTTCTAACTCCGCGGTGCTATGTGTGTGTAGGTGCTTGCTTGTATGCGTACGCCCAGTTGTGTGTGACTGTGGTAAGTGTACCCGCTCGCCTGTGCGCATATGCGTGTGTGTGAGTGTGTGTGTGTGTGTGTGTGCGTGTGTGTGTGTGTACCAGCAGACTGCAATGCCGCAACCAGCCATCTCTGTATCATCATTGACCAAACTCGCCATCTGTGCCTGTAAGCTATAGAAACAGCACGTCGCACTGCTACAGCAATTCACACACCATTAGTGTCTTATGAAATCGCAGCGGGACGCCACAGTGTTGCTTGTGCGTGTGTGTGTGTGGTGTGTGTGTGTGTGCATTGCACAGTCACGTGTACGTGTGTTTGTGTGCGTGCACTCATGCATGTTTAACTGTATTTTTTTCAGCCTGTTTGCATCTTGTATTCTTCAGTGTATTACAGCCTGTACCTGCTCGTACACATGCGTGTACACACACTGTGTTTGAGTGTGTGTGTGTGTGTGTGTGTGTGCGTGCACAGAGGCCCACAGTGTATATGGGTCACTCTCTTAGGAACCATAATCCCACGTTTGGACCAACTTACTCACTGGGGTTTCACTCTTCCTGTTTGGCCAAGCTGATGGCAACAAGCATAATGACCTCACCACAGCACTCGGTCATTGGCCTGCAGACCCCGGGCCTCTCAGCCAATCCCACGCTGCTCTGGTGACGTACAGCCTCCAGCGGGTGTCCTGATTGGCTGTGGGGGCGGGACTAAGGGGTGCTGTGCTGCTTGGAGCTCTCCTGATTAGCTGGGAGGGGGAGAGAGTTTGTGAGAGGGATGGAGGGAGAGAAAGCCTAAGAATTTGGGAGTTGGTGTTCTTTGTGGTCCCTGTGAAACTACACTTAACCTGTGGCTCACATGGATCAGAGTGGAGACACTGCACAGGGGAGTAAACCCCACACAGATGGTTATAACTAGTCTTGTCAAGGCTGCTTTATATGCAACGAGCTGAAGTTATAATACATGAGACATATTGATCTGCATTCAATTGGATGCCTTGTCAGTGTTTGCTGGAAAAGGTCAGAGAGAGGACAGACACCTTCCTCTGTGTCTACGCCTGTTGTCATGCTCGTAGACAAATGAAGAAGGGATGAGCAGAAGACAGAGACAGAGAGAAAGATCTCTCTGCTTGTCCTGCGTGCCTGTATAAGTCACAGACAGGCCCACAGAGAAGCCCCATTGGCCGCCGCAGCCTCGCTCTCCCAACAGCTGTTCTGTGTTTTCCCACACTGCGATTGGCCGCTTCGCTCCGTCCGTCAAATTTACTTCGACGCGAAGCTCCGCCCCCGCTGCCTTTCCGCGCCTTCCCATTGGCTACTGTACCCGTTCGTGCTCGACGATTGGCCGCACGGGATGGTTGTCAAGGCTTTGGGGCTTCATTCACCATTTTGCGACTGTAGTGTAGAATGTACAGGGCAGTAGTTTTTCCTCCTTTTAAGTTGCTTTGCCGGAGAAACATGAACGGCCGTTAACTGGCAGCTGCGGACGCCTGGCCACCCTGCCCTGTTTCACCCGGCGGACTCCACAGAGAACCACACCGGGGTCCTCTAACAGCCCTGGTGAGTGTAAGCTGCCCACAAATCTTTCTCCTGCAGCACTGCAGTGGGGCTTGTTGTGCTTTTGCCGAGCTGCTAACGTTGTTCATGTTTACTGTGGCCACAAAAAACAGTGTTAGCAGTTGAGCTGATCAGCATATTTTCCGATATCACGGGTGGCCGACGGGAGAGGAGCAGAGGGCGGATTGGGTGTCTTGTGTGAGAGAAAAAAAAAAGGGAGCGGTGCGGTTAGACATAGTGAGCTCGAAACTTTTCCACTAGAAATAAATTCAACGCCATAACTGCCGTTGGACTTCCGAGACCAACTGTTATTTTCTTCTTCTTCTTGCGCTCGTGCGTTGTGTGAAAACTCCTCGGCTGTCATTCCTCCTCCTCGCGCTCCTACATTGACATATTTTCTTCCTCTTTTTCATGAATCAACGTGGCTGTTTTAATTAATGTGTGCTTCTTTTTTCTTTTCTTTTTTTTTTCCCGGGGCCCTTTCTTTCTCTCCCCCTCTCTCTCTCTTTCTTGGACTAGTTTTTGTGACACTTTCTCAAATGCAAATGACGACGAGTGTCAGTGCAAAGTTACCCCGGCAGCTTTAGCTTCGTTCCCACACGACTGTCACTCTCGGATGGGCCGAACAAACCGACTTTGTCCGCTGTTTGTCGCTGTGTTGTGTGTGTGTCTGTGTGTCTGTGGACCCGATTGGCAAAGTTAACGCGTTTCATCTGCTCGGGACATTTCACACATGTCATGCAGCACACCGAATACAACGTATTACGTGGTATTACGGGTCAATACGCCCGTTAAACCGGTTATTTCCCGGTGACAGTGAGTAGAGGATTTCCAAGCGGCCTTGTGTGTAGTTGAGGCCTGGTCGCTGCACGCCACGGCCTGCTGCTGTGTTGTGGAGTAAAACTGGTAGTAATCGCGTTACTACGAGGGCTTGACACATACACGGTACTATCCAGCTAAACCAGAGGTGACGACATCAGCCCATGTAGTTTGCATTTTGTGCTTTGGGCCTCGTCTAGATAAAGTTAACAGCTGTTATCTACTCTGGAATATGATTATGTCAGTATATTTATACACCCCCGGCCTGTCGTTTGTAGGGCACCCGTAGTAATCCTTTTAAAGAGGTGCTCTGCTAATGACAAAACTTTCAAACACCATGCACTTTGGTGCTGGGTCAAAAATACACCTTATAAAACTGATTTAGCAACATCTGAAAAGGTCCAAGTTCACCTCTAGACTCTGTATAGCCGGATAGTGGATTATAGGGAATGTATGGAAATGTAGGCAACATATTTGGAGATCAGCAGGAGTTTTACATGTTTATGCTATAAACGCCGAATTAAAGATGCTGTATGTACAAATTGGGAGTAATTACATGTATTAATCGCGTTTTTATTGGTCAAATGTGAGCAGATTGTGATGGGACATGGAAAGTGAGATCTTCCTTGTCTCTTCCCCGTATTCCTTAAGTTGTCTAACGTTGCTGGACTTTCTTTGTGAATAACTCGGGTCGGATTTTCCACGACATTACAAAGGATGTGACTATATGCACGTTCTTCAGTTCCTCATCTCAGTTAGTTTCAACATAATTTCAGATATTGAGTCCGCTGACATAAACTAATGACTGGCTTCTAGCAAAACAAAGAAGTGCCAGTTTAGTTTTAATGCATTTGGGGAGAATTATCTATTATTTTTATTTTGTGTCATCGCACGCCACCTTGCCAACATCACAAGACTGATTTCAACCCACCAGAGCATAGCACGGACAAAATGTGTGTTAGTGTCTCGTACACTGCAGCCCTCTGCCTGGATTTTCATATTTCCTTACTTTGTTGCTGCTCAGGACGCTTTACCAACCCAAGATGTGGTTATTTGATGTCCTAAGAATGAGACTCAACAATAAACTACATTTGTGATGCATTTAGGAGCAGCTGGGGCAAATCCTACTGATTCCACCTTCAAGTTTAATAATCTCTGAATTACATTAATATGACGTGGGCTGCAGTTAGCTTTGACCAGAAAAAGCAGGTAGAAATGTCCTTCAGAGGAATACTTTTGGGTACATTTTAGAGCCTGTACTTTATTACTTTGACTTGAAAAAGGAAGTTGAATTAAAGTCTTCTTTTTTTTTTTACCCAAGTTTCTGTATTTCGTTGCATTTTACTTAATGACGCAATATGTAAGATTTTTAAGTGAAAACGTTTAGAAAAAATGAGAATGATGAAAATTAATCAAATTAAATTAAATCATTAACAATGAGAATAACGCTTCTGACATTATGCTGTATGTTATGTGTTGCATTTCAAAGTTGTTATCGTGCTAACCAGCTCGTTGCGACCCATTCTGTTCTAATGCTACTGTACTAGTAGTGTGAACACCAACACTCCCCCATTTCTCAGAACTCTTTCGACTCTCTCACTTTGGACTGCTGGCTGCACAGCTAACTGAGCCAACTAGCTAATTGCAGTTACAGTAAGCAGCAGTTTGCAATTTCTCCAGTGATACGCTGCCCTTTATTTGTTATGAGTATGACTTCAACAGGTGGTCAGTTCTTACATAATGCACCTTTAAAGCTGCTCTAAACGTTGTCAACGTTTGAACTTCCTCGTCATTTTACAGTGAGCAATCCCCTCCCTCCTCTCTAATGTCACCACACTTGCATGACGTTCTTTTTTTTTTTAAGGCAGCCCTCTTAAACCTCTTTCTCTTCAAGTGTTTTTCATCTCTTGGCCTGTTTTGTTGTATAAGCTGTCACCAGGAGTGCTGGAATTGGTAGTTTTCCCTGTTCCGTCTATGGCGGTGTAGATACCAGAACAGGACACAGGCTACACTATAGCAGTGATTACTGTTGGAATATAGAGCTATTTAACATTTATTTTAATAAGAAAATAACACTGTATTATATTTTAACATAGTTTTTTGTGTTTAAGCCACAACCTAAACCCCAACAGTCACATAGCAAAAAAGGATTATGCGCCCTGAAAAGCAATAGTAGATGTTTTTGTCACCTCACATGCCTTGTTTCACCTCGATACCGCCTACAGTCATTTGAAGATAAGATTCAACTTTCTTGCTATTGCACAGAGTACAAGCACTGTGAGCACAGAGGCAACACATGCTGATTACTCTGTATTCATGTCAACCTATAAAACAGGCCTTAAGCTGTTCCGCAAATAAAATATGATTGATCTTGTAGCCCTGGACTTCATGTATACCTGAGACACCGGCCTCCTATAGCTCCCATATGGTCTTCCTTGCTCCATATTTCACAGAGGGTAGTGTGAGTTGCGTCAGTTTGTCTTTAAGCTGTTATCATTAGGCCCATGACTCTGACACCAGCTGTTGTACACAGTGCACTACTGAGTAAACACACGTAGCATACCTCTATCGTGACCAAGTAAGGCTGGCTGCCAAATTATTTTATGGTGGCTGCTCTACGGCTGTCTGTCCTAAATAGGGATTTACATAGAGCACAGTGATGGCAGGGAGCTCTCCGTCTCTCTGTGCGCACTATCAACTATCATCACATAGATGTTTGCTGTGTGTGTGGCCTTGAGACAGGCGGCACTCATCTCTGAAAATGGATTTCTCTCTAGCCGATATGATGTGGCAGATATTAAAAGGACCTGAATGAATGCAAGCCTTCACAGACAAACAGGAAGGCTGCAAAAGGGAAAAGAAGATACAGGCAGACAGAGAGAGAGAGAGACTGGTGGGAGGATGGATGTAGAAACAGGGAAAGACAGACAGGCAGACATGTAAGTTAACAGACAGTCAAACATTCGCTGACAAGTAGACATGCCTACTGAAGGATGATAGACATCAATCTAGAACATTTTGACAGTAAATATCGCAGTCGGAGTGAGAAATTTCCAAAAGACGACAGAGCATATAGGGGATGTTTGGCTCTTCCTCTTATACACTTGTTGTGAACATCTCTCTGCACTCGTAGCTGCGTGGAGACTCTTGTATTGGAAGAAATGAGGCAGAGCGCATAGCAGCTACGACCTGAGGCAAGTCCCGCGCGTATCAGCCACACAGCAAACAAACCAGTTAAATGACAACAGTCTCTGGCTCAACAAGTCAGCAAAATCAATCTCTTTTACTTTCTAAATGGAGGCAGAACTGTGAATGAATTTGGTGTGGAATAGGAGATATTCTGAATGACTCTGGCATGGCTAAGAGCGATACTGAATGACTCTGGTGTGGAATAACAATTATTCGGAACAAGTCTGCTTTTCTGGATGCCTGCAGCACAAAATGAGGATCGAGACTAAGTGGAAGGAGAGGAAGGAAAGAGAGATGAGAGGTAGAAATCAATATCAGAGAGAGAAGAGAGAATGGAGGCAGGGGATAAGAATGAAAGTGTAATAGTAGCAAAGAGAGAGAGGGAGGAATAAAGTAACGGGAAGTTAGGTAATGGTCTTCCACAGGAAATGGAGTTTGTAGGGGCGGATTGACTCGGCTTTGAAATACATAGATAAAGGTCGACACAGAGAGAGAGGGAGTGAGAGAGAGAGAGAGAGAGAGAGAGAGAGAAAGGGAGGGTTTCAGTATGCGAGCGAAGAAGGAATTCCCCCGCCTCTACTGCCCGGCCAAGAAGTAGTGTGCGTGTTAGAGGAGTGTGTGTGAGAGTGCATGCAGAAAGGCTTGTCCGGGCAAATTGCAAAGTGCTTCTCACTATTTCCATACTGTGTTGTAAGTCGAAATTGTGTTTACCCGACAATACTGCCTCCTGTTTTCAATATGTACCTGGTATGGATGCAGGCCTTGTGTAATGTGAGTAGAACCTGTTACGTAATGAATTAATGTGTAATGAATTGTAGATGAGTCATATTCATTACTACTCTCATACGATTGTGCATCTTTTAGCAGCGAATACGTTTCTTAAAATTAATGTTTAACTGTTTATGACGCTTATTTTGTATTATTCCAGTGATCAAAAATCCCTCTTTGCTGTGCTTTTATTTTGAATTACTTTGATGCCGCTTCAGTGTTTTCATAGATGTTTGATTTTGATTCAGTCAGTCACTTGTCCTCTCAAAGCCATGCAGTCAGTCGCTATCTTGCGTAGTGAATAGGCTTTGTGCATGTCTGAATGTGTTTGCCACATGAGTAACCCACACTCCCTGTTCCCTTTCTTTCAGAGTCTCTGGAATAAGGTGGGCAAGTGCTGAAGTCGCGCAACGAAGACAGGACAGGATGAGAGAGAGAGGCCCCGGCAGAGGAGGAAAATAGAGAGGGAAGAAGAAAAAAAACGTGGCAGAGCAAGAGAGGAACGCCAAAGAGAATCTCTGGGATAAATAAATAAAAAGATTTGTTTGGAGAAAAGGCAAGCTAGATGAAAAGATGAAGCCGATAAAAAAGCAGGGCCGGCGCTCTCCTCCCTCCACCCGGGCCAAAGGGGGGAAGCGCCGTGGAGCGGGGGATGCCCCAGAAGGAGGGGAGAAGAGAGACTCAGATGAGAACAGAGACAGAAGCAGATCCCCACCAAACCGTACACCCTCCTCATCTTATTCATCTAATTCACACTCAGAATCCTCCCAGGTAGACCCAATCAGAGCACGAGACACTTCAGAAGGGGAAGGGCTTCACAGAGAAGGGCTCTCAGAAGCGACAGTGTCACTTGTGATGGATTCTGGGAAAGTGTTAACATCCTCGGATGATAGATCAGGGAGGTCAGCTGTGAGCAGCCACAGTGACAGCGGAGGGAGCAGTTGTAGTAACAGCAGTACACCAAGCGCCAACAACAGCCCGAACCCCGCCTCCAGCCGAAAAACAGCCACCTTCAAGGCCCGCGTTCCTAAGAAGAAATACACCTCCGAACACTGCTCGTCATCTATCACTGGTAACCATAGCAACCCTTCCACCAGCACGCCTCCTCCTCTTCCTCTCAGTGGTGGGGTCATCAACCACGGGTCAACGGGTTCAGGAAGTGACATCTGTGTCTCGCACCCTGATGGCAACAGTCAGAGTCGGAGCATGATGGATGACTTCCAAAGCAGGACGACTGACAGGGAGGGGCCTAGGGATAACTCCCCAGGACCCCCTATCCTAACTCTGGGAGGGGACAGGGAAAGGCCTGGAAGAGGTGAAGGGTTGAGAGATGCTGAGCGAGTGTCACCCAGCCCCCTGCCCCGCTGCTCCTCAACAGACACCGCCAGTGAGCACTCAGCTGACCTGGAGGTAGTCAGCGACACACACCCCCTCACACAGATGTCTACACATGCACCACCCAGTCTCTCTGATGCACTCTCTGACGCCCTGGCCAAAGGGCTGAAGAATCAGCGAGTTCTTGCCCGCCAGCTCAGGAGAAGAATTGATGAGGAGGGAGGCAGCGAAAGGAGGGATGAAGTTGGGAGTTCAGACTTGGTGTTCCGGGCTGGAGTGGTCCGTAAAGTCAGCGGTGAGTTTGGAAGCCTGGAGGTGCAACTGAACGGGGAGAAGACACTGTGGCGTTATCCGTATCGACATGACAGCCCCCCAGGCGTGGTGGACATTATCCTGGATGCCCCGCCGCCTGGTGTCCATCAAATACCTATTGGAACCCGAGTCTGTGTACCATTTGGTAATGAGGAGGGCAGCGAGGGCCAATGGCAGTGGTACAGAGAAGGCGTGGTGAACCAGGTGGACACACATCCTGCGGTGGCCAACCGCTACCGAGTCCTGCTGTCTGAGGAAAGATCTCACTCTATGGAAGACGAAGAGAATGGCAGAGGGACAGCTGGTCCCACTCAGGCAGTGTGGGTCTCCCGACAAACACTCCGGCTTCTGGTGCCACCTTGGGACCTTGATCTGCCGTCTGGAGGAGGGCGGGATGGAGATGAGGGGCTCAGAGATAAGGAAAGGGAACGGGAGGACAGGGAAGAGATTGACGTGGAGCAGGAGGTTTGTCGTTTGAGCCGGGGGATGGTACCTGGCGTGGGGTCGGTGATGGGGAGAGGAATCCCCTATCCAGGCATGGTCCCTGTTTCCTCCACATCGGGCCACATTACTTCCCCAGTAACCCCTGCATCAGTCCTCAGCATTGCTCCGGGCCGAGAGTGGGAAATTGAGAAAGACTTGGAGAGAGAGAGGGACCTCCAGAGAAAACAGGATAGAGAGAGGGAAAGAGAGCGAGAAAGGGAGAACAGTGCAAAGCAGCATCAACAGCAGCAGCACCACCCATACATGCCACTCACCCCCGAAGAAGACATGGAGGTGTCCCACTTTAACATGGTCCCAGTGGGGGCAATCATACCTGGGGCCAAAACAATGGCAGTTCCCCAACACCGCCACATTGTCTCTAAGCCCCCACCTGGCTACCTCAATCCCCACCTGTCTGTGGTGCGGGGCATCGGGATCCCCCCTGCACACATGGCCTTGAACCCCCACCCCCCTCCTTCACCTGTCCTGTTAGGCCTTGATCCAGCAACAGCAGCAGCTGCAGCAGCTGGTGCTGTCATCACCACATCCCAGCTCCCTCCACTCCCTCCCATCTCCTCTTCCACCACATCCTCCTCCAGATTAGAGAAGGCCTCAGGAGGAGGTTCTTCCGGTGGAGCAGGTGGTGGTGGCTCCGGATCAGGTTCGACTTCCTCCTCCTCCTCACGTTCCCGCACCCCACTGACTGCTGCCCAGCAAAAGTACAAGAAGGGAGATGTGGTCTGCACGCCAACAGGCATACGTAAGAAGTTCAATGGGAAGCAGTGGAGGAGGCTGTGCTCAAGAGAGGGCTGCTCTAAAGAGTCACAGCGCCGAGGATACTGCTCCAGACACCTCTCAATGAGGACCAAGGAGATGGAAGCCAGTGGAGGCGGACGGGAACGGGGTGGAGCCAGCAGCACAGGGACCCTGACGCCATCGGATCTGCGACTGAGTGGTGGGAGAGCCAGCTCAGACTATGACTGGGACGAGACGTCACGGGAAAGCAGCGAGGCCAGCAGCCGTGGAGGAGACTCCCGTCCCCGCTTGGTCCTTCCCTCTCTGCTCCCCCAGGACCTCTCTCGTTTCGACTTTGACGAGTGTGAGGCAGCGACCATGCTGGTCTCCCTCGGGGGCTCCCGCTCAGGCACACCCTCATTCTCCCCAATTTCCAATCAGTCGCCATTCTCCCCTACCCCATCACCCTCACCCTCCCCGCTCTTTGGCTTTCGGCCTGCCAATTTCAGCCCCATCACTGCTCCCGCCTCACTTACTCCACGCCGCCATCGCCAGCTTAGTGGCACTAAGTTGGGCACGCCAGGTGTTGAGCGAGAGCGCCACCTGTCGGGTATTGTGCCCACTTTTCAGACCAACCTCACTTTCACAGTCCCCATGAGCCCCAGCAAGAGGAAGCTCGACAGCCATCCGCCTCCTCCGCTGCCTGCAGTCCAAGACTGCCAGACCAAACCTGAGCAGCAGCAGCTGGTGGGCTTAGGGGGAGGGATGGTGGGAGACACACTCCTGGGCCACAGCCCAGCTGCGTTCAGAGTCCTCTCCCCTCAAAGTCAGCCCACAACACCCTCCTCACTTTCCTTCCCCCGGCCACGTAGCGCCACCAGCAGACCACCATCTTCTGCTGCCTCCACGCCTCCACCCATGCTGGTGTCCCCCACTCCTCCCTCCCCGTTGCCCCAGGAACCTTCCCCGCGCCGAATCGTGCCCCTCCGCGATTCTCCAGTCATTGTCCGTAACCCAGATGTCCCCCTGGCCAAGTTCTCTGATGGTCCATTAGGAAGGAGAGAGAGGAGCCGGTCCAGAGAGCACAGCCAGCCCCAACACACAGCTCCTCCAGGTCTGCAGGTTCCAGTCCCCATCAACGGGGCCACCACCAACGGTGCAGTTCTCCTGCGCAACCCCACATCCACACTTGTTCTGGTCACCTCCAGCTCGGTAAGAAAGTGTTGTTTCTGTGCTACGTGATTGTGTACAGTCTAAGGATGGATGTAATTTCATCTTGTGATCACAATATTGTATCGTAGCTGTCTTGATATTGCAATGGTACAACAAAATATTGACGTCATCATATGATGGAATGTATCAGCATTTAGTAGTTCATTGTCACATATGTCATCATACATAGTGCAATATATAGTGGAATTCAAAGTCTGCATTTAACCCATCTTAAGGACTGGGTGCAGTGGGCAGCAGTTACTCTGTTAAGCCCGGGGGCCAACACCAGTTCTAAGTCAAGGGCACTGACATGATAATTAGTGGGTGGCTTTTCTGAGCCTCTGACCCTGAGAAATATCCATTAAATCCATTGAATAGTATTGCATATTTTTAGTGAAAAGAATACTTAATAAAATTCCTAAAAATCCTTTTTGTTGTTGCGGGCTGACCTTGTAGAAGCATCCATCACTGATTCAGAAGGCTTGTTTGATATTATAATGTGTGCGATATGGGGGTCGACTGATAATGGCTTTTTCAGGGCTGATGCTGATACCAATTTCTAGGAATCAAGGAGACCGATAACCGATATTTGGAGTCGATATTCATTTGCAGTAAAAATTAAGATCTTTTGTCAAAATTTAGAACAACCATTGATGGCATGAACCTCAGCACAATTTACTCTAGTGCTGTTTGAAGTCTAATTCTAAGTTACTTTGGTTGAGTATTTTCTTTTTCTGTAGCTGTATGCCTCCTCTCCACTTAACAGTTGCTAGTTATTTCACAGATTCATATTAGTTAGTGTCTATAGGCTATTCAATGTGAAGTGTTACCAATCAGATATTAATGTGCGTGTGACACTGTGTGAGAGGATGTTGTATCAGAGCCAAAGTAGCACATTTTTAAAATAGTTTATTTTATCTGCTATCTGACAGAAAAAACACTGATACTGATAATCAGAAAAACTCTGATAATGGGCCTAGCCAAAAATACTTTTTTCTATCAAATAGAAAATACGGACCGTGAATGACCCCTAAAGTTGTCCCTCAAAAGTTTGTTGCTTGCTCCAAGGATTTACAGCACTTGGAGACCCAAAGTCATGGTAGAAAATGTATCAAGACGATCTTAGAAACCTTTGAAACCACTGCTGCACTTAAGGTAAAAGCTTGACCTCGAAGTGGTGCGATTAGCTATGTTGTGAAGAAGAGCGTTTGGAACTTGAATAGTGTTGAAGTGGATTGTGCTGCAGGTGTGGATCGAGTAGCAGATTGTAGATATTATATTAAACAAGAATGTACATTTACTTTATTCTTGCTACGAGTCAGTTTCCTGCAAATACTAAAAATATCTTTTTGATGTCGCCTCCCAGTCCCTGGCTCCAGCCACAGCGGGCCACACTGCCCTGTCCAGCCCCTCCACCCCCGGATCGATGCCCACTTCATCGGGCTCGATCCTCTCCTCCTCTGGCTCCGGAGGCAGGGAGAGGGAGAGGAAACCCGAGGGACACCAGGACGCCTCCGGAGGGGCGCTGCAACAGCCAGTCGCCTGTCACCCGACGCCAACTGCCCTGCTGCCGCTCATACTGCCAGCTGAGTCGCCTCACCCTGCTCCACGCAAGCAAATCATCATGGGACGGCCAGGGACTGGTAAGGAACGACTGGGAGAGGGACTGTGGCTTTGTTGGCGTCAGATACAAAGTCATACTGCTGTACTGTAAAATAGGAAGGGCAGGCTGAAGCTTATGTACTCTCGCCTCGTACTTCTCGCTTTCATTATCTCTCTAGGGTTACAGGAGTGTCATCAGAGTGCTATGGCTGTGACTCATGTACACTTTACTATTGTTTGCTTGCAGAGTGAGAAAGTATCATCGCATAAGTTGCATATTTAGGGAACTTTGGCCTTTTTTAGGAGCGTTTTTATTTATTTATTCATATTTAGTAGGCGGGTATGTGGCAAATGAAAGGAATGAAAAGAAAAGGTTCTGATGCTTTGGCCCGCAAGCTGCATACTTTGTTGTTGTACAAGTGAAGCTGTATTTTTCCAGTAGCATACAACAAACAATTGCTTTATCAATGGCATTTTAAAAGCATTTATTTTTGACTTAAGCTTCAGTCCATTTCAGGTCTGGTGTGTAGATTTCAATGTTCAAGGGAGTGTACAATGTTTATTATCCTCTTGGTTATCATTACCGTCTTAAATCACACCATCAACTTACCCTCTAAAACACAGAATATGTTGTAAATGTCAGAAGGAACACAGTGTTGTTTCAGGGAGAATAAAAAGGGGTGATGTAATGCTTATAAGCACCCTCTCTCCTTCTTTCTTGTACCCTCTTTCGTATGTGTTTGGACAAAAATCAGTTGTTAAAATATTTTCTCAGCTTTGTGTGCACGCTGTTGGATATAAGAAAATTGCCCACTGAGAAATAGATGTGTTTGGGTTAATCATATACTGTGTGCTTGTTTCCATGCCAACGTTGCAATATTACAGCCAAAACTCAGAAATGTTACTTTGAATATATGAATACGGCAGGCTGTTTCCATTTGAAATGAACAATTTCTCATTTTGTGTCATTTTGACACAACACCCTCTAAATCTGAAAACTGAAAGTGTAATAAATGTACAGGAATTTGGGTTTGTGCAGAGAGATATTGGCAATTTATAGGTTGTTCAGTTTCACAGCTCATACTAACAAAATGTAGTATATTAGTCATACACATTCAGGAAGCCTGGCACGGTTGCAGCTACGGAAGGTTTCTTTTAAACCATCAATATTGTCAGAAGTTGCAGATTTATATTGTGGGGATTTTTGAATTCCACATTTGAATATTTCATAACTCTTTTCTGATTGAATTATAATTTATTCTTGGTTCAAGCAGTCAAGATGACTGAAGAGTGAAACCTTTTTCTTCTGAGGCGCTAAGATCAGAAAGATTCGATATATCAGTCGCTCAGGCAGTCTCCCAGACCTGCTGCTCATTGTGTGTAATTTGTGACTCATTGTGTGTAGTGTGTCAGAGTTATTGAGTATGCCTGCACTGGGGGTCTCACACATGTGTCGGTGTGTGTGTGAGTGAGAGATGAGGAGTGTTTCACAGAAACTTTAAAAGGATATTGACATGTCTAGACATGCAAGACTAGAGAGCGGGAGTGTAGAGAGCAACAAGGACGCTGATACCTCCTCCACCCCCCACACACACTCTCACACACTCCTCTCAGTGTTCCAGACAATCAACAATCTCAGACAGGGCATCAAGGGCAGGTCCAGCGTGATGTGAATGTGCTTCATCACTCTCAGCAGAAAAAGGAGTAATTGTATTGCCGGCGTGTTGTCATGGATACACTGTTTCCACTGGTAGAATTAGCGCAGTAAAGCGTTGAGGCCTGAGCTGATTACCGGAGCACGCTTTTATTTCTCTCTCCCTCTCACATCCCTCGCACTGCTGCTAACAGCCACCTGCCTCTGTAGCGTAATGTTTCCTCTGCCATACATTTTTAAAAACACCTAGAGCCACAGCGGGCGCAGAAACAAACACAGGCAGAAGGCAGCGGAGGCCCCACGGCTGAGATCTCTCCTATATATAGCCCAGCTCAAGTGCAGCTGCATTAGCATCACAAGTTTCATTACTGCTCTCTTTGAGTACATCTGCAGCCTTCAGTGAAGAAGAAGAGATTATGTCCCTTCTTGTTACACAAGCTCAGGAGCTGTATTATTGATTTTGCACCCACAGTGGTAGTAATGTGTAGACGTAGGACAGGTGGAAATCTATGTGGAGTAGCCTAATTTTCTCACATTAAAGAAGGTGTGTTTCTTTATCACTGCTGCCTCTCACCCGCCTTCTCTGTCAGCGCTTCAAGTAAACCAATAGAGACAGATGGATATCCAAGCAGCGTTCCTGTCTGCTATTTTTCACAACTCACCACTACGCTTCCCTAGAATATTCATGCCTCGAGACTTCAGGGTGTCAGAAGGTCCATTAAAAGTTTGAAGAATCTCAAGTCTCAAGATTTCTTTAGCACCTTAAGGATGAGGCTGGCGTTATTCTATATTTTTTCTCACCGTCAGCTGATCTCATGAAAAGTCAAAAACCAGCAATGTGCTAGTCCGTCTGTGGCACTGAGCTTTCTCACCTATTTTCATCCGCCTGAAGTACAGTTTTTAAGAAAGCTTAATAATTTCCTGAAAGTCTTCAGAAACGTTACTCAAACAGGAGTAAAAGGTGCGTTTGTTAGGGGTTATTTTCAGCGATGGATTAATACACATTGGGTGTTCTTGAGAGTAATTAAAGGAGTTGGATCATGTTTGTTGGATTAACTTAAACTAAATTACAGTGCTCCTGTTTATTGTAAGTAAGGACAATGCCACCCAGTCCAACAGTGTGGCCTGTTGGTGTGTTTGTTAGAGTTTTTGTAGAGTGTAGCTCTATGGCACGGAGTTATTAGGTAAATCAGGCTTTGTCTAAACATGTCTTTGTGTAGTTGTCTGTGTCTTTATGTGGGAGTCGATAATAAGAAAATATAAAACAATACTGGCTTTATTCTCTTTAAAAGTTAAGAAACTGCATCTACTTGGAAAGGTGTGAATCTTCACTGGCCACACAATTCACTTAACAATGATTACGATTGTGATTCACCTGTTAATGATTTGAATGTACAGATATTCTTTATACATCTTGTATCACATCCTCAATTGTCTATATAACTGCCAGAGCCTGACGGACACCTGATATTTGGTGCTGATACTAATTTCAGGTGTAAAAAATTTGACTAATATACACAATTTTTTTGTAACGATCCCTCAAATGTGGTCATCAAACATTTATGACAAAGGTAACAAAGGCAGAATAAATATTGTCTCAAATTACATCAGTATACGTAGTGAGCTTTACAGGTAATTTTAATTACCCCAAGCATCTTTTTCTGCATTATAATTTCATATCGGCGCATATAGAACAACATAATGTGCTAACACCGATTTATATCTGTGACAGTCCAATGCCAGCTGATAATTTATGCTAACCGACGTAACAGTCAGGCTTTAGTTAGTACAACTGGCTGCTCTTTAATCTAGAAATACAGGCAGTCATAAAAATCTGAAAAATATTTTATTTAACACCTTTCAAAAATCAGACTACAAGTGTCTACGAGTAAAAAACTGAATATATAATATGATAGTCAATATCAGTAATCTCTGTTCCTCATCTCAGTACATAAACATTCAGAAAGGAGACTTAAATCCTTC
Organism: Diplodus puntazzo; assembly: GCA_963678695.2. Classification (NCBI taxonomy): domain Eukaryota; kingdom Metazoa; phylum Chordata; class Actinopteri; order Spariformes; family Sparidae; genus Diplodus; species Diplodus puntazzo. The sequence continues at coordinate 5,365,638 of OZ023169.1, forward strand.
TGCATCTATTACAACTGAGATGTGATCTTCAAAAATACCATTTTCACACAAGAGCTCGCAGACAGGAAACATCCTGAATGTGGCAAACATCACAAACGCCTTTCTCAGAGTTTTGTTTGCAGACATAATCTCAGTGTGAAAAAAGCTGACGTGGTTCCTCAGATTCGTTGTTTTTTTAACCAAAGTTTTCAGTTGTCGTCAGGCAGATTTTACACACAGGACAGCGTAGTTCTCGTCCAAAATGTCACCAGATGTTCGTTTGCAAAATACTAGTTGTGTCTTTTTTATCGCTGCTGAATTCAGTGGAAGTAGAGTGACACTGTGACGTTATAACTTAATTGTCAAGCTGCGGCTGGAAAATCACAATCAACATGTTGGCTATTATTATGTGTAGGCCGAAAACCTCCTGATTACCTCCTCTGCCTTCTACAGGTTTAACTTTACTGATTGAAAAGCATTGAAGTTTTGCACAGTGGTATTATGGAGAGTTGGAAAGTAAGGCAGAGCAAACTGGTAATGATGTGTACTTAAACCACAACTGTGGGAGGAAACTGTGACGAATGTTGATTTTGCACCTCCACTGGGTGACATTATGACTGCCAGTGATACAATAATGTGTGAGAGGGTTATTACGGCGTTGACCACACAAGCATTTACTGTTGTACTTGAAGTGTAACATAACTATCAAACAATCAGTTGGAAAGAGTCTGTTAAGCATAGTTTCTCGATTTTCATTATTGAAATATGTGAAAAAAGTATTCAGTTTACTCTAAATCCTCAGCCTAATAACCTGCAATGAACAATTAAGTGGCCTCACAGAATATTAAAAACTTTTGTTTCTAATAGTCTGTTATATATCGTAGCAGTAGGTTTGACGAGAATGGAGACACTCAGGCAAACAAAGCACCTGTGTCCAGGGACTGAAGTCGACTGGTATCCACACAGCTGACCAGAGCCAAACTGAGAAAATCGTCCAATATTAGTTTTTTGTATGTATATGTATCCGTGTAGGTAAAGGTAAACAATTACGATCATTTGCAAGTGTTTTACAGTATGTGATGAGAATTATCTGTGTTCTTCCCCGCCTTAAGAAAGCAGCTTCTGGTGTGTAAAACATTTGAATAAGCCTCACTTCCCCAGCTGAACTTTTTTTATGCAAACAGCAGCACAAACTGCCAGTAAGTAGTAAGGTCAGAGCACAGCGATTATTGTCATGTGACACCACAATCAGTATTCAAAAGAGAACTTCTCAAACCAACAGCACATCCAGGACATATTTACAGTTTCTCCGTCATCTAGCTCAGCAGTATCTGGATCTCCATTTTAGATGAGCCATGGCCAGGGAATGGTTGGCTATAAATAGGCCATGTTAATACTTTATTCTAAAATTATTAATGGAAACGGAAACTGGACATTGGAGTGCCGCAGTGGAGTTCATAGCCAGTTTATTTCCACCAGGCTAGACTTTCTATGTGGGATACTGCAGTCAGAGGTTGAAACTGTTTAAACCTCAATCTGTTAAAATCTTTATTATATAAATGTACCGACACTTATAATAAATGCTGTTTAATAAGACCATGAACTATTCCAATGAGCCCAAAGTGGAAATATCTAAAAGTGCTGTAGTGATGGAATTAGTAGTAATAGTTTCTTGATGGTTGTAGCTGCTGCAGCACTTGCAGTGTTTATTGAAGTTTTAGTAGTAGCACTGATTGTAGTTATAGTATTAGTAAAAACAGTAGTGGTCATAGTAGTAGTAATGGTGGTTATATTATTGGCAGTAGTAGAGGTTCCTGTGAGCATAGTGTGTCATCTGCTTTTAAAATGAATCATCTATTAGAAAGTATTCATTAAAAATTAACTCAATTAGTAAATGTATTGTTTTACACATTGTTGCTATCCTGTGAAGACCATGTATATCCAGCAAAGAAAACATGTTGCTGTTTTCTTCTTTCTTCTTCTGTGTTTTTTTTCAGTTAACCCAACAAGTTTTCTTTATGTATTTATGCTGTTTAGGAGTAGGAGTGTATCCCTTCAGTTTAAAAGTGTACAAATCATTGACCGTACATAAAGATGCACGATGCGTCACCACTTCCTCCTACTGTACAAAAAGGAAGCCAAAATATCCCAGATAGGAACGCTGCCATCTGCGCAACAGTTATCAAGCAGTGGTGCTGAGATATGACAGGTCCCGCCCATACACCTGTCCACGCAGCTGTCAATCATGATGACAATGACCCATATACAGCAAAGGCTGAAAAATCAGCAATTAACATCCCGTGACAATTATTTTGTGAAAGTTAGCAGGTCTTTGCTAATTACTATCAAACCAAAAATGCAGCTGAGGATGATGGGAATATTCTGCAGGTATTTAGACTAAAACTTAATTATAGGTCAAACTAAGATTGTAGCCTGATGATGAAACTAAATAATAAGTAAAGGGATCATTAAAGTCATTAAAGTGAACTGACCAACAAAGTTTGCTATCCACGAGCAAAATCATTCAATTCAGTGATGCATGGCTTTTATTTGTGAACAACTAGGCGAAGAGTTTCTCAATTTATTATCTGTTAAATTTGCATGCATATTTTGATACATATCTGTGTAGGAACAAAATAGTACATTAATATTGTAATATTTCTTGTAACCTTATGACCGATCTCTTAACCGTAGTAACAGAGTAGTGTACATATTAAACATGTACTCTGTGTTCTTCTTTTGGCCTGGAATGGTTCGTGCTGCAGAGACAGTTGAGTTCAGAGTCTGAAGCTGGGCAGCACTGTGGCAGCAGTCTAGACAGAATAGTCTGGAGTCTGGAATCTCTGTGGATAAAATAACAGGTTCCCTCATCACATCGCACACCACATGACCCCTCAACTCTCATTATCCTGAGGGATGGTCTGTGTGTGTGTGTGTTGGAGACAGGGGCAGAGTAGGTGACTGAATACACAACTCCATTCATGGTCTTCAGTCTGTGGCAGTTTCTGTGAAAGTGTAGTTTTTAGTAGCGCTTTAGCTCATCGCTGGCTGACGATCACGTCGGACTTCACATGCTGCCAAAGGGCAGAGCGCTACCTTCTGTCTACAGACCACGATACTGAGTGGAATAAACATGATGACATTTCACTTTTTCTCTCTCCCTCACTCTCTTCTCTCTCCCTTCGTGTTCCCACAGTTTGGACCAACGTGGAGCCGCGGTCGGTGCCAGTGTTCCCTTGGCATTCGCTCGTCCCTTTCCTGGAGCCCAGCCAATCAGGAGCGGCTGCCCAGCCTGCTGATGGCCAACAGCTTGTCAATCAGAGCAAAGGTAGAACATGACCCCACTACTTTTCTCTGGACGTGACATCATGACTTTTCACCCCAGAGACGGACACAGATGACTAATTTCACCGCTTGTACCTAAAAATATATAACTATATTTTATAGTTGAGTATTTCCCACAGTGAAATAATCATAACAGGAAATACTGTGTATGGCTGTGTTTCTCAAGTACAGACTGCCAAAACACTCCAGTACACAGCCAGTACAAATGTTGGTTGGATATACCAGCAGCCAAGTCAGTGTTTCCCAAAACAGTTGCGACTGAACTGCAAATCAGCACAGTTGGTGTTCACACCGATATAGTTCCAGTAACATTGTTGATAACACTATTTATTGACTGGAGAGCTTAAATTTATTCAGAGACTAATTTTGACTGGAGGGTACGGTCAGTAATCCAAATGCATTTCCTTTCCCACAGAGCTTGAAGCAGCTTTATTTTAGGCTCTAAGTTATCTTTCTTTTTCATCTGTTTGAAGGCCACAGCTATTGATTAACCGTTTAGTCTGTCAAATGTCAGCAAATAGTGGATAAAATCTCTAAGAACCCACAAAATTCTTAATTTGTCGGACCAGCAATGATAAAAACAAAGATATTCAGTTTGCTGCAAAATGTGACAAAGAAAACCATCACAGCTTAGGGACCAGAATCAGTGGATTGTTGACATTTTTGCTTGTTAAATAACTGAAAATATCTGCCATCTAATTTTCTGTCAGTCGACTTATAAATTAATTGACTAATTAGGGATTGTACAATGTGGATGTTTTTCAGCTAATAACTAGCAGCTTCAGTTACCGATAAGATAACTGATAATTTCACACTTCTGTATTTTTAAAAAAAAATCAAAAGCATGCAGTTTATGCGCACACGAGGGCAAGAAAGTCTGAAACGGATGACTTAATATTCCCTAGCTGTAATAACATTAGATGTATTAAAACTAATAAACTTTTTCCCTCCTCTCAGAACCCTTGCGGATGAATTGTGTGCTGCCATTCTTCTTCTTCTCCTTCTTTGTGCTTACTGGTGGATCACAAAGTAAAGGTGCATTCTGACACCTACTATATTGGAGTGTGTAGATGGCGTACTTGTTAAGTCCACGAAAGCACTATAATTTCACTGACACTGATAAATAGCTGATAAACTAGATTTCCTGATAAATTGTTGGTCAGAGATACATCATGCATTCCTATGACTAATCATTTAAGCTGTTGATTGACAGTTTGCCATTTTAGGATGTATGATCAAAAGCATAAAATTCATTTTATCTGCAAGGATGATACGAACAATAATATAAAAGTAATTTCTTGGCAATAAATGTACTTAAGCATCAAAAGTACAAGTAAAAGCATGGTACTGTACACTGTGGGCCTGGCTGAACATTGGATCTGATATTCAGCATTTTACTGATGACTGATTAATCAGTGTTTTTATTATCTAATATCTGATTAAATTAATTAATTTTAAAATGAGCTTCTTTGGCTCTGATGCAGCATGTACTCTGCAAAGTAACTGGCAACTAAAGTTATCAAATAACTGTAGTGGAATAAGTTTAACATTTGCTTCAAATGTTTTTAAAGTGAAAGTATAAAGTAGCTGAAGATGAAGATACTATACGTATCTCAAAAGTGCAGTATTTGAGTAAAAGTATTAAGTTAGATTCCATCACTGGTTATAATGGCCCTATAGTAATATATATGATAGGGACAGTCTCATGAATTCAGTAGAAGTGATTTCACCAGAATACCGCATTAATATACAGATGAAGTCACTAAACCCTCAAGGTAATATCTCGTTTTGCATCTGAATAGTCTTCAACTCTATATGAAGTGTTCCTCTTACTACTGCAGCAGATTATAACATAGATGTAGTCAGAGCTCTTCACACCTCCCACACTCAGTTGGCCAGAATAGAGGAGCTATCCATCAACAGGCTGCAGCAGGGGAGGCCTGCGTTTACACATATGGCACTGTTAAATACTTCCATAAAGCTTTTCTCTAACTGGCTTTTATTTTTTCAGAGCCTCGTTGTGGTGTGGCCCTAGTCAGCGACGGGCGAACTGGCCCCCCGGACCTCGAGAGGGGATCGCCGTCACGCCCTCCCCCGACCAATGACAATCCTCCTACAGATAGGGGCGGGGCTGACAGCGAGACAGAGAGCGACACAGATGACCCGTAAGTATTAAGTGTATTATGAGGCTTATTTTTTCAAACTTCTTCCTGGTGTTCTCAAGACCAGAGAGCTTAAAGAAGTATGAACACCGCCGCAGAGATGCCCCTTGGAGCACAGAGACACAAATATTTATGAAGTGAGTGCTACATGACCAGAGAAAACAGAGAATAAGGGCTGTGGTGTTCCCACTTGTTCAAAAGGTACCAGGACCAATAAACCAAGTAACACTCCTGCTGATGGGTGACGTACAGCGGGTTGGGCGGTGCTTTATTTTGAAACAGGAAACAGTATGGTTTCTGGCTCCTAACGAACAGCATCGTATTACAGCTAAATAGTTCACTAAAATATCTTTCTGAAAACATTTAAGGTGACAAATAAACACCTAACACAATCGTTTTTCATATTTGTTCAGCACTGCCTTGTTTTACAGCATCATCAGAGTTTTTTCAGCCTCTGTTTTCACAGGACAGGTGGCCACTTCCAGTTCACAAACTTTATATACTGCAGTCCACTGAAATACAGCATGACACCCTGAGGATGGCCATTTGTACTGCTACGCGTGGGTTGATACTCAGCTCACTTTTAACATTCATTGTAAGTGTTTTAGAAATGAAATGAAGTAGATGTCTGAAAAGGCTTTCAAACCTCTCTTGCCACAAGATTTCCTTGGATTTTTCTCTTTTTCTTCCACTAAAATATTTTTCTGAAAACCTTTTAGGCAGCAATAGGCAGTGCTGTAACAGAATATAACAGCCTGAAAAACATCGTCTGGTGGATTTTTGAGGGATTTTGGTTCCAGTCAAATTAAGAGAAATTGACTATTGTTGATTACTATCAACATTGTTGTGATCAAGGTTCCCATTTAAGGTTTCGAACTGTAAGATGTTGTCTGTGTATCCAAAAAGTTTGGAATAGCATTAATAAATGAAGGACTTGGGGGTAGATAGTGATTTTCACTTCTTTACTTCTCCCTTTGCAGCAGCACAAACAACAACAATAGCAACTTTTAAATTAGATAGGTGTAATAATATAAATATTTTAAATGAAGCTTGTCTGTCACTGGTTCCCCCTCCCTCTAAATTCTACATGGCCAGTCAGGTGAGAAATAACAGTGTAATGAATTAAAATAAAAAATTAAATACAATCAGAGCAGTTCACTTTTGACAGCAAGTACTGCGATATTTAATAATACAATAGTCTTAATCAGCCCAAGCCTGCTACAAATTTTAATTAACATAGAATACATCAGAGTAATCCTCAGCCATACATTTTGTGTTGGTTGTCAATTCAACATTATGAGACGAAGAGGGAAGAAGCTCAAGGGACAAACATAATATTTGATTTAATTTCATATGTAGAGCTGTGGCAGATTGACCACATTGTGAAATGAGGCCAGTTCACCAGTCAGACACAGGAAACAGACACAAACGTTAATCTGATTGAGGTCAAGAATACGTCCAAGTGCAGTCATTTTTATCTGTCTGTTATCCTCACATAAACTTACTGAAATACTGCGGTGGGATGTCAGGTCAGTACTGGATGAATCACTTAGTTTATATTGTATGTTGTTATGTAAATTATAATGAGCAAGCAACATATTCCCGATTTTATCTTAACTCTTTTTCTAGAAGTATTGGTATCCAAAAAAAGTTTCTGCAGCTGTATTTAATTAACTTTATATAAGGGAAACTAAACAACAAAAAGATGTTGTCAACAAAGTTCTTCTGCTAACCTTTAAAAAAACACTCTGACTTGTTTAAGTGCTGTATTTAAATGGTGTAAACTCATTTTGAGCCAACTCTGACATTGTGTTTGTTTCGTCTTTGCGACTCTGGCTATGACTCAGTAGAGGGCAGATAGTAACTGTAGATTATATTAGATGTAGTTTCGAGCAGTAGTTTGAATTGCCGGCTTTAAAACTCTCAAGGACGCTACGCACAGAACAGGTGCACTGAAATCCACCTCTGACAGTGAAATTCAAAAGAAGCAAACAACAACAAACAACTTTTTCTACCAGCTGCATCTGTGTGTGTGTGTGTGTGTGTGCGTGTGTGTGTGTGTGTGTGTGTGTGTGTGTGTGTGTGTGTGTGTGTGTGTGTGTGTGTCTGGCAAGAGTTGTACAGTCTGTGCTTGCTCATTCCACTCAGTCTCAGGCTGCGTCTCTGCGTCTGCCTGGGTTATTGCTCTTTCAGAGTGACTCAGACGGCTGTCTGGCTGGTAGTGTGGTTTTGACTGTTTCAGGGTCACCGTGCTCACAGTGATGGCGGCTCTGTTTGGAGCCGCCATCGCTGTGAGCACAAAGAGAAAATGCTTCAGCAAATGCTCAATGTTGCAGTGACTACACCTGTTATCTGGCTGCAACTCAATGGAGAGACTCAAGGCATTAATGAAAAACAAAGTCGACACATTTAACGAGATGTGAGCAACAGTTATTAGGTGTTTTACTCTGCTTGTGCAAATACACTCTTTGTTTGTCTTTCTGCTTTCTTTTTTGTAGTTCTTAAAGGGACAATTCAACACAAAATCCAAAATACATATTATTCCTCTTACATGTAGTGCTATTTATGTGTCTAGATTGTTTTGGTGTGAGTTGCAGAGTGGAGATATCAGTCATAGAGATGTCAGCCTTCTATAGCACTCGGCTTGTGGTTTGAAAACTCAACAGTAATGTGTCATTCCAGAAATCAAGATCTGGTTACTCAAGATAATCCACAGATTTTGTTGTGAAGAGTTTAATTTAGGAACTATTCCACCAAGTTGCACAATGCAACTGTATCAACGCGTAGAAGGACAACATGATTTATTCTTTGACGAAAGACTCGTGACCGTGAAGGACAATTAATCAGGGTTCACACAGGGGCTGGAAATTGTTAAAAAACACTTGAATTTTAATGTTGTCTTTTCAAAGTTTGAAAAGTGCTTGAAACTACTTGAAATTTTTACTGCTTGACTTTCATAAAAAATTGCTTTATATTGGACCAGCCAGGTTATATGATATCAAGTCAACTTACTGACAGCTGACACATTGTGTTTCATTTCAATTTGTCAGCCTTTCCAGGACATTATTTAGTTGTTTTTTGCCCGATAAAAACTGATTTAATGTGATGAAGTGAAATGATAATTTTGGCTGAAAAAGTTTGAAAATGTACCTTGAAAAAGCTTGATTGAAAGGTGCTTGAGTGTGGCCATGGAAAAGGTGAAGGAACCCTGACGAATGGCATTCTCCTCGGCTGAGCTGTAGTGTCGTGCTAGGTGAGCTAGCGGCATTGGTTAGTTTTAAACTAATCTAGTTTCATTAGTTTGCCTCCTTCCTCATTCTGCACAGTGATAGAGATGGCCGGTGCAGTCCGATGGAGCGAAAATAGTTCCTACATGAAACTGCTCACAACGAGTTCTCTAGATTATCTTTTATTTTTCCTTTTTTAACCAGTCAAGTCATTAAGAACAAATCATTGTTTGCGATGGCTGCCTGGTAAAAGGCAATGCCGTATAAAAATATAAAACGTTAAAAAGCAACAACAAATGTCCAAAAGTTCGTCCACACCCACTACTTACATACAAGCACATGACACAGTCATTGCATAATGACATACAGTTTAGCACACAAGCAACAGGCACATAGCCAGCAGACAAAAACTTGTCAAACAAATCAAGAACAAGAGTATCATAAACAAGCAGTTTGACAAACAAGCAAAGCAAAACAGCAGCAGAAACAATAAATTAAGACAGGCAAGACTATCTTAATCTTGATCAAAATCTCGGGTCATGATTTCTGGAAACATTGCTGTTGAGTTTTTCAGATGTATTTATTTATTTTTTTGTGTAGTAGCACCGCAGCACAGCTAAAAGGTCCTGGGAGTCCGGGTATTCTGGCTTCCTCCCACAATTCAAAGACATGCAAGTGAGGTTAAATAGTTATTCTACATTGCCCGTAGTTGTAAATGTGAGCATGCAAGGTTGCTTGTCCCTCAGTGTCTGTGCTGTGGTGAACTGGCGACTTGTCCAGGGCGTACCCCACCACTTGCCTAATGTCAGCTGGGATTGGTTCCAGCCACATGTAAAAGGATAAGCGGTTATGGATAATGGATGGAAAGAAGCCAAGTGGCATCCAGCTCCATTATATTTGAGAGAATCATCTCCAAAACTTGGCCAAAACAATCTAGATGGATAAACAGCACTGTAGATAAAAGGAGGGAAAAGGAAAAAAAACATATATTATTGATTTTGGGTGGACTGTTCTGCTTCTATTCTGCACTTACAAACTGAGAAGCTGAAACTTCCCCCTGTAGTAACTGTAGTGCCACACACTAATACAAGTGGATGACATCACCGAGCTTGAAGTATGTCGTAGCCAGCAATAGTTTGCTGACTGAAGATGTTCTTTCAGCCTCCTGTCACCAGAATATGTCTCCGATGATGGTTCATGATGGCTCCAACCACAAAGAAAGCTGAACACACACACACACACACACACACACACACACACACACACACACACACACACACACACACACACACACACACACACACACACTCATACAAATAGCACATCCGACCCCAACTGAACTCGCACGTAAACTCAACTCCCTCCCTTGCTCTGATAATTGTGACACTGTCCTTTTTTGCTCGTCTCCCATGGCTCGGTGTCTGCCTTCATGGCCTTCATCTTCTTCGTCTCCTGCCTTCTTCTTATGTAATCTTTCCTGTATTATGTGTTATTTCTATATAATGAAAATGATTTTGAAAAACTAGACAAGAAGGCCAAAACCCCGCTATCCACTTATAGTCACGGCTTGACTCTGAGTTCACTCTCTAACAGAGAGTCAGACGTTCTGTCTGACAGCTCGGTTTCAAAAGACTTTTCTTCTGGTTATAATTGTCGTGCTGGAAATCTAAACAGCCTTGCCTTTTTTGCCCTTTTTGCCAAGAAACCATTTATCGAGGTTTATTCACCACTGATTATCTACAGTTGTTAGTTCTATTGCCAATAGCTAGTAAGTCTGTGGTAAAAAGATGACCAGAATTTTAAACCACCAATTGGCTGATTGCTTGTGCCTGGGAGCTTTTGGCTCATTTTTGATGACCCTCTTCCATCTACAGTATCAGCCTTGATTCATGCTTCATTATTCATGTTTTCTCTTTGGCTCTTTGAAAGTGTCACCACAAATATAAACTGTGGTATTATTAAAATAATGATACGAAATTTCACAGGAAGTAATGTCTATTTTACTACTCGGTTCCTCCAACGGCTGTAATACAATGATAATTCAAGCTCAACCCAGTTTGTGACAGCATTTTTATTTGCTTTTTCTATTTACTCTGTGTCTGGTTTCTTTTTCCTGGAAGCTTGGCTTGCAAGAAGAGTGCGATTTATCGGTGGTAGGAACAGCAGTTTCTGCGGAATTAACACAATAAATATTCACTAGTTATCATGCACAGTGATAACAACCACAGTTGAGGAGATAAAGAGAAGTGTGCTGATTACATTCACAGTAAACGAAAGGGAAAAAAGTCAGAGACAAAGGGAGGCGACTGTTCTGGTTAGCTGACATGTGATCTCTGTGTGTTACAGAATCAATAAAAATAACAGGTGTGGTTTATACAGCACAACGTGTCGCACTGGTTGAATGCTTCATTGACCCTCACACCACAAAGGTGTGAAATAAATACGACAGTGTTAAAATAAATGCGGACGCGTCTCTAAATCTTTCACAACCCTTCAGCCTTGTTGCTTTCCTGAAAGTCCCTCGCAGGAATCTCCCTCCATTTCCCGTCTCATGTATACTCACAGTTTCACTTTTTCTGTGTGTGTGAATTGCAGTTTCTCTCCGGGTGTGGCCAGCGATCCAGCGCCCTCCTCTGGCCCCATGAAGAGGCGCACACAGTCCCTCAGCGCCCTGCCTAAGGACGGAGACAGGAAGGTCAGACATCCGACAGTCAATCAGTAGAAAGGGCAAAAAGATAGAGAAAACAGACAGATTAGTGCTCATTAAATGTCACTCCTGCAGCTCACCAGAAATGTCTTAACTTTCTGTCCTCTGCGAAACCCCAACCAGAGGGAGAAGGACCACATCCGCCGTCCCATGAATGCATTCATGATCTTCAGTAAACGCCATCGCGCCCTGGTGCACCAGCGACACCCCAACCAGGACAACCGGACAGTCAGCAAGATCCTGGGGGAGTGGTGGTACGCTCTGGGGCCCAACGAGAAGCAGCAGTACCATGATCTGGCCTTCCAGGTAAAGAAATGTGTTTGTTTCGCTTTGTCGAGGTTAAAGGGTAGGCATAGAAGTATGATATGTAACATTTCTGCATTCAAATGTCTACAAATGACTGATGAGCATTTCTACCTGAAGGTCTTTAAACACTGAAAGCGTTTGTTGTCATGCAACTCCTTTGATAAAATTAAACTTCGGTGTTTTAACTTATTAATACATCTTAATGGAATGGACTGGAGCCCTGCGACAGACAGCTGAGATAAGCCCAAAGACAACAACTCCCATGACCCCACATTTTTGGTGTACTACTAGGTTTTTGTTTTCATTGAGAGACCGCAGTGGCAGAAATTACATGCTGAGCATTTAACATTCTGGTAGCGAATTGATCAGAATGTTTTCAGCTAAACATCAATACATTCACATTCACCCAGAGCAGTAGCAGCTTGTCCAGACTTGAATGATGTAAATTTGGTAGTTCTCATGAGTAGTGAAACACATCGTGGCTGGACTGCAGGAACTTAAATTACATCAACGGAAAATTAAGGACCCTCTCCTCCTCCTCCGCCTCCAGGTAAAAGAGGCCCACTTCAGAGCCCACCCAGACTGGAAGTGGTGCAACAAGGACCGCAGGAAGTCGCTGTCTGAGGGCCGTGGGACGCCAAAGGAGTCACGGGAAAGGAGCATGTCGGAGAGCATAGGTGTGTGTGTGTGTGTGTGCGTGTGCGTGCGTGCGTGCGTGCGTGCGTGCGTGCGTGCGTGTGTGTTGATTAGCTCTGATTAGCATCTCTAAGCCAATGTTCAAAATGCCTTTTACGAGTCAAACTTCTTAGATCAGTGGGTGGCTACCTCATCAGCTCGTTTATATCTTTTTGTCTGTTTTAGATCCTGCAGTGACTTAAAATATTGAGTCACATGAAAAATAATTTAGCTAATACTTTGGACAGAGTGCTGGTGTGGATTTTATGAAACTAATTCAAAGTTTTTATTGATCTGTTCCTCGATTATACTCTGTGGTGTTTGATCTTCGCTCAGAGTCTTTCTCCTCTCTTCTCCAGACCCCCATCCAGAGTCCCAGGTGCTCGAGGGGAAGGGAGGAGGCTCGGGCTGGCCAGGGGGATCGGAGCGTCAAGGGGGGCTGTTTGCAGGGCAGCACCCTCGTCCCCGAGCCTTTTCCCAGAGTGCCGTGCACACCCTGGAGCAGAGGGAGAGGGAGAGAGACCTGGAGAAGGTAGGAGGTTGTTAATTTGTAGCTCAAAGGCAGCAAACAGACTCTGGAGATCTAAAGATGTGAAGCAAACGGTTATAGATCTCCAGCTAGTTTATTCTTAAACCAGAGAAAGTTACAATAATGTGCTGTCAGTTAAGTCGAGACTATTATTCATGCACTTTTGTAACATTTGTTGCATCTAAGAGAACAAAGAGAAGTGTAGAACTAATAAAAGTGCAGAAAGAAAGGCTGTGTGAGCACATTCGCACCAACATGCATGTGTGTGTATTGACACACAGCAGACGTGCGTCCCCTCACACTGCAGAGCGTTTTGGTTGAACTCTAGCAGTGAAAGCACGCTGTTCAGAAACAGTTCAAATGGACTCTCTTTGTTCTTTGCGTGAGGGCTTGAGTTGCTGCTGTTGAAAACCCACTGAAAGCTCTGGGGGAGCTCAGCCTCCAACTTCAAAGGTTTCACTTTCTACTTTTTTAGTGCCTTTGAAGGTATGAGACTGGTGTTTGCTGCTTCGCTCCTAATCACGCGGGAATAGGCCTGCATGTTAGCTCTTTTGTTTTCGAGGCATTCATTTAATGCTGCTGGCAAAGCCTCATATTCTATGTATGCATGCTTTGATAATGGCAGTATTACTTCTGAAGTGTTGTTGTTGGGTACTTAAGGTTATTCTGTTTGAGTTTATAAAATAAATGTTATTATTCCACAGGATTTCTTTAAAATGTTTTTTTCTCCACTTTCTCAGGAGGACGGGGCGAGTTTGTTTCGCCACCGGACGCTGCCTCAGTCTTTGTACCAGGGCGGGGTCAGCGAGGATGTGACGAGTGACGAAGAGCGCATGGTCATCTGCGAGGAAGAGGGGGACGATGATGTCATGGGTGAGTAAATGATCAGCCCAGTGGCCTGGTGGTTAGAGAGATAGTTGCATAACCACAGTCATACTTTCAGTTCCCACAATGATCAGTGTCTTTACAAAAGACACTGTCAGCAAATCACCTAAAAGCTATAAAAAAAATAGCTGAGTCATTTAACCTCAGCACCAGACCAGTAAGTGCTTGTGTTAAGATATAACAATAACGAAAGCTCGTAATTGGCTATCTGATGGTGACACTGCTGCCTTTGCAATTTTAATGTCCAGGCATTGTCAGTGTTGCTGTATTCCCTCAATTCTAATCCCAAATTAAGTCACTTCCAGGCAACAGTTGAACAAATATGATGTTTGTCAATTTAAAAGATATTTTTTTTTCCGTCAGGAAAGTCGCAATTTGTCATAAAAATAATAAAATACCATTGACTTCTGTGTGAAACTGCATAGTGAACTACATTGTCTCACTCAGTATATACGTCTCCAGCACCAACACGGCCGTCACCTCAGCACAGAAGAAGCATTAAAAAAAAGGTAAAAAAAACACAATGAATCAGGACAAACAGAATTTATAGCTCTCGTGATGACAAAGGAGAGTTTTGTGAGAGAGGTAACATACGGGACCAACTGTACGAGGTTTTAGTTACGTCACTTACACAACTTTTAGGTGTGTAGTTAGGGCTGTAACGATACACCGAAGTCACGGTTCGGTTTGTATCACGATTTTTGACCCACGGTTGAATACAAACCTCAATATTTATTTATTTTTTTTAATTAAACATTTTATTTATGTAACATTTCAATAACTTCTGTACATGATACTCGTCTGATAGTATCACAGGTGCAGTCAGGTCCCTCACTCAACTTAATAAAGAGATATATCCTACAAAGCAACGTTACAGAACCAAACTAAGGTAACGTAGTAACTGTAACTGTCTTTGGCAGCGAGGAAGCAAATATCGCAGCTGTACGCGGAGAAGCGTCCGTCCCGACCGTTCTACCGACTCCTCTTCACATTTTTGCCCAAAAAACAGCTTCTGTCACCGGCAAAAAACTTCAACTCACCGAGTGTTATGATGAAAAAAAATTTCCACAACGGTCAGTCGCAACTTTCCCATGGAAGACAGCCTCCGTCGGGTTTAGATTGACAGGGGAACACTGGGGAAACCCCTTGAAAACACACACGTCATCATCGTGACGTGTACCGACACGTCTCTTTAGGAGCTGCAGCGCCGGCTTTCTGTGTGAATTACACAACAGTTCGTCTTTACTCCAGCGGTGCTTCGCTCTGTGTGAATGAACAACGGCGGAGAATTGGCGAACGAACGCTGTGGTGTTAATGCGGCTACTTATAGCTCATAGGGCTGGATCTGGACTTGTTGTGTCGCGATTCTGCCTTCTCACACCGCGAGACGGGTTCGCGGATCTGAGTGTTGCAGTTTCAGTTTTGATACGTGTATCGTTACAGCCCTATGTTTAGTCTTTCTAATTACGTACTTTCACAGTCTTGATTAGTTTTATGACAAACTTGCTACTTTCTCGAGTTGAAAATGATCTTTTAAATTGACAAACATCAACATGTGTATTTCATGGCACAATTCAAACGGAATCAAAAAAATATTTGTTTCTTGCCATTCACTGCCACACATATTCCTGTGAGTGGTCCACTGGAACAGCTGTGACTTTACCTCTCTATAGTGTGTTTAGTCCATTATGCTGAAGGTTGCTACAACCCTGACTTCTAATATGTTTCCCATCCTCAGAGGACTCCTGTCCCGAAGGCTCCATTGACCTCAAGTGTAAAGAAAGAGTGACGGACAGCGACGAAGACGAACCGGATGGACAGGTAGCTGCAGCAATCACCAAATAACTTCATTCTTTCATTCAGTACTTGTTCCTAATACTCATTTCTAATTAGTCTCCGTGTCAAGGAATTGAGTTTAAGGCACCAGAATTAGTAAAAAGTCTGCACTGCAAAGATTTTCTATTAATTAAAAACGGAATCTGGGTCTTCATCAGCAGTATATCGTAGATGTTGGTGTAGCTTCATTTACAATGTTGAGCCTCTAAGAGTTGCATTCTTATATCAATGCTGTAATTATGCGTTTGAATCATTGTATCAGTCGTTGGTGGTTTCATTTAAGCTCTTGGTGTCTGAAGTCCTTAATTCCCATCAAGCATTAAAACCCACAGATTTTTCAGAGTTAGTTGAGAAACTTGTGTGTTCATGAAAAAGAGAAGAACTTTTCATAGCAACTTTCCCGGCTTTGATCTCTCCCTCTCTCCGTCTCTCTCTTCCCTCCAGCATGGCTTCCAGCCAGTGGCTCGCTCTTCTCTCCCCTCTTCCTCTCCCTCCATCCCTCACTCTGATTTCACCTCAGCTAAAGGGAACACAGGAGGAGGTGGAGGAGGAGGAGGAGGAGGTGGTGAAGAGGGCTCTGAGAGGAAGAGAAAAAGAGCTCCAGATGGAGGAGAGGAGGGGAGCGATGGAGGATCCAAAGGAGAAGAAACAGCAGCAGGTGTAGGAGAAGGAGGTGGGCAGGGTGTCTCCTCTCTGTCCGTCGCTGGCTTGACATCCAACGCCCAGACTCCCCTCGCTTTAGCCCAGCATGGTTCGACCCAGGTCCTCAGTGGTGTCCGCATGGCTCCCACCATGGTGACCAATGTGGTACGACCCATCGCCAGCACCCCCATCCCCATCGCCAGCAAGCCAGTGGACGGAGCCGTCACCCTCAGCTCCCTGCCCCAGGACAAGAAAGCCGCTATCCTGATTGGAGGAGGTGGACCTCAGCAGCTGCCAATCACTGCAGGGGGTGGGTACCTGTCCTCATCCTCCTCTCCCAGTCCAGTCAGTGTCAGCCCTTTGGGGAGCAGCGGCCTGGTCACTAACCTGGTGCTGGGAGGGTCCTTCCCTGCTGCCCAACCAGTGCAGCTCCTCACCCCGCAGCCGCACGCACAAACCCCCCTACCTGTCCTCCAGCCCCAGCTCCACTCCACTGCCGCCACCTCCTCTCTCACCCCTCCCGTCGGCGCCAAGCCGCTAGCTCAGGTCCAGTACATCCTGCCTACCGAGAGCCCCTCCTCCCCTCAACTCACCCACCAGCAAATTCTCTCCCTGCCCACCAATGCCGCCGTGGCCAATGGCGTGCACTCGGGGGCGGGAATCAGAGTTGCATCAGTCAGCCCCGGGACCAGAGGTGAGACAGAGAGCAACAATTGGCTGATAAAAAGAATTAGTTAGTGTGCACTGGTCCACTGAAAGCTAAAATGTCTTTCTTTGATTTTTCTTATTGCTGTGGCTCCCTTATTTCTTACTAATCACCTCCACAGGAAGCACTGAAAATAGATGTGATTGGCTTACGTAAAGAGGAGATAAATGATTGACAGGAGAAACACTGTTGACATGAGTATGAGCGCCCGCCGCCCACCCATGCCTTAATCACTCTCTATTCATAAGAGTCAGAAGCAACAGAACATTGTTCCACCTTGTTATGAGCAAAGAATTTCACTATTATCAAAGGCTGAAATGTCCTCTCTGTCTCAGTGTGTCTCCACCCACCCGTCGCTCCTGTCCTGTCTTCACCTCCCCTCCTTTGCTCGATTCATCTGTTTCTCACGCTGAGTGTTTTAATTCTCTCTCCCTCTCACTCATTAGTCCAAACCCAGTCGCCTGTCTTGCAGAGCAAGATGTTGGTTCCCATGGCAACAGTGAGAACAGGGTCTACTCCTCCTCATCCTTCCATTTCCCTGGTCGCTCCGCCTCTTCCTGTGCAGAACGGCCCCGCAACAGCAAACAAGGTAAGAATGTCAACATGAGTGTCATCAGCGCTGAAGATAAATCGACGCCACCCTGTTTCTGACAGGTGACAAGGTGGTTACATCGACAGCAGCAGCGAGAGCATAAAGACCAGACAGGGATGACACATGCTCCTGATAGGAGCACAGTGGGTAATAGAGGGTCGGTGTGGTAAAGAGAACTTTTCTAAGCAATCTGCCTGATGTTCAGTCAGAATTTATCAAGTTTTGATTGATCTCATCTGGACTCAAGATTCACACTGCTGAAATAGTAATCGATGATTCAGTGGACAAAACATTTACTGGAAATAGAGTAATTATTTAAGCCGTGTATTAAGAAAAACACAAGATTTTATTATTTTTCCGCACTTTTTTTATCATTGTAAATTAAATATTTACACTGGTTCAGGGGCACAAATGAAATAATGTGAGTACCGATTGTTATTCAGTTTCACTCGAGACCAGTTTGACGTTGTGTGAGACTCTGTATAATATTCATATCATGTATCATTTATTTGTTATAATCCTGTTAGTAACCCCCTTTTTTACTTAATGTATCTGTGATTGAATTACATATCTAAGATCTACCACTTTATATGATAATTATGAAAGAACAAAACAGTTGAATTAAGGTCTGCTGAGCTTTTGGAACTTGTAGTGAGAATTTATTCACTTTTTTCACTGTTATTTGTTGACTAACATTTAATAAGTTAAAGGTCCAGTGTGTAGGATTTAGAGCCGTTTAGCCGTGAGGTTGCAGATTGCAGATACCTCCTCCTACGGTCGCTGCTTAAAAATGCGAAAAACATGAAAGGCCCTCTGTGTAGCCAGTGTTTGGTTTGAACGTTCTGGGCTGCTGTGAAAACATGGTGGTGCAACAGTGCCGACTCTGTAGAAAAGCACCTCCTACCTCTTTAGATATGAAAAGGCTCATTCTAAAGTAATGCAAACAAAAATCTTAGTTTCAGGTGATTATACACTAAATAAAACCTATTTATGAATATTATCTTCTGTCCCTAAATCCCCAAAATCTCAGATGAGAAATCAGGCACTACTTGCTTTAACAAAGTGCTAGAATTGTTCTGAGGATTGTAAAAACAACATTCAGTATTTATAAGTTTCTCCCTGGATACATGAAATATAAATGTTCAGATTCGACGTGTCCTCTCTAAAAATATCTGTTTTTAAATTGTTCGCCTTTTGTTTATTTGTCTTGCATTTGCCTCACAGATCATCCAGATCGCTCCCATGCCTGTGGTTCAGACCAGCGTTCACCCTAACGGCGCAGCAGCAGTGCATCCTGGGAGCCCCTTTCCTGTTTCCATGGCAACGGTGATGACTCCCGGTGCCGCGCCCCCACAGACCGTTCTTCTGACCTCTCCACCCACCAGGTCACTAACACAGGCCCGACACCTGAAAGACAGCAACAAATACGTGTGTTTATTTTCTCAGCTGGTCAGAGAGTCTTCTGAGACAGAAAGATGCTCTCAGATTTCGATTTTTAGCCAGGTCATGATGTTAATTCTGCTTAATGTGCAGTAGATGTAGATAAAGAAAGTCAACACTCTGAATATGCTTTGATACTCCATCAGCTCTTGGAGCGATGTGAGATCTGATGTTCCTGTTGAAACTTTAAATGTCTTTTTCTCAAAGTTTACAAGTTTATACAAGTTTAAGTTTATTTTGGACTCAAATTTGAAGTCAGGTTGATCTTTGGAAAATTGTGATGGGTCTTTTTCATCATATTCTGACACTTTTGAGATCAAACATACATGATTGATCATGGTTCCTAATGCATCCTGAAAAAGCTGGAAAACAGCTGACTGGTTTGCCAGCAACAGAAAATTAGAGCAAAAGCAAATGTCCTGGAAAATCTTGTGATGTCCTGTAACATTATTCAAACTCCCCAAAACTACACAATACTACAGTATTACAAAAAAATGAGATTTTTTTTGAAAGGCAACCAGTTAGTTTTTCATTTTAAAAGGCTTATCTTATTATTTCTTTTGTATATTTATTATTGTTGATAAAAGAAAAACTACCAGCAAATCTCGTTTACTGGTTTTCAGGCTTTTTCACTTATTGATGTTCAGGCAGCAATGGATAATACACTGTAATTCAGGGTAGGTAGACTAAAGGACATCGGATTCATAAACTGATTAATTAAGGAACATATTAGTGTGTGAACCCGCTCCCTGTCTGTCGCACCGGCTAGACTGTTACTGAAAATGTTTTGGAAAGTGAAAAAAATGGGAAACATGTTGATTAATCAAGTTATTATCAGAACTTTAGATTATAAAATAATACATGCATAGATTTGCTCTCTCATGTGTATCTAGTCACTCCCCTCCTCTCATATTATTATCAGCTTCTCAGGTGATTTGTAATATTCAGCTCTGACACTCATGATTCATCTCTCCTCTAGGATCTCTTATGTCCAGTCTGGCCCGGGAGTCACCACAGTCCAACAGGCCACAGCCGCACCAGGCCCGGCCTATCTCCCACCATCTCTTGCAACACTGGGCTTCACCGCCATCGCCCCGGCCGGACAAACCCTGGTTCAGCCGATGGTCGGTCAGCCGCCACTGTTAGCTCAAGCCCCAACCCTGAGCTGTCAATCGCAGACCCCTCCAGGTCAGGCGTCAGGAGCCGCTGGTCGTCAGGTAAAGGCGAGCAGAGAACTGCACAGTGTTAGCGTCAGAGAGTTCTAATGTAGTGTAGACTGTTGTGTGTGTGTGGTGATGTCAAAATAAGGATTTAAGGATTAAAAATTAAATTTCGTCTACCTTTTCATCAGTTATGATTTTGCTTCCAATCATCATTTCTAGACATGTGAAGGTCAGTGGAAGTCTGCGCTAAGCATTAGCAGTCGATTATTAAAAGAGTCTTTATTTGAGGTCTGCTTTTCAGTTGTATGAGTTTTTGTTCTCAATCCAAAAAACGCAGATGAATGAATGAATTAAATCTCATGAAAGACTTCGAAATAAAGTGAGCACATTTTCTTGTGGCAGCAGGATTAAAAGCAGTTATAAAATCATCACTACGTTCCTTTGGAAACATTACGTAAATGACTATAAACATATAAGAGAAAATATATAGTCACACTATATTGTTTATTGTGTGGCACCAGTTTTGGTCAATAATCTATTTTTAGTAAAAAAGTAAATACATTTAATTCCACTTCTACTTTGTTCAGAGCATAGTCTGTGCTTTAGCTTTCCCTCTCATGACATGTTCACAGTTGTCAGTGGCTCATATCCTTCTCGTTCAAACACAGTGGAAATAATAACATTTTTACGCCATGTTTAGTGTGAATATGCAGGTTTTGTTTTTTTTTCTTCTTTTGGCACTATAGCTTCATAAATGCAGAAGAAAACTGGGATCAGTAGAAAGCAGAATGGAGACCAGTAACTTTTAAGTCGATAGCTGCTTGAACGTACACAGATGGAAAAGTATTTTCGAGGCCAACATTTTTAACATCAGCGTGTGTCGGAAAAGAGGCAAAAATTTGCCAGGTGCCATCGGACCATCACTGCTGATTGGAGCTGGAGCAGATAAACACCTGTGACTACTGCAGAGTTATTTGACCCGTGAATGAATGACGATTTTACACTTTCCCACTGACGACAAAAGCCAGATGTTAGTGGGTGTAAGTGTTTTTGTTTTTCATCCTGTGTGAAAGAGGTAAAACACACAAAATCTCCTGTTTAATTTCTCTGCTATGTTCTTCATCAGGTACTAACTGCCATCTACCCCGCACCAACCGTTGCACTGGCTACTGGCGTGGTCTCTATGACAACCATGCCGCCCGCAGTGGCCGCCCCAGCCCAGGACGTTATGAACCCTTCCTCTCCGTTGGCGACAGGGGTGCAGGGTTCAGCGGTGGCACCCTCTCAGCCTAATGTTGCAGTCGAGCTGGAGCCTAAGGTGGAGGTGAAGAGGGAGAGCCAGCTGGACTGTCAGGCTGAGGACGGAGGTTACGGGTGGTCAAGCTGTGCTGCCACCGCAGCAGGTAAACCTCCGCTTGTTTTGTCTGACTTGGTTTTAAATGCCACGTTGGCTTCCTGCTATTGTGTGGGACACTCACAAAAATGTTTCAGCTCTAACATGTAAACAAAATATTATATATCTTAGCTATCATTAGTTTTTACTTTCAAAAAACATGGTGTTGCAGTATCATCAGATATTTTCCACCATGGGTTTTGGTTTCTCCTTCTATTTAAGGCATGAAAGGGCCATGTTTTTGCAGAATCAGTCAGTTTTCCAGTTTGAAATCTTGTACTGAAACTGAGTTTGGATGATAACGACTGATGCTGCAAGACTTGTGGAAAGTGAGGTTAATGAGGATGGATGTGGAGATGATTTTTTTTATATGTTCCAGTAAAAAAGGAGGAGGACATCGGCCTGTACATCAAAGAGGAAAATCTGAGAGATGGACACAGCCAAGAGACACGAAGCGAGATGGACAGAGACCGAGAGAGAGCGATGAAGGAGAACAGTGAGAAGAAGGGAAGCAGAGAGATAGACAGAGATGACCACAGCATGGGCGACAGCAGCAAAGAGGTGAGAATATTTGAATATCTGCCTCGTTCATTCTTCACACCATCCTCAACCAAAGCTTAACTATCGTTAGAAATCGATTCAAACAGTTTTGGGTCAGATTTTTGTTCTCTTCTTCTTGAGGAACTTCTCTCAGGAAATATCTTTGATTTTACACATCCGCAGGAATATTTGTTAGAATGTATTTACCTTCTTGTTTCACATTTTTCTTACTTACATCAGATGGTTTTCGACAGTTTTTCCTCACGGCAAACCAAACTGCTCAATCCTTTTGAATTTTGAAACAATAATAGAGCAACAGGAAACATCCCAACAAACAGTTGTCCATATCCTAATTTTAAAAAAAGGATATCTTGCAGGAAACATTGATAAATAACCAGGGAAAATACAAAACTAAAATTTTATGTCTGTTTCAACACAAGTCACATGTAATACTTTGACTTGGCCTTTACTATTTTTACACCAAAATTACAGCATATAAGCAGGCTTTTTTTAAATGAAGGTGAACCCCCTAAAAATAGGCAATCAGCTCCATTCACATTACCAGTAGATGAGTTTGCCTCTTTGTTTTGTTCCTTTCTGACATGTCACAATCAACATCACAAAAGCGCCAGAAAACAGGGGACAATAGAAACCAGCATGGAGGCCAGTGAAAATGTTATGGTGGTCTGTTGTTCAAACTCAGCAACGATGTTTGAGCGCTGCTTGATCAGGGACGGATGGAAAAGTCATATTTTGCTGGAAAAGAGGTGAAAATTAAAGTGTCTACCTGGGTGTTTCCATCACTGCTGATCAGAGCTGGAGCTGATGAATATATATATATATATATATATATATACATAAAATCTATATAATATATATATATGAAATATATATAATATATATTTTACTCCAAGAATGAATGCAGATTTGACCCTTTCTCACTAAAGACAATGGGAAAGTAAAGGAGTGCATGCCAGGGCTGCGGTGGGACGCTGTGTCACCAGCCTTTCTCTCACTCTCTTCCCAGGCTGGACCTCGTTCCCTTCCTCCACCACCCTCAGGTTTGGACCCCCCTCCGCCTCCCCCTGCGGAAAGAGACCCCCCCACTTCCTCAAAGAAGACCAAGTTCCGACCCCCACCGCTCAAAAAGACACCTGACTCTTTCGATAGGTAAGTGCCGGCACTAGAGGGGCATGAATCATTAGCTGCAGGCACTCCACATTCATCCTCACTTTGTTATTTTTTTATTTAATCAAACATATGTGAGTGGGTTTGGTCTAAAGGATCCTCAGAGATTCAGAATGTGCTAAATGACATGAAATACGTGTTAGGATTTATTTCTCAGTGATCAGACTTAAGTTATGGCTCTTGTCTAATCAGTGCCAGAGCAAAATAAAACAAGTCTGCCTAATCCTTCTGTCTTTCTGGTCGTTGTAAGGAAATGTTCCCTCCATTTTAACACTTTACATTTTTCCAAGCTGAGAGAGCTCACGTGATCCTCTGTGATTAGGGTGAGAAGCAGCTTGACGATGAGCTACAGCACCCGGGAGAGGACACCGTTGGTGGACTTTATTTAACACTGATTTTTACACATAGTTGCATCTAGCTCCACGTTTAGCTACCTCCAAAAAAAAAACATGGTGGAAACTCTTTGTTTACTGACTGTGAGTGGGCAGAGTGCTCACCCTCTATGTTCTTAATTTAGACAGCAGGAGAGTGGTGGTGAAGCCCTGGCAGAACTCAGCCGGAAGGCATGAGAAATGTGCTTACATTCAGAGGCAGTCCCTCGATACTTTAACCACCGGATTACACCACTGTGTTCTGTGTGTGCAGGAAACACAGCGGTGTGAGTACGGAGATGTATTTCGAGGAGCGTTTCGCTGAGCTTCCAGAGTTTAACCCAGAGGACGTCCTGCCTTCGCCCACTCTGCAGAGTCTGGCCACCTCGCCAAGAGCCATCCTGGGAAGCTACCGCAGGAAGAGACGCAACTCCACCGGTGAGATACAGAGAGAGAGAAATGTGAACTAACTTTGATGCAAAGAAATACCACCAAAGGGATATAAAGCCAATAGAGTAAAATACATTTAACTGAATGTCTTCTTTTCTGTTGTCTTTTTTCCTCATTGTCCTCCCCCCGCACCTTGACATTTAATCACTCACGACTCCTTCCTTGTCCTCTCTTCCTATGTGTACTCTGTTACCCCCCTTTCACTCCGTATTCCCTCCTTCATCCGTCTCCTGTCGTGTGTCCAGAGCTGGAGGTGACAGCAGAAGACCCCAGCTCCCCGAGGAGAAAGACCCGTCGTCTCTCCAGCTGCAGTTCAGAGCCCAACACCCCCAAAAGCGCCGCGAAGTGTGAGGGAGACATCTTCACCTTCGACAGAGCAGGTAGGACAGGTGACGTCAGCTGCGGAGCTGCTCATGAACGTATAATGAAAGTGATACGATATTCTGCTTGTTAACCAGGTACAGAAGGAGAGGATCTTCTAGGAGATTTGGACCGGGTCCCTTACTCGTCTCTGCGTCGAACTCTGGACCAGCGCCGGGCCCTGGTAATGCAGCTGTTTCAGGACCATGGCTTCTTCCCCTCAGGTAAATCACCGGCAGAAATAGGACTAAACTCTGTCACACACTCTCAATACTAACTGAAGATTGTAGATTGAATCGATGACTTAAGCTAAAATAATGTGTGCATATCCCACATGTCCTTGTCGTAAAATTCAACATGGAAATGGATTATGCTATTTACATGGCCCATATCAAAGTCAGACTATTGTTGTTTTCTGAATAACAGAAGAAATCTTGTCCACAAACTTAGTGATTGTTATTATGCGCAGTAAATTCAAACTGTACATGATTTTAGTAGCAAGTTCAGTCTCAGTATCCTCTGACCCCTTAAGAGTAACACACAAGATATGGTAATACTTAATACCATACAGCTGTAGCCTCCTTGCTTCCTGTTTTCACTCTCCTTGTTCTCTGGCCGTCTCCAGCTCAGGCCACTGCTGCCTTCCAGGCACGCTACTCAGACACCTTCCCCACCAAGGTGTGCCTGCAGCTGAAGATCCGCGAGGTGCGTCAGAAGATCATGCAGACAGCCACGCCCGGAACCATCGAGCCTGGAGGGTCAGCTGAAGCCAACCCCGCCCCGTCCCACAGCTCCTCTTTCAATCAATCATCCCAGGAGGACGGAGGGGCGGAGCAGCAAGGAGACAAAGGAAGGAGCCCGGAGGAGCCGAAAAGCGAAGGATCCTAAGCTGGAGAGGATGACAAAGTGTGAATATCAAGGAAGAAGAGAGAGAGGAGTGTGTCATCCCCGCAGAATGTTCTTGTATGTGTTGAAGCAGCGGGATCCGTTTTTCTGGCACTAATCTCCGCCAGACCTGGGCAGGAATACATTTGAATATGGTCACAAATATTCAGACTACTCAAGGTGCGCTTGATTCGTCTAATCAGACGTTTTAAAAAAGCCTCAAAAGTGGTAAAATCACATGCAAGTCCTGATGAGTCAAGTGCTTCTTGTAGTATCGTTTTCCCTTTTTGTTCCCTGATTATCCAGAGTATTTTCAGTTACCACGTCGCCCAGGTCTGCTCTCAGCACATTTGTACAGTAGTTTGTAGTCGGACACACAAACTCTGTGGTACACTCTTCTCTCTGGCACACACACATAAACACACACACACACACACAAACCATGGTGCATACGTAATCTCCAGCATGCACATGATCCCACACACACACACACACACACACACATGCACACACACCCTTACCAAATCAGACTGTTACTCTTGGTTGGCAGTCCCCAGGAGCCGCCACCAAGGACCATGACACACAAAGGCACTTTGTCACTTATTGTGCAGATGCAGTTTGCTGTTGCCAGCCAGCCAGCCAGCCAGCCAGCCCTCAGATGCCATTGACTTGACCTCCTTCTCGCCCTTCCACTCCTCAGCACAGTGGTCGGGACACAAACACAACCCCAACGACCTCCACCAATATTCCACAGCCCCTCGATGCTGCAACACAGACAGCACACACACACACACACATATATACAGTACACATACACACACACACACAGTGCATGGACACATCTGTGCAGTGTGAGCACTTGTACACAAACACAGTCAACCCTGGTGTGACCAAGCCATCGGCCTGCACAGTTTTTAGTGATTGTAGTGAGAAGAGAAACTGAAAGCATGAAATCTATTCGCTCCTGACAAACAAAAGAAGGCAGGAGTTGGGATGTAGTGTGACCAATCTTTGCACCTTCAGTTATTGCCATTATGAAAGACTGAGTCCTCAATGGCGGGAGCTGATTATAAATGTCTGTATGTCTGTTGGGGTGCCCTCCCCAAAACCTGTGTGAACAGGCACCATAAAGAGATTATGTAAAGAGACTTTTGGTTGTGAGGCTTTGAAGATTCAACGTAAAGTTCGACACTGACCGCAGAGAAATGGCAGAAGAAGAAACTTGGATGATGCTCATTGGACGGAAGAATCATATTCCAACTATAGGAAGACAAATAAAAATAGTGAATAAGGACACCAACAACAGAGAGAAAAAGTAGAATTTTAACCAAACTTCTCTGAATCTCCCAGTGGATATAATGTTGCTTTCTCTCGTTATCGTTGCTGTGGAAATAACCAGTTTTACCGTGGCCTGTTTTTCTCTCGTGGCTCTATTGTGTTTCTTCTCCAGCATAAAAAAATCACAACAAAAAAAACAAAAAACTTTGGACAAAGAAGGGGACAAAATCAGTCTGTGGCCCCCCGACTTTTAATTGTACCTGGGGCGGTTCTCGCCTCCCCCTTCCCTACTCTACGATTTCTCACCAGACACAGAAGTGGGGGAGCAGGGGTGTTTGTCGTTTTGTAAAACGCAGAAATCAGGTGTTTGCACAATTTGTGCGGCCCTTCTTGTGTGGGACCGCCGCAAGTAAAATCAGGAAAGTATTGTTTTTAGAGATTGTTTTAGTAGAAAAAATAATAACCTTGTTCTGTATGTTAACAACCACATTTCTCCTCCCCTTGTCCTCCCTCCTTTCAACCCGTTTCTCCTCAATCCTCCGCTCCCATCTTTACCTCACCCGTCTCCCTCAAACCCCCTCAAGTGTTGTTAGAAAGTGCCCTTAAGCACTGGTCCCGGGTCAAGCGCTATGTAGCTCAGGATGGCTCTGGTTAGGGTTAGTTCAGGGAAAGCCGATCCTAGACCAGCCCTGGAGGGCAGTCTCTGGAGCCCTCCCCTCTTCCCTCTCTTCTCGACACTTTATCCTTTCCCGTCAAATGGTGCAATAGGACTTTTTTTGTTTTGTTTTTGGAAATGGGTGGGTTATTTTGTTTCCGGGGGAAAGGCTCTGTGCCATAGATATTAAATCAGTGCAGTCAGTCAGTGAGAGGAATGAGCTGTTGTGATACTATCTTTAACTATGGTATAAAACAAAACAAAAAAGAATCACAATTATTGTTATTGTTGAAGAGATAGAGGGTATAACTTACTAAAAGTCAAAGACAACTTTTGAATAGCACTTTTTGGCTCTTTGCTTCCTCGGTGAAGAGTGGGGGTAGTTATTACTATGGGTATCTCTTTTGTTTCTCTGTATACAGTTGGATGTGTGAAAAAATATATATACCGGTATTTCCATATATGTGCATTTAGGTCTGTGTTCGGGTGTGTGTGTATGTTTTGGCACATGCAGGTAGTGTCTTAACACAACCAACCTCTTGTTCTTTATCCACACAGCAACATTATCAATAGTATATTTTTCATTGTATTCTACATTCTACTCTAGAGACAGTATTTTTATAGTCACCATGACTATTTTGTCCACCATTTTGACTGTTATCAAACCCAGTTGATTCAGGATATATATGAAATATATATTCAGGATATATTATATATAAATATATATATATAAACACACACAGGTAACAGAAGACTATCAATTCACATCTCTTTGGGGTTAGGGCTGTCCATCTGCATGCATGTGCAATCACATGCACGCGTGCACACACCCACACAGACATAGGTGCATACACACACATGTATGCGTGTACACTGTATGATTGTGCTTAAAAATAAACTGTCCTTACTTTGGAGAAGGAATTTTAGGATGAGCGAGGCGAGTGTTATCTCATAAGCAGGCATGTTGACCATGTGCAATATTTCTAAACAACAACAAAAAGACTAAATATTGAAAATATTAAAGATCTAACACAATGTTGTATGTGCTTGAGTTTATTTCACATCCCTGTTTTACAGTTTTGGAATGTATGTATGTCTTTTTCCACAGTTGTAATCGCAAAATATGGATAAGTACAATATCGTAATGGCAAGAAGTTTCAATTTTTTGATAAAGGTAAGAGTGTTACTAAGCAGCATTATAATGAGGTACTTACTGTGAGGTGCTGCAGAGATGTACAGGCCCACAAATCTTGTTCTTTAAATGTAAGAAAACATGTTTGTTCCGTACAGATCAAGGCAAATGCCTCGTTATGATTTGAATATTTTTTTCAGTGAAGATGGAAATTGTGAAGCCAAAATGACTGTTCCCATTAATCGTGAATCATATCACAATCTCAGAAATCTGTCAAAATAATTGCCATCTGATTTTGTCTTTTAACATAACCCGAGTCTTATTTATCAATCCACATACAGATGGTGTCAAATGATACCAATCTTTGATTTATTGCCATCTCTACTTCAGCTGTCCTCCTTCCAAAATGGCAATGGAAGAGACAAGAGAGAATAGTAAATGCAAATTTATCCACTTCAGCAAACCTGGCCGTAGACTAATGAACAACATCCACAGATCCAGCCAAGGAAGTCCTCCCGAATCCCAGGAACATACAGTGTGTACTTCCCCAGCTGGCATTTATCAGGAATCTCAGAGTTTGGAGCGCTCACTGGGTTAGAGAAGCCTCTCAGGTTCAGGTCATATTGGGTGAGAGGTGGGTTAAGGTAAGGGGACACGGTCAGAGTGTCTTCAATATAAGCTAAAACACTGTGGGAGCCTGGAGATGACAACATCATGCCCACGCCAAATCAGACATTCACCCAGAGGCCTCTCACCAAGTAAGACAAATCTGAATAAAATCACAGGAAAGCCTTTCATTTAAAAACAAGTCCACAGTTTCTTAAAAATATCTTAAACTTTCTGGTATTTTAAGAAAGTATTCAGTGTTCTTACCATTTACCTAATTTTTGTTATATAACTATTGCATAGTTAATGTTCATTTTCTAAAATTTCTACAGATATATTACACACATATTTTTTTCATGTAAAAGTAACATCTTTACTATAAAAAGTAAGGTGGTAAATTAAGAGGGCACATACCTGAATACAAACATGTTAATCCTTTCATTTGTATGGTGATTTATACTGTGACTGTTGCTCTTTCTTTGGCCTACATCCACAGTTAAGTCATTTTAAATTTGTAGTTGTTTTCATCCGTGAAATCCTGGACAGCAAACCTGGGCAACAGCCACTTGGAACTTCATCTCCCAGGTGGCATTGCGAGCGGTCTGTTTCGAGGTGTCTAGCAACAGCTATCAGCCAGACAGCCGGCGGCAACGGGAGCGCTATTTCTCGGTGTGTCTTTCCACGATTATTCGCTGCCGGATATTCATATTTAATAGTCGCTTGGCTGAAAATAGTGGAAAAACAACCCTGACCCCTGCACAGAGATATGAGCGGCAGCGGGCGGCCCAGGACCAGCTCGTTTGCTGAGCCGCCAGGTGTGCCAGGAACCGCCGCTGCGTCCACCGGATCAGCCGCTGCCGTGGGGAGCAGCACAGGAAAGTCCGGGGTCCCGCAGGCCTCCGGCAGCAGCTCGTCGGGATGCCCGAATCCTAAGCTTACCAGTAAGTTCTATTTGGCCATTTACCTGAAATATGTAATTCTCTGCCTTTACCTCAAAACCACATATCAGTGTTATGTGTCACAACCCAGCGCAAAGACGTTATTCCTCCCCTGTAGTGGGACCAACATGCTAGCGTGCTAACTAGCTCGCCTGCTAGCTAACGTTAGCCACTTGTTTTGTAGCTTTATGTTACTTGTTCCCAGTCCGGCCGTTGGATGTATTTTGCCCTACTGGTGTCAAACCAAGCAGCTGACCGGCCATCACTTTAATACAGCACAACATTAGTTTAATTAATGGGTAATCAGATTAATGGATAAGATGAGGATGTGTTTGATTTCACTGGTCAATGTGAGTGAGCAGTAAACGGGATCTGTTGTTCTTTGTGGCCAAGCTGGACTCGAACACCTCAGCGTCAGTGCTGCATCCACGGCTCTGTTTTTTTGGGTGTCGCTCAGAGTGCGGCATCAGCTATCAGTCTGGGCTCGTCTGGCGGAGGGTCAGGACGGAAAGTTGCCTTTTCACCAAGGTCACCTGTGGGGCAAAGGCTTAGCAGCAGGTGGCCGACGCCTGGAGGATGCAAGTGATGCACGTCCGGCACAAGAGCCGGGCTGTGTGCTGCTGGGGTGCCAAGGAGTAGGTTTCCTCTGTCTGAGATGGAGTTATCATATGCCTCTCTGTCACCGTAGTGTGTAAGCAGAGATCTGTGTGTACGTGGATCCAAACCATATCATCCATTAGCAGGCACTGGTGTGTGACTTTGATATTAGAGCTCGAATAAGAGGTCATCTCCAGTTCAAACAGTATGAACCTTTTCTGCTCTCCCTCAGCAGCAGAGCCACACTGCCCAAGGCCCCCAAAGCCCAAATGTTGCCTTTATATACTACTTTGATTGATGGGTATGTTGTCAGGGTTGGGAGTCCTGGGGCTATTTCAAGAGGCAGGATTAACCCAGTTAGCCAAATATTTGGGAGAGAGACTGATGTGATTCGACATTTTGAATTACTGGTAAAATTAAACTTGAACATGGAGCATTAAGGATGTTGTGTTGCTATACCAACCAGCGATTTGTCATTGTGAACAACAGTGGAAGATATTTGAGGATGAAAGGTTCCATTAAATACTGTTAGGCCAGTCTTTTGCTCCTTGCTGAACTTTGGAGATCAAACATTCGCTTTGCTTCTCTTGTCATCCTTATTTTTTAGTTGCACTGTGAACTAAGAATGTTGCCGTATCCCATTATTCACAATAACTGTGATTTTAAAACTTTGAATATTGATATTGTGTGAAGCATAGACATAAGATAATAGTGTAGTAATGACATATATTTTTGTAGGCTAACCCGGAAGTTGGCATCGCCCCGGTCACCTCGACCAGAACCTACAAGATATTTTAATTGGATTTTGGGAATTCGCAGAAAATAATCTGTGGCCAAAAAAACGAGTTTATGATACTGTCATGTAATCTTCTAAGTGTAAATTAAATCGATAGCAGTAAAAAGTCACCACCACTAAGCAACTTACTACACCTTTACTCTGCATATCTATAAATTAATAAATCTACAAGTTGCAAAGTTAGTTAGAATAGTTTGTAACTAAAGTCGGCTTGTAAAGACGCCTAGTGAGTAGATGAGTGTCTGTGTTCACTGTGATGACTTTTCATTTGGTCACCACAGACCTTATTTCATGCATTTAGCTGAAAACTCTTAAGGGAGGGAGCCAGATTTGCAGAAATGCTCACAAACTTCTGGGTTATAGGACTACAAACTACAACACACTTTATCGTCTGAAGAATCCAGCGAGGATGTTTAAACCTTGAGCATCTTTTATTTATGAGTTTATCTGCAGGCCTTTTCACTGTTGAGTAGTTGTTAGAAACAGTTCTTTTTATATCCTTTTATTTTGTTTGCCAGAGTGGCTGGTAGATTTAGTAATACATTTGTTACCCACATTGAACAAGGTGGTGCGTACTGCACCAACAATCACTGGGTGTGTTCTCCCGCTCCCAGCAAAAATCTATAAGGCTAGACTACAAAAAAGGCCTTAAGGTTTTAAAGGACTCCTCCCACCCAGGTAACAGCCTTTTTAATTTTCTCCCCTCACACAAAAGACTGCCCCAAAGCTGTCCGCCTGTTTAACACTCTTAAATGCATCACTGTTGGCGACTTGGTAGGTTTTAAATAATTGGACAGGAGTTTTTTTTTAATAATGCACCTGAAGCACTTTATCTAATGGGCTGTTAATGTTGCTGCTAACCCCCAGACAGGTGCTTATGTGTGTGTTTTTCTTTGGCTTTACTTATCTGTTCATAGTCCATTAATGTCAGTTAGGAGTGTGTGTTTGGGTGAGCTCACCAAAATAAATTCAAATCCATATCAATCATGATATGGCAATAAAGTTTTGAGTCTTGAATGCTTATTAAAGGACTATCCTAATGATTACATAATTGACTTATTGTACAACTGATCGAAAAGGTCGTTTTTGCTGACCTCGATATTGCAGTTGTGTTTACATACAATTATCCATTTTATTTATTGTTTTGATATATAGTTTTATTAATATTGTAATAATTGTTTCACATTTTAGTGTCTGAACATTCTTAAATGATAAGTTCATCCAGAAATGACAATTTCAGTCACTATCTACTCGCCCCCATGCTGATGGAAACATTTCTGGAGCTTCACAGCAAATCAGGGTTGGAATCAGTCTCCTAAACAAGCGTAAAATTGCTCCGTACAGTTTAACTGCATAATCCAAGTCCTCATAAACCCCAAGATCCCAAACTGATTTGAAAAGACGTTGCTCTTGTTGTCTTTATTATCATGTCATCATATCTGTGGCATAAAATGGCAAAAATATCATTTATTGCAATTATTTCTGAGACAGTATATCATCCAACAACAATACTTATCATGGTCCAGTTTTTAATTGTTGAAGTAGCTGGTTGCAGTTTGCAGATACAGCATACAGGGTGAATACAGTGTTTACAGTATAGTACAGTACAGACACTTGCCTGCATTATAGCAGCTGTTGCGAACGTCCCAGGGAGAAACTGACAAGCCCTGACATGTCGGTGAAAGAGAGAGAATAAATAGATAGCTGTGTACAGGAACGGCATTTAAACATTTCAGGGTGATGGCATTTGTGCTCAGATAGATGTTTGTTTTGTTTTCGTTTTTTCAATAATTTTATTGCAATGATATATTTTAAATTTTTTGGACAACAGTATCAGTTTATCTCTTAGCATATCAGCAAGTCGATGATCTCTTCAGGCAACATTTTTGGAGTTTCTCCATAAACCGTTAATTAGTGTGTTCATAGAGCCTTTGTTCGCATATTACTCTGAGATATTATCACCACAGGGATTTGAAAAAAAAAAATCATTGCCACAAACCATAAAACTTCTCCACATCCCAGAATAATTACCGTGGCTGCTGTGACAGTGTCCAAGAACTTGTTCCATTATTCACTGTCCATGGAGCAGCTCCAGGATTCGTCTGTGGATGACATCATCGCCTATTCTGTCTCTTCACAGCTTAAAGGAGCAATCTGTAAGATAAGGTGAGATTTTGGTTTAAAGCCCCGTCGCCTGTGCTGACTCCCCCTGTGATCCAAGTTCCTGGTCCAGACAAACTCTAGAGCCACTTACTCCAACTGAGCCATGAGCTAATTAGCCAACATTAGCTAGCTTCAGCCAAAGGTGGCTAGCAAAGAGCATCAGTTGTCAGTTACTCTGTTGATATGCGGCCCGTTATGTTTTTGGAACTACCTTCAAATTCTGGCCATATTTTACAAATGACACCTTTTTAAAGATAAATGTTCAAATTAGCATTAATGTTGT
Organism: Diplodus puntazzo; assembly: GCA_963678695.2. Lineage (NCBI taxonomy): Eukaryota > Metazoa > Chordata > Actinopteri > Spariformes > Sparidae > Diplodus > Diplodus puntazzo. Next base: position 5,399,467 of record OZ023169.1, read on the forward strand.
TATTTGATGTTGGGTTTACCGTGTATCAGGGCAGCTGCTGTGTGATGAATCATGGTTATCTCTTTGGGAAACACTTCAGAGACGGTTATCATCAAAATCGTGTGACCAACACAGTGATGATGGCATCACAAGGCTGTTTTTGTCCATAATTACTTTATGTAAATTTTATGCGAACCAGCTCACTGTTTACTGAACGACACAACCATGATCCACTGGGAAGGAAGTGGACGTTGTGCTGATACTGTGTTTGTGGTAGACTGTCACATGAACAATGGATAGTTGATAAAAAGCTCACACTTAAACCAGCCGCTCTCCTTGTAGAGTAGATGGCCTGGTTAGATTTAGGGAGATCTTGCTGCATTGAACTGCATATTAATAAGGTAAACTTAATTCTCTTGGAGCTACTTGGCTTTAAGATGTGAAGACAAGAAATCTGCTGGTTAATTAATCAACGAGAATAGCTTGTGTAGATTCTCATATGTCAAATTACTGTTTGAGTTTAAAAACAGCAAGTTAAATAGATATGGATATGAAAAGTAGGAGTGCACAAAAGTCCATAAAAGCCTTCTTATTACCACCTCTATTTATCAGCTAACGATTCCCAATATCAGGCTGATATATGTCGTGTCTCCCTCGTGAGAAGGTTATAAATGTTGCTTGTTTAAGGGATCATTTCCTCCTGGAGACGTGTGCTTCCTCCTCTGAGTGTCAGGTGAATGAAAGGAAGCAGAGTTTGACCCAGAGCAGAGCTGATATGAAAACACTGAACTCTAAGACACAATGAAACGACGATAACAGACACACTGACAGAGTGAGGCGGCGTCTTTATTATGATTGATTATTGACCTCAGCGAAGTTTGAAGTTGTTTTTCCGTCTGTAAGAAATGAAACGGCAGCCAGCAGGAAAAGAATCCTGATATCTTCAGCTGTACCGACCTACACATCAACAAGATACATATAAGAGGGGGGGAACATACAGTAGACAGCTGGCATTAATGTATCCTGCCCTACTTTTAACCTGGAGCCCCGTGTGTGTGAGTACGTGTGTGTGTGTTCCCCAGTCATTGAGTTAGAGAACCCAGTGACCCGGTCACTGGGCAGGCCTCACAGTTTCAGCTGTAACAGATATCACCAGCGTGCCTATTGGATGACCACCACACTTTTGTGGCTGAGGACAATTTACTGCGTGTGCGTGGAAATGGCCACACAGGAACACCAGCACACACAATTCTGGCTGTAAGGGGGGCATATCAATAAGTGCATTGTGTTGTTGGTAAACAAAGGAGCATTAAGTATGTGGACATGGTCAGGCTGACAGTGATACTGCACAACGACAGCTAGCTGGCAAAAGGTTGCTCTATTATTTAAGGACCACAGTCCGGTCAGCAGAAGCAAATGAACTTTCTATCAAATGGCTGTAAATGAAGAGAGGCATTTCCAATACTGGAATCAGTTGAATTGAATTTGAAATAATTTTCCCCAGCACCTTTTTCTGCATTATAATCTTAAACTACAGACCGCTTTGTGCAGCGACTAGTGAGACCATAGCAGGAGCTACATGGTGAATACACAAGAGCTCAGTCCTAAAAGACCCAGAGTCTGCTTGTGTTTTGTCAGTCAAATAACTTTGTTTTACTTTATCTGTGTCCTTGTACCAAATGCAATGCACGAGGAGCAGCATACCAGGCTGCAGACCTCACAAACTGAATCTTCAAAATGACGTTTGTGCAAAAACAGCAATGGAATTAGAGTTGGTTGATGGAAACTGCAGGCAGCACAACTTGTTTCTGACACTCTGGTGCTGACAGTCCGTGAAGTCAGCTCAACTACTATTGAACCAGACACTGGTGCAACCTCCTCTGCTGCCACCCAGTGTGACAGTCTGTTCGACTGTCAGCAGCCCGGCAGGAGAGGCGCTCTGTGGTGCGCTAGGATTTTATAACTAATCTGTGAGCTGGGTGCCGCCTTTTACTTCCTCTGACTTTGTGGAAATCTGAGGTTTATTCACATCACAGATGTTTTCACAGCCCTCATACGCAGGTCTTTCATGAAACATGAGACTAACTGAAGCTGTAGCTGAACACTAACTGAGCTGGGAATATAATGTTGCCTGTATTTGTAGGTAAGGTGTATTTAAGAGACGTCAGTGATAACGCTGTGTTTTATATGGAAATGAAAAATGTTGAGAGAAAATCAAAGAAATAAAAGCACATGGCAGATTAGCCTTTCTGGACATGACACGCCCATCTGCCTCCAGTGCTTCTTACGGCTCATTGAAACGCTGTCTACAATAAATTCTTAGTTATTTGGATCTTCTTGTTTATTCGGCAAATGATATAGATTCAAAAACATTATTTTTTTAATGCCCCAGTGATGTTTATGGTGTTTTTATAGAGCAGGTTAATGAGATCACTCAAAGAGCATGTCAAGATGCATGTTTATGCCAGGTGTAAAGTGACGGGCTTAGAGTTGTCCCCATGTGATCAGTTCACTGACATACCAGGTCTGAATTCCTCTCTGATAGGTCAGATGTTTGCACGATGAGTGTAAATGCGTGTGTAGATAAAACATTCAACAATGTCGCTGAATATACGATTTATTGTTCAGCACTATGATCAAGGTACCACAGGAAGTTTTCATGGCATTTCTTCGCCTGTCTCTGATGTAAAAGTAAATTAGTAAAATGCGACTAAAGGTTCACACTTCACACTTTACCTTGTATTTGTGTTTGCTTGTGTGTGAACCAGTGCAGCGTGACACTACTGGATGATAAAACAAAATAATCAGTGTATGTGAGGCTCTTATCACTTAAAACAATATATCAGGACAGGAAAAAAATAAGTGGTTGGCCTATTTTTGGGTTCATTCCCAGTTTAATTAGTCGGAGTGTGTTGAATATGAACTCTGCCGTTTCTTTCCTTTTGTCTTTGGAGGCTTCTTTAAGTTGACATCCGTTCACTTTGCTGTCATTAACCTAAATATTCAAACGGCCAGTGGAGAGACGGCCCAGTTGTCAAGGCTGCCTGCAGGAAGTGTGCGGGGTTCAATGTCGTTTGTATTGTCTTGTTATGTTGTGAAGAGGCTTCATATGACCTCTTGTAGAACGGAGCCAGAGGGACCACAGCCCATTTTAATCCTTATCACAGCATCACAAGCTTCAGCACGATGGAGTAATTAACAGATTACCTGCTATGACTCATAACCACAGTGTTCCACTCCAAATTGAAATAGAGGAGATTAAAAATGTTTTTCTTTGTTTTTCCCGTTGTTATCCATGTTATGCAGCTGAAGTGACTATATTCTTATATCTCCTCACCTCATGTTGACCCTTGTTTCTGTTTCCTAGGAGACAGCGGGAAGGTGACGACGGTTGTGGCCACACCAGGTCAGGGACCAGACCGCCCCCAGGAAGTCTCTTACACTGACATCAAGGTGAGAAAGGAAGTAAAACCAAGTGTGTCATCACAAGAAGCCGTACAACTTTATTACCTCGTCTGCTACTGTACCTGTTATCACACTGCACACAATGACTGCAATATATCTGCCTCATACGGTTGTTGATTAATATCAGTGGCAGCGTTATCATTATTATTCTGCCGGCTGCTGAGATTTATGACTTAGACTTTATAACCTACTTCCTGTTAGCTATCTGGCTGGTGTCTCATCTGAAAGTGTGACATGATTGTGTCAGTCACAGGAGATGAGATAGGTGTTGCATTGAGACTGGTTTGTACCTTTGCAGCTCCTTCTGGTGGTTTCCTCTTATCACCTCGTAGATTACTTAATGCCTCTGTAATGGTGTGTAGACAAATCTGTCACACCTTTTCTATCTCGGAGTCAACAGTCTAATGATACATGCTTATCAGAACTATTGTCACTTTTCCAATGTGTGCTGCAGTTGAAGGTTATAAAGGTGTCATAAAACTTACTGTTCAGGTTTTTTTGTAATGTAAAAAGATGAGGATAAAAATGATCGATCATAAATTATTACCAGTGTGCTCTTAGCTCTACTACTACATACCAACGCGTGTTATCATTTTTAATAGCTTAACTGCTTAAATGCCTCTATACACATACAACAAGTTAGATTTCTAATTATCAATCTGCCAGTTAATTAATTTCTGCCGATTATAAAGTGACGTTATGAAATGTCCTGCTTGTTTTGTTTAGTTCATATAGAATATTGATGGATCTTTAATTCCGCTAATGTAGAAAGTACCCTAATCCTACAGTCTTCCTCAGGCTCGGCAGGATGTGACTTTGCTGGTTTCAAAAAGAAGTCTAATGGTATAGAAGCTTATGAGAAAATGACTTCTTCTCACTTGATTTATTACCTCGAAAAAAGTGTTGCCTCCTATGTTTACTGTCATAATCACTAGTCTTCAGTGCAGCAGCTCCACACTCTCGTCCAAATGTGGTCACTTCTGTCTCAAAAACCAAGATGGAGGCAGCCCCACATCTAAACAAAACAGTAGCAACTTGTTTAAAACCTAAAGATATTAATTTTATTATCACAGAGGACTCTAAATGTTCAAATTTGGAATCTGAACAGAAGGTGGAGCCTGTTAATTTAGCATTTTGGTTATATTTGCTTCAAGATTTATCAGAAGTTATCTGACGTTTGGTGCTTTATTTTTTGACTAATTAATCAACGTATCTCTTCCTCTGGCCATTTTACCAGGCGCTCAATAGATTACCAGGTGGATGAGTGAAGCAGATCCACCAGCCACTTTTGTATTTTACCAGCATTTGGCTGGTAGCTCATACTAATTCTGAGCCCTACTTTTCTACAGTATATATGTTTTATACATTTATAAGAGCAAGGGGGAAAATCAAAGTCATAATAGTGTCACAGATATCACATAGGTTTTTTGTCTCTGAAGCATGACCAAATTGATGAATAAAGTAACTTGCTGTTGTTATTAATGCTCAACACAATGTGTCTATAAATGGGTATAAATGTTTTTTCAGTTTAAACCTGCCTCTGCTGTGCACGAGTATGCACAGCTCTTAGGAAAACTAATATAAAAAATTGCTGCTGACCCATTTTAGACAAGTTGCACTAGTTCAAAAACTGGAAATGAATAAAAACTGAGCAGAGTTTTTTTTTATCTTGTGTAACTTAATGTTGACCCTTTGTTGTTGTAGCTGGACTGACACAGATTGTTATATCAGCAGCCAGAAAATACAGTGACCCTCATAAATCATGCTGGTATTTTTACCTCACTTTATGAGCTATAATTGATTTCTTCAGTCCAGCATCTGACTGTTTCCTCTTTTGTGAAAACCTCACAGGTGATTGGAAATGGCTCGTTCGGTGTGGTGTACCAAGCTCGCCTCATCGACAGCCAGGAGATGGTGGCCATTAAGAAGGTTCTGCAGGATAAAAGGTTCAAGGTGGGGCTGGAATATACATCTATTATTATCTATTCAGTTTTATAAATATTAGGCTTAAAAGTCATTTAACAGTCTATCTACCACTGAATATAATACTGTCTTTTAACTTTATCCTTGCACTTTTCTGTTGTTTGTTTCCTTGTCTCATGTGTTTTGTCTTGGAAAGCATTTTTTAGTAGTAATGTCTCCATATAAAGGTGTATGCTTCCCTCAATGTGTGCAAGGATTTTCTGTCTTTTTTTTTTAAAGCTCTTCTCATGCTTGGCTTGTCTACGTCTCTTTTCTTGTGTTTACAGAATCGGGAACTACAGATCATGAGGAAGCTGGATCACTGCAACATTGTCAGACTACGTTACTTCTTCTACTCCAGTGGCGAGAAGGTACAGCTCATGTTTGTTTGTTTTTTTTCTCTCTCTTTCTGTAATGCTTTCGTACAGAAAAATCGATTCTGGTCAAACTAACTTTTTTTGTCCCCCATCTTCACACATTCTTATCTCACAGCACTGTTGTTATTGGAGATTACAGTAAAACAGGAAATGGCGTACGCATATAAAAGATGAGATTAGTCAGATGCAGTGTGAAAAGAAATACCCCAACCCTAAAAAAAGGGAAGCAATCCATTTCTTGGCAAATATAGAAACACTCGTAGTCATAGTGTAATATTGCTGAAGTTGATTACTGGAAACAAGATTCTGTGATTGTGAGTAAAAAGCAAGCAGGTATTGTTTCGCGTCAACACTGTGTGAAATGACCGCATACCTAAAACAACAAGGGGGGCTTGTAGATTTGTATTCAGTCATGCATATTTTAAACGTGATTTCTCTCTGTGTGTCTTGCGCTGAACAGAAAGATGAAGTGTATCTCAACCTGGTGCTGGACTTTGTCCCTGAGACGGTCTACAGGGTTGCCAGGCATTTTAACAAGGCCAAGAGCATCATTCCTATCATATATGTGAAGGTAAATAATCTTGTTTTTGCTACAAACCTATTTCTGAGGTTTCTGTGTGTTCTTCCCAAATATCTCACAAGAAGTCTTCTTTACACAACCGATTTGAAACTCTTAACACCACCACGTTATCGTTGATTCATCCCCATGTTGTCTTTCAGTTTTAGTTTTTTCATCTTGTGTTGTTTTTATGAACTCCTCAGGTGTACATGTACCAGTTGTTTCGCAGTCTGGCTTATATCCATTCCCAGGGTGTGTGTCACAGAGACATCAAGCCACAGAACCTGCTTGTCGACCCAGAAACTGCCATCCTCAAGCTGTGTGACTTTGGCAGGTGAGCTGCATAAACAGATGGATTTCTCCCACACAGAGATCGAGGATTTAATAGTCAAATCAGGAGAACAGAAAGAACCGAAATAAGCTGATCTTTAACTGTTCTTCAATGTGACACTGCAGATAACATGTAATGGTGTGTAGTAATCATTATAAACAGCCCAGTGGTTTAATGGGACTGTATTTAATATGGCTCCACCTACCTCTAAATCCAGTTTTAGCCTTTTCACTCTTAGAGTTTAACAGGGTCTGTTCTAAGAGGAATGACAACAAACCCAACAACTTTTTGATTTTGTCCCCTGACCAACCTTCAAACCTTCACTCATCCTTTGCTGAGATCTTTCTTTTCAATTGATTTATTGTGTGTCCCCAGCGCCAAGCAGCTGGTCCGCGGTGAACCCAATGTGTCGTATATCTGCTCACGATATTATCGCGCCCCCGAGCTCATTTTCGGTGCCACAGACTACACGGCAAACATTGACATCTGGTCAGCAGGCTGCGTCCTGGCTGAGCTGCTGCTCGGACAGCCCATATTCCCCGGTGACAGTGGGGTCGACCAACTAGTAGAGATTATCAAGGTGAGTTTCTGTATCTGAAATGTGCTTTTTGTTATCAATGAAGACGGTTTTGTGTGACAGTATATTAACTTGGTTTGCAATTGTGGGTGTAATCACCTGTTATTTTGTATTTATGTATTTATGGCATCATAAAACACACCTCACACCACACTTCTGTATGTGTGTTTGCCAAATATTGCTCATATTCTTCCTACATCTGTTTTCAGGTTCTTGGAACCCCAACAAGGGAGCAAATCCGAGAGATGAACCCAAACTACACAGAATTCAAGTTCCCTCAGATCAAAGCCCATCCATGGACCAAGGTTGGTAAATGCTGGTCAGCCTGTTATCGAATAAAAACAGACAGCATGCACACTGCATGACTCCAATAACCACTTATTTAAAGACTCAGAGACTCTGACCTTTCCTCACACTTTATCGTGTTGCTCCAAACGTCACTACTTTTCTTCGGTTTGGATGTTGGAATAAATTCCTACTTTTACAGCCAGGTAGCCAGGCATGTACTGTCTGGAAAGGCATTAAGAATCAATTCATATGTCCCGTAACTGTTTAGAAAAATGCTTCAGAGTAAATGTATTAAAGCTGTGATAAAAGCAGTGTTTGTTCTAACTACTCCACATATGATATGAGACTCATTTAGTACATTTTGTTATTTATAAGAACTTGAGAAAATGTTTTATATGTCTATGTAGACCGCCAAAGCATTGATCTGGGAAGGCATTTCTTAGGAAAAGTGACTTACATTGCAGCAGTGTATGAGAACAGAAGACGAGAATACCTGTGGAGGTGCTCTTGCCCACACAGTCTATTTAAATCTGTGAATTGAAGTGCCTTAGAGTCCTCGATTAACCCTGACACCTCAAGAGTACAGAAACAATGTAAAACCAAGAGAAGAGGCCCTTCAGCGTTTACTACAATAGCTTTCTACTCCAAAAACTGCTCTTATAGCTGCAGAATGGCTTTATAAAGGAGTAGTAACTGACAGTCACAGCTGATTTCTTTGTGCTTTTTTTCTTTTTGAGATTCTACATTCAAGACACTTTGTGAAAATAAGATACTTAATGTAAATGTGACATTAGAGTGTCCAGTGGATTAAAAACCACTCATTGTTTTAGAGTATCTACTGGACTACAGAATGCTTTATGTTGATGCTAAAACTGTCCCGTGTGGGTGTCATTTTTGGCAGATGCGTGGTCTTAAAATAAGATTCTTCTCGTCCCTCAGGTGTTTAAGCCTCGCACCCCTCCAGAAGCCATCACTCTCTGCTCCCGGCTGCTGGAGTACACGCCGGCCTCACGGTTCTCCCCACTAGAGGCTTGTTCACATGCCTTCTTCGACGAGCTGCGCCAGCCCAACACACGACTGCCCAGCGGCCGAGACCTGCCCATGCTCTTCAACTTCAGCCCCACAGGTACAAAAACATTCAGGCATAGTTGGATTTAGGGTTTGATATAAATTACAGCCCCACATTGATCTATTCTGTCTGTCCAAATAAGTCATTTTTATATTAATTATGCATTCATCACCATGTGTTTAGCTCGATACGGTCGGTGTTGGTTTGTTTTCTGACCTCAGTAGAGGTACAATTAATGCAGCGTAGACTCCCGTATTGTTGTGACAATGTCCTCTTAATACACGACTCATCATTAATTCAAACTCCCTGTTTTATTTTCTGCAGAGCTGTCAATCCAGCCCCAGCTGAACTCGACCCTCATTCCTCCTCACGCTCGCTCTCATACAGCTGCTTCCGCCCACGGTGGGAAACTCTCCTGATACTTGTATTCTAATTCTATTGCAAATGTTAATTTCATGATTGAGTGGTGCCTGGAAGAAATAAACGGTTTAAAGTTAATATCTCTTACACTCATGTATTAATAGCGGATTGTGATTGTGAAAGTGCTGATGTGTTTTATCTTTTTAATCTGGTGAGACAGGGTGTATACGGTTGATTTGACAGTCTTTGATTAATATTCTGTAGTTGGAATAATCCATGAAATGATTTTAAAGGCATTTCTTTTAACATGTGAAACACTGTTGAATTTGATCCTTTTACACCTTTCCAATAATTACACAGCAAATCATAAATACGGGAGTATTTGACATGAATTATTTCATTTTAAAACAGAATCATTTTATAAAAGATAGTAAGCAGTTCTGTAACCATTTCAGTGTTCATAGCCAAGGAGGCGTTCACGGACACAAACGTAATGAGTGTCTTTTGACACAAGATGGCAGCAGTAGACATGAAATCAATACTTGTTATGGACTAATCTCATGTGACATTCTGTTCTCTCATCACAAATTTCAGATTTGTCCAGTTAAAGTAGCTACAGGATATGTTGTGTATTGGCGTTGATATAAGAACAGTCGGTTTATACTAGCACTACACAACTACCACTGTTTGCAAAAATACCTTTTAAAGATGAAATACTTTTACTAAAGAGAATTTTTCAGTTGGTGGAAAAAATGTATCTGCCAAATGCCCAAGAAGAAGATGTCATTAAATTTCTTGTCTTGTCCACAACACAAAGATCAGTTAACTGTCGTCATAGAGGAGTGAAGAGAAATGTTCATATTTAAAAAGCTGGAATCAGAGAATTTTGACTTCAGTTATCAAAATAATTGTCAGTTTGATTTGACAGGCAACCGATTGCTAAGTCGATGCAGCTTTTAATGAAAACAATACTGTCTTTATCAGGCTTTTTAAACTGCCCTGAATCAAACATTGTCACACTGATTTTCATTTCCTTTACCAGTATTTGAGCCATTGTGTGTTCAGCTCTGTGCTTCTGTTGCTTCTAGATGAATCTAAAGTCGAGCCAGCATACGTGTGTGAACAAGCCTCAGTAAATTAAGGCGTATATGGTATCATGAACTCTGCTGTCAGGTCCTTTGTGCTGTGGGCTGTTAGTTAAACTTACTGTCCTTTTGTTTCTTCTTCTATCCTTCAGATGGTACCGGTTCAGACTCATCTCAACACAGTTCAGTACCTGGATCTCTTAACAGCATCTGAAGCAGCCTCTCACCTGCCTGCCTGCCTGCCATCCTCACCCTTACCTCAGACACGCACACACACATGCACACACATGCACACATGCACACACACACACACACACACACAACCTATTGCTTTCCTCCATGCTGCTTGCTCTCCTCTTAGATGACCTGTTTCTGTACAGTCAACGCATTGAACAAACAACAATAGTCGTTTAGCTGCCAGGGTTGAAACTACGGCAGGAGATTGTTACACACGCTGCTGCTGCTGCTGCTGCTGCTGCTGCTGCTGCTCGGGTGGTATGTGAAGGTTCAATAGTGGGGGCTGGTCCTCTGTAATATAACCTTTTTTTAATCAGCATTTTCTCCTTTTTCTTCTTTATATTTGTGTTTATTTATTTGACTAATTGAAAGCATCAAAGCATTTTTGTCTCTAGATTTTTCCACTTCAGATTATTTTTTTATAATCTTCAGTGTTTTTTCCATCCCTGTTAGTAAGGGGTGGCCTGTACACTGCCTGTACAAGACTAGAACTCGCCCCAAATAGGTCATCAGGGTAACGGAAATCTGTATCAACTCAGGACAGGAGAGCGGATGCAGGGACTGAAGAATTTCTTAATCTTCCAGCTACGTTATTTTACCAATCCAGCCTGATGTTTTTAAATTAAACATCCAAGTATTGTCGATTTACCTGCTTTCAGTCGCAGGTAGAGTGGAAAAAAGCAGTTATCAGTGTTTGGCTGGAGGTGTTATTGGATTGCCTCTTACATGAATCATGTTGAGTGACCGTTTTATACAGACTGGACAGGAAATAACCACCACGTCTTGTATCCATCTGTTTGTTTCCTGTTCTCAAGAGTTTTGTCTTGTAAAATAATTAATTTTCCTCTAAGGGAGAAAAGGTTCCCTTACCTGTTCGGAATTCACTTAGACCTGTAAATGTCAGTTGTGAAGAAAAGAGTGTATGTGGTTTTAAAATGAGCATTTTAAAATCGATCGAGAAAAACAAATTAGAGCGGTTGTAGTGCGACTGGAAGAACGTTACTGGAGGCTACACAGTGTTTGCTCTCTGTCCTCCAACGTCGTTAGTCGCGCTCAGTTGATTTAACGAGACCAGCAGAGCTCTGAATGCCACCTTTGTACGTCACCACAGCAACAGGAAACCCTGAGGCTTTCTATAATTCTTTAATTGATCGTAAATATTAAGGTCGGTTTCAAAACTAGAGCTCAGTAAGCATTCTGTATCACAACACAAATGCTTCCTATAGACATTGTTTCCAGAAAGAAGTCTTTTAATAACCTCTTAATGTGCGTTAGAAAGTCCCAACAGCAGTGACAGTTTTTTTATTATTATTATTATTTCTTGAAGGCATGGTCCTTTTGAGCTTTCAAACGAGGCGATGCAATCATGATGTGTGAGGATGTCTGTTAATGAGAAGAAATTAAAACTTTTTGGGCCACTTTTAAAAAGTCTGAAGTAGTTTTAAAGGTAAATTATTCATTTTAAAGCATTGAAAAGAATTTAAAAGAGGCAAATATAGTTGCACGATGGCTCTTCTTTACAATTTCCTGTTGACATGTAGTCTAGCATATAAAAAAATCTGTCTCTCAAAAAAAACATTTCACGATCCTCTGGAAAATATCGGCAGACTAAAACTTAAAAAGACGTCAAAAAGACACTTTTGGTGGGATTGCCCTTTATCTCAGAGATCGGTCCTGTCCTGATGTTAGTGTAAAATAAATGCTTTTGTTCTCAAGTGAATTTTGGTCCTTCTTGTTGATTAAATGCATCAGACGAACGAATCCCGGAACGGGGATATTAAAGTTACATTAAACTTGATGGGGTGGGGTGCTTCATGTAAATTTATTTATTTATGAGTTTCTGGGTGAGGGCTGGATGTCAGTTACAGCCAGAGAGAGAGCTCTGAAATGGTGTCGCAGCATCTTTAGCAAACTGTACCTCCATCAGTGAGAATATATGTAAAGTTCTGTCAGCTTTTACAGGAGGAAGCTTCGTAGAAAAAAAAAAAAATATCTCCGCTTCGGTTCATTAGTGCTGACGTATACAGAAGCAAAACAAAGGGAGATGAGTGAAAGGCTTAATGTGAATAGTAGTTAACATGAACTTAAAGCAGGGGAGTTCCTGTCGTGTGCTCTCGTACTTCTATCTTTGAGAGGACCAATTTGAATTTTACCCCATAAGATTGAGAAGAGAAGAGACTTTGGCTGCGATCGAATAGTGTTTGTGAAATGACCTGATAATATCTAAGGTGCTTCCTTTCTTATCTCCTTTATCAGAGGAAACACTGGACCATCCTCACAAAAGGAAAGGAGATGATACCATCCCACCAATATAGTGACATTTACAGTGACACGCCAAATATTTGCTGTCGTTTAACAACAACATGGTTCAGTGGGATCTTCTATCTTTCTTTGATCTCTTGAATTTTCCATCGAGGTCAAGGAAAACTGTTCAGAGAAGAAATGGGATTTCATTTTTTTTTGAGTATTCGACCACAGCCCTTGTTGTACAGACAAAGTTCAAATTGGGTTCAAGGGACAGTTCACCCAAAAATCTCAGAATACTTATTTTCCCCCTACATGTTGTGCTGTTTATCCATCTAGATCGTTTTGGCGTGAGTTGCCGTGTTTTGGAAATATCTGCCATAGAGATGTCTGTCCTCTCTCCAATGTGACTTGTTGAGCTCAAAAGCGCCCCAAAAAATACACTTGAAGGACTCATCAGCAATGTCTTTTTATTTCCAGAGATCATGAGCCAGTAACTGAAGATAATCCACAGACGATGTTTCATGTAGGACCTATTTTCTTTCTCTTGCTCCACATCTCCCTTATACTTCAGTATCAGGCCCAGTAGTGAAAAAAAAACATTTGTTTTTTTTGTGCAACTTCCTGGAAAGACATTAAAAATGAATAACTGTTGTTTGTGTGTTGCTAGGGACTGGATCTCACCGATTACTGTGCAAAAACATAAATTTAGCACTTGGGCAGAAATACTTTTTTCACTGATTTGGGTGAAACTGGGTCGTGTTTTCTGGAGAAAATATGAACAGGAAACACGCAACTAGCATTTTATTAGCTGTCGTGTTCATCTCGTCCATGGTTGATGCACGCTTCCCTCTGCGCAGGTGTAATGGAAAGAAAATAGTCCCTACATTTCTGGAAAGAGACTTTTGTTGCCTTTTGAGCACCACGAGCCGAGTGCCATCTTGTTCTATTGCACTGGAGAGAAAGCAGACAGCTTTATGGCTGCTATCTTCAAAACTCAGCAACTCACACCAAAACAATTTAGATGGGAAAAGAACTCGACAGGCAAAATATGTATTTTTGAATTGCAGGTGAACTGTCCCTTTAAGGTTAAGGGGTCATGAATCAGAATGTACTATCACAGTCCTCTCAAGTATAGAAGTACACAAATGTGTGTGTGTTTGTGTGTCTGACCATATCCCACCCTGCAGTCTGAACAGCCAGTGTTTTAGGGATTAGAGCTGTCAACAATACAGATTTTTAGTCAGCAGTGCAGACCACTTGAAAGTTTGTAGTATAGTATTTGATACTATTGTACCCTGCCTCCACCTGCTGTTTGTAACCACAGCCATGTTTCTGTTGAACCTTTTTTTCTTCGTTTTTTTTAAATATAAGTGAGGAGCTCTGATGAGCCCTGATCCTTTTTGAATCCCGCCTCATTCAGCACGTTCACAATGATTTCATACGAGGAGAGTGGAGAGCATTCTTCATTCTTTCCCACTAAAGTTTCTCTCCCAGCTGCTTCTCAGCTCCTGGTCCTGTCGGTCACCGCCGGCCACATTCTGCTTTCTTTGTTGTAAAGAGTCCAACCAGCATGTTTGATTGACTCTGCGGGGCGCGTCACACTCAGAGCTGTCTGACTTTCTGTGGCTATGAACAGGTGTGGAAGAAGCTGCACCCAGCGAGAGGAATCAAACATGGCTGAATCTCAGAAGCCATTTATTCCCCCTCCCTCACTCTCCTTCTCTTATCGCACGTGTAAATATCACTGATTTTTATTTTCCTCTTTTTACTTTTTATTACAGAGTTGTTTATATCTCGTTTCCCTCATCATGCAGATGAAGCAGTCTTAGTTTGTGCATTTTTTGTAAATAAGTTTCTTTTTTTCACAATTCAAAATGTAAATACTGCAAAGGAAAAAAAAAATCAGCCTACTCCTCATGTTCGTCAACGATCTTTCTCTCTCTTTCTCTGTCCCGCGGTCCAGTGAAAACTGTAAAGTCGCTGTTATCATCGTTACTCAGCTGTCTCCAGCCTGACTGTTGAATGAATATTATCAGGGTTCTGTTCCAAAATGGTCTTTCCGATCACTGACCTCTCTAAAAACCGTAACTGACACGTGTCGTATCGTCTCATGTTGCAGCAGAATCTTGAATCCCATCTCTCCCACCTACACACCTTTATCTCCTGTTGATCCGAACAGTGTAATAAATGCATCATGTTTGAAACGATGATTTTTGTCTTAGTTTTTTACCATTTAAAAAAAACCTAACATTTTTGTTAAGCACCTTACTGCCCAGTCGCCCTTTTTACAGGCTGTAGATTCCCCACATGATGGAGCTGTTCAGTCAGTTTTACACATGACCGCCTGAGACAGTTACAGTGAAACATATTCAAGATGCATTTTTCATTGGTTTTTTTTAGGCCTCCTGACATTTTACTGCAATTAAAGGAACAGTTATTATCTATCTGTCTGGTCTCAGTCAGGTGAAGCTTTGTACTCCACAAAACATTTCTGGAGCTTAACAGAAAAACAGTGTTGTAGTATTCTCAAACAGCTGAGGTTGATGGGGACTTGATTCAAAACTTTTAAAAAAAACAACATAAAATGGCTCCATAAAGCTCGTCCGACATAATCCAAGTCTGCGGTAGCCCTGAGGTCCAAAATTGATTTGAGAAGATGTTGTTTACACCTTTTTTTTTTTTTTTTAAGATGAGATCTTCACTGTAGCTGCTGAGCTAAAGGCGATAGCACACTCAAGCTAATTCAAGCTCAAGCTGAGTAAGCAGGAAGTAATTGACATATTCTTAAACCAATTTTGGATCTCTGGGCTTTGGGAGACTTGGATTACACTGGACGAGCTGCATGGAGCAATTTAATGTTTTGTTCTGTTGTTTTTTGTTTAATTAAAAAACGGGTCCTCATCTACTTCAGTTGTTTAGGAGAATGATGCAACACTGTTTTGCTGTGAAGCTCCAGAGATGTTTTGCAGACGACTCAACTTGACCTGACTTGAGGTGAGGCGATAATGAGTGAATTTTCTTTCTTGGGTGAAATGTTCCTTTAAACAAATTAGTCACCCCACAGAAACCACAAGGACGGAGGACTCATCACTGTTCAGATGCTGATAATATGCCCAAGTTGACAACAGTCAGTCTCGCAGGTTTAGAATAAGAAATTGCATCACATCAAACCAACCTCAGATTTCTCTTCATTTTCAAACTTTACAAACTCTCTTTACTACCTTCTCCTCAAAACCTGTGAACAGATTTTGATGTGTAAAATCATTTTAGTTCCCCTTCAATTGTTGTTCCTTTTATTTTTCTTGCCTGTAGGAGGCGTAGGAGAGACGGGACCTGCATGTTTTTGTGTCTTTTCCTTCCACATATTCAATCAGTGTCATTTTGGAGCAGAACTCCGTCTGTGTGGTTTATTATTACTGTGCAGTATTGAGAAGAAAAAGAAAAAGACTTGACTGCAGGTGTGTGACGTCTGACTCGTGATCTCAAAAGTGTTAAGTTGGACCAGAAATCATTGATATCCAGCTATAAACTCAACATGGGCATTTTGTATTATGTGCTGTACGGCATTCAGAATTGCTGCTAACGATCACGAGATGTCAGAGATAGAAATCTGTGTTGTGACTGCAGACTGTGTGTGTGTGTGTGTGTGTGTGTCTGTGTGTGTCTGTGTGTGTGTGTGTGTCTGTGTGTGTGGTCAGGAAACATGCAGAAAACTCAGTTCGTGTCACTTATATTTGATTTGTTGTACCCCTCATGCTGTTATCATTGGTCTCCTCCGTCCTGGTGGACTGATGTGTGATGGACGGAGAAAGAGAGAGAAACGAACACAAACCTGTCTGTCTCTGTTCTGTGTGTGTGTGTATGTTATGGACTCATTTACTGTAATAAAGTGATGAAGCTGTGTTTACATCGTGTGCACTGTTTCTCTTCCTTATTCAGAGGTAATCGACTGGCATCAAGTTTAGTTTGAGACACATGAGTTCTCCTTCATATTCTGCCTGATGTTTTCATCCCTTATTCCCTGAGAGGTTCATGAACATGTTTGAAGAAAGAGGAAGAGGGAGAACATTTTTAGAAATTGAACATATACATATATATGTGTTAGTGCCTCTGAAGTTCCTATGATGTTGACCAAAAATGTCAACTTTTCTTTTCTTCAACTCAGTAAAACTTGAGTTGAGTGGCACATTTCTGCTGGCATGTGAATTTTTTGTAAGCTATTATATTTTGTTTCTTATACACCACATGTTGATTTATTTAACACTGAGTTAAATGAGTATAAGTAGTTGCTAAAGCTACTTTTTTTTTAGCAGTAGTGTTACAAACTACATTTCTCCAGGGGTATAAATGTAGTTTGTTCAAACTGCTGCCAGGCTGAACTACATGTAGTTTTACAAACTACTGCCAGCAAAGTAGCTTCCCCAACATTGCTTTTGTGTACTGTTACAATACTGCATCTGTATCTGTGTATATGAGGAAGTGCTGTTACAGTTGACAGTGATGCAGCACGTAAACATCTGGAGAACATGAAGGGAAAATAAATAAACCAAAAGCATCAGTTTGCCACAGTGTTGTAAAAAATGTGTTACTTTGGCCCTGATGCAGCATGTAATCCTCAAAGTAACTTGTAACTATAGTTATCATATAGGTGTAGTGTAGTAGAGTTAAAAAAACTGTGAAGAATTAATTTCATTGTAGGGAGGGTGGGTGAATAAAGTGTCAAAGCACTAAATTGCTGACGTGTTATCAGTTCAACAAAAAAAGTGAAGTAAATCTCATTTTACCGCATTATAAAACCTTTATTTTGTCATTTTTTCACAATTTTCCCAAAAATGTTCACATACAACAAACTGAACAATTGTACTATTAAATATCACACATTTGACTGCCGTAGTTCATTTTACAGAACTAAGGTTCATTATATTCTTAAGATTCACAGTGGTCTTGTTCCACAGACGAAGGGATGGCTCTGTGTACAGCTCACATGACCCCAGGCGGAGTAGCCTAAGAGGCAGGTCAGACAGAACATTTCAGTTTTTTAGAAGTTGGTAAGTGAGCAGAGAGCAGATTATACATGAAAATATATCACATAATATTACTGTACCTGATCGGTTTATCACAATACAGTGCTCTCTGTTCCAATAACTGTTGGGCTTGCCGTAAATCCAGTTTTTGTAAGAAAAGCTTGAACCGTCACTCCAGAACCAAACATTATACTGTTAAACAAACACAATTATTAACTGTCAAACAAACAGAAACTGCAATTAACAAACACCATGCTTTCACAGAAAATCCGTACAGTAAATTTCTCAAATTGTGCTTTTGCAATGCATGATAGGTAATGATTAGGAATATCACGGTAAACTGCTGTCAATCTGAATTAAAGAGGCACTCTGAAGTGACTGTGAAGAAGTTAAAATGTTATTTATCTCTCTCTCTATATATATATATATGTGTGTGTGTGTGTGTGTATATATGTGTGTATATACATATATATTATGAGATTATGAGACTGTGAAATAAGTATACGGCTGTGAATTTACTGCAATTATTAGCCAGTAACTCTGACATTGTAATCAAATTGACTACATTTGAGGATAAAGAACAGATCTTAAACTTGGCTTCGTCTTTAAGTCAGTCATTCTGTAAAATAAGGTTTTGTTCTCTACCTGCACAGCATCATGACCACCAAGCCAGGCTTGAGAAAAACCACCTGTGTTGCTCCTCACAAGCTCCTGGACGAATTCATACTCTCCTTGGTTGTGGATGGAGGCAAGGTTGGTACCGTAATGCACACAGTAACGCTGCAAAAGAAGAAGATGGTAATCTTTTGATGCACACAGTAACAGGACAAATATCTGTTTGGAGGATGAAATCATTATGATTTAACTGTGGAATAAAGTGTCTGAGTGTACCTCTGCATCTGCCCAGGTCGTTTTGTTGTGGAAGACAGTGAAACATCTGGATCCAAATTTGGACCAGCCGGGTGGACAGCTGCTTCTCTTTCCCTCAACCAGAAGTTTTACTTCTTCCACTTCAGTCTCAACAGGCAGCTCCCCATCTTCTAAAAAAATGTAAATAGATACTCATGATTACAGAATGGCTTCTTTTGATTAATTACATTTTGTCTGAACAGCAGAAAAATACATTTTCCTTGGAGTCCCAGTTACCCCTCTTACCTTGGTGAATCTCCTCAGCAGCTGGCACCTCCTCTACAGGCACTATTGTGGGAAAAAAAGATAAAACTGTCCTTAACTATCTAAAAAAAAAAAAAAAAAACTTTTTAAACTAGATTCTGAAAACTGTTGATGGGTTCAGTGTTTTCACTGAGGCTCACCTGCTGTGGCGGTCAGAGCCAAGGCGGCACAAAGATAGATACTCATGATTACAGAATGGCTTCTTTTGATTAATTACATTTTGTCTGAACAGCAGAAAAATACATCTTCCTTGGAGTCCCAGTTACCCCTCTTACCTTGGTGAATCTCCTCAGCAGCTGGCACCTCCTCTGCAGGCACTATTGTGGGAAAAACAAGATAAAACTGTCCTTAACTATCTAAAAAAAAACAACAACAACTTTTTAAACAGGCATTTGGTTTTTATGATTAAAAGATGCAGTTCCATTCTCAAGTGTTCAAATTCAAAACGTAGAGTCAAATTTTTAAACTAGATTCTGAAAACTGTTGATGGGTTCAGTGTTTCCCCTGAGGCTCACCTGCTGCGATGGTCAGAGCCAAGGCGGCACAAAGATAGATACTCATGATTACAGAATGGCTTCTTTTGGTTAATGACATTTTGTCTGTACAGCAGAACAATTAAATTTCCTTGGAGTCCCAGTTACCCCTCTTACCTTGGTGAATCTCCTCAGCAGCTGGCACCTCCTCTACAGGCACTATTGTGAGAAAAAAAGATAAAACTGTCCTTAACTATCTAAAAAAAAAAAAAAAAAAACTTTTCAAACTAGATTCTGAAAACTGTTGATGGGTTCAGTGTTTCCACTGAGGCTCACCTGCTGTGGCGGTCAGGGCCAAGGCGGCACAAAGAAGCAGAATGATCCTCATTTTGTACAGTGATGAGCTGGACTGCTGCGATGCAAGAACACAACATGTTAATCTGCTGTTAAAAGTTTGAAGTGTAAATGAAACTCTAAATTTTCAAATGAATTAAGTTTTAAAGTCTCACCTGTGTCAGTAGTGAAACCTCTTAGCTGAGTGTCTTCTGCTCTGTGAGGCTGCAGAGTGAAGCCACCTTAAATACCCGACCAAGGACTTGGCAGGGTTTGACGAAACAATGTTCAGCTGATTTATTGGCTACTATTATCACTGAAGTTTGATCTCTTCGATTGAATGATTGCAGAACGAGGAAGTACATTTCTTTTCCTCTCTTCCTTGAAATTGTAGTGAAATGCATCTGTTCACATGTGACTGGTTATTTATTATCTAGGTATAAATGAAAATGAAGACAAAATTAAGTTATTCATATTTGTATCATATGTGAGTGACCTTTTCCACATTTGCATTAGAAGTCTGTCATGTGGAAATAATATATAACAATAGATATTTACACGTGACAATCATATGTGAGTGTTATTGCATGTGGATTAGAATTTCCATATGTGGAAACACAACATAGCACATGAAATCACTTGAAATATTCTCCTTTACAGTTGAATTCAACATTTTCACATGAGTGTGAACAAAAAAAAAAATGTTTTAACATGAGGACATTTTCATTGGTGTGTGGAGAAAAGCCAGTCATATTCTGAAAATGTCCAGTCCACATTACATTTTTTCCCTTCACATGTTGAAATGTGAATATGATGGTAAAGATATTGTGTGAAAATAGTACTTAAAAGTGAGAGTTACCCGTATGAATAGTACTTGAGTAAAAGTCTTAAAACATCTGGAATTAAATGTACTTAAGTATCAAAAGTACTATTAAAAGTAAAATGATTCATATTTACATGTATATGTACGCTGTGCACTGTGGGCCGGCCGATCTAAGCACACATCTTATTTCTTATTATCCAAGTGTTTGTTTATTTTGTTTTATTTTATTTATGTATTTAATTTCTAAATCTGATCACCATTAAAACAAATGATATGCAAAATGTGCTGCTTTGTCTAAAACCAAACAAACCACCAAACTACCTGCTCTTCTTTTAGAACTATTAGTTTGATGGGGTGCGACACTACAAATGCTAGAACTGTATTTTCCAAACCTTGTTGGTAATGATCAAAAATGGTTTTATGAAAAACAGACAAGGATCTCATAAAATCCGGCAGGTTCTGAACATATTACATGAAAAACATAATTTCAGAGATACAGCTGTGTTATCCTTAGACGAAAGTCAAGCCTTTGATAGGATCGAGTGGAGCTTCCTCTTTAATGCGCTCCCACGGTTTCAAATTGGTGTTAATTTTTAAAGGTGGATAAAGCTCTTGTATACAAACCCAACTGTTGAAATATTGACTAAAAATAATGTTTCCAAAACCACTAACTCTCCAGCGATCCACCAGACAAGGATGCCCGTTGTCACTTCACACTCTTCAGAAGAAGAAAAAAAACATAAAAAGGACACAGGTCATTATGGACTGTCCCTAGTCTCTCACTTGAATCTGTCTTTTTTCTTTTAAAGAACTGTCGTATGTCCACTGGGCACTGGCAGGCCACACACACACACACACACACACACACACACACACACACACACACACACACACACACACACACAGAGTAAAGCTAGGAGTTATCTTTCACACATCTCATACCTGTGTGTTATAAATAGCCTATGGCAAGCTGTTTTAACATTTAATAGCTTGTCTGAATATGTATTGCAGATATCTGTAATTGAATTCGTCCTAGTCAAAAATAACATTTAAGATATCCACAACGTCATTCTTCCTAGGACAAATCACGTCACTTTTGCCATTCATGTGTATTGGGCTTCCAATTTCAGATATCCACAATTACATTCTGGATATCTGCAATAGAATTCTTACTAGGAAAAACTCCCATTTCAGATATCTTCGATCCAATTGTTACTAGTCATAATTTTCATTTCAGATATCCAAAATGAAAAACTAATTTAGAATATCCAAAAACACATTGTGAGTAGTAAAAATGTCATTATGGATATCCACAATATATATATACAGATGTCCACAATTGCATTTTTACTAGTCATAATACGAATTGTGGATATCCGAAATGACATTTTTACTAGTCACAATGTATTTTTGGATATTCAAAAGTTACATAGTTTTTCATTCGCTTTGTCTGCGGATGACATAATCCTTTTTCTAACAAACTTAAAAGTTAGTATTCCACAACTATGTGGAATGTGGACAAGGACATTGATGGCCTGTCCAGCTTTGGAGAAACGAACATATATTTTGATAAATAAAAAAAAAAAGAAAGAAAAAAGCTTTGCTAACTTATGGAACCCTTACATAGACTTTTTGGAAACTCTGATTAATTTGGACCGTCCTATAAGTTGTACACTACTGTGACTTTATTTGAATCCATTTCTTAATTTTTCCTTTTTACTTAATTGTATTTTATTATTTTTCTATTTTTTATTTTACTTGATTTTGCCAGATTGGGGGATAATGTGTTAATTTCATGTGTAGAAATGTTTATGTTTAAGTGACTATAAAAACCTCAATAAAGATATATTTGGCTCTGATGCAGTAATCGGCAAAGTAACAAGTCACTAAAGTTATCGAATAATCAAGTTGAGTAAAAGTACAATATTTAACTCCAACATGTAGCGGAGTGCAAGTATAAAGAAGCAGAAAATACAGTAGTACCTAAAGGTATATTAAAGTACAGTACTTGAGAGTAAATATACTTAATTGTAATGTAATTAAGTACAACAATTTTTAGGTACTTTTTGACTTTACTCGGGTATTTCCAATGTGTGCTCCGTTATACTTCTACTACACTGCATTTTGAATTTAGTACTTTTTACTACATTCATTCGATCTCTTCAACAGAATGACTCAGAGTTCATGACACAGTATGAATCTGGGCTAGGTTATGAATCAGTGTGTTTATGGTTTACTGTTAATAACACCGGTCTTAAAGCGGCCATACGTTGTAAAACTTACCAATAGCTAATATAACAATTCCAAAACATACTAATAAAAATATTGTCATATCAGAGTTCATGACACAGTTTGAATCTGGGTTGGATTATAAATCAGTGTGTTTATGGTTTACTGTTAAAACCACCGGTCTTAAAGAGGTCACACGTTCTAAAGAACATATCAGTAGCAATATAACAATTCCATAATATAGTAATAAGTGATAAATAAAGATATTGTGTTAAAAAAAAGAACATTTCCTCACATGAATAGTACTTGAGTAAAAGTCTTAAAGCATCTGATATTAAATTTACTTGAATATCAAAAGCACATGTAAAGTTTAATGTATGTATAAACTGTATACTCTCAGTTTCTATCTGATTTAATCAGAATCTGTGTTTTTTGTCCATATTGCAGCATGCAATCTGCAAACTCGTAACGACAGTGAACAGATAAACATAGCAGCGTAAAAGTACAACATTTGCCTTCAAAATGTGTGCAAGTACCTGAAAATCACTGCTGCAAAGTAACAAGTCACTAAATTTATTGAATAATCAAGTGGAGTGAAAGTACAATATTTACCTCCAACATGTGGCGGAGTGCAAGTATAAAGTAGCAGAAAATACAGTAGTACCTAAAGGTATATTAAAGGACAGTACAGTGAGAGTAAATATACTAAATTGTAATGCAATTAAGTACAACAATGTGTAGGTACTTTTTGACTTTACTTGGGTATTTCTGATGTGTGCTCCTTTATACTTCTACTACACTGCATTTTGAATTTAGTACTTTTTACTACATTCATTCGATCTCTTCAACAGAATGACTCAGAGTTCATGACACAGCATGAATCTGGACTGGGTTATGAATCAGTGTGTTTATGGTTTACTGTTAAAAACACCGGTCTTAAAGAGGTCATACGTTGTAAAACTTATCAACAGCTAATATAACAATTCCATAATATAGTAATAAAGATATTGTGTTAAAAAAAAACATTTCCTCACATGAATAGTATTTAAGTAAAAGTCTTAAAGTATCTGATATTAAATTTACTTGAATATCAAAAGCACATGTAAAATTGAATGTATATAAACTGTATACAGTGGCGGTCCTAGCTTTCATGCAACCTGGGCGATCCTCACCTCCAGCCCCCCCCAGCTGATAATATGCCCGAGTTGACAACAGTCTCGCAGGTTTAGAATAAGAAATTGCATCACATCAAACCAACCCCAGATTTCTCTTCATTTTCAAACTTTACAAACTATCTTTACCTGTAAACAGATTTTGATGTGTCATTTCATTTTAGTTCCCCTTCAAAGTGTTGTTTCTTTTATTTTTCTTGCCTGTAGGAGGCGCAGGAGAGACGGGACCTGCATGTTTTTGTGTCTTTTCCTTACACATATTCAATCAGTGTCATTTTGGAGCAGAACTCCGTCTGTGTGGTTTATTATTACTGTGCAGTATTGAGAAGAAAAAGAAAAAGACTTGACTGCAGGTGTGTGACGTCTGACTCGTGATCTCAAAAGTGTTAAGTTAGACCAGAAATCTTTGATATCCAGCTATAAACTCAACATGGGCATTTTGTATTATGTGCTGTACGGCATTCAGAATTGCTGCTAACGATCACGAGATGTCAGAGATAGAAATCTGTGTTGTGACTGAGGACAGAGCCACGTGTGTGTCTGTGTGTGTGTCTGTGTGTGTGTGGTCAGGAGACCAAAAATGTCAACTTTTCTTTTCTTCAACTCAATAAAACTTGAGTTGAGTGGCATATTTCTGCTGGCATGGGAATTTTTTGTAGGCTATTATATTTTTTTTCTTATACACCACATGTTGATTTATTTAACACTGAGTTAAATGAGTATAAGTAGTTGCTAAAGCTACTTTTTTTTAGCAGTAGTGTTACAAACTACTACTTCTCCAGGGGTAGAAATGTAGTTTGTTCAAACTACTGCCAGGCTGAACTACATGTAGTTTTACAAGCTACGCTTGCAAAGTAGCTTCCCCAACGCTGCTTTTGTGTACTGTTTACAATACTGCATCTGTATCTGTGTATATGAGGAAGTGCTGTTACAGCTGACAGTGATGCAGCACGTATGTGCATCAACATCTGGAGATCATGGAGGGAAAATAAATAAACCAAAAATAAACCAAAAACATCAGTTTGCCACAGTGTTGTAAAAAATGTGTTACTTTGGCCCTGATGCAGCATGTAATCCTCAAAGTAACTTGTAACTATAGTTATCATATAGGTGTAGTGTAGTAGAGTTAAAAAAACTGTGAAGAATTAATTTCATTGTAGGGAGGGTGGGTGAATAAAGTGTCAAAGCAATAAATTGCTGACATGTTATCAGTTCAACAAAAAAAGTGAAGTAAATCTCATTTTACCGCATTATAAAACCTTTATTTTGTCATTTTTTCACAATTTTCCCAAAAATTTTCACATACAACAAACTGAACAATTGTACTATTAAATATCACACATTTGACTGCCGTAGTTCATTTTACAGAACTAAGGTTCATTATATTCTTAAGCTTCACAGTGGTCTTGTTCCACAGACGAAGGGAAGTCTCAGCGTACAGCTCACATCACCCCAGGCGGAGTAGCCTAAGAGGAAGGTCAGACAGATCATTTCCGGTCAGTTTTTTAGAAGTTGGTAAGTGGGCAGTGAGCAGATTATACATGAAAAGATATCACATAATATTACTGTACCTGATCGGTTCATCACAATACATCCCACTCTGCTCAAATAATACTTGGGCTCGCCGTAGCTCCAGTTATTGTAAGAAAATCTTGAACCGTCACTCCAGAACCAAACATTATTCTGTGAAACAAACGCAATTATTAACTGTCAAACAAACAGAAACTACAATTAACAAACACCATTTCACAGAAAATCCGTACAGTAAATTTCTCAGATTGTGCTTTTGCAATACATGATAGGTAATGATTAGGAATATCACGGTAAACTGCTGTCAGTCTGAATTTAAGAGGCACTCTGAAGCGACCGTGAAGAAGTTAAAATGTTATATGTATATATATATATATATATATATATATATATATATATATATATATATATATATATATATATATATATATATATATATAAAGGGATAATGTATATAAGGGATAATGTATAGAACGGCAACAAATAAATTGTAAAAAGACACACCGTGTGACGTTTTTTTTCGTGTTGGCAAGTAGCCGTGTAATAAGCGGGATAATGTATAGAACGGCGGTCATTATCGGGAAAATAAGTTCCTTCAGGACGGATCAGACCCCTCCGCTTCGCGTTGGGATCCGGTTCGTCCTGTCGGGACTCATTTTCCCGATAATGACCGCCGTTCTATACATTATCCCTTACTTAACAGGGGAACACCGACGTCGTGTACCGTCACGCCTCTTTAGGAGCCGCAGCGCTTTCAGTGACGTCAACAAGTCGACAAGTCGACTTTTCTGTTAATGCCCTAATATATATATATGTGTGTGTGTGTGTGTGTGTGTGTGTGTGTGTGTGTGTGTGTGTGTGTATACATATATATTATTTCTGTAAAATAAGTATATGGCTGTGAATTTACTGCAATTATTAGCCAGTAATTCTGACATTGTAATCAAATCGACTACATTTGAGGATAAAGAACAGATCTTAAACTGTTGAATTTTCAGCATTTAATCCGTCAGCAAAACTCACATTTGTTTGACAGTGAAATTGGCTTCATCTCTAAGTCAGTCATTCTGTAAAATAAGGTTTTGTTCTCTACCTGCACAGCATCATTGCCACCAAGCCAGGCTTGAGGAAAAACACCTGTGTTGCCTCTCGCAAGCTCCTGGACGAATTCATACTCTCCTAGGTTGTGGATGGAGGCAAGGTGGGTACCGTAACTCAGACAGTAATGCTGCAAAAGAACATGATGGTAATCTTTTAATGCACACAGTAACAGGACAAATATCTGTTTGGAGGATGAAATCATTATGATTTAACCGTGGAATAAACTGTTTGAGTGTACCTCTGCCTCTACCCAGGTCAATTCTCTGCGGAAGACAGTGAAACATCTGGATCCAAATTTGGACCAGCCGGGTGGACAGCTGCTTCTCTTTCCCTCAACCAGAAGTTTTACTTCTTCCACTTCAGTCTCAACAGGCAGCTCCCCATCTTCTAAAAAAATGTAAATAGATACTCATGATTACAGAATGGCTTCTTTTGATTAATTACATTTTGTCTGAACAGCAGAAAAATACATTTTCCTTGGAGTCCCAGTTACCCCTCTTACCTTGGTGAATCTCCTCAGCAGCTGGCACCTCCTCTACAGGCACTATTGTGGGAAAAAAAGATAAAACTGTCCTTAACTATCTAAAAAAAAACAAACTTTTTAAACATGCATTTGGTTTTTAAGATTAAAAGATGCAGTTCCATTCTCCAGTGTTCAAATTCAAATGTCAGAGCCAAGGCGGCACAAAGATAGATACTCATGATTACAGAATGGCTTCTTTTGGTTAATTACATTTTGTCTGAACAGCAGAAAAATACATCTTCCTTGGAGTCCCAGTTACCCCTCTTACCTTGGTGAATCTCCTCAGCAGCTGGCACCTCCTCTACAGGCACTATTGTGGGAAAAAAAGATAAAACTGTCCTTAACTATCTAAAAAAAAAACAACAACAACTTTTTAAACATGCATTTGGTTTTTATGATTAAAAGATGCAGTTCCATTCTCCAGTGTTCAAATTCAAAATGTAGAGTCAAATTTTTAAACTAGATTCTGAAAACTGTTGATGGGTTCAGTGTTTCCCCTGAGGCTCACCTGCTGCGGCGATCAGAGCCAAGGCGGCACAAAGATAGATACTCATGATTACAGAATGGCTTCTTTTGGTTAATTACATTTTGTCTGTACAGCAGAACAATTAAATTTCCTTGGAGTCCCAGTTACCCCTCTTACCTTGGTGAATCTCCTCAGCAGCTGGCACCTCCTCTACAGGCACTATTGTGGGGGAAAAAGATAAAACTGTCCTTAACTATCTAAAAAAAAAAAACTTTTTAAACATGCATTTGGTTTTTAGGATTAAAAGATGCAGTTTCATTCTCAAGAGTTCAAATTCCAAATGTAAAGTCAGATTTTTAAACTAGATTATGAAAACTGTTGATGGGTTCAGTGTTTTCACTGAGGCTCACCTGCTGCGATGGTCAGAGCCAAGGCGGCACAAAGATAGATACTCATGATTACAGAATGGCTTCTTTTGGTTAATGACATTTTGTCTGTACAGCAGAACAATTAAATTTCCTTGGAGTCCCAGTTACCCCTCTTACCTTCGTGAATCTCCTCAGCAGCTGGCACCTCCTCTACAGGCACTATTGTGAGAAAAGAAGATAAAACTGTCCTTAACTATCTAAAAAAAAAAAAAAAAAAAAAAAAACTTTTTAAACTATATTCTGAAAACTGTTGATGGGTTCAGTGTTTCCACTGAGGCTCACCTGCTGTGGCGGTCAGGGCCAAGGCGGCACAAAGAAGCAGAATGATCCTCATTTTGTACAGTGATGAGCTGGACTGCTGCAGTGCAAGAACACAACGTTAATCTGCTGTTAAAAGTTTGAAGTGTAAATGAAACTCTAAATCTTCAAATGAATTAAGTTTTAAAGTCTCACCTGTGTCAGTAGTGAAACCTCTTAGCTGAGTGTCTTCTGCTCTGTGAGGCTGCAGAGTGAAGCCACCTTAAATACCCGACCAAGGACTTGGCAGGGTTTGACAAAACAAAGTTCAGCTGATTTATTGGCTGCTATTATCACTGAAGTTTGATCTCTTCGATTGAATGATTGCAGAACGAGGAAGTACATTTCTTTTCCTCTCTTCCTTGAAATTGTAGTGAAATGCATCTGTTCACATGTGACTGGTTATTTATTATCTAGGTATAAATGAAAATGAAGACAAAATTAAGTTATTCATATTTGTATCATATGTGAGTGACCTTTTCCACATTTGCATTAGAAGTCTGTCATGTGGAAATAATATATAACAATAAGTGTTTGTTTATTTTATTTTATTTATTTATTTAATTTCTAAATCTGATCACCATTAAAACAAATGATATGTAAAATGTGCTGCTTTGTCTAAAACCAAACAAACCACCAAACTACCTGCTCTTCTTTTAGAACTATTAGTTTGATGGGGTGCGACACTACAAATGCTAGAACTGTATTTTCCGAACCTTGTTGGTAATGATCAAAAATGGTTTTATGAAAAACAGACAAGGATCTCATAATATCCGGCAGGTTTTGAACATATTATATGAAAAACATAATTTCAGAGATACAGCTGTGTTATCCTTAGACGAAAGTCAAGCCTTTGATAGGATCGAGTGGAGCTTCCTCTTTAATGCGCTCCCACGGTTTCAAATTGGTGTTAATTTTTAAAGGTGGATAAAGTTCTTGTATACAAACCCAACTGTTGAAATACTGACTAATAATAATGTTTCCAAAACCACTAACTCTCCAGCGATCCACCAGATAAGGATACCTGTCACTTAACACTTTTCAGAAGAAAAAAAATACATAAAAAGGACACAGGTCATTATGGACTGTCCCTAGTCTCTCACCTGAATCTGTCTTTTTTCTTTTAAAGAACTGTTGTATGTCCACTGGGCACTGGCAGGCCACACACACACACACACACACACACACAGAGAGAGAGAGTAAAGTTAGGAGTTATCTTTCACACATCTCATACCTGTGTGTTATAAATAGCTATGGCAAGCCGTTTTAACATTTAATAGCTAGTCTGAATATGTATTGCAGATATCTGTAATTGAATTCTTCCTAGTCAAAAAGAACATTTTAAGATATCCACAACGTCATTCTTCCTAGGACAAAGCTTTGCTAACTTATGGAACCCTTACATACACTTTTTGGAAACTAATTAATTTGGACCTTCCTATAAGTTGTACACTGCTGTGACTTTATTTGAATCAATTTCTTAATTTTTCCTTTATACTTAATTGTGTTTTATCAATTTTCTATTTCTTATTTTAGTTGTTTTTGCCAGATTGGGGGATAATGTGTTAATTTCATGTGTAGACATGTTTATGTTTAAGTGACTATAAAAATCTCAATAAAGATATATTTGGCTCTGATGCAGAAAATACAGTAGCACCTAAAGGTATATTAAAGTACAGTACTTGAGAGTAAATATACTAAATTGTAATGTAATTAAGTACAACAATGTGTAGGTACTTTTTGACTTTACTCGGGTATTTCCAATGTGTGCTCCTTTATACTTCTTCTACACTGCATTTTGAATTTTGTATTTTTCACTACATTCATTTGATCTCTTCAACAGAATGACTCAGAGTTCATGACACTGTATGAATCTGGGCTAGGTTATAAATCAGTGTGTTTATGGTTTACTGTTAAAACCACCGGTCTTAAAGAGGTCATACGTTGCAAAAACTTATCAATAGCTAATATAACAATTCCATAATATAGTAATAAAGATACTGTGTTAAAAAAAGAACATTTCCTCACGTGAATAGTACTTGAGTAAAAGTCTTAAAGCATCTGATATTAAATTTACTTGAATATCAAAAGCACATGTAAAGTTTAATGTATGTATAAACTGTATACTGTCAGTTTCTATCTGATTTAATCAGAATCTGTTTTTTTGCCCATATTGCAGCATGCAATCTGCAAACTCGTAACGACAGTGAACAGATAAACATAGCAGCGTAAAAGTACAACATTTGCCTTCAAAATGTGTGCAAGTACCTGAAAATCACTGCTGCAAAGTAACAAGTAACTAAATTTATTGAATAATCAAGTGGAGTGAAAGTACAATATTTACCTCCAACATGTAGCAGAGTGCAAGTATAAAGTAGCAGAAAATACAGTAGCACCTAAAGGTATATTAAAGGACAGTACAGTGAGAGTAAATATACTAAATTGTAATGTAATTAAGTACAACAATGTGTAGGTACTTTTTGACTTTACTCGGGTATTTCCAATGTGTGCTCCTTTATACTTCTACTACACTGCATTTTGAATTTAGTACTTTTTACTACATTCATTTGATCTCTTCAACAGAATGACTCAGAGTTCATGACACAGTATGAATCTGGGCTGGGTTATGAATCAGTGTGTTTATGGTTTACTGTTAAAAACACCGGTCTTAAAGCGGCCATACGTTGTAAAACTTATCAGTAGCTAATATAACAATTCCATAATATAGTAATAAAGATATTGTGTTAAAAAAAGAACATTTCCTCACGTGAATAGTACTTGAGTAAAAGTCTTAAAGCATCTGATATTAAATTTACTTGAATATCAAAAGCACATGTAAAGTTTAATGTATGTATAAACTGTATACTGTCAGTTTCTATCTGATTTAATCAGAATCTGTGTTTTTTTGCCCATATTGCAGCATGCAATCTGCAAACTCGTAACGACAGTGAACAGATAAACATAGCAGCGTAAAAGTACAACATTTGCCTTCAAAATGTGTGCAAGTACCTGAAAATCACTGCTGCAAAGTAACAAGTCACTAAAGTTATTGAATAATCAAGTGGAGTGAAAGTACAATATTTACCTCCAACATGTAACGGAGTGCATTACATAGACTTTTTGGAAACTCTGATTAATTTGGACCTTCCTATAAGTTGTGCACTGCTGTGACTTTATTTGAATCCATTTCTTAATTTTTCCTTTTTACTAAATTGTGTTTTATTATTTTTCTGTTTTTTATTTTAGTTGTTTTTTTACCAGATTGGGGGATAATGTGTTAATTTCATGTGTAGAAATGTTTATGTTTAAGTGACTATAAAAATCTCAATAAAGTTATATTTTAAAAATGTGCTGCTTTGGCTCTGATGCAGTAATCTGCAAAGTAACAAGTAACTAAAGTTATCGAATAATCAAGTGGCGTGAAAGTACAATATTTACCTCCAACATGTAGCGGAGTGCACGTATAAAGTAGCAGAAAATACAGTAGTACCTAAAGGTATATTAAAGTACAGTACTTGAGAGTAAATATACTAAATTGTAATGTAATTAAGTACAACAATTTGTAGGTACTTTTTGACTTTACTCGGGTATTTCTGGTGTGTGCTCCTTTATACTTCTACCACACTGCATTTTGAGTTTAGTCCTTTTTTTTTTGTTTGAATGTTTTATTAGGGACACATTACATAGCACAGTACAGAAATACAGGTGTTGCCCTATTGTTTTTTCTTTTAACATAATAGGAACACTGAACATTGTCTCCGCATTAGGAAAAGAAAATAACCTGTCTAAAACAAACAAAAAAGACAACAAAAAAAAAACAAAAAAACAAAACAAAAACAAACAAACAAAAAAAACATGGTAAATATTTTCCAAGAAATAAGACAATGCAGTAGACTATCGTGTGGACACAGTCTGGTTGTAATAGAGTTTAGTACTTTTTACTAAATTCATTTGATCTCTTCAACAGAATGACTCAGAAGTTCGTGACACAGTATGAATTTGGGCTGGGATATAAATCAGTGTGTTTATGGTTTACTGTTAAAAACACCGGTCTTAACGCGGCCATACGTTGTAAAACTTATCAGTAGCTAATATAACAATTCCATAACATAGTAATAAAGATATTGTCATATCAGACTTCATGACATGAATCTGGGTTGGGTTATAAATCAGTGTGTTTATGGTTTACTGTTAAAACAACCGGTCTTAAAGAGGTCACACGTTCTAAAAAACGTATCAGTAGTATCAGTATCATTTCCTCACGTGAATAGTACTTGCGTAAAAGTCTTAAAGTATCTGATATTAAATTTACTTGAATATCAAAAGCACATGTAAAATTGAATGTATATATAAACTGTATACAGTGGCAGTCCCAGCAAAAAATCCTCAAAATAACTTGTTTATTAGAGTAATTGTTGGAAATTCGGGACCACACACACATTAACAGCTATAATAAAATATATACATACAATCATAAATAATAAGTACCAACAATCAAAAGAACTAGTACAAAAGAATGAAATATAAATAAAATAGAGAATCAAATTTCTGAAATGCATAAATCCTTCATCACACAGATACAATAACACACTTAAGAGAGTGTAATAATTTTACTACACTTTGAACAAGAAATACAAAATAAATATCAACCAACTTCTTGTTATAATTTCCCCACTAACTAGTGACTTCCTATTATTGGATAGTGGCGACTTCTTCTAGACTTCTAGAACATCACACATACCCAGTAATAACAACAATTTAACTGTCTGCAAAATGCTTTGCAGGGATGCAAATTCACCTGAGTCTTGCCAAGGAGAAGTAGAGGTGAATGGGTCTTCATCCTCAGGATCAGACAGCATCTGTGGAGACATGTGTGGCTGAGGGTGCTCCAAAATATTTTAAAAGTGCCCCTGCATTTGCATTACAAGACAACATATATGATCAATGCATGAAAAACACAATTAAAACCTGTAATTAAATAACACACCCTCCTTAGTTAATGGCTAATTATATACAGTACATGACATACTCCAAATGACTCAGAAAGCTATATCACAAAATATAAAATAGTGCAATATATGTCTTCTGAAATAGCTCACAGAGCTGATAATTCACTTTACTGAGCAGCACAGGACCTAACGCGACGTTTACCAAAACAATATGTGAGCTAGTCATCGTTGTGTTACATACACATTATTAGGGTAAAATTAATTAGGGGGCCAAGCCCGAGGGGCTGAGGACCAGCGGTGCTAGGAATCCTATTGTAATTGTAAAGATTTTTATTTTTATTTTTCTCCGGCTAAAAGTGGTGCTGCAGGCTAAACCGTGCAAGTGAGGGCGGTGCAATTTGGAGGGTTGTTACAGACTCCTGCGAATATCTCAAACACAAAAAACTACGTATATCCGCCTGCAGGGGGCGCTATAACCTAGGCCAACACGTTTTTGCCTATAACTCCCACACCGTATGTTGCACATTCAAAAACCTTGTATCCCCAGATTCCCTGAATGGAGCTGAATCACTTTGCGATTGGCCACGCCCACTTGCGCCTAGAAAGTTTTTTCGCAAAATCGCAAAAACTGGAAAACCTACTTTTTCCAACTCCTCCTTGGGATTTTACCCGATCTGCGTGAAACTTGGCACGTACACTCTTCAGCTGGACCTGATCTAAAGTTATCAAAAGAATTTTGCTTGGTCAAAAAATACGCTAATTATTAACGAACAAATTTCTGTAGCTAGCTATAAAAATGTCAACTGTTTGATATCTCGGTCAAACTAAATGCTATTAATACCAAATTTGGGACGGTACACCGATTTTTATGCAATTTGGTTGGTATGATGTAGGGCCAACCTGCCCCCCGCCCCAGTAGGTGAACCTGTCCCCCGCCCCAGTAGGTGAACCTGTCCCCACCCCAGTAGGTGAACCTGCCCCCCGCCCCAGAAGGTGAACCTGCCCCCCGCCCCAGTAGGTGAACCTGCCCCCCGCCCCAGTAGGTGAACCTGTGCCCACCCCAGTAGGTGAACCTGCCCCTCGCTCCAGTAGGTGAACCTGTCCCCCGCCCCAGTAGGTGAACCTGTCCCCACCCCAGTAGGTGAACCTGCCCCCCGCCCCAGTAGGTGAACCTGTCCCCACCCCTCTTCTTCCACAGTCTCTGTGAGGCTCTCAGCAGCAGACGCACCTTTATCAAATAGTGCTCCCCACACGGCAACATGACATCATTGACTTGACGTGTAAATGAAGAATACAAAAACCGGAGGAAATGAACACAAACAATTCAAAAAATAATAATAATAAGATAATAATGATTTTTGCCCATACTGCCCATATGAGAAACCGCCCCGGTTGACTTCACAAAGGCTTCCACCTCATCCACTTTGTCATCAAAGAAAAATAAAATAAAATTTATAACATATAGGTCTTTTTTTAATAATAATAATAAAAAAATCATGTTATTGGCCAACATTGTAGTTTTTAAATTGAGTAGTTAAACTACAAAAAATGACCCAAAAAGTAGTTGAAATACTTGATGCAGCACAAAATATGAATGTACTTTAACTACCAGCAAGCTACAGCAAATTGTAGTTAAGCTATGTAGTTCAACTACATGTAGTTAAAGTCTCCCCGACACTGCACAAAAGTCATTCTTGAGTAAGTATTACATTGGTAAAAGTGAAAGTATCTCAAATAAATTGTACTTAAATATCAAAAGTATAAGTAAAAGTAAACTGATGATTATTTAATCAAATATTCAGCATTTTTGTAATTATCAGAATCAGTGTTTTTTTGTTTGTTTTGTTTTTTTAATCAGATTGCAGATAACACTAATTAATTTGAAAATGTGCTACTTTGGTTGGTTATGCAGCATGTAATGTGCAAAGTAACTAAAGTTATCTAATAAAGTAGTAGTACTCGCTTACCTGGGTACATTCCATTACTTGCACACGTAGATGCCATTATATGTTTGATTTTTATCAGTGTGTATTCTGGGTATCCTGTTGTATTTTTCTGTGTCTGTGTTTATGTTGAAAAACAAGATAAGAAGCATTTATTTTTAATGTAAGAACGTGAACTCTCAGTGTTGCCCATAAACAAACGCAGTTCTTCGCCGCTGCAGTTCCGCTCCAGGCCTGCAGGGGGCGCCGCTCACGGCGCGAGGCGGCGGTTAAAACCTTCTCTGAAGTTTCCTCCGGCGTCAAAAAAAAAGAGACCGACAAAAGAGCGAAGAGAGGATCAAATCTCGAAGGTAAATCCGCCTGAAAACGAGAATGTGACAACTATTTAACAGTTACAACTTGATATATGTTTATCTAACAAAGATTTGTATCCGAAACCGTGTTCTTTATTCTCTAACAACATTGCGCTGCGCAGTTAAACGGAGTCACATGTAATACTAGCTTCCTGAGCTAGCTTCCTGAGCTAGCTTAGCTAACGGTTGATGGAAGGCCTGTTTGGACTATTAAACCGGTTATTTAAGGACGTTCTCTTTTAGAGAAGTTGTCAAAGTATGTGGCGATGGATTAACGTAAACAGCAGATTAATAACTCACAGTCGGTCAAAACTAATACAACATTACTAGAAACGTTTGACTTGAAGGGAAACGCCGAAGAGAGCGGTGTTTCACCGTGATGGCTGAAGTAGAAAACTGCTAGCTAGCTCTTCAGAGTCGCTGCGGTAACGTTACTGTTGTGAGATCAAAAGTTAAACGATTACGAACCTCAGTAAATCAGCTTTAAATGCCTCCTGACCAGACAAGTTGTGTTTGTAATTAACATAACGTTCATCAGTTTAAAGATAACTGTAAGAGCTAACGTTAGCTTAGCTATTTTTTTCTGTATTTAGACCACATAGACCTGAACTGTTTTACTTTGTATGAGCATCAGCAGAAAACCGCACTTGAGAAATGACTTCGGTTTTGTTGTAATGCATCTTGTAATGTCACTTCATTATAGCTAAGAGGAAACAGGTATGTTGGATTAGACGGTAAATACAGCAGGTACACCATGAATAAAGTAATTTAAAAAATAACCTACAACTTGAGGGAGGAGATGCACTGAAGTTGCCAGTTATCGGGTGCACTGGTTCAATAGTGCTGCAAGAAACTTAATATTCACACTAATAATATGTATTATATTCTATTCTTCTTAATGTTTATGGGGTTGACACAATGCTTTAGTAAACTGAATTCTGTGTAAGAGTTCAGTTGTTATATGATCAGCTCTTCAGTGAAAGCTGTGAGAGTGTCTACTGAAGAAAAGGTGGCCAAAAGTATGTGGATGCTTATGTGGCCTTTTTCCCTTTATTGGAGCTAAGGGACTTGAGATTTTGGTTGTAGGAAAGTTGTCATTACTTTATGCATTTTACTGAAATGTCAGGTCAGACTAATAAACTGTCTACCACAGCCTAGATGTACCTGCTGTTTTATTTTTAACTCTACATTTAGATGTGACATTTATAAATCTCAACGTGTTAGCAAACAAAATCTGTAATTGGGCCATAGAATTGGCACAGGTGAGTCATCTGTGTTCTCTGTTTGCTCTTCCTGCAGGTCAAAGTAGAGGGCCATGGCTCGTGGGCAGCAGAAGATTCAGTCCCAGCAGAAGAATGCCAAGAAGGCAGCAGAGAAGAAGAAAGGCCAGGCTGCTGACCAGAAGACTGCAGCTAAGGCCGCACTGGTCCACACCTGCCCAGTCTGCCGGGTAAGAACAACCCAGACACTGTACCTACCTACATGCTGAGGACACATGGGGTGAAAGCACTTTGATAGCTTGATTGTTGTGAGAGCAGTCGCTGCTGGAACTGGAATCACATCTCTGTTTCAATCGGCAAGAGGTTTAGCTCCTCTGCTCTTCATGATGTCCTCATTAATTTATTACTTCTGTAATTTTTTTTTGTCTTTTGTGAATAAGCGGGACGTCTCTTCTTCTGCTACCTTGACGTTAAAAGAACCATCGCCTCGTTCGATGATCTTTTGTGGAGGGTCTTCTCTCCCGCTCTTCCCTCCCGCTCTGTTTAGGCATGTTGAAAAATATGTGTAATATGTACATGATTTAAAAATACAACCG
This sequence comes from Diplodus puntazzo, assembly GCA_963678695.2. Taxonomy (NCBI): domain Eukaryota; kingdom Metazoa; phylum Chordata; class Actinopteri; order Spariformes; family Sparidae; genus Diplodus; species Diplodus puntazzo. The sequence continues at coordinate 5,436,636 of OZ023169.1, forward strand.
CAAGAAGCAGTGACTGTTTCTAAAAATAGGGCAGATTTTAATATGAATCCATTTTAGATCCTATTAGAGATTTACTTTCTCCTAAGAAAAAAAAAAATTGCAGTACTTTAGCGCTTTTCACACTGCACGTAACCCCAGGCTACGGAAGCTGTTAGCGCCAGGCTAAGAAAGCGTTAACAGTAGCACATTCCAAAGTGGGCCAACCCTAAGCCTGGGGCTACATGGTGCCAGTGTAAAACACGGCTAACATAAAAAGACTAGTAACACATAATTGGAGTATGTTCATCTTGGCCTCAAAGCACTTGTGTGCTTGACCCAGGGCTAGTAGAAGTAGAGTGTGAATTCTGTAGCCCTGGGCTTAGGTTAACCCTAGGATAACAATCTGTGTGAAAAGGGGCTACATCACAGCCTGAGGATAGCCCCGGGCTACGTTTATGCAGTGTGAAAAGTCCTTTATTGTTCTGTACTCGCCAAGGCTTTACTGATGTGACAGCTATCTGGTGTCAGGTGTCTGTGGTGAACTTAATTGTTTTGCCTTTTTATTGAATATTACATCATTGTGCGTCACAGAAAGCATCACGTTTTCCTGAGACTTTCTGCAGACTGGTTTGACCTCTGCTGAAATAAATTCTAATCGCATATATCTTCTGCTTACCCACTGATGGAAGTTTTAAATCTAACGCAAGGTCACAAAAGACTAAAGCACCAGTTGATAAATTGATGCTTTAAGCAGAGTTTGATTTGCTGTGTGGCTGCAATGAAACGTTAGTTTTATGATTTGAGCATTTTCTTGATTAATTGCTTTGTCGTTAAAATAAAAGATATTTAAATAATCGAATTGTGCAGTGCTCAAGGGAACATAATCAAACTCTCTGTCAATACAAATAACAGTCCAAACATCTTTAAATCCTCAGTTTATTAACATTGGAGAAAGAAAAGCCTAAGAGATCTAATTTATTACCTCAAGATCAAAACATTTAAACCGTGATTTTCTCTCTTTTTTTTCCAGACACAGATGCCTGATCCCAAGACCTTCAAGCAACATTTTGAGAGCAAACACCCCAAGTCCCCCATGCCTCCTGAGCTGGCAGATGTTCAGGCATGAAGTGTCGACTGGACTGGACCTGAATCTGGGTAAGACTGACTGTCGTGTTCTGTTAGCTGTAGTCAAAACCTCTTAAAAGTTTCTAAATTCTATATTCTTTGACATTGTATCAGACATGTCTTTAAAATTTCACCAAAAGCTTCTATTTTTGTACACTGAACAACTTAAATATTTAAAAAGAATTCCTCACTGAGGGTTTTTTGTTTATTTTTCCAACTCTAACGACAATAACACTAAAAAAACAACCAAACTGTCACTTCCAGATACACAATGACCACGGACTAAAATCAAGGCGTCTGAAGGATGTTGATGACGAACACTGGGACCTGTCAGTATTCACGGACAACGGGCTGGGAAGGAGGGAGGGGGTGGATGTATGTATGTGCTGTGTACGTACGTGTGTGTTTGTAAGAGAAAACCAATAACGGCGGGGCAGAAGTACACCAGCACCCCATTTTATATTTATTATGTACAACTACCTTGCTATTCCAAATGGGGGACGGGGACCGGCGAGACTGCCTGCTAACACTGAATAAAATTATCTTGTGACTAACGACCGGGAGATGTGAGAAGTCTGAACAAGCTACGATGAGAAGTAAAACAAATATTTTTGAATGCATAGCTAGCTAACAGCTGGTTGTACTTTTTTAAGCGCTGTGTCGTTCAGAGGAACGGACGGCACAGTCAAGACCCTCACTAGAGATCACATCGTGAAGAATAGACGTGGCACCAACGTGGGTTCAAAATGTATTAATCCAATAGTTTTATTCTTCTTTTCACTTGATGAGGGTGTTCATGTGATGTCACCGTGACCATCGGTGTGCACCCTCCCTGTAGTCCAGGTGACGTGTGAAAATAATGTTCACATTTTTATAAAAGCGTGAAACTTTGGTACCCGAACATTTTCAGAAATGGAGCCTCATGTTGGCCATTTCACTGAATACATCGTTTTAGCATTGACATCATAGTGATCAATGTCAAGTGAGGCTTAAACAATATATATAACACCAAAAACCAAAATATTGCAGTGTCACTTCCCTCCAGTATCATACGGCCCAAGCCATAATCAAATTACGTATTTTTGCATCAGAGCTCCTAAAGTGAACATGATGACACGGAGATGAAGATGAAGTCTTCACCGATGTTTTAATGGTGAATAATTGGCTGTGAATTCAGTGATGTTGTGAAAAGACTGTACTGTCTAATAGGTGAAAAAAGTTAAACACGCTTAAACCTCTTCACACAGAAATGACAGCATGTCTGCTGCTCTCTAGTATCAGGAGAGACTTCAGAAGTTGAGTCCAAAGTGTACAGGAGACAGCAGCTTACATCTGTGCGCTCCAGTACACTTGTACACTGTAAATGTTACTTTGCTGTGTTTAAATGGCTCTAGATTCCAACAGCAATCACGCCATTAAAAAGGCTGTCTGCTCTTGAACAAACAGCGAGCAGGACTCTCCCTTAAGGTTCACGGGTTAAGCTACCGATTCCAGCACACCCGGTTAAATGTTTGAAGAAAAGAGGCAAAGAGAGCTGCCTCCAAAAAGAAAGGAATAGTGCAAGTGTGGTGACGTAGAGAGGGACAGGAAGTTGGCCATTCTCTCCTGACGGTAGTCTTTATTAAATCACGTCTGTTGCATGGAAGTTGTGTATGTAGTAATATTCAATATGACCGGAGCAACACAGCTTAAAAAGAATGTGTTGAACAAAGATTCACTTAAAAATTGTATTAACAAACTGCAATAACTTTACCAAGTCTCATGCTTTTTATGAAAAAGTGAACATTTCACCTCAAACTCAGCACACATCGTCTGGACTAACAGAATATTAACAATGTGATTTTCCACCTTTAGCCCCTCTTTATAAATTGGCTGAAATCTGTTTGTGTAATTTCAGATTTAATGTTGGTTTAAAAGAAATAAATGCAGGGTATTAGTTCATGAAACTATTTCTTGGAGATTCATGTTTTCGTTCAACAATAGAGACACAGACTCTACAGCTATGCCTCCTCTGCTGCTCCACAGGTGTCCGCACTCAGTAACACCTCACAACAGTACCTCACGTTACACCACACAGCGACTCTTCATGGTTTCTTCTTTCGTTTCTCCAAATTCCTCTACTTCTGCTTATTTTTATGTCATCCTCCTCGGGCATGTTTCCCAACTTAATCTTGGCAATAACATCATGTTTGTCACATTTTAAGATTCGCTAACATTTTATTTGCTAATCCCTCTCTTAACATGACAACCTCATTTATGCTTTCAGCTGTTGTCAGTTTGTTTATTGACTGAAGAAATTGTAATCGGCCCCAAATTAAAAGGAAATTTGTTTAGCAACGGCCAAAATGATTAGATCTGCTCTTTTTGGTTCTTCATATTCTCACTAGCAGGCAAAACTTCACTAATTTGCTTTAACTGTATTTTTTTTTTTTTTTTACCCTTTTCAATAAATTGAACAATGTATTTAATGTGACCGGTGTTGTCGGCTGATTCTGTGTTTGTGACGAGATGTGATGTCCACTGAATGTGTGTGTATCAACATCAGGCTTGATTTAATGTTAAACCATTATTGTTTGGTAGGTCTGTATACAATATCAGAAAATAGTGAAAAAAAGCCTGTGACATTAGTTTTCGGACCAAAAGGTGACGTTTATAATTGTGTTAAACAGTCATACAATGACCATGAGATGAGAGAATGTGAGTATTTCTTTTATTAATTCAATACAATTTAACATTTTCTCTTCATATAGACTCTAACAATAGAAATGCTGTCATTTAATATCTTACTTGTATACAAACAAATAACAGGCATCACTGATGGCATGTTTGTCCATCCAACATCATTTGCCATTTAAAGCTGTCTGAACACTAAATCAGAGTTAATTTATTTGCAGCTGATAAAAAGATTCCAGCTTTCCCGGTTTGGTTAAAAGTTGATGCAGTGAAAAAATGTTTGTACTCGTGGAAACATGAGGAGGAAAATAAACATCTGTTACTATTTATGAAGCTGATGGATGTTTGATGAGAGAACACTTAAAGTTATATACATAAATATTCAATATTATCACATTATGCCCAATAACCTACTGAGTGATGACAACCAGCTGACAGTTTGGACATAAACAATATTATTTTTTAAAAAAAAGAGCGAAAGCTTCTTTGATGAAAGATAATTGAGTCACTGATCCTAAATCAGCACTTGAACACATCAGACAGATACCTGTTAAATAATGCCTTTATAATCCAAGTTTCTGCAGAGTTCATGTTTGAAAAACAAGCAAAAAAAAAAAAAAGCACTCCATGTAGTTTTGTGTGTTTTGGACTCTTGAGTGGAAGTTTCTGACTCTCATAGACACCCGCAGGTCTTCACCACCATGTTCCGGTGTTTCTTGAGGATGACGTTGTTGTTGTCGTCGTAGAAGAGGACTGAGATGGGGCTGAGCTTGGTGGGCGCGCAGCATGCCTTCGGAACCTCGTCCGGCTTCAGGAGGTGGACCTGCCACAGCAGAGCGACGCACAGTTCATATTTACAAGTCAGTTATAACCAGCAGAATGTACTTAAAGTGTCAAATTAAAGCTACATGTTGGGATGAGAGAATATTAGGGTGAAGCAACAGTGTGAGTTGTGTTGTAATCAGAGTACCGACCACTTGCTGGATGAGGGCGTGGTTTGTGGCGTTCATGCAGGAGCCCAGAGGATAAAAACACTCTCCGTCACAGTAGTAGGCAGAATATCCAGGCGGGGCTAAAACCCAGTCCTGAACAGAACCACAGAGACACAGTTAATGATCCACAGCAAGAAGCTAGCTGCTGTCTTTGTCCATCAAATGATGGAATGAATCGTTTTTGATCCACTAAAGATACGGAGGGGAAATAATCAACTGTTTTCCTTGTAATGATACTACGGAAGCCCTGAGCGGAAAGTGAAGGTCATCCATTTTCTGGCTGATCTAAATTGTTTTCTCTCCTGTGTTTCTGAGTTGAGACCCGGTTTAAATCTGTGAAAATGTGCAATATTTTTTTCCAGGAGAAAAAAGACTTGATGTCTGAAACCGAGTGGGGAAACAATGGCAGGACATTTTCTTCATGTGTAAGTGAGTGAAAAGAAAAATCTCAGGAGAATTATTTTCTCAAAAACACATTTTTCTCCTGAAAAACTTTTTTTGTTCACAGGAAATGTTTTTATCTCCTGAAAAAAACATTTTTCTTCACTCGGTTTCACTGGATTTTTTTTTTTTTTTTGTAAAATCAAGTAGAAAAGATTTTTGGTGAAAAGATTTTTTTCCATGTTTGAAACTGAGTGGGTTAAAACAAAGTTTTGGCAGAAGAAAAACGCTAATTTTTCTGATTGTGTGTTTTTATAAAACTCATTTTGACCACAGGAGGCTGAAGAGCCTTGTGTTATAAAAGTTCCAAACACTTTCATGTTGTCTTCCAGGGGAGTTTTAATATCTCCGTGCATATTAAACACAAGACACAGCGATTGTGTATAATAATTGTGCAGGTAACGTAACATTACTGTCATGTCCTTGTCTTAGTGAGGTGTGTGTTAGAATTGGTGAATATAACAAGTTTTACCAGGATAATCTTCCTGGATAAAGCTCCTTCATTTTTATCCCGTCTGTGAGAAATTGTGGGGGGAAAAATCATGTGAAGAGCATAAACGGAGTGAAAAACAACATTTCTGTTCCTGGGAAAAATCTGGTAGTGACCATGAGAACATAAACTATGAAGTAACATAAAAAGTCTTGTATATCAGATGTTGCTGGCTGATCTGACTTGCTGATTAAAACACAATATTCTGACGCCGATGGGCAGATTAGCACCAATTCTAACACTTTCCTCGCCTAAAACTCCCCTGGAAGAAACCATTCAGGCTTTAAGTTTTATTTGGAGCAGGATCGTGGTGCACTTCAGCCTCTTGTGGTCAAAATGAGGATTGAAAACACAAACACTTAAAAAAAAAAAAGTATTTCTTCTTCCAAAACCTTCTGTTTCACACACACACAATAAAATCTCCTGCCAGACGTTGTTTTTTCTGTTTTTTTTTTTTACATGAAAAAAATCTGTGGAACTTTTTTCCACAGATGGTAAAAAAAGGAACGGAGAAAGATGTTTTTTTCCCACCAGCTCTCAAGTCAAACACACAGGAGAGAAAAAACATTCAGATCAGAAAAAGGACCAACAGAAAGAAAAGATGTGTTCACTTCAGAATATAAATCAAAGAAGTTAAACAGTGAGCTGACCTTCCAGCCCAGGTCACTGAAGCTGACGTAGAGCTCGTGTTTCTTACAGGGCTGACCTCCGTTGTTGGCTGGACTCCGATCTGAACACATTCAAACATTTGTTACAATCAGAATGTTGCCTCGGTAAAATTAAACGGGTTCAAGAATGTGAAATCACTAAATTCATTAAGTTTTCAGAGAACAGTTGAGATGTTTTATCCATACATCCTGTTTCAGTGTAATTTACTTTAATTCAGAGTTACTTATTTATATCTGCAGTGACTTTAAATCATTAAATTGAGAAGTGTGGGCGCTCACTGTGGATGCTTGGGACTGGGAGGTCGTATTTGGGTTTCTTCCTGCGGGGATGAGGCTTGACGGCTCGCGGCGGCCGACACGGGACCTGGCTCTCCCTGAAGAAGGTCACCATGAAGGGCTGCTTGGAGCGAGGCCCCCGCCGGCCCACCAGCCCGATCCAGCCTGCAGACAGGGAGCGGTCTGAGAGGGGAGACGAGAGATTTGATCAGACGGTATTAAAAGAGGAATGTGACGGCTGTGTGGCCCAGCGCTGCACCCACCCTCCTCCGTCTCCACGTAGAGTCGGATGCCCAGGTTGCTGCGGGGGTGGAGGAGCCAGTGGTTGGAGGCCGTGGTGACGTCGAAGGCCAGCCAGCCCTCCTGTCCTGCCGGCACCGACTGCATGTCGAGCAGCACCAGCTCAGGCTCTCTGAGGGGATAAACATAGAAACATAGTTCACTGTTTCATGGCTGCTTTTGAATCAACACAAAACCAGCAGATAAAAAGAAAGAATAAGTGGAGAAAGTCACCTGTGTCTGTTATCTCGTTGGATCTCGTAGACGGAGATGTGCAGGGTTCTGTTGGCCCTCTGGCCCATCGTCAGGGTCTTATAGATCCGAAACTCCGCGGCTGTCACCGTCTCACCCTGAGGGAGCGGCGTCAGGTCGAAACGAAACTCCTTCCAGTATGGACGAGGCTGCAGGAGGTCGCGCTCCTGCTCCACTGCAGAGACAGACACATTAATGTGTATCAGACAAGCAGAGAGAGAAAACATACAAACAGAACTTCAGGTATTTAGAATGCAGAAGGCCTCAGACTGATAGATGTCAGGCTAGTGTTTCCCTCTGTTTACAGTCTTTGTGCTAAGCTACGCTAACAGTCTGCTGTCCTGCAGACATGACGGGGATATTATTATCACTCTCAGAATGTCAAAGCATTCCTTTAAGTAAAGTCCGAGTAAATTGAAAACAGTACTTAAAGTTACAACAAGGAACTTTTAACTAGTTATGAAACAGTTTTATTATAAAGTAAAAAATACTTTATTACTGTACTTGAGTAACTTTCCTCCCTACATTTGAAACACATCTGTACTTTCTCCTCCTTATTTTCAAAACAAGCGTGTTACTTTTAATGCCTTGAAGGGGAATTATCACTTATTTTTATCTCTCGTCACACACGCTGCCTTCCCAACATCACAAGATTGATTTCAGCCTATCAGGCGTGTCAGTGTCTCGTATCTGCAGGGACTGGATTTTCTTTTTTTCCCACTTTGTTGCTGCTCGTGACGCTTTACCAACTCAAAATTTGGCTATTTGACGTCCTGGGAATGAGACTCAACAATCAACTGTCTTTGTGGTGCGTTTAGGAACATCTGGGACAAATCCTACTGATTGTAACTTTAATATGACGTGAGCTTCAGTTAGCTTTGACCAGAAATGTCCTTCAGAGGGAGACTTGATACTTTGAGCCTGTACTCTATTACTTTGACCTGAGACAGAAGTTGAATCAGTGTCTGAACTTCTACTGGAGTAAAGAACGTCTGATGTTCCTTCACGTTGACAAACTCTGATCAGACTCAACATTTTCAGCGAAAGAACGGACTGAAACAATCCGTGAAGAACAACATGTAAATGAGAAGTGAGTAGGCGAACACACACACACACACACACACACACACACACACACACACACACACACACTCCGTCCTTCACTAAATCCAAACATGAAACCGAAACACCAGTGTGGAGTGTGTGTGTGTGTGTGTCCTTGTGAAACCCCACAGGGACACATTCTCACTGGGGTTTGGCGCACACACACACATAATAGAGATACTAAGGACAGGACACCCCTGATGGGTTGGGCGTGCTCATATCAGCACGCACACACACACACACACACACACAGCAGTAATTAGAGGCACTTAGTGCCCTGAACCGCAGCAGCTGCTCAGCACACACACCACTAATTGTAGCCCTGCCTGGTATTTTTAGAGTCACTCCCTCCACAGCAGTATTTTCATCTCGCTTCGGACCGTTAGCTTTTTTTTTTTCTCTCTTTCAGTGTGTGTCAGTGGGGCCTTTAATTCTAACCAGCTGTGTCTTCCCATTACACATGCGTAGGAACACACACCCATGCCTGTTTGATTCAACTTACATGAACTACACACACACACACTGATTAGATTAGTGGTAGGAATAGAAGCTAAAATAAATCGTCTCTGCTGCGGATCAGGTGGAAAAGAAGCGTGTGTGAGAAACCTACGCGATGCTGAATGACTTTTAATTGTGTGTGTCACATAAATACACAAGCAGCCTGAAGTTATTACCGTCTGCTGATGCATTCAGCTACTGTTCTGTGTAGATTTAGCGATGTTTGAAGGGTTTCATGACAAAATAAAAGCCGCACGGTTTCAACAGAAACCCTGACGCGCGCTGTTGGTCACTATTAAACGCGTGAGTCACCTTTGTTTACAAAATGGTGGTTGGGTTCGGGGGTGGAATTGCTGTGTTTTTGCCTTGTTGACTGATAAATTTAAGGGTGCATTTTCGTCTCCAAAACAGAGGCCGAATTCCGAAAAAGGAAACCTTTCATTTGATGCGACTTCATTAAAGACCCCGAGCAGAGCGAGGAGGTGATGGTTCCCACGATAAACTGGGCGCAGATCACCGTCTCATTCCAGAGGAGCTGGAGGAAGGAAGCCATTCGGAAGAGGATGTTTAAATTTTATGATTTGACAGATAGGCATCAGTCAGGCTGCTGTGTGGTTTTGGAGAGACGCACGAACAGTCGCACAAGATCTGGGTGGTAAAGTTCAACGTTATTTCTCATATATGCAGTGAAGCTATTATATTTATTATCAACTAGAATTGAAATAACAGTAGAGAGCAGTGAGAAGTTAGAAGTGTCTTTATAAGAGTTAATGAGATGTATTTTGTCATGAAGACTCATCAGCCATCCAAGTTTAAAATAACCTCCTTCTGTTCCCAGAGACTGCAAACTGAAAAAAACTTTCCTAAACCAAAACTTTTCAAAGATATTAAAGTTTACTTTCGTCCTCAACAAAAAAAACTCAAACATCTTCTCATTATAGGAGCTGCTTTTTGGCATTTAAAGGAACAGTTCAGCTAAAAATTACTATGTTGATGGAAAGTCGAGTGAAGTTTCGTAGTCCACAAAATATTTCTGAAGCTTCTCAGCAAAACAGCATCGCACGGTTCTCCTTAACAACTGAAGTAAAAGATGACATAAACATAAAATGGCTCCATCAGCTCATCTGGAATAATCCAAGTCAACAGAAGCCATGAAATCCCAAACTGAATTGGAAAGATGTTCTTGGGGTTTACGAGCTGAATGGAGCTGTTTTAGTTTTGTTTAGTTTAGTTTTTTTTACGTTAGTCTCCAGCTACTTCACGCTGCAGCTGTTTTGCTTCGAAGCTCCAGAAATGTTTCTTTTTTTATCTTTATCTCTGCGTAAAATTCCCTGCCTGCATGTTTTAGTAATTATCTAGTTACTAATAGAACGTGAGACTAAAACTCACAAAACATGGAAACTTCAATCAGATTTAGAGAATACATGTTTTTCTCGTGATGATTATTATTTTTAGATGTTTGAATGTTTGAGACCATGGTGTTGTTTTCCGGGCAACAAAATAAAAAACGTTTTCAGAGAAGATCTGAACGGTTCCGTATCGATCCTTGTTCCTGGGATCTTTCCCGGCGTTGGGAGCGTCTCGGCGCTCGGCTCAGTGTGGCTGCAGCAGCGGTGGAGCGAGGCTGGTGGATTTAGGAATGCCGGTCTGAAATGGAAACCTACCACTAAAGTTCAGCGGTCCTGACGTTGGTTTTAATCCTCTCTGTCGGGGCGAATGTTTGAGGAACTAAAACGGTAGCGGCGACACGTCACTGTCAGTGTCATCAAGTTCACACACGGTGTAATTTCATCTGAACCACAAAGTCAAAAACTGCTCTGTCATTCGAAACTGATGATAGAAAATGTTCTCTGTTTACGTTTAAAGGATTATGATTATTATTCTTGGACTGCCTGACGACATGATGGAAAGAGACTGCCGATGACAGCTAGCCTCTCAGCTAACTCTGCTACAGTGTTTCCTGTCATATAACAGAAATAATAATGGAACAGTTTGATGTTTTGAGGAATACACCTCATTCATTAACCTGCAGCCTGTTAGCTTAGCTTAGCACAAAGACAAGAGGAAAGAGGTGGCCTGGCCCTTCAAAATAAGAAATGTGTCTGTGAGCACAGATGAAGAATTTTAATAAAAACACAACTGTAAAAAGACACATTCTTTGTTTGACGTGGGGTTGTGTGATGGAAAATGTCTCCAGGAAGTCACTGCACCCGACCGCGGAACAGTCGGGCACAAACTTCCCTGAAAAATGATTTAGACGGATTAAATAAACAAGATAACTTGTTAATCAGTGAGCTAACGAGGCGCTGATAGGTGGATGTTGTGACGTTTGGCCGGGCTAGCCGTTTCCCTCTGCCTCCAGTCTGAATGCTAAGCTTCGCTAACGCACCACTTTTTCAAATGATTTTGTCTCCAAACATGTTTTAAAAGTATATTTTGTTAAAAATGTGCTGAAAAAGAAGACTTGCACCAATTGATGTTAAGTATGAAATGAGATAAAATTTCGATGAATTACATTTTGGTACACGAGCGGCCGTGTTGACGTCATATGATGCTGAAAATATGGCGGGAAATATGAAGTCTGACAAGATGGATTAACGGGAACACGACAGTCTTCACTGAGTTGATTCATTTCAAGACTTCCAGAGTTTCTGCAGGTGGAATTTGTTTAAACCGTTCATGAAATGTGAGCTGCGTCACCTCTCCACACTGTTGTTTACTCACCCAGGTTGACGAAGCTCATCACCGTGTCGGCCTCGCTGACCACCGTCCCGAGCGGCGGCGTGTGCGTGCTGAGCGTCGGAGGAGCCGCGTGGTTGACCTGAACCAGCCTCTCCGCCGCTCCGAACTTCCCCATGCCAGGTCCGTTCACAATAATCTCATTGCCTTCGTCCTCCCCGTCAGCAGACATGGCGTGGTAGAGGTCCAGCATGAAGAGCGGCGCGGAGGAGGGCGGCCGGAGCGGCGGGTGGGGTCTGGGTCTCCCCGGCAGACCCAGGATGGACAGGATCTCCTTCTGCATCTCCTTCTTCTCGCGGCCGCTGAGCCTCCTGAAGCTGGAGTGGACGACGGCCTCGGCCTGCTGGCTCCACAGGGAGAGGAAGAGCAGGAGCAGCAGGGGCAGGAGGAGCAGGGTCCTGGGGTGCAGGAGAGGCCGGTGGCGCCTGGAGGAGGATCTGCTCGTCATCTTGCTGCAGAGACAAGAGAAGCTGTGGGAGACGTCTGAGTCCATGTCTGAGAAACCAAAACTTTTATTCCCAGTAATAATCAGCCCACACTCGAGTTTATCTTCGCTCCAGTGTTTCCAGACTGACACTGTTTTCTTCTCGTCCTCCTGTTTCAGACAAACGCAGCGCTGATTTCTGCCTGATGTGTTTAGAGGAGAGCTTTGTTTACTGCCTTAAACTGCCTCTGTTTATCTCTCCCTCCCCCTTTGCCTTCCTCTCTCCCTCTTCTACCTTCTCTAATCTCCAAGAAGAGAGAGAAGAAAAGAAAAAAAAAAACTCCCTCCTCACCCTCTGATCCACTTCTCCCTCACCTCTTAGTCGTGCAGCAGCAGAAACAGAGATAATGAGAGTGAGGGCATAATTACAAGCCTACAATGTGTTTTGAATATAGACAAACAATGCCTCTATGGAAGATCGGCCCGTGCTTTGAAGTCATAAACTCTGAGGATGGAAAGCAGTTTCACTGATGAGCAGGTGCCGCAGAGATTGCAGGGAAGTCTGAGAGCTGTGTCATCACACGCCTCCCCGGCCTCACGGGGAAATTAAGTTCACACCTGCAGTGATTCAGCCCGATATCTCCCGAGGAGCGTCTGCTGGAAACTTTTATCCAGTCATCCTTCAGTTCTTACTCATCCATTCACGGACGCTCCCCACCCACACGTCTCTGAGGCTCCAGATGTCTCTCTTAATCCAACTTATAAAAACGATAACAGCAGGAAATTGTTTCCCAGTTGTAATCCTTCAGAGAGGTGAGAGGTCTCCTCTTCGTCTTCTTCTTCTTCAGATCCGTGGCAGCTCTCGTCCACACTCTCAGTGGGAGCATGTGCAGCAGTGAGAGTGAGTCCTGTGTATGAAAGCTCAGAGTGTAACAGTTGTTCAGGACCAGGAGGGAGTTTCCCTCCCAGCCTCCGCCTCTCGACCTCTTTCAAGTCTTCAAACTCGTCTCCGCTGCTTACATCTCATCGTCACCCCTCCCAGTGGTCTCTCTGGGAGACCTCATCTCTCTCCCCTCCTTACCTCCACCCATCTATCTTTCATCCTCTCATGACTGCTTCCTTTCATAGCTACTCAGCGTCGAGTCTCAGGCGGCTTGGCGGGAAGCACTTCAAGTGGCCTGATGCCCTGTTCAATAGCAGCTCTGCTCACAGTGAGTGTAAGGAGGTTTAAAGTTAGAAGTGGATGTGATGTCTCTGAGTACGGAGACCCAGAAGGGACAAAAGACCATCTGAAGCCTGAAAGATAAAATAAGCATTAAAACGTGTTATATGTTTTGTTGAGTTGTGAACTTAAATGATCCCAAATGTAACAATGTTCAAACTTGGAGAAATCTTTTGTTTTATGCAAGATGAGTTTCATTTGGTCGCAGGTCGCTGTAACTTCTGGTGGAAAGTGAGAATATCTTTTTTCCTGAATATGTGTGAAACTGAGCAGAAAAGAAATCAGTAGAAAGAAAAAAATGTGTTTCTTCTGGTGAAATGTATTCGTCCATGTGTTTTCCAGGGAGACATTGGCTGTGTCCGAAATCACCCACTCATTCCCTTCTCCCGAGTCGCTACACAGGGAGTCCAACACAGTGGACTATATAGTGAGCTCATCGGCAGAAAGTAAAACGCACTTTCGCCGTTAATGACGTTACTACTGTCACGCAGTTGAAACGTGAATTGAAACCTCCACTCGTTCGTCCGCAGCGCAATGCATGATGGTAAATATTGCTTGGTTAGTGAACCAACGGTTGTACACCACGTTTCGCGATGCATTGTGGGATACTTTGAGTCACTATATAGGGTATAATAATTCCCACTAGACATTCGGACGGCACTACAAAATGGCGCAGTCACTATGTCGTGCACTATATAGGCAGTAGTGAGTGATTTCAGACACAGCCTTTGTTTTCGGTAAAAATAAAATTCAGGGGAACCTGTTTTGTTGATCAGGTTTACACATGGAAAATAAATTATGCTCTCTTGTTTCACTCAGTTTCACAAATGGACTGCAAAAGTTTCCTGAAAAATCCCATTTCTTTGCTCGGTTTGACATGAAAAAACTGTTTTACATGTGAAATATTTTTTCTACTGAAAAATGTTTTAAGCTCGGTTTCACACAAAAACCAAAAAGGTTTTTCTCCTGAAACAAAAAGTTTTTTTCTCCTGAAACAAAAAGTTTTTTTCTCCTGAAAAATGTTTTTCCATTCAAAAAAAGTTTCTCAACATTTCCTGTCTCCCTCACACATTTTTGCTGGAAAAAAGTTTTTTTCCCCTGAAAAATCAATCTTTTTTACTGTCCTCAAAAATTATTATTTTTTTTACTTTTCTTTCCTCTTGATAAAAGTTTTTCCACTGGAAAAACGAGTTTCTGAACTCCACTGACAACAACTTTGGGAAAACGATTCACTCGATTTCACACCTGAAAAGAAAATTTATTGTGAAAAATTTTTTATTTCACAATTTGTCCTAAAAATGTGTTGTTGTTTTTTTCTTGAAAAGAAGTTTTTTCCAGGATGAAAACAAAGTTAAACTGAAATAACAATGTTGTGTAAAATTGAGTGAAAATCGTTTTCATGTGTTTCTTTCAGGAGCATTTATTTGTCAATTTGTGAGACCGACCAAAGATATGAAAAATTCTATTGGTCGGGAGAAAAATACAAACAAATGTCATCCATCCACGTGTGAAATTAAGTGAAAAATCAAATCTTTTTTTTTTTCATGTGAAACCGCGTTAAAGTAATAGGTTTTTCAGGAGGAAGTTTTTATTGTTCATGAGTGAAAAAAAAAGGTTTACACTTTGTTAAACTGCAAAAGAAAGTAACAAAACAATCCCCCAAATCAGGAGAAAAATGTTTTGTAGGGAAAATCTGAGAAAAAAAAAGTTTTTTCAAGAGAAAGAAAAAAATGTTCATGTAAAAGTGAGGGAAGAGGAAAGGTTTTTCTTTTCACTCGCTCTTACACATTAAGAAACAAACAATCAACAAAAATCAAGCCTTTTTTTTTTACGTCAGAAACAGGAGAAAAAAAACTAACTCAGAGTTTGTTTTACTAACTTTTGTCAGTTTCAGTATTTCATAACTGTGAACATTTGTCTCTCAGAAAGGTTTTTAAAATTCTAGGAAAGCCCAAAAATCTTTAAGATCAGAGTCATGGTGGATGTTTGTAGCAGAAACTGAACATCTGCCATCGAGTAAACAGGAAAAACAACATGTTAAACACTTCTGCTCTGAAGTGGCAGTTCAGCGTTACTCTGTGTAAGACATTTTCCCATCCAGCCATTCATTAGTTTACCGAGCGGCCTTGCAGCAGCTTAATGCAAACACACTGGCTGCATGTGTGCGTTTGAACCAAAAGGCTTTGGAGGGAAGAAATGACTCAAATATAGTAGTGAGGCTCAGCCCTGTGCCAGCCCGTGTTTGTGTACTCTTTTCTTCAAAGCGGCCTGGTACTTGTGGTCACTTTGAAAGGCATGAATAACACTGACCAAACCAAACTGACCGCGGTTCATTTTGTCCTGGCCGAAAGGGCGAGTCCCAAATGCCAGGAATTAACGCTCTGCCCAATTTTGTTTTTCTTTCCTCTGCACATCTGCAACGTTGGGAGGTTTTGTCTGGAGAGATAATGGTGAGAGGAGTGACGAGAGAGGAAGAGGAGGAGGAGGAGGAAGAGCAGAGAAGCAGAGAGCTGAGGAGATGGAGTGGCGAAGAAGAAAAAAAGACGAGGAGCTGAGTGCCCGTAAACCAAATAAACCCACCAGAAATGAAAAATGACATTCCTGAGAGACAGAAGTGGTGGAACAGAGCGAGGACTGTCATCAGAGAGAGAAGGCCGGGATGACAGATGGACTGCAGGGAGGACGGGCGGAGATGGATGGAGAGTGGACAGAAAATAAGAGTGTGTGTGTGTGTACATACAGCTGCAGAGGGTGAACTCAGACCTCATCATCTCCAGTGGAACCACCAAATAAACAGAACAAAGTTATTTTCAAATTCTCCCTCTGTCTCACACGGACACATAAACTGAGACTGAGATAAATAACATGATGAATCCTGACCACCTCCACCTCCTCTCTCCACAGCAGTGAAGAACCAGGCGGGCGTGTCCTTATCTTTCTACAGGATAATTACCAAGAAATGTCCGGTTCACTGCTGCTGAGTCTGTGGGCACGCACATGAAAACACAAGAGAAACAAAACGACATCCGTTTAGATCCGTACAGGAATGTTAAACGTACGCACATGTTGACAAAAATCTTACGTTTGTCACTGCATGTTTAGAACTGTAATCAAATCCAAGACATAAAACATGTCGGATTAAACATGAAATATCTGAAAAAGAGAAATAAGAAAAGGATGATCAAGAAAATAAACTAAGAAAGAAGAAATTTTCATCTTCCACGTACGGATTGGTTCGATTTACACCTCGCTAGGCTGGATTTGATTTGAAAAAAAAAAAAAAAGGATTATGGCAAACAGAAGCGCAACCTACTGGTTCTGTGTAGCCAAAACAGGAAGAGGAAGTGTTTTGCCTGGTCACCATCTCCTGGTAACGGTGGAGCAACTGGAAAAATATCGGAGGACACAAAGAAACCAAGAGTCAACCGAAGGGCGTCCACTCGATGGAGAGCACCGGTGTTGTGTCAAAATCTGTTCCCTCATTAATACACGTCTCCTCTGACCACTGGGACTTCAACAGTTATAACAAATCCTGCCCACTTATCAATACAACTGGTGTGATCAGGTATTTTTTTTTAGGTAAAAATGGGATTCTTACATTTGTTTTTTGGTTCCGACTGTTGGTGGTGATACCACAGGGAAACACTGGGCGGAGGGGAAAATGAAAAGTTGTCCATTCTGGCTTTACTCCAACGTTTTCTTACATTTCTTTCACAAAGTCCAAGTTGACAAATGTGTACAACCCAAATTGTACAAACTAAAAGAATGATTTCACTTATTTTCAAAGAAGACAAAGAAAATCAACATGTTAACACACACACATGTTCAGACTTTCTGTAAAAAATCAAAGACAAGATCAGTTTTACTGCAAGCATATTTTTAATACAAAAACAGAACAAAAATTGTTTATAATTTTAGTTTTTTGTTTTACTTTTACACAATTGACTCCTAGTAACGCCCCTCCATGTTCTCATCATCACACAGAGTAGCACAGCATCAAAAGGTGGCGGACTCGTCTCCTGCGCCCCGAGTCCAGACTCCCTCAGAGAGACAATAAATAAATAAAAATCACCTTAGGATGTCTTCTTTCTTAGTTTTTCATAAACTTCATCTCTTACACGGAGATAAACACAGAGACAACTCGCCCCGTCAGCGACAGGACATTTGAAAAAAAGCCTAGAAGAAGAGACGCTGGGGGAGGGACATGAGGGAGGAAGCCCGCTCTCATTGGTCCGCTCTGCCCAGGTCTCCTGTCATTCATATTTGTAGTTCTCTCTACACATGAAGGGCAAACCCCTTTGGTCATGGTCTGGGAATCGTAGTCATTAGCAAAAGAGAAAAATGAACAAACAAGGCTGCCACTAGAATCAGCGACCTAGTGAATAATGTTACAATGAAGTAGAAACACACTTTACACACACATGGTGTCGAAGAGCGGAGCGGACATTTCCTTGGTACAAAAATCACAATTTTCTTTAACCATAATACTAAAATCACTCTCCGCGACGTGTGATATGACATGAAACTGAAAAATAAATAGATTCTTCTTTCAAGCTAGATAACAAAAGTACAACTGGATTATAAATTAACCAGAACACAACGAGAAGAGAAAACAAAATGACATTCGCAAATTAAACATTTTTGCATACAGTGACTCAAGTTGATGACCTTTTATTGTTTCCTGTAACAAAGACACACATGATAACACACCACGTCTTGTGTGTGTGAGAGAGAGAGTGTGTGTGTTTGTGTGCTGCTGGGTTGCTTAGGGCAACACAGTGTAGACATTAAGGTGGAACTGCAGAGGAAGAGACAATTAGTGCATGCTGGTTGTCGGACTCGGCGAACACGGTCATTAACATCGGGTTAGGTTACACATGTCGTATATTGTCAGTAATGTGCTGTTAGTTGAGTGTGTCACCGTAAAAATAGTCCTCTCTATTGCCAGTTTGTGATTTCTGTGTGTCGGATTGTTACGCCGGCATGTGACAAAACCGCACCGCCCTTTGCTGAAATGCACACACAAGGCCGATCTGAGCGTTCCAGCGGTCGGGAGGAGTCTGCTCTGCGGTGTGTGAGTGTGTGAGAGTTTGCCCTCAGCTGCAGCAGCACCACCACCGCCACCGTCACCACCACCGATCCTCCGAGTCTGAGGTTAAGCCGGTGTGTGTGTCGGACAGCGTTTCCTGCCTCCCTGGCTCTCCACACACACAGATCTGCTGAGGTGACGTTTTTTTGTCTTTTTTTTTTGTTTTTTTCCCGCCGACCAGTCAGGAAGAAGCGACATGGCAGTCGTTGCATATTTCTTTTTAAACTCATCGCTGAGGCATCTGGCCCGCAGGCCAAAATAATAACCCACAATTCTTTCTCTTTGTCCTGAATGTCATGTGAGCTCTTTTGTTTGTGTAGCTGCGGTGGTGGTGTTGGTGTGTCGCACCCCTTCCCCCGCCTCTGTTAAAGTGTGTGTGTCTGTGTGTCGGTGTGGTATAAAGCAGTTTAAAGACTTTCTGTCGCTCTGTTTGAAGAGTGAAACACAAAGTAAGGCAGCATCACGTCAAGTCCGGTGGGGTTTCGGTTCCGCGCTGGTGGGGAACTGTTGAAGACGAAGCAGAAGACTGGAAGGCAAAATGTGGGTTGCTTCTTAAAGGGCAAAAGTCGGTTTGGACCCCACGGACTCTGGCCTGGACTGCCAGACCAGAACTCTGCTCGTCCTGTGCATGTCTTCAGTCTGTTAGGAGAGCGGGGAAAGAGTGAGAGGGAGATTCAATCATCCTCAACCTTTCCCCTGGAAAATGTCAGTCATAGTGCACAAATTCTCCCTCAGAATGAAGAGCTGGTACACAACAAAATGGCCGTCGACTGCGGTCCACCGTCTGTGGCTGGCGTTATTTCTTCGCAGACCCGGTGGTCTTTGGGCTGGGGGCCTTTTTGGAGATGGTGGGGATCTTGGAGGGTTTGGCCCCGCTGCCGGGTCGTCGCGGGGTGTCCGAGGCGTCGGAGCAGACGGAGCGAGCGTCTTGCAGCTCTGATGCGTCTGAGGCATCACTGCCGCGGCGACTGCTGGCTCTGCTGCCCGCCCGGCTGCCGGCTCGGCTGGTCGGACCGCTGACGGTGGATCCCCCTCGCTTTGGATCTGAATGACGGGGAGAGGAGGAGGGAGGAGAGTTGGAATGAGCGGGCACACTATATATCTGTATCAACTACATTCATACATTATTTGTATCTGTGCTACGGAAGCCCGGAGGGGCAAATTTATTTTCTGAGGTCTCATCGAAAGTGTTTCTCTCCGGTGTTTATGACTTGAGATCTGGTGAAAAAAGGTTTTACCAGGATAATCTTTGAAAGTTCCATAAATAATTCATCTTTAGGGGGAACGCTTTTTTTATGTCAGGAGACAAAATGATTTTTTCCATGTGTGAAACACATGGAAAAGGTTTCGGCAAGAGATTTTTATTTTTCAAGGCTCATTTTACTCTGAATGTTTGTTTTTTTAAACCCAAGCTGACCTTATAAAAATGTTCTTTTTCTTCTGCCAAAACTTTTTTTTTTTCCCCATTCAGTTTCTCACAAATAAAAAGATACAAAATCTCTCAGTTTCAGACATGGGAAAAAACAACTTTTTTTTTTCCCTGGAGGAAAAAACATTCTCCACTGAAATTGTTTTCAATTCCGATTCATCCTCAGCTCTACTTCGTGCTCAGTGCTTTTTTAGCAAATGTTAGTCCGTAACATGCTAACCTACGAAGATGAACATGGCTGATTTTATACCTGCTGAAAGTCAGCATGTTAGAATTGTGATTCGCGAGTACATGATTTGAGTATTCTGCTCAAATCATCACTGTGCCGACAAAAACAGAGAATTAGGGTTTAAAATGAAAACCAAACATTTTCCTACATAAAATACAGAAAGTAGAAAAGTGTCCGTCGTCTCACCAGTTCGTGATGGTTTGCTAGCTCCTCCGTTCTCTCCGGTTAGCGATCCTCGGCTCGAGTGGAACGTCGGCCTCTTTAGTTTGGAGCCCGACGCCGCCCCCTGCAGGAGCAGACAGGAAACATCAGCGGAAGACTCGACTGTGGAGCTGAGCTGATTACTGATCTGCATCACGTCAGATACGCATTCACATTTTAAACACTACAGGATCATATTACTGCTAAGGTCCCGTTCAGAACAAAGATTCCCGACAAGACCAAACTGTTTTGTTTTGTCACAAATCTTTGGTCTCAACTGGACTTGAACAGAGAAACATCACACACACATGAACACTAGACGCAAACAGACCGACAATGAAAGATCTCACGACAAATGAAAACTGCAGACACACACAGGTTTGTACAAATGATTAATAGAACTGTGTGACTGTGAGATTTTCGTCTTCAACTAATGATTATTTGATTGTTTTGATCATTGAGTAAGCTGATCAACATCCAAACACATCAAGTTCATTCATAAAAAAATATGAATCGAGAAGTGATAATTCTGTACACTGACCTTTTCTAATTGTATAATATAAATATATCAATTAAAGCCATTTTACACTATTACACAATTATAAATTAAATTGCTCAGCAATTAATTTATCATCAGTCAATTCATTAACCAATTGTTACAACTCTTCATTAAGGAGGTGATACGATTCACAAAATATTAAAAAACTATTAAACTGTGTTAAAGATTTTGTCAAATTGAACTTTCTCTCAGTTCTTTATCTTAATACAACACATCTTTATCTTTCTTGTGAAATTAAGCCACATCTTCAAACTGTCATGTTTCAGGTTGCAGCTCGATCACATCATGTTTCTTCTCAGGTCAGAAAACGACCCTGAGAGATGATGTCATCTTTAACTCAAACATGAAAACCACTGAAGTTTCAATGTTTTCACATGACAGCAGAACTTGTCTCTACATGTCAGAGTGTGTGAGCACCCAGGAGTGTGCGTTAGTGCATCAGCGCGTTCAGTGGGGTGGGGGTCGGGTGGGACAGGGAGGTGGGTGGGTGGGTGATTGGGTGGTTGGGGTGAGTGTGTTACCTCGTGCCCAGGAGTGACGTGGCCGTGATCTGGGCAGCAGTGGCACTTGGTTGGCGTTGGAGTTTTACTGTGTGCCAGCCAGGGCTTGGCATAGTCACGCGAGTGAGTATGGGTGGACTGAAGGGAGGAAGGGAAGGAAGGAAGGGTGGAGGAAAAGGAGAGCAAAGCAGCGGAAGAGAGCGAATGTAGGAGGGAGGGAGGGAGTTATGGAGGGAAGAGGAGGATGGCGGGGCAGCGCAGCGCAGTGTGTTTTTGTGTAACAGCAGCATGATTTCATTTTTTTTTTTTTTTTTTTTTTTTTTTTTTACAACCCAACAAAGCAGGGAGGACGTTTTTGAAGCCGGGTTAGCAGGGTTTGAATGACAGGATTGAGGGGAAAAGGCAAAAAGATGGAAGACAAAACAAAGAAACAAGAACAAAAAATAAAATTTCACGGTTAAGGATGTGGTGATTTTTGACAGCAAACAACAGGACGATGACAACAAATGTGCAACACAAACCCATAAAACATACATAAACACACACAGAGTCACTCGTGCATTCAGTCTCTCTCTCACACACTGACTAATGCTTTAAAACAGTAATCAGATGATAGATGAGAAACATCACTAACATTGGATGACAACAGTGATACAATGAGCGAGTCGACCTGACAGTGATGATGTTTCTATCAGAGCTCACTGCTTCACACAACACACAACAGATGGTGAATGTGACAGATTAGTTCATTCAGGTTTGTGTGGTTGTGTATGTGTGCTCAGTAATATGATACTTCTGAGACTTAATATATGAGCAGAAAAAGAAACGTCACCTCCTGCCACTCATAGACTCTCACCATCATCTATCATTAATGAATGGACATGAAGTGGAAAAGAAACCTATAAAATAAACCTGGTGTAACAGGATTTAAGACATCTAACTCCATTTTTGATGAGTTAAATTAGATCCTGCCTCAACTTAAAAACACACTAAAGTCAGCTCTCACCCTGGTTGATGCGGAGGCTGTCGGTGTGGCGGGGGCGGAGGGAGCGGAGGGCAGCGAGGCGCCGCTGTGGGAGGCCGAGGAGGAGGAGCGGGTGGGTGAGGCGTTGCGGGATCCCGGTTTGGAGCGTCGACCTCGGGAGCGGAAGGCGGCCAGACCCTGAGAGGCTCCTTCAGGAAGGATGAACTTTTCCCTCAACTCCAGGTTGGTGCGACCGCGAGCTGAAGAGAAACAGAGAGAGCAAGAAACAAATGAGCTGGTTTGTTTGAGCCGGCTCACAGCTTTCCTCCATCAGGGGGCGGCAGAGGCAGCGAGCAGGGTGAGGAGGAGAGTCAGTGCTTCCTTTGGCTGCAGACATCAGAGTCCGTGCATGTTTCGCTTGAGAGTGCACGTGAGCAGGGGGGCGGGTGTTTGGAGGGGCGGGGTTTAGGGGTTCAGGAAGTTGTAAGTGCACTTTGGTTGAGTTGTTTTTTAAGGGAAGAGGTAAGTGAAAGTGTTTGATCTGAGTGCAAAAGTAAATTAATCTATTCGATACGCAACGAAAGTCAGAAGGTCGTCCACGTGTGGAAACGTTTTGGAGAGACATCGTCATCGCTGCAGGTGAATTCTTCAACCGGCTCCACAAGTTATTCTCCTTTCACATATCAGCTTGCTCATTGCCAATTAAAAAGCTGCCAACAGAGTGCTTATCATACCTTTAAAGAAACGGTTCAACATTTTGGGAAATAAGCTTACTGGGTTTTGCACCGCAAGTAGCAACAGCGACTGCTCAAGAAATATCACAGCACACAACCTGCTGGCAAGAGAGCGAAGAAAGAAAGAAAACCTCAATCTAAATCCCAAAGACGTTTCTAACGACCCTAATGAGTAATAATGAGAACCTTACCAAACAGTATGTTGTTTAGCAACGTTCAACCAGCACCATTTCACACAGGTTCTTGACCTTTATAGGCTCGTCAAGGCTCGACACAAAAGAGGAGTGCATCTCTAAATTTCCATTGCCGATGTAGTTTTTGCCTCTTAAAGTGAAACCGACAACTTTTCTCCCCTTACTGTTACCAAGTGGTAGTTTTGTTGGCGCCACGGCCATTTAGACAACCAGTTATTTTAGTTTATTTGTATTTTTTACTCTGAATGTCCAGCATGTCGTGACTGCCAGTCGCACCTCATTTTCCTTGAAAAAACAAAACAAAAACATGTCTATTGCCAGTTTCAGTAATCAGTGATTTGGTTAAAAAGGTTTTAATTTCTGATATTAACAGCTGTAGTAGATCGAGTTTGTCTTGCTCCATTTTCACTCTTGATGAATGCTGATAAAAGCTGGTGGAAAAGAGGCAAGCTCAGGCATGACTTCAGCTCTCAGTAAGCACATTTCCCAAAATGTCGAACCATTCCTTTAAGCAATGGCAAGATGTCTCCAGTTGTGATGAATGTCTTTGCACTGAGTGACGCTCACACTCTCATTGCGTATTTGCTTTACAACATCTGAGGGGTGGTGGGAGCAAAAGCACAGCCTCTCTTCTCTCGTTTTTCAACAAACTCTCCCAGTTGAACTTATTTTCACTTCTTGCTGCAAAGTTGCATCTCAGCTCTGCTGCGTATACACAGTTGGTGTATAAATACATTGTGGGGGGTCATGCCTGGTTTATGCTTAGCAGGAGAGAGCCCAGAGATTCAGGGTTTCTCCCTTCTTCAAAAGACACTCAGCGGCATTCTCGGACAAAAAGTAGTGCAGCAGCCTCAGCAGACAACAACAAGCCTGGAGAAGCCAGCCACAAAGAGAGAGAGAGTAAGAGAGAGAGACAGAGAGGAATTATAACAGAATGGTTGAAAAGGAACAAAAAAGTACACAAAAGAACCAGAGAAGAGAGCTAGGACAGACAGAGTTACAGATTTAGAGGAAGCATGGAGGATAAACAAAGTGACAGGAGTGAAAATAGTGTAATAAGAGTCAAGAGAAGAGGGCTACAGCTAGCCGTAGCAGCAGTGCAACTCCTGGCCTCATGGCCCTCGTCCCTAGCATCCCAACAGCAAGGCCAGTCAATTAAACGGGTGCACCCTGCAATTACGTCCCCCTTCAACGCCAGCCAGCCAGGTGCACCCTGTAATTGTGTCTCCCACCAACCAGCCATCACATTTAGAGGAGCTGCGTTGGAAGCGAGCGATATTAGAAACCCAGGCTGGCCACGCCCAGGTCTTAAGACACTCACTGTCTCTTTACACTTCAGTTACAAGAACATTAACTTCTTCATTTGAGCTTAAACTAGAAAAACAACTTTAGAAAAGATAAATTTGTAAGCAGTGTTCATTGTAACATGAAAACACGACAGGAAGAGCTGAACGTTTTATACATTATGTATTCTTTCCTGCTGAGCCTCTCCACCCACATTTCTATTATTAGCTCACCTTGTAAAATCCATATTTAAAAAAAAAAAAAAAGTACTTAAAAAATAATAAAGCAACATATATAGACCAGGGGTTGGCCAAATCCTGCTTTGTTGTGAGTGAGGAAAGCATGACGCAAACATGTGGCACACAGACAAGACTGACATCAATGCCTAAACACACAAACCTGACCGCAGTTAGAACACACACACATATATATATATACTGTATATATAGACACGGAGAGGACAGCTGTGGTTAAAGATGGAGACTGACAGCTGGATGGACGGACGGATGGATGGATGGATGGAGAGTGAAAGAGATGGAGTGACAGAGAAGCAGAGAGAGGGAAGTGTAGATACCTCGGCAGCAGAAATAGCCAGGAGTGACTGTCACTAAGAGACACAAGAGACAATGTGAAATAACAGCATGCTCATGGTAGAATGAAGAGTCACACACACACACACACACTCACAGAAAGATCTTCTTGGAAACACACTCATGCACACACACGGGCACTCTTGAAAATCAGTCCTCCAACACACTTAAACAGACCATAAACACACACACACACACAGCCAACCAATGGGGGTCCGGACGGGTGTCAGTGACCCCTGAAATGTGCTTTAAAAAACAGGTCAGGATATCGGAGCTTGCGTGAGTGGCGACAGCCGGGGGGGAAGGAGAGAGCAGAACAGTGGGGAGACATAACGTTAGTCAGGTGATCACAGTCAGCAAGGCACAGCAACAAGGCCAAACCAACAAACCATAGAAGAAGAAGAAGGAAAGATGAAGATAATGACAAAGAGAAGAACAAAAAAGAAGAAATCTGGAGGAGAGACTCCAGGAGAGAGAGAGAGAGAAAAACAGACGGGGCGGAGAAAAGACAGGCAGTTAGGAGATAGAGGAGAAGTCCAACCTATACGAGATGAGATGGAGCTACTGGAATCGGAGCGGAGAATCTTAAGTCCTGGATGTTGCACTGAGGAAAGAGAAAAAGGGAGGGAGGGAGGGAGGAAGAGAGGGGGAGGAAGAGGGAGAGAACTGAGGACCATGCACCATGCAATACTACTGTTTTATACTTAAGAAAGAATGAAAAAAATTAAAACAGGACAGAGGCCGAGAAGAGTGAGAGAATCGGCCGTGGATATACAGAAATAAGACGTGTGACGAGATAAGATGATGGACTCGTTGAGGACTGACAGAGGACGGGCTCAGAGGGGACAGAGTGATGTTGGGAGTAAGAGATGGAGAGAGAAACAATAAACACCGACCCGAGTGAGAAGAGGCAGCGTTTCACTGCATCACCTGCTGACAGACAACTTGACAAACTTGAGTCAGTCTCCTCGGTGTGTTTTCCATCACTGTGCTGCTCTGATCTGTGTGCTGTCACTCACTTCTGCTTAGTGGTGTAAATGTCAGGAGCTCGGAGCTGGAGGTGTGTTCACTCTCGGAAACAGTTGAGTGAGAGTATGTTTTGTGTTTGTGCTAGAGCCCGCCGATAATAATGTCTGATTTATATCTGACCTATATATTTTAATTAAAACTGATCCTGACATGCAAACATCAAATACATTTGTCAGTCATTTGTAAGGCAATACAACCAGAGACAAGACACCAGCAACTCACCTGAAAGTGTTGCAGATTTTTTGCACTTTTTAGCTTCAAACTAACCCTAAACTTACACTCGTGACTTGATATTTATTGGCCAACATTTTTTTTATCCTAGTTTCTCAGAGCCCAAAGTTATGTCTTAATATTAGTTCTTCTGTCCAACCAACAGTCCAAAATTCACAGACTCTTCATTCACTGTCATGAATTACAAAGAAAAGCAGCAAATCCTTAAATTTAAGAAGCTGGACTCGACATTTTTGCTTGAAAAATGAATTGATAAATTACCAAATAGTTGGAGAATAGTTGTCGATAAACCATCAAATTAACTGATGAATGAATGATAAATTCACACAAATGAATTAGTCATTGATGACACGTTATTTTAATAATATAACATATAATACAGTTTTGCCCACACCACATACTTGGTACTAATATTTATTTTTGTTCTGTATGTACTTTTGCTTTTCACTTCTTTTCAAAAATTTTTATACATAAACATTTGTTACACTAATTTAATTTCTAGTGAAGTTTATGCTTCCATATTTGTTCTTAGTGTTTCTGACCCATTTATCAATTGGAAAATATTCAGCTTATTTTGGTCACAATTAACACATTTATCAAAATTTAGGAGATCATTTAAAAAATGATAAAAAATCCATTATCAGTCGGGCTCCAGCACATGCATGTGAAAGAAGGCAGACAGATGAAAAAGAAGGTTTGATTACATGTGTGTGTGTGTTCTGTGCTTGTGTGTTTAAAGGAGCGCCGTGTGTGTGTGTGTGCGCATTGGGAGTAAACGTCACTCACCTCTGCATGGATCATTTTTAACCAGGAACTCGTCCAGAGCCATCCAACCACCTCCGACTCTCACCATCACAGTGCTGCGCAGAATCCTCACCAGACGCAGCTGCTGAGAGTCGCCGAACTGAGGAGGTGAACGACAAAATAAAGGAGGAAGAGACGAAGAGAAATGAGGAGGAAAGAGAAAAATTAGGACAAAAGGGGTGAGAGAAGAGAGTGAGGGAATCAAAAGAAAAGAGATAAAGTCAGTGAGTAAAATAATAATTCATATATTGATTGATTAGTTTTAAATCATTCATATTAGATGATCTTTTCTACTCCATGCAATGACAGAGAAACCATGCACTGAAAGAACTAAAGAGAAACCCAGGCACCCGAGTAAGAATCACTGGTATTTTTATTTTTTTATTTTCAGTCTTTAACTTCTCAGAAATTGTTCAAACCGCGCAGCAAAGCAGAACTCCAAAGCGATACCAGCACAGAAGGAATTTTTCTAGATTTCTCTCCAAGCAGCTTGATTCGCTTCCCAGCTTCAGTCCAAAAGCACACTATATATCACCTAACCACTAATTACCACTTCAGCCATGTCACTGTCGCCTGCTTCACATTGTGCAATTTGTCACGCTCAACACCAAACAAATCACAGCAGGAACATAACTGGAGGGTGAAACCTGCTTACACGTTGCAAAGCCACAATGGAGTGCTTCTTCTTTTGAGTCTTTTTTTAAATAATTGTTTAACGTAGAATTCCAGCAACAATAAAACCTTTTTTTTTTTTTTTTTCTTTTAAAGTGTGCAAACACAGAAAGGACAGCCCTCCATTGGTGGGGCAATCAGGAAGCAGATTTCACACATCCAATCACAGCAGCCACAGTCACTTTACCTGGTTTCCGAGGAAGAACTACAATAAATCCAGAGGACACGGAGCACGGGAACACAAGGAGAAAGAAACAGAGCAAGAGTGAAACAACATGTACTGATAACTGAGGTCTGTAAGGTATGAATGGAACCATTTAAATGTGTACAGGATCTTCAAAAAGCTGGTTCTAAAACGGTTAAATGTCAGTGTGTGTTTCTGTTATATGCAGAATTAGTGGTGTAAGCAAAAAGACACAGTGGACACGGATGCCTGTGGATGTTATGGCAGTGATGATGGTAAGATGGAGGTGAAGACAGAGAAGAAAAGTGAAGCCAGACACAAACATGAGCCAGAACACAAACACTAGACAGACAAAAACAAACTGGTGTACTATTAGTATCCTCAGTGTCCTGCAGTCAGACACTAGATATCATTACCCGGTGAGTAATGATGGCGTGGACACACATACTGTAGAAGTGGTAGTGATACGTGATCCAGTGAGTGCTGCTGGAAGCTGTCAGAACTGTGTTTATGACCGTTGTAAAATACTGCATATTTGCACACAGACTGCTGGGTTAGGAATGTTTATAACCACTGCAGCTCCTGAAGGTTTTAAACAACTTTAATAATCCTGCAAAGTGACGGATTAAAACCTACTTCAGTGGTATCTTATGATGATTTGAAACATTTTGTTAGTATTTTTGTAGGCTTCATTTCTGCCACGTTGTCTTAAATTTGGTCTCTATATCATCAAGTTGTCACCATCAGCAGTTGTTATTTGACAGATTTTGTAACAAGAGACACCATCAGGTTGTAGATATTTTTTTAAAAATAACGACATTTTACTCTCCAACTTCAAGAACAATAATTAATTTCAGTCTTTGTCATTATTTATCCTTTCTGGTGAAGAAAACATGAACAAATAACTGAATGTGAGCATCATTCCAGATTAAATTACCTCAGAGTATGGTGGTGTTATCACTTTAGTTTGAATTAAAGTACTTCAAACTCATGAAGTCTTCCTCTTTGACACCCAGCAGCACAGTGTGCCTCTATGCAGTCACATTTACATGGTTATATTAATGTTTTTGGTGATGAAAAAGAAGGCTCAGCTGACGATCCTGGAGGCCTGTGAGATGTTACATCAATGCTTCCATGACATGTGATGACATGTTATGATACAGACAGTTAACACACTTAAAAATACACCATGAGGGTCATGATGTGAGATGGACACACAAGAGAAATGCTGTGAAGTTAATTGGTGCCTGCTGAACAAGTGAAGACACAGCCAGTTAATAATAAACTGTCCATTAATGAAAACTGGGTCAAACAGTGTTTGCAAAGTAAAGTAAAGTTTGTATTTGGTTTACGTTGATTCACATTGACTTAATAAAGGTAAAGAACAAAATCTATGGACATTATTGATCAGGAATTAAATTTTAACCAAAAAACATTCAAATGCTTGACTTTGGTTTGAAATTGAGTGTTTAAAACTTACATTTAGGTGATGTACTGTTGACTTAAGTGTCAATCACAGCAAACTACACTTCATTACTATTGTATGTGACGGCTCTTATTGAAAAAAATAGGCAACAATCATTTGCAAATCCTCTTTGACCCGGTTCTTCTAACAAGTAGACATCCACAATATGCAATCAACATTAACTTTGTTTTCTTTAACAATATCTTAAATATACATTACAGTTTGTTTCTTATTCTACAAATAATGTTTCTGTTAAACTGAACAAATGACTGAGCTGCACTTACCCGGTATTTGTTCTCTCCTATCTGCTCCACTTGAAACCTCTTGGCACATTTACACTGAGCCACCTGGCGAGTCACCTGCACAACAACAAACAACATGTCAGTAAATGCTTATTGTATGAATATCCCACCATACGTATCTTCATAACTCCATATTTACCTCATCCTCGATCTTATCAGCGTCAGTTGTGGGTCTGTAGGCGTCCTTGTTGGGGTGCAGAGCGGCAACAAATTCATAGTAATCGATGTAACCGTCTCCGTCTCTGTCAAAGATGTCTGCCACTGCTGTCATCTCCAGCTTACTGGTGGGAAACTCTGCAACGACGGGAAGTCATGCATCATTTAACATCTTAATACGTTTAAAAACAGGTAATTTCATGACCAAACATTTTGTTGCCCATTAACCTACTTGATGCCAGGATGCCGTCGATGAAACTCCTGCCGTGTGATCTTTCCGTCTTGGTCCTTGTCGATGCGTCTGAAGAAGTCCATGACACGAGACTTCTTGTGGTTCATCCAGCGCATGTACTTCTTCCTCCACACATCGAAATCAAAGTTGGCAAACTCTTTGAGCTGGAAATCGATAAAGCCGAAGAAAATGTATAGTGTTAGAAAGCATGTGAGTCTGAAGTTTCAGAATAATGTCGAGTCGAGTTGAAAAAAACGATACCTCTTCCAGTCTGTCCAGACCATCGTTGAGTTTGCGCTGGCGGTCAAGAGCCAGCAGCCAAACCTGCTGCCACCTGGCACACAGCTGGTTGAGTCGTGGGTTTCCTCCGGGGACCTGCATGGCAGCCTGCTGCTGCTGCTGTTGCTGGTGTTTACCTGAAGAGGAAACACAGAGTTAACAAATCCTGTCAGTTGAGTAATCTGTTTCCAGCACATGCACTCATGCATCATAAAAAAGAGTGGAAAGGATAATATTTGTCCACTGAAAGGTAAACACAGGTGACTTACGGGCTCCTCTCCTCTCAGCCAGGCTGCTGGGAGCCTCCGCTGGTTTTCTCTTGTAGGTCTTCGTCACTTTGTCGACATCTGGCTGTTTCCTCGTCATCTCCTCCATAAACATCTGACAACAACAAACACCAGCAGTGAATAAGCAGTGATGGACAACAACTGTTAATAGACAGAACAAACACAGGCAGGTTTGCATCAAAATACCCAACACTATGTTTGGGTGTTTAGTTTAGTGAATGAAGCCCACCTGGTGTTCTGTGATGAGTGTTTTGAGTTGAGGAATGTCCTGAGGAAGCGGCTCTTGGTCTCTCTGGATCAATGTGGTCTCAGACCACTGTAGCCATGACAACAGCTCCTCCAGCAGGTTGGCGTTGTTCAGCACCTCGGTCAGAGCTGTCTCCAGTCGCTGCTCGTGCTGTTTGGCCCACGTCAGCACCTGTAGAGAAAAAGTGTGGATTAATATAAGACACTTAACATAAAGTTAAGGAATTTAGGTCTACCCAAAACCTAAAGTTAAAATGATAAAAGATAAGATTATAAACACTATCAAACCTAAGATGCTAAACAATTACATAGGAAGTATCTAACTGATTCTCAACCTCACCACTACCCTCCCTTCCTCACCTCCTCGAAGCGTGCCCTGATGATGGTGATCCAGTGTTTGATGGTGGTGATGGAGTCTGGGTGACAAACAGTCAGGATGCCCTCTCCCATGCCAGCAGCCTTGTTGACGTCTGCTCTCTTCTCCTCCACGGTGCCCATGAAGTCACGATGTGTGTGCAGCAGTGCCTGCAGAGTTTCTGCCTCTTCGGGAAGGACACCACGGAAACGAAGCGTCTGCTCCGCCTCGGAGAGCCACTCCAGAAGCACCTGCACCGCTGTACGAAACTCCTCCGCCTAACAGTTAATGGTAGGTAGAAGAACAGGATAGGTCTTTATTAAAGCCCTGTGCATCATTTGTTGATAAGATTTGATGTTTAAGGAAATATTAAACTTTAAAACTTCAGTGCAGCTTTTTGTGTGACCTGTTTGAGGGCCAGCTGCAGGCGAGTTTGCTTTGTGACCGACAAGGCACACACTGTATCCCAGCGGTTGCTGAGCTCCTGAAGCTGAACTTTGACCCACGCTGTGTCATCGCGGCCAGTATCCATCAAGTCCCGAGCTGAGCGCTTCAGAGCCTGAACGCTGCTGGTTCTCTTACCGAGCTCCTTTTGGAAAGCCTGCAGGGTTAAACAACAGACATTAAATAAAACAAGTACACTGCAGTTATGGGAGGTGAAAAGGTATTTATCGTCTTCTCACACAGTTCTGTTTAGTGTACACACCTTATGTGAGTCCATGAGGTTGGACACCAGATCCAGGTCACCATGGACGGGCTGGTCTTCAGCCAGCTGGGGCTCTACCCGGTACAACCAGTCCACCAGGGCCTGGAGAGCCTCTGCAAACTGTCCTGAGAACAGCAGAGCCTCCTCTAGCTTGTGTTGTCTGGATGGAGAAGAGGAGACACACAGATGTCAGTAATCATTTTCCACATGTCACATCTGTGACGAACAGTTGGAAAAGTCAGTTTCATTGCCCATCGTTCATCCTCTTTACCTCTCTACGCTCTTGCCACAGACGGTGTCCCACTTGTCGCGGACCTCTCCTACCAGGTGGTCCAGTTTCTGGGTGTCTGCGGGCAGCTGAGCCTTGTCCCTCATGGCCTTTCCAGATCTTACTGTTGTGTCGTAAACCGGCTGCTTTGACCCCAGTGCTTTCTGGAACTCCTGTACATGTAGAGAAGGAAAAATATTTGTATATGAGAACATAAAAATATTGACCTGATGGAGTTTTCTACACATTTGCCTTGAAGAAGTGTGCATGACGTACCTTGTGTTTGGTCAGTTGGACTTTGATCTTGTCTGGTTCATTGGAGATCTCCAGCTCTGAGTCCAGTCTTTTCTCGGCTTCTTCTAGCCAGTCTGTCAGCTTCCTCCAGGCCTCGTGGAACTGAAGAAAGAGTTACAAAATTTCTGTTCAATATT
Organism: Diplodus puntazzo; assembly: GCA_963678695.2. NCBI lineage: Eukaryota > Metazoa > Chordata > Actinopteri > Spariformes > Sparidae > Diplodus > Diplodus puntazzo. Next base: position 5,469,218 of record OZ023169.1, read on the forward strand.
TTAATTCACACATACCAACTTGATGAAAAAACATTCCCTGTCCTGAAAAATGAAATGCGATGTTCCTAATCTGGATTTATGGGACAAACATCAGCAGTTTTTAATCATGTGTTAGTATGACTGTCAGCCCAGTACCTGTTTGGCGCGTTTACGGGCCTCATCAAGGTGTCGGCCACGATCCAGTGACCTCTGGACCAGCTTGTCCCAGCGAGCCTGGACGCTGAGCAGCAGGTTTTTGATGAGTACGACATCCTGCTTCAGGCTGGCAAAGCGAAGCTGAGAACCGGCCTTCTCCAGAGCCAGGACCTGCTCTCTGTGGGTGTTCACTTCATTCACAAATACCTGGGCAGACACGGATGAGAGTGCAGAATGTGTTAACAGCAAGTAATGACTAGCTACTCTGCAGCATTTTCAGTTGATGTCAAACTTTGCAAACAGAAAATAAAATGGACAAGAACCTGTTAATCCAAATAAAACAGGCGTTTTAAACATGTTTCTAGTAACAGGAGCACGTTTAGTACCTTGTGCTCATCAATCTGGAAGAGGACTGTGTCTAGCATGAGGCTTGGGGGTTGGGCCATGTTCAAGGTCTGTTCAGCCTGGGTCAGCCAGTTGATGGTGTCCTGCAGTGAGGTCTGGAAACCTGTTGCCAAGGAAACGGCCTCATCCAACTTTGCCTGGAAAGTTCAGAGATTTAAGTTAACAACAAAACTATTAGTATAAGTAAGTCTCTCACTAACAGTGATTATAAAAAAAGAGGACAGGAAAGAGTAATAAAACATTCTCCCTAGTGTTACAATCTTACCCTGCGGTCATCCATCTTGGTGTTGAGGCTGGCCCACTTGTTCTGCAACATGCCCAGGTTCTGCTGAGTCTGGGTGGTACCGGGTCCTGCCTCCTCTCCTCCACGAGCCAGAAGCATGGACTCTCCCTGATCCAGCAGGCGGTGGTACAGGTCTGCTCGCTGAGTCAGCTGCGCCTGAAGCTCCTGCAGGCAAGGAGGACACAAATGTGAGTTGACACTAAAAGGTGATGTTGTTGTGTCTCACTGGTTGGTTTAGAACAATGGAAGCTATTAAAGTTTCATAGTCACCTATACCAAGTATCTCTCTGTGTAAACAGAAGAACGTGTGTAAGCTAATACTCTGAGCATCTGCTCAATACTTTGCTGGTAAAACTTTTATGTACTTTACTAAAATCCCTTAATGACAATGACAAAAATAAGTCTAGCTACCAAGTTCATTAGCTGATGCTTTCATCCAAAGCAACTTAAATACAAGCAACTAAAATAAGTGCATTCAACCATGAGAGTACAACCTGTTAACTTATTTCATACAAGACTTGTTGTTCTACAATAAATTCTCTGCTGGCATCTAACTTTCATAAACTGTGTGGCATTTACAAAAGGCTCCTCATGTGAGATCGATGCCACATGAAGCAGATTGCAGAAAAGTATGTATTGTGCATGATTCTGTGAGCATAAAGGTGTAATGTGATTCTCTTTTACCATGTGTTGCTGTAGCTGCTCCCTGGCTGTTTCAGGGAGACCGCCTGTTGGTTTGGCAGCAGAGAGCTGGCTCTCCGTCCTCCGCAGCCACTGGAGGAACTCCTCCAACTCGCCATGGAAACCTTCAGCCTACACAGAAACAAGCGAGGGAGGAGGAGAAACAGGTATAGATTATTTTTTTTTGCCAAACAAGATCTCATGGGAAAGTTAGTACTTTAGCTGATATCATTTTATTTACAAATATTGTTGCTATGAATGCTGCTTTTAGTTTCTTTTTCCAACTCTGTTTTCTTTACCTGGTGCAGAGCGGCCTCCAGCAGCTTCTGCCGCTCCTGGGTCTTGAGCAGAAGGCTCTCCCAGCCCTGGTTGAGATGATCCAGCTGGTCCCTGAGGTGGCTGGCCTCGTCGCCAGGAGAGGACTCCAGTAGCTCAGCGGCAGCATTGTTCACAGTCTCCACCGTGGAATGATGGGATAGCACATCATTACGCAAAACCTGGGATAGAGAGGAAATAATAATACAAGTTAGATTTACATTTTTAGATGCAACAAGTTCAAAGGTTTTGGAAGTTGAAATAAAAACAAGGCCAACATTTACTGAGTGGCTCGCCAAAGACACTAAAAGAAAACACATTAGGGCTACAGGACATGGCTGGGTTTCATGAGCATAAACATAGAAAATAGTGTGACAGCAAAACAGTTACTGAGTTAAATACTTTTGTAAGGAACAGTGTCCCTTCAAACAGGTTAATCTACAATGATAAACTGACCAAGAAGTAGTCACAAGATAAGGAAATAGATGAGAAGTCTCAGTTTGTAAGGAGACATACGTGGTGTTTCGCCAGCTCGATTTCAATGGCCTTGGGGTCAGAGCTGACTGGTCGCTGTGTGTCCAGAGTGGTGTGCGTGTGGTTCAGCCAGGCCTGCAGCTCAGACAGGGCATGCTGGAACTGACCCAGGGCCAGCAGGGCAGCCTCCAGCTTGTGCTGTGGTGGACAAAAGACAGAAGGTCAGGCTTAAAAATAGGGACTCAAATATTTGGACTGCAATGAAAAGCAACTGTCAAATACATGCAATACTCCAGAACGCCAACAAAGACCAACATCGACAACTCCCAAGGGAAACAGTGCAGTAAATGCTCGAGGTCAGCTACAGAATATCGTGTCCCTAACACAGTTTTGTTCCCACGTGTTTCCCAGGGACAACTCAGTGACGTAGATAATAACTCTGGATGGTCTCACGTGGTGTCATTACCTGTCTTTGGGTGATTTTATCCCCAAGGTTTTCCCAGAGATGTCGGAGTTCGGTCAGCGGCTCCTGGATCATGTCTCTGTCTGTCTGATCTGAAACCTTCTTCAACAGCAGCTCCCCCTGGTGGCAGAGCTTCTCCATGTCAATCTGCTGCTGGTACACCTCCACCTTGTACTGCTGCTCGGGGTGAATGGAGGGATGAGAGGAGAGTAGTGTTTTGTTAGTTCTTGATACATGTCTGCTTAAAAGTTGTATTACAACAATTTGGGGAAATTCCAACGCAAACTTCCCACTAAATAATCATCATGGAACTTAAGGGATTTAACTACAGGTAATAACACGGCTCATGCAAGAGATCTAGATTATATAAAAACGTATTTTTTGTTTTAATTGAACGATTTGCTCAACGGTGAGGAAAAATTAGACTATCATGCCAACCTTGAGCTCTTCGATCTGCTGTTTGACAGTTCCCAGATCTGTTCCCACAGTCGACATGTCACACAACTTGATCACTGCGTTGTCCAGATAGTCGAACATAGACTGGAAATGACAGAAAAAGAAATTATTGAAAGCTTTAAATTAAATGAAAACCAGAATCACAGTTAGTATTAAAGTATCAAGTATTATGTGCATGATATTCATGTCTCACTGAAGTAAAGGTGTTTGATGATATTGCTGCAGACAATCATAAACATAGCCTGGCTACTGTATTGTACAAACCTGCAGTGCGTCCTGGTATTGCACAGACGCTGTCATGGCCTCCTCCAGTCTCTCCATCCTCTCTCTCCATGTCCGGTTCAGGCCTTCCCAGGCTGCATTCATCTGAGAGAAAGACAGGAAGACAAAGGAATTATGTTAGTGGGTCAACATTTAGGAGGAACCAACCAAACAAATACTTTCATGTTTTCAGAAGTAAATGACGGAACATGGTATTGATTTCTCACCTCATCGATGGTCTTCTTGACTTCAGGTTTCTCAGTTTCTCCACAGGCAAAGATGAGGTCAGCTCCGAGGGTCCTGACAAACTCCAGCTCCTCCCTCAGACCGTCCGTCTCTGCCTTAATGGCCTAGTAGGAGGTTAGAGAGAAATCGTATTTACCACAAACTGCATTTTTGACACTATTCCATCTATTATCTCCTCTTTCTCTCTTCTGCCTGTCAATCACTATTCACTCACTCCCTCGTGTCCTTCATACCTCAGCAGCTTCAATCTGTTGTTTGATGAGTGAGGGGTCCACACCAGGGTCCTCCAGCTCTTTCACAATATCTTGGGAGTCTCTGAGTGTGCTCAGTAGCGCCGCCACGTCAGCCCAGAACTTCCCTGACAGGTCCAAGACGTCGTTCAGCTTCCCCTCCCTCTCCTCAGCTCGCTGCCGGATCTCATCCCACAGAGAGCGGAGGCGCAGGAGGCGGGAACGAACAGCTGGAGGAGGTGCAAGGGGAGAAAAGTCAGTTTAAAGAGGTTGGTCGAGAGAAGTTGAAGGTATCTCATTGGGCATACTGGGAAATACTTCTCGGCCATCTAGTCCAATCTATTTTAGATAATTTCAGAAAGAGTTTAGTGTTTAGTCCTGGTAAGTTGAGTCTTTCATCAGTGCACTCCCACTATCTCTGCACACTGAGGCCTTTCATTTCCACAAAGTGTGGCAGGCTGTAGGGTATCAAAGCACAGAGTTCTTCAGTGGGCGACATAACAAAGACACGTGTGTGTTTTGTCCCACCATGTGGTAGCGATGGAAGAAATAAGCAGAACTTCACTGAATCTGTTCCATTTCAAAATTTGACAAAGTCCGCTCACTGGCTTTGTGCCAGGAAAACAGTGACTGACTTTGCCAAGTTGATTGTTCGGTCAGTGAACTAGTTGGACTGGAGCCAAAAGTATTCTAAGACTTTAACATTTTTCACCCAGATTACAGAAGCCTTTTATGTGTGCTGACATGTTCGGACCCACTCCAATTTATGTTGCCCTTTAAACATTAAAAAACAAATCAGATTGTGTAATATTTTGTTCTTTATATAGCCAGTATTATCATTACAACACATGAATGATAGTTGGCAGCCCTGTTTTGTTATTTAGCTGTTCAGTTGTTGCCTGATTAAAGTATTACAAGATGGATAAAAGCATAATTTAGTTCCCCTCTTAAATTGTTGGCTACATGTGCAACAGGTCATCAATGAATGGAACAAGTGCACCGAGGGTGAACTTTTCATTCAAAAATAGCGAGATAATTCATGTCAGTGGAAAGCCCCTTGTCCTGTCTGTCAGTTTGAATGTTATCTGTCTGTCATTCACTGTCAGACCAATCGCAGCCACTCACCCTGAGCAGCAGGATCGTCATGAGCGGCTCGTCCGATGAGCTCCTCTCCGCGGGCACAGAGGGCGGAGAAGCTTGGTAGCAGTTTGTCCAGCTCCAGCCCCTGGGCTCGGTGCTCAGCCAGCTGCTCCCTGATCTTCTCCACCTCCGCAGCCACCGAAGGGGGCTGCCGCAGCCGCTGCACCGCCCCCTCCAGGGTCTCCAACAGGGGGTCCATCTTGTCATGAAACTGGGGATGGAGAATTAGAAGAAAAGTTTTATGAGGAGAAGGACAGAGGGGGTGAGGGGGCTGGGTTTGGGTTTCTTGATGGCTGGGTGACATTTTGAAAGTGAGAAAATACTGAGATATCATGTGGGTGTTGAGCCATCTGTGGCACACGGCTTTAACTTTAAGGCTTTTTTATTTGATAACTTTTATCAGATTTCAACGGAGGAAAGAAAAAAAATTATTTCAACAGAGGATGTTGACAAGCCTTTAGAGTTCTTCAACAGTATTCAGAATCTCAATATTGCACCTTCAGCATGTCAGCCAGGTTGTGTAACTCTGACAAATCTGGACTTGATCTACCACAAAACAGGGAGCTGCTAATCCAAGACTCAGGACATGGTACAGGTTCTAGTGAGTTGCTGTTGTGGGAAATGATATTGCTTGATCATGACATACTAAAACATATCTCATCTAGCCAGGAGGGGAAGTTTTTGTGAAACAGAAGGACAGCTAGGACTGGTTTCATGACCTAAATCAAGCCTAGTCTGAAACATCATTACTGGAAAGCATGTCTCAGTTTTAGACTAGGCTTAATTTAAGTCTGCAAACCGACGCAAAAAGGACATTTCCCAACAGATTTTGTTCAGGTTCTTTTGTCACTCAGGGTTGGCAGACACATGGTTTGGTTCTTGCAGATCACTTAAATCTTAAATAAGATTCAAGTGAAAATCTCAAGCTTTATGAATCGACTGCAGAAATTATAACTTTGTCTGGTTGGATTAGTATTTGATTAGTGATTCACCGGTACAAGATTAGTCCCTCAGTATCGATTCATATTTGATTTATTGACCATATCATGTGGTCCAACCGCAGCTCGAGTGCCAGTTTGATGTTGATAGTCAGTGTCTTACCTCTACCAGCTGGGTGATTGCAGTGAGCAGTGACGATGGAGAAAATGATGGTTGGGGGGGTGCAACACACACAGCACATCCACAATGAACGAGGGATGGGATGGAGGAGGGAACGGGTTGCAAGGATGAGGGGTGGACATGATGGGGGAGATTAGGGTTAAATTAAAGGAGGAGGGTGGAGAGACGAGGATGTGGGTGGTTTAGGATGGAGTGAGAGATGAGGACAGAGTGGAAGTGTAGGTGGAGGAGGAGAGATAGTGATACATGAGTTGGTTTGAAGGGGGCGGAGGGTGGAGAAACAATACAATGAGTTAAATCAGAGACATGCATACAGTACAGACAGGAGATATTGACTCGAGTGATTCAATGATGTCTCATGAGATGAAGTGCGAAGAGAAGGTATAATATGTGTAAAGAAAACTGGACTAAACACTGATTGATATATTTTAGCTTTTGAGAATATAAAATAAACATTTTTATGTAAAGTGGAGTAAGGAAAAATGTCAATAAGACATCAAATACAAATAAAACTTGCCCTTGCAGGATAAATCCTTATTACCATTTAGATTAGGGCAAACAGCAGACAAAGGCACAAACACAGACATGCTACTCAGTAATCACATCAGTGTGTTTCGTCTGGAGCTGCAGACGATCTAACGAGCTGTAAACAGACTGGGCCAAACATAATTTACAAATTACAAGGTCTTCACTCTGCAGTGGGAGGCAAATTGGTTTGCAGATCAACAAATTAGTTCACGTACAAAATGTAATTTGAGTTTATTGAATTAACTTTCACAGAACTCTTGTTGAAGTCTTCTGACTGTCTGGCACCAAAGAAGACAAATTAATAATAAAACTTATTAGACTTAGGTCTGCGGTTAAAACAGGTAATTTGTCCTCGGTGTCGTACCTGTGCAGACTGGGACACTGCCTCATCTAGGGTTGTTGCACGACCTTTAACCCCCTCTTTGATGGCCAGGTAGCGTCTCTCTGCCTCTGTGTAGCGCTGTATCACAGACGCTCCCTCCTGGAGGCTGAGTTCGGCCAGCTGGGGTCCAATCTTCAGCAGCTTGTCGATGTGGGGCTTGTGCTCTGCGATAGACTCCCTGAGCAGCTGGAGAGTAGGTGAAAGGATGGAGAAGAAATTAAGAACATAACCAAAACACTTTTCAGCCGGTGACATTAAACAGAGACAATTTTTCCTTACCCTCATCTGGTCCTGTTGCAGTCGAAGAGCGTCTGTGTCGATGGCCGGTGGAGGCAGCTGGGTGATGAGGGTTTCAGTCTCACCCAACCATGGCTCCAGTTCTTCGTGGGTCTCCCAGAACCGAGCGACCAAAACCTGGGCCTGCTCCAGGGCTGAGAACCGCTCACTATGGCTCTGGCTCACTGCATCATAACGAGCACTGAGAGAATCCGTCTTCACCTGAAGAAAAAGACAAAGATATTAGTACTGAGAGCCTGTTGCTGACTAAATCAATTTTCAGTCTCTTCCTCTCGATTCTCCATCTCCCCTTAAACATCAGTGACTTACTATCAGTGCATCCTTCTGGGCATCACTGCAGGTTTCCAGGATGTCATCTCTGGTGCTGAGGAGCTGATCCACGGTGTCTTTGTGCCGGATGATGTCGATGTTGAAGGCCCTCTGTACTTGCAGCTGGGCCACCGTAACGTCAGGCTCCAGGCTCAGGGGCCCCAGAGATGCCAGTTTACGCTCCGTCTCCCCGACCCAGGCCAGCTCTGCATCCACTGCCTCCTCATACTGGAAGGAAAGTTGGTGTTTAGTGGGTTAAAGTGCTCACAGTAGAACACAAAAATCGAAAAGATACTACTGCAGTACCTGCTGTGACCTCTGGATGGCAGCTTGTACCAGTTGCACCCGCTGTGTGATGGTTTCATCAGCCTGGCGATAGCGCTGGTTGGCATCAGCGACGAGGCGGTCCAAGCCCTCACGGGCTCGCCATGGTACCAGATCTAACAAGGCGCTTCCCACCTCGTTGACGGTGTCCAACACCAGGCGCTTCTCTGCCGACACTTTCTTCAGCTCCTGCAAAAGTAACCGTGAAGGATTAGTTTTATAAGAGCAATCAAGTGTAAAATTTGCTTACATTTTGACATTTAAAATACAGCCTAGTATACATATGTAAAGATTCAACAGCTCTGTTGCCTGAGGTTGGGTTACATTATAAGAGCAAATGTGCTGTAAACTGAAAACGCTTTGAAGATAACAAGCTGAAAATGTCATTGTAGAGTGATAAAAACTGGATGGCAGCAACAAAATAAATGGCAATACTTTTTGCAAAAGTATTATTGAGTTCCAAGAGATCAATGTTACTATGGCAACTTGACTGTGGGTGGGTTGATATTGGAACGGCAGGAAATGTCATTACAGAACAGAGATTTCATGAAATAATTTGTTCTTTTCAAACAATTTGTACAAGGTTGTCTTTAAAAATATTCCCTTAAAATGGGTAAAATTCTGAGATTTCAGTCAGTCATTCAATTTCAGAATTAATCATAAGCTAAAGTTAATAATAAGCCAGGAAGCAATGACTGTAACATTAAATAGTGAAATGTATATTTCATCAAATCTAAATACTAAAACTTAACTGCAGTAATTAAACATCCTGCAACAATCTGAATGTTTTAAGGGGAACAAAAATGGGTTGCTGATTGATCAGTGTCTCAGTTTTGATGATTCAGTGTATTTTCTTTGAAATCATTGCAGAAATAAAAGGATATTAACAAATAAGTATTGATCCGTATGTCTAATTCCAAAAGGACACAGGCATAACTGCAACCATCTCTCTCATACTGCACCCACCTTCTGTCTCTCCTGGTATGAGGGTGTGGCGTCGGGCTCTACATTGTTGAGCTCAGCCTCCATGCTGTCCAGCCACTGGTTGACGTCGTCGTGGGCGCTGGCGAATCGTGTGGACAGCTGCAGGGCCTGCTCCAGGGTGCGGAGGGCCTTGCTGCTGCCGGCCGTCATCTCAGCGTAGCGAGACTTGATGCCATCAAGCTTCTCCTGGATCAGGAGAACTTCCTCGCCTGCGAGAGGACAAACAGGTCAGGTAATGGAATGATGCTTTTATAAATGTTATCAGTGTGATCAGTCAGAGAACCACATGAGTGTACAGAATTATTTCATTGATAAACAAAATATATGTTTACTGTTGTGATATGTTTACTGTGACTGATCGAAACATACTCAAGGCCATTCCTTGTATGCCAAATTTCCATCTTAATTCTAATAGAATTTCTTAAAATCTATTCCAAACACACTGTTCTCAATCTCACGGTAGGCTAAGGTTGACAGTTCAGCAAAACTCTCACAGCTGTAACATTTGCCTGACCATCTAAAATATGAGAGTGCAAACAAACAGTGTATTCATGGAGTAGACCATCAATTAATGCGCTAATGGTGCCTGCAGTCAGCATGGCTAGTATCATGAGAACAGAGACACAAACCAGATGCTACAGTTTGGTTCACTGCTGAGGTTTGGACGTGAAGCTACAGGAAAACACCATTTTTTTTTCTGTCCAGTGTGATTCTCTCACCAAGCTTCAACACATAAAAATAACAATATACAGAATTATAAATTAATCTATTGATTTTAGTTATTAAAGGTGCACTTTGTAGTTCTGCCGAGGAAATTTTAATCAGAAGAGAAAGAGCTTTACTGACAGTTTTTTCTTTATGCCTAATCAAACTAAAGAAACAAGTTCTCTTTTTTTTCATGACTGAATAAACTGAATAAACAAACTGACCTTAAAAGGACAACACAATTTCATACTCGTAATTTTGTTTACATTTGGCGGACCCTGCCAACTTTCTAGCTTCAAACAGTGTTCTGGGGATCTTATTTTCCTCTGAGAACAACTTGTTTATTCACTTATGGAAAAAATAAGTATCTAATTTTAGTATTTTGAGTTTACATAGATCCTCTTTAATCATCAAACTTCAAGCATGAACTGAAAGACGACCGAGGATAACACTGATTTACATTTAACACCTTTGTCTGTGGTTTTGTTATTACCTGTGGTCTGTTTGAGTAAGGCTTGTCCGTTCTTGATGGCTTGGTCCACCGTCTTTTTCCTGCTCACAATCTCTTCATTTAGAGACTGAGAAAAGAAAGAGAGTGAAAGTTAACCTCTATTAGACAAAAGTATTTTTCTTTGTTTTCAAACCAAAAAAAGTCCAGCAATAATTATTTCTTTAACTGTTAAAGTGAAAAATGAATTATAGGTAATAAAAGTACATTTGTTCATCATATCTGCTCTATTTTACTTGTGATACAAAAGCCATCATGACAGCGGTTGAAGGAAATGATGTGAATTTACTCATGGTCCCTTGTGTTTCAAGATACTAAACTATATATAATTACATACATGGATATCTATATACTTATATTAAAGAGCATTTAGCTGATTCAAAATATTACAGTATGTTATTACAATTCTACATGTATACTGGAGCTCTTACCCTAAATTACTAACTACTGCTGTCATGTTTTAGATTGCACTCAGTGAACTCATTCAGTGTGTTCATGAAGTCATACCAGAGTGTGCTTGTGCAGCTCAGCCAGCAGCTGAGGCTGGTAGCTCTGGATGGAGACCTGAGCCAGCCTCTGAGCCACCTCTGCCAGCCAGTTCAGCACCTCTACCTCATCCTCCCCAAACAGCTGAGCATTAGCCAGCGCCTGCTCCAGCAGTCCCGCCCGCCTCGTGCACCAATCGGTGAGTTCTGAGTGACCTGATCTCACCGCCCCCACCCGCTCACTTAACCAATCACGATCTGCCGCGCAGCTGAGTGGGGTCAGCGATTGGCTGAGGGACTCGAGGTGGTCGACCTCGGCTTCACGTGAGGACACGTCCTCTTGGAGCGCCTGGGAGTTGTGTGAGTGTGTGTGTGTGTGTGTGTGTGTGTGTGTGAGAGAGAGTAAGGTGGAGGTAAGTGAGAAAAGGACAGCAAAACAATAGAAAAACAGATAAAAAACTGAAAATATGTGCATGCAAATGACAAATCATAAACATCAATAAATGAATGAATGAGAAGAAACATAAAAAGAACTTATAAAACAGCCACAATGAAAACAAAAAGAACTGGACATGATAAAGAAATGGGCTTGTATAAAGGGTATGTTTGTGTTGTAAATGATGCTTTGTGGACATGTTTTATTGGGACTGCTGACTGAGTAGGCGTATGTGTGTTTGCTACAATACATAATTTCCCACATTATTTGTCAGTTCAAACAGGGACTGCAGAACTGGAACACCAACAATATTTATAGGTAAGAAAGTCAGCAAGTATCTTCTTGTCTGCAACATCTGTAAGTCTACTGAGTGAATGATGTCTCATGTTGAGCCTTTACTTTGCCAAGCATGACAACAATTGTGCGCCTCTTCCCATAATTTCAACCTACCTTTTCCGACTGGGTTGAGGGTTTGCGGCCATTTTGTTAATTGTATGATACTATCTGAAGCGACCTTTTTGATCTTTCTATGAGGGGAGAATCTCGGTAACAATGGGGGCAAGCAGTACCTTATGCTTGACGATCTGCTGGTTGATCTTGGCTGTCTGGGTTCCCATTGGCTCGGCAGAGCTCAGGCGCCTCTCGGTGGCACTCAGCCATTCTCCCAGGGGCTCCAGGGCTTCATGGAACTCAAGAGCCAAAACCTGCAGCTCCTCCAACTGCCTCTGCCTGAGGGACGGGAGGAAGGCGGGGTGGGACAAGATACCAAGAGATGAGGAGAAGGAAGAGGAGGAGGTGGTGAAAGAGAGATTTTATTGGTATTTTATTGCTTTCTTAGATTTTCATTTTTTGCTTAACTTGGACCTGATTTTGCATCATACAGCTGTCAACATTTTTTATAAAAACAGCTAAATAAATGTTCATGTTTTATTATGTATTATTACATTTTAACGTCTCTCTTTGTGTGTGCATAGATTTAAAGTATTAAATGTAAGAAAATCCATGACATGACAGATGTTTTTATATCATGCCTTGCAGCATACAGCCATTAATGTGTTGCAAACAACATGAAACTACTTTACATGAACAGTCTGCAATACAAAACCTCTTCACTGTGTCCCCACATTCTCCCCAAAGAATCATTACTTTCCCAAGTGAAAAGAAGAGCTGCTGAAAATTACTTGTAGACCACAGAAACCAACAGTAATGATACTATCTTTTCTTTAAGTATAGTGGTGCTCAACAGAGCTACACAGAGATGAAACGAAAGAAAACGGGAAATAACCACAGGATAATATGTTGTTGAGGAACACCACCAATTACTTTCCCAAACCACATCTTTACAGCGAGACAAATCTGTAAATCTCTTTTGCTTTCTGAGATATTATCTGTGTCTCATTTTCAACGGATGAAAACTAAAGAATTGATCATTTTGAAGTGTCAACAATCATAGAACGCTTGTCAATAATCTGAGCACCATAAAGACCATAACAGAGTAATATGACACCTTAGTATTTATTGCTCCAAGGATATTCCCTTTTCCTTTTCTCAGCTACATGGGGAATTCTGAGACCATCAGTAGGGTTGGCAAACCAGAGCTTATACGCAGATCCTCCCCACCCTGAAGCCTGGAGATGAGACTTACCTAGCACTGGCTTTGTCGAGCAGGTCAGTCCATCTCTCTGCCAGACTCTGGAGCTGGGTCTGTATCTTCTCACGGTCCTGAGTGTCTGCTGTGGCTGCGATCCTCGCTCCCTCAGCGCGAATCATCTCCACTGTGGGCCGGCGGTCATCTAACAACCTCTGGAGCAACTGGAGGAAAAGAAACGCACAAAGGCATAGGTCAGCAACTGGGGTAAACAAATGCATGCCTATATGTTTTCAATGTTTGTTAATTTATTTTGGTTCATTTCATAAATCCTAGTGCTGTGATTTTAGATGTTAAGAGGTCATATTAAGAATGTAGGTGAGCCTTTTCTTTGTTTTGTGAAAAATTTTAATATTTTGATGCTGGCAAATTAATAGTTTTAAAAATGTGATGTACAATGAGGTACATATAGAGGAACATCACTCAGTATAACACAATAACATTTGACAGCAGCACAAACTACAGCTTCGAAAATGACCAATAGGTTAAATTAAGATGAACACTACAACAATTTGTTTGGCTAGGCACACCTAATAACTGACTGAGCAGCCACCAGCCAAATGCTGGTAAAATATAAAAGTGGTTTTCAGACTTTCAGACACAAAATGTGATGCTCTAGTAAATCATAGTGGAGATGTTTTAAAACATATTCTCCACCCTGTTAATGAGTGTACACTGCCAGATCAAATTAACATAAAACATTTTTTTTGATTACATGTTCTGTAATCAATCCACATCTAAAAGCTAATCCCTCCATGTTTGCAAATGAGATTGTGTTTACACTTTACACTTTTGCAAATCAAAAAATGTGCTGCAACAAAATTTGTTCCTGACGTGTTTGAGGCATGAAACAAGTACATTGCATGGAAGAATGAATCCTTTTCCGAGAACAGAAGATGAAAAGTTTTCCATATTAAGCTCATCTGTTATCAGTTCTTTAAAAGTCACTGCATCTTCAAAGGACTCTGGTTGGCCGATATCTTTATACAAATCGTTTGAATTATAAATCATTTAATAAGTTTAGGTGCTACTTTTCAAAGGTAGATACAATGCAAACAGTGATTCATTAACTAAAGATCCAACGGTTTTAAGATAACAAAAACATACATGGATGCACTTCCTGCTCAGATAGCAGCCTCTCTGCTTTAAGCCAACAGCGCGGTTCACCCTCTGGAATGCACTTCTGTACACTTTACTCTGTCTTTCTGAGCCAAACGGTGACACGACTCTCCGTCACGGATGTAAACACGTGTGATTGATTGCTGGCTGAGCCTGCAGCACTCTTATGTGCACAAACACAGGAAGAATATGTTGGATAAACAGGGAAAAGTGTGTCTGAGTGTGTCTCCGAAAACAATGCAAATCCACCATGCATGTGTGTGCGCCTGTTTGTATGCCAGTCTGACTGGCAGACGGTCAACTGGGGCTGTTTGGATGCCAGGCAGACGGATCATTGACTGTGTCGACTGTATGTGTGTTTGTGTGTGTGCCTCTCATTCAAATATCTATTGTTTGTGGTTGAAGGACACTGAGGACATCTGAATATCAACAATGTTTCAATTCAGCCCCTCTGATAAACAAAATATTGTTGAGTTGTTTTTCTAAAAATGTTTAAATAAATATTCTAGAAAAATTGAAAGTGAAAATTCAAATCCAATTAATTTACAGACAAACTCTGGCAGGATACTTCAAAGAAAGGAGAGGAGGATGTGGGAAGTAGGAGCTAAGAGCTCAGACAACTGTGCTTGATGATCACCACTTCAAATCCCCAAAATGGAAAATATGAGCACTCTGACACTGTGAATAAAAAACAGCTCTTTTGAAATGTACCCTTGATGAGCTAAAGAAAGACACTTCTGCTGCTTTATGCGTCACATCTCTCAAGTCTGTTTTTCTGAAAAAAATTATACAGATTTCTCATCACATGTGTTTCTTTTGTCCCCCTTCATCCATCTCACACCTTTTGTTCTTGGATCTGGGCCTTGACCACGCGGTACTCTGCAGATGGAGGCTTCTGATTGGCCACAAGCTCCTCTGTGTCGCTCAGCCAGCTTAGCAGAGGTTCCAGAGCATCCTGGAATTTCCCACAATGCAACAGGGCTTCCTGCAGCTGGGCGATCCGCTCTGCCACCTGAGGACAGACGAGATGTTTTGTTACGAGTTGGGAAGCCAAGTCGATACAATAAACTGTATCTCTCGGTTGGCACATGCGATTCGTACCCGCTTGTTTAGTGAGTTCCATCGGAGGTTGGTTGTCTCGAGGTCGTGCTCCAGCGCCTGGGTGTCTGTGTGTTTGGCGGCGCTCTGGATCAGACCCTGGCCCACTGCGTTTACATGCTGCAGCTTCGGTTGAATGCTGTCCACCTGCTCTCTCTCCACAGCCTGGATAAGGAAGCAAGAAAAGGGTTATCATTTATTTATGTATTCATAAATTAATGTATGAATGAAAGACTCCAACTTGGAGGCAGAAGTTGAAAGTCAGAAATACAGAGCATTCAATCTGCGTCACTACAAATGGAAAAACTTTGCTACATTATATATATTTAGAAGAGACTGGATACGAGGAGTGAAAGAGATACAGAGAGAAGTGCAGTGATAAGAGAGGAGTGGAAGACAGGAAGGGAACAGGAGAAATTAGGGTGGAGGGAGGAGGAGAAAAAAAGAGGAGGGGGAGAGGGGGATTACAGGGATTAGAGGGTTAGACGAGTAAGGGGCTGCCTGGAAAAGGCTGAGTCGACAACACACACACGTTGTAGAGTACACTAACACACTTGCATGGGTGCACACAACCTTCACTTAATCACACACAAGCATACACACACATTTATGGCATATGCACACACAACTTTGCCTGTCTGGCCACATTACTCATACACATACACACACACCACAGTGGAGGGCTGGAGCCATCTTGTGATGACAATAGAGGCAGCCACCCGACACTAAAGACAACCAGACTTGACTTCCCGGGACGAAAAAGACTGAACAACAGACTGTACAGTTCCTCTGTCATAGTAAATCTGAGCCACTACTGTATCCACATTCAAACAGCAGGGGTGTTCAAACTTCAGTCCAGGGTTCAACTGGGGTCGTTGAGGGGATATTTTGGCGGTCCCATGCAATTTAATTGTATTTCCACTCAAAAAGAGAATTTACGGATGCAGAAACAATCTACAACCATTTATACAATCAATAAATCATTACAGTCAGATATGATACAAAAATGCTGCACATCCACTGGTCATAGCTTCACAAATGTTGAAACTACTTTCTATTGTATAGTGTTGTTTATGTAATATATTTGAAATGGTGGTTGGACGGAAAAAATAAATCATGACATTGCTTCCGGCTCATGCTAATTGTGACAGACTAAAATATTGAGTGATCAGTTAAGGAATTAATTAATTATAATAACTAGCTGCAGCCTGTACACAATAAAACACAACACTAAACTGAATTCAAAAGCCCAACCATGACCCCTCACAAAACTGTATGACTTCTCAAAACTGAAATCTTTCATCTCACAGTTTTGAGCACATCCTTGACCTATAAAACTTGGTTCCTGTCTGGTTGTTAAATGCTCATTTTCTTAAGGGGTAAACAGTCTGGTTCTACCGACTGATAGTCTTACAATGGAAGAAAAATGTCCCAAAACCAACAGCTCATGCAATAAATGTGAGGGAAATAAAGTACAATCTGCTAAATTCCTGTAAGTCAACCCGCTATATCCAACAATTTGCCAAATCCACAAAACAACTTTCACAATTTTACAGTATTTCAACAATTCCCTGACCAGAGGGACCACTGTGAACTACCACCAATGAAAATTGGTTTCATTTTAAATGGGGGTCCAAGGCAGTAATGTTGGGGGGGGGGGGGGGGGGGGGGGGGGGGGGGGTCACTGTTGTGAAAATATTTTAGGAGTCCTGACATTCAGAATAGGCCCACAGAGGGAGAATTAAGCCTGGTGGTTTATAAAGCTGTAGCAGCCAAACCCCAATGGCCACACAAAGAGACAAGGGCACACTCACACACACACAAACACACTACAAATTTTGGTAAATCCATGCCTAGGGGAAAATCGCTGGTGCGACAATACTGAAGGGGGTGCAGGGAAAATGTAGGTTTGGGTTTCAGTGAAATACCACTATGGCCTGGAAGAGGCTACAACAGTCGTGGGTGTCCAGCAGTCAAATAATAACAAACCACTGTACACCACAATACCAAATACAACTGAAATGAAAACATCTGAACACGTAATGGTTGTTCCCTCGTTTTCACTATAAAATCTGAGATGTTTTTGTGACACAATCTTCTTTCATCTGCTGTCAATTCACTCCAATGAACAGCCAGCGGACAGACGAGCAGTGGAGCTGACAGGGGGACTGCACTCAAGTATTCGCACATTTCAGCATGTTAGGAGTTCAACATGCTTCACCTTTACCACAAAAATAAAGCAAAGCAGCAGTATGATTTAAATTTGCAAAACTAAAAGGGTGCATACCTCTGAATAGTAATACTTCTTTGAGTTTAAGGACAGAATGTGAAGCTCCAGAGTTTTACTGTGACGACTCCTTGACACTATCAAATAAAAAGGCTAATAAAGCCAAACAGCAAATCAAATCCAAGGTTTTTAATTTGTGCCTTTTTTTTATCAGTTCTCACACCTTCACTTGCATTTAAAACCTTTCAAAGCCTCAGATTTGAATTTATGATGTGTCGATGATGTTTACAGACCTGCAGACAAAATAGTAAGCTGGTCTGGTTTATCGGCTGGAAGCGGTTGAGCTGGAACGTGTTCCTGAGTCTCTGCAGTGGGTCATAATCAGAGGGTTTACAGGTTTCTGCTCATCTGGTTTAAATATGGCATCAAACTACAGGTTCCACATGCCAAGTGTGTGTGTGTGTGTGTGTGTGTGTGTGTGTGTGTGTGTGTGTGTGTGTGTGTGTGTGTGTGTGTGTGTGTGTGTGTGAACTATGAATCTATGTGGATAATAATGTGTGTGATAAGAAAGGATAAAGTGCTCTACAGGTATGAATCTATGAACATATTAAATATGAATGAGCAGTGTGTGAGTGTGTTCCGGTCCACTCTGGAAGCAGCTGTGTTGTGGTGATGGGCGTCATAGCTGCTTGGAACAGGAAGTCTGTCGGTCAGAACAACAATGACTGCAGCCATGACCCGCTCCGCCCTACGCCTTATCCTGGTTAGTGTGTTTGTGTGTTAGTGTGTGTGTGTGTGTCAGAGATAGAGGGGAACAGAAAAGGAAAAAACAGGGAAAGTACACCCATTCATCATCTAAACATACACTGGGGTTTATATACACTGCCTGTACATAAATGTGTTACATGTTTTGTGTCCGCTCTCCGTCCTCTTCTTGTTCTGTCACTCTCTTTGTGTTCTCTCTCTTTCTGCTCTTTCTCTCCCCTCATCAGCTTAGAGTGTTTGACTCCTCTAAACCAGAGCTCTGGAAAATGGCCCACATACTTGTCATTCTTCCCCACCTCAGCCAGCACGCAGCAACACACACGCACTCAGCCGACGGAGCTATCACCACCATACTTGTCATCCTTCCTCCACCTCCGCCTCCTCTTCCTCCTGATCAGTCATCTCTCTACCTCGTGTCTTCCCTTTATAACTCCCCCCTACTGCAGCTTCGTTCTGCTCCGTCTCTCCATCTGGCTCTCTCACTTCAGCGGTTCAGTGCGGACAGGCGACAAAAACACTGGGATGAAAGTAGATCTGACTGAAGTCGGGGAACAGCTAAATACTGTTTGCAGTGACATGTCTCGTCAAACAGACATCAGTTTGAAAGGCTGTTAAAATTCTTGGGAAGATGAAAGAATTCACAGATAATTTCCATGTTTATTAAACAGCTGCAGGGATTTTCAGGGGTACAGATTTTTGTCTACTCTGTGTCTGAATCAGTGGATAAAAACTTGGCAGTCAGTTAAATTCTGGTAAATCTCTCAGTTTTTAGTCTGACAAGTATGTCACCTTGAAAATTTAATAAAAACATCTGCAGAACGGCATTAAAAAATTAGATGACTTGAGAATGTAGCCAGTAGATAAAAATGTCTGCTTAGGGCAGCGATGCATGGATGAGGAAAAAACATTGTTGGTTCATAATCTTAATCTTTTCTCCAAAACAAAAAATATTCACACCTGAATGAATTCAGTGTTATTTATCGGCAGTTTTCCTCTTCAAAACTAATCTACATATTCAGGACTGTGTGGATGTGGTTTGACCAGATTTTCATTCAAATGTCGCTAAATTCTGATGTGGCATCACCTTTTTTCTACCTTTGGCAGATTACTTTGTGTTCATTTAAGAAACCATCAGAAACTGTTTTTCTTATTGGTAGCAATTTGTTGCTCAAATACTGTGAAGGAGTGTGACGGCACATGACTGTGATGCCAGTGTGTAAAATGCAGATAGGGTAACACTCAGGTCATCAAACCTCAAGACTGAAAATTGTGAAAATCTGGTATCTGACTGTGTGAGAGATGTCTACTGTGCATAAACAAATGCATGGATGCTCTTCACTTAGCGGTCATCTGTCAACCTAATAACTCAGAGGAGGGGATTAGCTGTGTTGATGGTGTATATCTAAAATATCATTCAAGGACAATCAATTTCTTAATGTGGACGAATGAAAAACATGTAGCTTGAGATTCACTAATGACAGCAGATAGAAACCTGACAGCTTAATCTCTACTGTTGCTATTACAAACATGCCAGCGACACAGAGGTTTCCAACTTGTTATCAAAGCATCAAAGATGTTCTCTGAACTCTCCTTTCATCTTCCTCTCCCTTCATAACTGATTTCCATAACTATGTGATCTGATGGCTTCACAAAAACAGCTTGTGAAGCATAGGAGAAAACGTGGAACGGGGAAATAAAACTGATATGCGATTCAAAACAGACAGGAAATGTGATCCTCCATTTAACCTGCATGGGAGTTGGTGTATAAGCAATAAATAGAAAAAACAGTGGGAAAAAATGTCCAGCCTGAGTATCCTGCACCATGGGTGAAATGTTTCTCCTGAAAGCAATATTAGAAGCCAGCAACAGCACTCCTATTGCTTGCTTTTCCTTTACCCTCACCCTCTTTTGCCTCTATTCCTGCCTCCGACCTCGTCTCTCACTCTCTTCCTGGCTTTCAACCCTCATCCTTCCTCACGTCCTCCTTTCTCTTTTAATGGAACGAGGAATGAAGGGAGGAAGGAAAGGGTAGAAATCTGTTTCCAAGCTAAACTCACAATTTGCCAGAACAGCTTTGCTTTAAGCCCCAGATTGACCAATCTCCGACAGAGGGATGAAGGGGTTAACGGGTTAATAAATCCCATTTGAAACCAGTGACCTTATTTGAACATCGACAAACAGATACAAATCTCATGCAAATGTGGCCTGCATTCAAAGCATGCTGGCTCAAACTTCACTATCCTCTTTTTCTTCCCCTTTATTGTTCCAGAGAAATTCCTTTTCTCTGTTAGAGATGTATTTTTTTAACACAAACATTTCTTTCATTCATGCTATCAATGTGCTGCTAATCAGCTCCCTGTGAGACAGACAAAGAGAGAGTAACATTTGAATTTCTTATTCTGGGGTTATGGAGGGAAACGTGTTCATACCTAACAGGAGACCTCTGTTACTCTCCCATTTTTTAAAAGTTCTGCTGTCTTGCTGTCAGAGATGCAGACTGGTGCGCAGACAGGCATACAGCCAAAAATATGTAAAATCATTGAAAAAGCTTGAAATATTTGATCTACTTTTTTGCATTTTATGCAATTCTATGTTCAATTCCATTGAGAGATCAATGAGTTCCTGCGTTCGCTTTCATGCTTTTCTGTGTTCCCGAACACGTCCCCCTCTTTCTCGCTCCATCTTTCGCAGGTTTATCCCGGAGGCGGTTGTTCAGTACCAGAATTATCACATCAATCAAAGCGCAAATGTACGAGCTGCAGACCTGAAACCACCTGGTTCTTTCTGTGCCTGCTTGTCTCTCTTTCTGCTTCAACATCTGTCTTTCAATACCTCATCTTTTTCAGACTCATTTATTCGTATTTGATCTTGTTTTCGAAATATTTCGGAACAAAAATGTGTTTATGTGGAGATTTCAAAAACCCACTGTTAACAGCAGTTCTTTTTTAGAGGGTCAGAGTTGATTTAAAACCCAAAAGCAATACATAAATCTGGCAAGAGAAGTCTACTTACAGTAAAACATGGGTTATAAAAGAAAAAACAGTTATGAAGTCCAAATCTGTCTGAACTGCATACAAATCCTGCTCTGTCCTCATTCATGTGGACATGCAGCTTTAACAACCTGTCTCTGCACGGCAAAAATAAGTCTTCCAATTTTTGTATGCAATATGTGTTAACATTTTCATATTTGAAGACCCTTTAAAGCTTGTATCTACACACAGCAACAACAAATGCATATGGGTTATGAATGAAACATGCAATTTCAGAACTGCCTGCCTCTAAATCTGTGTATAAGCGGCCATCGGTCAGTCTGTCTGTACTGTGCGTTCCCCTCGCCCCAATTCATCAAACAGCATGCAAAGCCAGTCCATCTGTCTGTCTGTTTGTGGGGCACACGTACATACAATGTGCCTTAAAATTAGCGCGATATAATCCAAAGACCTCCTGCTTGTGCCTGCCTGCCAGCGTAGCTCTTTTATCGTTGCACCAAAGCCCCATGTAGTGCTAAAAGGTGCTCCTCCAACATACAATAGCTTCCTCCACCCAACCTGTGTGTCGCCTTTCTAGACTCTTTTTGTGTCTGAGTCTTTGTCTTACTACATTCAGTGCGTCTATCTTAACATGATCCATGAAAAAAAAGGCGAAAATTGTCTGGTGTTTTAAATAAACATACACGTAGAAGTACAGAGAGCAGAAAAGAGACAGATACTGGGCAGTGGAGAAAAGAAAAGAAATAAAAGAAGAAATCAGAAAGAGATGGAATGAAAGTGGGAGACAGGTCGGTGCACAACATTCAAAAACAAAACAGAGGGCCAAAGACAGGACCGGCAACAGGCAACAGAGTCCAGCCCACAGTTCCAGTGTTAGCCCTGGCACATTCTTATCTGATATCTGGGTTTATATTCCCCAGACAACTTCACACACTGTTTGTGTAGCCATGTTGGCAGAGGCAGCTCCCCTCACAGAGAGCCACAGTATTTACCTCTCACCTCCTTATCTCAGCAGC
Source organism: Diplodus puntazzo (assembly GCA_963678695.2). Taxonomy (NCBI): domain Eukaryota; kingdom Metazoa; phylum Chordata; class Actinopteri; order Spariformes; family Sparidae; genus Diplodus; species Diplodus puntazzo. The sequence continues at coordinate 5,491,247 of OZ023169.1, forward strand.
AAAACCACCCGAGCATGAGGAGAGGAGGGGGAGCAGAGGGAGGTTTGGGAGGCAGAGAAAGAGAGTCAGTTGAGGAGATGTGAGGAGCATGGCTGAATAAGGGATTTCATAACACAACACAAGTGCATGTGTCAACTTGCAGAAATGTGAGCAAAAACTGGTTACGAGTTAATTTTCTAAGTAGTCATTCACTAAAAAATAATGTGTGGAGGCACAGTGTTACTGATAAGCACATCCAGCTTTTTAAATAATTTTCTTTGATAAAGTGTGCATTAGTAAATTCTAGTCATCTCCTTTGGGGTCAAACTTTTAATTGGAGCCAAATTTCGGGCCTAGTCATACTCTCCAAAAGCAACCAAAGCAACTGTGTAGCCTTAGAACTGTTAAAAAGAGATCGACAGTTCACATGTCTGAGGGTTTAAAGACTTAGAAGTTTCTTCTGTGACCCAGGAAATAGAAATGTAAAGCTCCGAACCCAATTTCTCTGTTTTCCTTCAAAATGTTCCTCTTTCTGACTATCAAATGCTTTTTGCGCCTGATGTTGTACAGATCATCTACAATACAGCATTCTGTATGGCTGTAATTCTGTGAGTTAGAGCAGAGGCTGAGTGGACTCGACGTCTGATTACATTAAACTGAAGCCAGAGAGGCCGTGACTGCTGAGAGGACAAACAGGCGTAGACTGATAATATTTAAAGACACAAAAATCTGTTACGAACACAAACAAAGACACACACACACACACACACACACACACACACACACACACAGACACACACACACACACACACACACACACACACACATAGCTAAATATAGAGTAAATGAGTAGGGATGGACTGGTCAGAGCAGACAACTTATGCCTGATGGAAACTATAATGTAATAAAAGAGGACCAGTAGTTCGTGTTGTCAGCATGGGATCAGGTGCATCAGTGGCCACCCAAATCACGCACGGCTTGTTTGTGATCTGCATGGATGAGAAATAATCAAGTTTTCTCTGCCTGACCTCCACCAACAGGCTTGCAATGGGATTACTGTTAAAAATAAATGAGACTTAAGTTTGATGGAGCGATTTTGGTAGTGAAATGGACATGGAATTCAAACACTGATTTTGCACACATCATACTAAAAAAAGGGATCCATCAACAACAAAAGCAGGGCTCGGATCAGGCAAATCTGAGGCCAGACACTGAGTCATAGCAGAGCTCCTAGAAAGCACGACAGCCTGTCAAACACTCTGTCACACTGAGACACTTTGCACGTATACGCACCTTTACATGCAGCCCACACAGCCAAACACAGAGGTAGATGGGAGAGGAGTGACACGACAAAAACAAAACAAGTTGAAGACTGAATGCAGATTAATGCAGAGAGACCAGACTGAGACACAGTCACACTGACAGTCCTCTGTGTCAGCTCCGCAGCGAGTTAATCTCGCAGCATTTATAGAATATCAATTTCAGATCCGTGTCTCAACACAGCAGCAAAACTGTGTACACTGCGACAGTGATTACATTCCCTAAAACCAAATCAACCCAAATTGTGAAACTCGGCCAGAAGCCTTGCTCCATTTACAAACACACAGCCTCATCAAACGCTGACCTTTCTCGCAAATTGTTTAAACAAGAAGGGAAACTTTGGCCGGCATCACTTTATGTACATACACAGCTGGGTCACACCCAGCTCCCATGACTTTGTATGGAAACACAGCATTCTCTACTTTATATACAGACAGTGTAAACACAACAACAGCGTGTCCTTTAGAGAATGCTGCGAACTCTGCGCTTGAGATCAGCATTATAAGTAGGCCCGCAAGCACAGACGGCTCTTTTAGCTTCACACAAATAAACATGTGATCAATCTCAAATATGTGCATGCACTGTAGATTAGCACTGACTCCCAACTCAAACACACACCATGTGCACACACACATACTGAGCAACCCCGAGGGTAGTTTCCCATAAGTAGCAAAACCCCCCACTGAGCATCATATTGCAATCGTTTTAAGCCCTACTACTCAAACACAACTAGCTAATTATGGCGTCTACATAACTTCACCCCCCCACATACATTTTCCATGCTATGTCTACATCAGTCGTACTCAACGCTCAGCTACCTGACCCAATTCTTTTTCCATGCTATGCCTCTGTGTGTCCACATGTCCACATCGAATGTATTCATCGCTAAAAACAGATATTTGCTCAGCTTTCACTCCTTGTCAATCAATTCTCTCTAAGCAGTTAAATGAACCAGGGTCTTTGTGGTGTATTTGAATTAATTCTTTCTCCTCTGCGATTTATGGAAGCCATATTCTAGTGTTGTATCTGTTTAAATCACTCTGGATTAGTGCTTCTGCTAAAGCTTGAATATATAAATATAAAAATGTGAAGTAAACCACCTCCCAGATGCAAGCTCTTTCTTTTATGTCTTTTCCCATGTTACTGCATGATTGCATGGTTCACCTACAATTACTCAATTGTGTTCGAGCAACTGCACAACAGAACCAACAGAAACTTCTGAATAAAGTCTTTCATGGAAATCAATCTTATCAATGATAAAAAAAAACTGGAATGAGAGCATACCTCTGCGTCAGTGTTGGAACTTGGTAATATAGTCGTTGATTCATTCTCGGCATTAGAGCTCCATCCAGATTCTAAGAGCGTGTCTGCGGGACAAGCTGTGTCCCCTGTCTGAGGCCCGTCTTCCTGGGGCCTAATGGCCAGTGCCTGGCCTGTCTCTGTCTGTGTGAATAGGCTCTGTAGCAGGCCAGGCTCGAGTTGGTCCCAGGCCTGGTCTGTGGACATTAGTGGAGGAAAGTCCAGAGCAGAGCCATCTGACTCCCAGTCACTGTCCCCTGTCATAGATCCCAGGACAAACTCTACCCCGTCCATCCCTGACTGGGTCCCTTCAGAGTATGAGTCCAAGTCCATCTCCTGAGTATCTTCACAGGCTGAAGAGACATCTGAGGGCCCTGGTTGGGGCCGTTCAGGTGCTGCCATGTAAACAAAGCTGTCAGGGGAAAGTAAGGCTCCCTCCTCTTCCGTGTCTTGGCAGCAAGGAGGTTTGGGGACAGGACTTGGGGGAATGGAGTCCTCAAGAGGAGATGGGGGACAGTCATTGGGGTACTGGGGAGGTGCAGACACAGCCAGGTAAACAAAACTATCTGATATCACAAATGCCTCTGCATCTTTAGTATCCAACCCAGCACCACAAGAATCTGATTTAGACGGGGACTGAGGTAAAGAGGAAGTGGGCGTTGAGTCTGTATGTTGAGAAAGTACGAGAGGAACAGAGTCGGATTTTGGGGTACTAGCTGTCACTGCTGATGTAGTTTCCAGATCTAAATCTTGTCCAGGCATGTCCAGTCCTGAGATTACATCTGAAGTGGCAACAAAAGTCTCTGAAGCAAAGCATGTCCCTTCTGTGTCACAAGTTATTGCCACCACAGGTTTGCTAATCTCTGAGGGGACTGGATCTTCTTGACAGGAAGTTTCAACATCAACATCCTGTGTACATTCACTGTCGATTTCTTTTTCAACTGTATGCAGAGGCTCAAGGGAGTGATCCATGAGAACTCCCTCGCTACTGTCCAAACTTGGCTCAGATTGGTCATACACATCCCACTCTGTTCCTAACTCATCTTCCTCTTTCAATTCTCCCTCATCCTGCTCAACGTCCTCCTCCACCTCCTCGGCGTAAGGGTTTAGAGGGCTTCGAGATGGAGAGGAGGCTCTCTCTTCACAGTCATCGCTATCACGCTCAGATGATGCCCCACTATCTGGATCTGTTTCAGTCTGCTCTGGTCTCCTCTGTTCACAGTCTGTCTGAGTAATATCACTAATAGCAGTTCTGTCGGGTTGGGACATGTGGACCCCGCTGGAGTCCGACTCAAGTTGTTGACCAAGAGCAGAGTCTGTTGGGTAACTCATCTCCTCTTCCTCTACTTCTGCCTTTTCCTCGTTATAGTCAACATCACATTCTTCATCAATGAAACCATGCTCCTTTTCACAGTCTTGTGCACGCACCAAGTTGAAGTTCGTAATCTGCTTTATGTGCTCAGAGTGATTTAAATTAGAGTCTGTAGTGATATTTTCTAAGCCTGGTGCAATGCTATCAGGCTCTATAGAGTTAACTTCATCTAGAGGAAGTGTCCCTTCATAATCTACCCAGGCAGTCGTTGTTTCTTCCTCTCTGTCCTCTTCCTCTTCCTCTAAACAAGGAAGTGTGTAGGGATCAAAAGGCTCAGGGTCTACACTCATCTCCACCCCCTCCTCTCCTTCATCCTCTTGACATTGCCTCTCGAGCTCTAGGAAGAGGTCATCTGACTCAGCCCCTGAGCTGGGGCAGGGGGAGACACTGGGAACCCCAGGGCCTCCAAACCCTGTAGGGGGGGTCAATACAGGCCAATGTCCAGAGGAGCCTGTTAAACTCCATCCCTCTGATTCCAGTGTTTCCCTATTCCAAGACTGGTCAATTATCTCCCGATTCTCTAATTTAAGAACTGCCTCCCACTCTCGCTCTTCTCTCTGAGCTCTCTCCTCCTCTGCTTTATCCTTTTCTTTTTTCCACGCATCCTCCTCCTCCATCATTTTCCTGCACTCTTCCTGTTCATGTTCTTCGAGCTCCTCAAGTATCCTGCGTTCGTCCTCTTCAAATTTGAGCTCGGAGGCTGTGCGTTCTCTGAGCTCACTGCCCTGAGCACCCCAACCAAGCAGACCCTCGTCACCTCCCTCCTGACTGATACAGGGGGAGAGAGGCAGACCTCCATACACTAATCCTTCCTCCTCCTGCAGGAATGGAGATGGGGGGTCTAGTAAATAAAGTGACTCTTCATCTGTGTTGCTGTCCTCACCCAGTAGAGGAGGCAAAGGGGGGAGGACAGGGAAGTTGTGTCTCAGGCCGACCTGGGTTCTTTTCCCTGTTGTTATACTGCGGGGCCAGGTGCGGGCCTTGGTAGGAGGGCAGAATACTGGTTTTGGTGGGATGAGAGGAGCATTGTCCCCCTGGTCCTGATCCAAAAGAGGAGAGTCCCTCTCTGAATCTGATGTCTTCACTGACTCAACAGGCTCCTCTGGGATCTGCCTAATTCCAGCTTTAGAAGAGCTAGGAGCCCGTCTGTGCCCCTCCCTTTTTATCTCTACCTGTCTGGATGTAGTGGGGCTCTGCTGTGGTGTATTTCCAGAAACCTGGGGTGCCTGTGTCTGGCCATATGCAGGTAACTGTTCTTTGGAAGGCAAAGGCACTGCATGACTCTGTCTGTGTTGCTTCTGCAGCACAGGATGAGCCTGCTTTTGCCTGCTGAGAAGGTGCTGCTGGAGAGGAGGCACAGGGCTGACTGTGGGCGTCAAAGAAGGCGAGCAGGAGACAGGAGGAGTGTGGGGAGCAGATGATAGCGGGGAGGGTGTGTATGGAGGTATGGAAGGAGTTGATGAGGTAGGGGTGGATGGAGGGAGGTGAGTAGGAATGGGCTGTAGAGGAGACAGAGGAATCCCTGCCCCAGACAGACGTTTTTCAGCTCCTTCAGTGGATGAGAACTCAAGTCTCTCAGCAAACTCTGGATAACTTGGCGGCATAAAAGCTTTCCAAGAACGGCGGTTTGGATTGTCTCTTTTATCACCACCTTGATGCCGCCGCTTGGCCACTGCTGCAACCCCACTAGAGCCAGAGGAGGACGGGGCAATAGGCAGACCTGAACCTACGATGCCAACTGGTGGTGACATTATCTGAAGATCACCAGTTAGCTTTAAGGCATCAAAGATCACTCTTTCATCTAGTTTCTTCACTCCACCAGGATTATCTGTATTCCTGGAGACAAAAACACCACCTAACTCAGCTCCAATGGTGCCATTGCTGGACAGAGTACTCCCCTCTCCTCTCACCTCCCCACCAGAGCCTAGAGTGCTCCTGGAAGGTTGACACAGTTTGGTCCCTTGATCAATCTGTTCATTGATGCGCATAGTATCATATATGGATCGCTGGGGTACGTAGCAGTCCTCTATGTATGCCTCATCCTCATCACCTTTTCCAAGGCAGCGAGGGTTCTGCCTCAGGCAGTCCGGACGGCTCAGGGGCTTTCCCATTCTGTCCTTTTCACTTCTGCTGGGATGCCACAGAAACCCTATTATTTAAGGTGCAGGTGTGGCAAATTACATAAAAAACAGGACACAAAAAAGGAATCTTTATGGAAAATGAATTCCTTTACCTTCAGTTGTCCAACAATCCACAAAATCAAACAGTCCATTTGGCTGCATTAAACAAATCCTTCAGGTTTCACATTCTAAAAATATTCCAAATGTTATCATCCACAGGCTCATTCCACTGGTGCATGTGGCGTTCTTGACTATGTCACTTCAACAGTGGTGCATTTCCTTGGTCTTTCTGAGATGCTGTGTGGCATCAGCGGGGGAGTGAGAGAGACAGCCCTCCCCCTTGGCACCATATTAATCACCAGCTCTGTTTATTTAAAAGACTGTTAGGAATGAGGGAGAGGTGGAAGGATGAACAGAGGGACGAGGGGAAAGGAACAGTCATCATCTTCCTCGGTGAGCAGTACAAAGTCCGAGTTGAGGTGAGGACCGCGTAGATAACACCCCTTTGTTTTACTGTCGGAAACACAGAGTACGGCTCTCTCCTCCATATTCATGTAGAGCAACTCATTCCTCGACCCTCCTTCCTCTCCAGACTCCTCTCCTCTCTGTGGCACAACAGGAAAAGGCAGAGAGTGCTTGGACAACTTCAGCAGTCTCAGTGAGAGGCAGGCCGGCAGGCAGGCAAGTGTAAAAGTCTCCTTTTAAGGTGAGAAAACCCACTCTGTTATATAAAAGAAAGGCTGCGTGGGGTGCAATGAATAGGAAAGTACAATACTCCAAGGATTTGTTTCACTTTTATCTCCCTTTGTTAAAAAAATGTACCTTGCAGGAAAAATTAAAGAGGAAGATGAAATCCAGTAAATGAGAGATTCAAAAATAAGCAAAATGTCTATCCTTTAGAGCTTTTTGACGCAAGAATATCCAACTCGAGAAAAATAAGAAAACAGAAATCCCTTTACCAAGTCACTGCCACTTTGTGGTCCGGTGAGTGTTCAAGCAGTCCACAGCTTTTCTTTTTCTGTCCTCTGCTTCCATCACAAAGAATCACGGCTTTGCGTCTGGAGGATAAACCCTAATTTTGTCTAAGACATCTCATCACCGCCATAACAGTCCCCATTAATGAAAGAAAAGCCACCACACCATCCACATGATTTGAAGAAAAAAGCTGAATCCGGAACAAAGAGAAAAGCAGTCTGCTTTTGCGTGAAGAAATCCCTGTCAATGCTTCAATTCTTTTCTTTTATCTTGCTCTTCCTCTCTCACCCTCAGATCATCCACAGCTCCAGGGGAGAGGTGATACAGTAGATCGAAAGCAGGCAGGATCTTGGAGGGGCTGAGGCTGGAGTGAAAGAGGGCATCTGGGGGTAGATAGAAAAGAGGGGGGCTGGGGGCTGGATCCTGGACCAGCCAGGCAGGCAGGCAGGCGAGCAGGGCAGAGCAGTGAGTCGTGGGACTGTATCCAGAGGGCAAAGACCCAGACAGCCCTCCCAGCTCCAGTCCAAGCTTTGCTTTGCAGGCAGTGTCTTCCTCCCTCTTTAACAGCAGACAATCCCAGGACACGCTCCCTTCCCTTTCGCTCCTTTCTTTGCCGTCTTCTCTCTCCTCCTCCTGACTCCGTACTGAGAATGAAACAAAGTGCCACGCAATCCCAGTTCCTCTTCTCTCTTTTTCCTTTCTTTCTTTCTCTCTTTGTGGGGCTCCCAAGCTTTGCTCTCTTTCTCTCCTTCTTTCTTTCACTCCCAGTCTGTGTTCTCAGGCCTCCACACAGCTGAAATGGTTTGCAGCTGCTAAAAAAATCTCCCTCTTTTCCTCTCACTCTCGCTCTATAGCTGCTCCCCCCTCGTCTCCTCTCTCACTCACTCACTCACATGTCCCTCTTTCTCGCTCGCTCTCTCTCTCTCTCTTGCGCTCGCTCTCACCCTACCTCCCTCCCTGCTCTCTTGCTGTTTGTGTTTGAATTCAGCTCCGTTTGTTCTGTTTCCTGCATTGGTATTAAAACACAGGAAGTGCTCCAATCATGCTGGTTTCCTCTCTCTTGAAAAAAACAGAAAAAAAACACACGAGACGTGGAGAGAGGGTGAGAGAGAGAGAGAGAGAGAGAGGCGTAGGGGCGTAAAGCGATAGAGGGAGGCAGGGTAGTACGAGGGGGCGTGGAGCCAGAGAGAAAGAGAGTTGTGCAGAGGAGGATTTTGCTCTTTACCAAAAAATATTATATGAATGCAGCCGGGATGCAGCTGATTATCCCACCCTGAGCAGCAAGCGACATTCTGCTATTAAAACTGTTTCCAAATAAAAAAAAGGAGAAAAAAATAAAAAGCAGAATAAATGCTGTAATATAATGTAACAAAATGCAGATGAGGGTTTCCTCCAGGCAAGCATGCAGGATATAATACAGTATCTCAATTACTCTCACCGCCGCTGTTGCCAGATTTGATGTGGTGAGAGAACGAGAGAAGTGGGCTAGTGATGTGAGATGGCTACATTCATGGCTGCATTCATCACAGCTTTGTAATCCACTCTTAATTCTCAGGGGGCAAACCGCCTCCCCCCTTTGGAGCACAAAAACACTATCCTCAGAGCGAAATGATACAGAGTCAAAGAACAAGAAAGAAAGCAGAAAGGAGGGAGAGACAGAGGTAGAGAGAGAGGGGGCGGGACTGTTAGCCGACGGCAGAGAAAGCTTATCAGTAATGAGCTCTCTTTTTTTTCCCAGAGCAATTGTCCAGGCTTTAGGCAGACAAGGAAGTGAGTCCAGTCCGTTCTTGTTCACTCCATTATTCCCTCCTTTGTCAGAGTTTTCACAGGTTTCCAGTTGCTGAAGCAGAGCTGGTGGTAGCAGACGAGCTGCCGATGTAGAAAATAAATATGGAAAAGATATACACACACACACACAACACACACACACACACACACACACAAAAGTCTGTGATATTCACAGGCTCCACTTGTGCATTCCCGTCTGCGCCTTCACTGAAACCCAATCCCGCTGGGGAGTGTGTGTCTGAGTGTGTGTGTCAGAGACTCAGGGGCCAAGAGGAAAAGGGGCTGTGCACAAAAAAGAGAAGAGGAGGGGGGGTGCTGTCTGTTCCTTCAGGATGCCACACAAAACTTCTGAACAGTCAACCAGTAAGTCAGAAGGGGGATACCAGCAAACATGGCAACCTGCAGCCCTTCAGGGGAGAGGCAGGGAACTTCAAACCACTTTGTTTTTCTCTTGTTAGACAAAGTTATAGTCTGCTCTGAGCCAGTTGTGGTTCTTCTCCACTGCCTCCTCTGTCTTCTTCTTCTTCTTCAGCAAGTCTGTTTGTTTAAAGCAGTCTGGCAGAGCTTGGCTGATCTGTACCAAAACACGCCTGCTTTCTGTCCTTTTCTTTTTTGCTCACTTCTCTGCCCAAAGATACATTTTCAGTTTTCACAAGACGAGCTCCCTCGTTTCTCAACTGTTGCACAGAGCAGCACCGTGGCCTGCATGTCAAATATGCTAAATACTCCACTCTTTCTTTTTCACCGCCCTCCCTTCCTCCCCCCTCACACCCCCCTCTCTTGTCAGTTGCGCTGCAGCTGTCATTGCCGCGTCCAAGGCAAACGTCTTCATAGAAACAAAAGGGGTTTGTCGCTGGTTTGTTGCACACACCCACACACACATGCAGAGCTCACAAACTCTCGCGTGACCCACGGCTAACCGACAATCCCCTCTACACAGACCACAACAAGATTTAAACCCAAGTATTCACAGATGTGGGCCAGCTACCAGGAGAGGTGGAAGGACAGGCAGTGGGGAAAATAAACTAAATATATTAGAGTAAAGGGAGCATAAAGGACAAAGAGAGACTGATAAACTGATTAAGCTTCTTTAATTTGCTCATTCATCACGCCCTTTACCCAACCCCTTCTTCCTCTGACTCATTGACTATTGACACAGGCATGAGTCTATGCCTCCCTGACCCCCCATGATCTGTTTAAGATTTAACTTGATTCCCCTGCGGATCTACCCCCTCCTCTCCTTTAATTTCCATTCATTCCTTAGTCGTTACGGCTGGTTTAAGAGTCACACCACCGACGGAACGAGGAGGAGGGAGGTGGTGAGAGAGCAGTGAAGGAGTGAGAGGATTAGGGGTTTAATTTTCCCTGGGGGGTCATACTGTAGAGCCAAACTTTACTACCTTGGTGCTGGGTAGCACTCTGGATCACAGCGTCCACTAAATGGCCTCTTATTCACACGTAATGCTGTTGCAGTTTTCTCTGAGTTTAAGTCTCACACTGCCTTTGTCTGTGTCTAGAGGCACTAAACCACTTAGTGAAGCTAAGTGACATAAAAACAAACACAGGTGGCGGGCATAAAGTATGTATTATTGACTTTTCTGGGTCGTTTATTTGCTCATGGGGGAACACCTGTTGACAGGAAAATATACTTTTCTCCGTCTCTCTCCTTTTATTTCTCCTTCCCTCCCAAGCCAGAGTAAATCCATAATCCATCTCTTCAAAACACTGTCATTTAATGTCATTTTCTTCCTCAATGTCTTGTTTTTCAATCTCTCTCCATCCGTCCCCCTCTGTGGTAACCTGGCAGCAGGAAAAATGGAGCTGCCATTTCGTTTTCCCTGTGCTTTTACTCTCCTCACCCACCCTCCTCCGTTCCAACTCTCTGGGGTAGTTTTATATTAACTAGGAGAGCATTTCACCTGCCTGTGTGTGTGTGAAAGCATTTATTGTTCTCAACCTTCCTCTGGCGGGGAGGCAGACACAAAGAGACCTGGACCTAGCGCACATGCACACTGGACACACAGACACCCACACAACCACACAACACAGACACACAAAGACACCAATGCATGCACACACACACTTCTACGCAAATAAGGAAGTATGGACCTCTATCACCATGCTCAATAACTTCAATAAACACAGCTGTCAATCACCTACACACACCACTGCCGGCCATAATAGTAGTTTCAGACTTTCTGGCTGATTTGCAGAGTGTGTGCGGGCGTGTGCAGGTGGGCCACTGCTTGTGAGCTTTTCAATTTAACAGTTAGTTAGTCTGCATGTGCACACACACGCCACACATGCATTCTTTCAGGCAAATAAAAACTTCACACTTTCCCCAGCCTGATTTTGTGGGCCGTTTTCATTCAGCTGGCCGTCTATGTTACAGATGGAGTTTAATGTCCATGTGCGATTAACGCAGGAAGGACTTTCCACATTATAAACACTTTGGAGGTCAATTCTCTGCGGTGGTTTACACCATTTGGGGCATTTTAGTGTGGTAAAAATAGGCTTATCCTCTCTTCTTTCTTTCACTGACCTTCTCTTTCTCTCTCTCTCCCACACACACCAAACAACACCTGTGAGGCTGCCTGCTGAGAGGTCACTGCTGGAGGTCATATTTCTCTTTTTTTTTTGCACACACACACACACACAACCTCCTCTTCTTTTTTACTTTGAGCTTCCTCCACCTCCCACACATCCACACACCCACCTGGTTCTCCTCCTCAACGGGATCTTACACCTCTACAGCACAATGCAGCAGCAAAAGTCTGTATTTCTGTACTCACTATCGTTTTAAAGCAGCAGGTAGATCAGCTATGACATAGTGTATTAAGTGAAAAAAACCAACAACTTTCTAGCTACAAACAGTGTTCTGTGGACCTTATTTTCCTCTGAGAACAGCTTGTTTATTCAGTTATGGAAAGAAAAAACATTTCTGATCACCTCATTAATATTATAAAAATCATAATTCTGAGTTTGCGTTTCTTCTCCAGAACCACATAGTGTCAAACTTGTGACTTGACTTGAGGCATGATGAATAAAATGACTTGTCTGTGTTAATTTTAAATTTGGATTTAAGCATTTTTGTTTTTGGTCTGTTGTCATTAATTCACAGTTTAAACAAGATGATTTGATGAAATAATTTTTAGAATTACTACATATAAAAAGTATTTGTTAGGAGAGTGAATCTTACGTCATTCTGAAATATGAATATATGAAATAATATTTGTATTCTAAAATACATTTTTGGGAAATATCGTAAAAATAAATATTTGTCTCAACTCGTCTCAGGAGAGCATATTGGATTTCTCTAACTGAGAGAAGAAAAGAGGAAAAAAGAGGGAGAGTGAGAAGGCAGGGCCGAGCCGTGGCATGCCTTTCTAATTCACAACAGCTGAAACAATACAGGACCTGAGAGTGGAAAGGCTAAGACGTTACATACGCACACACACGTCCCAGACATATTTAGATCATACAGTGCAGAGTCATAACAACCACTACATAGAGGTGAGAGATGTGTGTGAGAGAGCCAGTTAGTTACAAGAAGGTTTGGCCGGACGAATCGGGTTATATGATTAGAGAAATGATGTTAGTGTGATCCAATCAGCCCCTCAAGAGAAAAATGAACGAACACACACACACATACACACACACACACACACACACACACACACAAATCAGAGTCATGCACTCCGGGAGCAGACATGAATACGAAGGCAGAAAGAGAACAGAAAGACAGAAAGTTAAGTCCAGGAAAATCCAGTGAGCCAGTTAATAGCGCTGTTGTCCAGATGACGAATTACTTGGATTAACCAGGGAGTCATGGGAGGGTTACTGGGTTCTGACACACTGAACTCCTTTGACAGCAAACAACCTTTGAGCTTGAATTAGGCGAGCCAACATGGCTGCTAACAGCTAACAGGTGAACTCATAACCCTATGTCCTGCTGAAACTCATCCAGACTGAATGGGCAGGGCAAACATTTTAATTTCAAATACTCAAACTGTGTTTTTCATTGCCAGTTACATCATGTGTTTTTGAGGATTTACATAAACTGTATATTCAGTTTATGCTCAGTTTAATAAATCGAGAGCATTTTTCTACAACACTTAAAATATGGACGTTGTTACCGAGATAAAATGTGTGTCAGAATTGAAAACGCTCTTGTGCAGAGACCATTCAAAAAGCTGTTGGACATGCAGTTTTATCTCGGGATTTTAGATGTCTCTCATGATTTATGTTTTCCAGACGAGAACATAAATGTCACTGAATTCCTCTTACTCGTCCACATTTAATATGGGCTCTCTAGAGCACTTCATGGCTTACACTGCACCGGTTTGTGGTATCTTTCAACCAGTTCAGGAATGAATAAAAAGTAGCGTTTTGGACAGGCACCAAAGTCAAAATGTCTACATTTGATTTACTAACTGCTAATTACTCAAATCTAAAATTTAAATGTGTAAGCAGCTTTATAGGTGAAAAATTAGGACACGCTCCAGCTTCACAGCATGGGCCAAAAGACAACCAGTGAGCTGCTGGCCCAGTTTGGCTTGACTTCTACTCCCATCATCATTAAATAGTTGCTGACACAGTTGGTGCGGGGAAGGACAGTGAGTCATGGGCTTGCAGATTCTCCAAGGAGGATAGACTGCAGGAAGATGAGCTGGAGAGTCTATAAGTGAGACTGTAGGAGGATAAAATAAGAGGGAGGAGGTGAAAGGTGTGATGGAGAAGGAGATGGTGGGGGTGAAGACAGGGGCGGCGTGCAGTCATGATTTAGGACAGGGATTTTCACAAACGCGTGTGCTCAAAGACACACACATGCCTTCTGCTCTGCTGTCACCCAGACTAACCAGCCCTTCCCAGGAATGTCCATCTGCAGCTACGGCTTTAAAGCCTCGTAACGCCCCTCTGCTAAAAGACCAGTGTGTGTATGTGTGTATGCGTGTGTCTCATCCCACCCAGAGACTATGTCAGCTGCTTAGGGACGGAGGGAGCCAGGGCATGCAGAGGGATGTTGATGCCACACCCTAATGTGTGTGTGCGTGTATTTGTGTGTGAGGGTGGGGTGAGGAGACAGCTGAGATTCCAGATTGCACCCCGAAAAAGACTGGAATTAGAAGCATCCTCTGAGGCAGAGTGCATGCACACATGCACCTCTCGTCGGCCCACGGAGCAACCCTAAATACAAACATAGATTCCACAGTAGCACATATGTGCAGACAGGATGGCCATGTATAAACATGTACATGATAAATAGCAATACTCTGACTGGAAACCAGTGACAGAGAAAACTTTTTGATCTTTTTCTCATATAAAACTCCACTCTTCACTACATCTCTATACAATAGACATCCAGTAGTTAATTCTAGTGAGCAGTAAATTGAGATTTCGAACACTTTCTAATGTGTTGCAGGACTCTAATTTTCTAATCTACAAAATGTGACGCAGAGTACCGAGGGACTTTCTGCAGAAGGACATTGACACTACTTCAATTGTTCCCATTGTGGGAATCTTGAGAGCAGTATACAGTACATAAGCTCTACACTCAGAATGCAGACGCAGTGTACTCGTAAACAGGGAGTGATTATACAGCATGTCTACGCAGGAGGCGTTTCAGCCATGTAGCTGTTTCTCACGCCCGTCTATGCATATTTTACTATCGTTCAACTGCAACCCAAAACATACTTTTACGCTTCACATCCATTTTCGGCCATTTTTCACACATAATTACAGTGGTAGATTTTGGGCTTCCAAGCGCTTCCAAATTGCTAGGGACCAACACTCAGTATTGTCCCTTAATGCATCATAAGTAGACACTGACAGAGGACTGAAGGTGCTGCTCTGCTAACGTTCACTATATGTTTTCATGTTGACCATTTGTTTTTAAAGATGGGTAATGTTTCCAATAAGTGCAAATACTAAAGTTTATACCTAAGTTTGGTAAGGTTGACGCATTACAAGTTTTGCTACAAAACACTCAGCTCTTAGATGTAACGTGTTGTCGGAGCCCAAGCAGCTGAACAAATAGTTTGCTCAAACTGACGTTCATTTAATAAATGGAGATGTGAAAGCAGATAGAAACAGGGTTGCCAGTCAGCCTTCATTTTACTGAGAGATTTCGTGCCTAGTGGCAGACACACTTGCATAGTGAAAACAAGGTTTATAGCGAACAAATCTAAACGCAGATGGTGTCACTATTTATAGCAATATATAGTGACATGATAACTCTAATCAAATAATTATATTTGCAGATATATATATATATTTTTGCAGAAATATATATATATATTTTTTTTGCAGAAATATATATTTTTTTTTGCAGAAATATATATATATATACACACACACACACACACACACACACACACACGTCTGCATCATGAACTAGAGCTCATTTTTGACAGAAATGCTAATAAAGAAGAAGTAGACAAGAGAAGACTTCACCGTCTCCCTCTCTCTCATTGACCCAGTAATCCTCTGTGAGATCACGGTTGGGAAGTTTATAAAATAATCTGACTACATCACCTCCCACTCCCATGACCCCTTATCCCATGGCTGCCCTCCACCCACCAGCGCACACACACACACACACACACACACACACACACACACACACACACACACACACACACACAGACAAACACAGACACACACAGACACCAACTCCCGAGCCCCCTCGTCTTTCTAAGCATCGGCATGACATCATCCCTCTGGATTGGAAATGGGGTCTGTTGGGGGAGGGGAAGGAGGATGAGGAGAGGGGAGAGGGGTGGCCTGGTCTGTTTTGGAGCCAGACAGACATGTTTAGGTTTGAAATGAGCTGAGCTGGATCGGTTACAGAGAAACAGAGAGCGAGGGAGAGAAAGGTGGAAACAAAGTGGGGCAGGGGGTGGCTTCAAAGAGTGGACGAAAGAGATTTTCACGTCTTTTTCCCCCTCTCTCCCTCCTGCAGACTATTAGAACAGGATAAAAGCAATATAAACTACAGTAATAAGAGGATAAAAAATGAAATAGTGTCACTGTGTCTTCCTGTGCATCTGTAAGCCTGCCTCGCCATCCTGCTCTCCGTTACGATTTGCCATCTTTCACCCTGCTGTGACTCTTATTTTTCTGTCCTTTTCTCTATTCTTGCTGCTAACCTCCCTTCGTTGCCCTCCTATAAATACCCCTCTGCCCCCAGATGAAGTGACAGACCATTTCTCCATGCTCTACATACCCCGCAGACAGTAGCTATTATACATTCTGGTGCCCCTGCTATTACTTTTGCACCCAGTCTGCCACCAGTCTGTCTGCACCTCGGCTCGCAGTTCACAGCTTTAATGGAGGAAAATCTTAACAAATAACATGATTTAACACCTACGTTTGGGCTTATCTTTGCCAAGTAATGCCTTGAAAGGCTTTTTAAAAAAAAATGTAATTGATTTTTCTAAAGGATGCATAAAAATTAAACAGAACAGGCCACATCAAGACAAGCTAGTTCACAAACAAGAAGACTTTTGGACACAAGAGTAAAATATTATAAACAAAACAACATAAAATTTGAATTAAAGGTAAATTTACATACAATTCTGAATTTAAAGATTCAGTGCAAGTAATCCATTTTGTCCAGTTCGGTCCAAATGCATCCTTACTAGGTAAATATTGTACGGTGAGTCAGTCTTTTATCAACACTAGGTAGCCTTTAGATAGCTACTCTGTTTTTATTGTTAAGGATTTTAATTGCAACAAATTTAGCTAAAATCACTGTTATTTATTGTGCTGTTTTATGTTGTGTTATGTCCTCAAAAAGAGACTTTTATGTTTTGTGATTTTTCACATAGAGTGTTTTAGCTGCTCTGTGTTTTTTTTTTGTCAACCTGCCCAAGGATAACAGATGCAAATTAGCGGCTAGCTTTCTCTGGTGCAATTACTTTTAATTGTACGCTGTCCCTGTAAAAATAAACAACAAGAATTAAAAAAATAAAGTTAAATTAAAAATAAAATTCTCTTTCTGTTCCTCTAGCTTGTTCAGGCCCGTCAAATTAATACTTCAAATATTGTTCGAAAGATGCTAAAATGCTAATTTTCTTGAATCTGATGCTGAGATTAAAGGGAGAACAGGCTTTGAAAGCTGGTTCTTAATGAGTTCCTGTGGTTAACATGGTTTTCTTCATGAAGTTGTTTTTTCAATCAGAAAAAAGTACACAATTGTCACTGAGTCATGGATCGGGATGACTAAAGTATTTCTTCAGGCAGATTACTTGCAGTGTTAGTACACCTGTAAACCTACTCACTGATGTGATTCATTTAACTGCACACCGGACAATAAAAAAACATGCAACAGCCTCAAACTCTTTGTCTGATCTGGCTCTGTTTTTCAAGTGCAGCCTATTTAGCTATTCACAGTGCTCTCTCTGTTTTTCTCTGAACCTCTCCCTCCCTCCCCTCATCCTTCCCTCCTTCTCTCAACACCTCTTTATCTCCCCTCTCCGTTAGTCCTATGCTGCACATTTACTCGGCTTGCTCTCATTAAGAGACCGGTGAGGGGGAAGAAGAGAAGAAAACAAGCAGCACACAGAGGGTTAGTGGGTCGAGAAAAAGATGTGAGGGCAGTGAAGATGTTTCATTAAATATCCAAATTAAGAAAGGTACGACGACAGAGAAAAAAGAAGAGGAATGTAAAAGCACGAACAAAGATGAAGAGAAACAGAAAAAATCTTCTTTGATCCTCCCACACATCTTAACAACAGTGGAGCAGTTAACTCTCAAGGGAACCAGCAGGAGTCCTACTACATTTTTCAAATGCATGAAAATTATTAGCGCTTGTATCACATGAATTGTCAATCATTTTCAAAAACTGAGCGTCACAGTGAACACAGATAGAAAGAAAAACAATTAAGTGTGCTGGTTGTGCATGAGGATTCGTGCATACTTCTCCTGAGCTCTCATACACTTGCATAGTTTTCTGAAGTGGACAGGATATTACATCATGGCAAGGAAATGTGCTCTTTAATGATAGTAGTCAGACTGAAAGAGCTTTCTGTACCCATAAAACGAGCAGCGGAGTAACGCAATAAAATACAATGGAGGTGCCAGCAAAGCAAATTCCTGAGGTCAGCTCCTATGCAATTCAAGACAGTTAAGTGAAATTTCTCTTTAAATTCAGAAACAAGCTGCAGTCGTTTTGGTCCTAATGTAAAAATAACACAAGAAGGAGACTATATACTACAATCTATTTATGTGAAGCCTGTTTTCGGGCTCTTTTCCTCCTTCGTTCCTCACTCAGAAGACATTATGACCACACGACTCAGTACACACTGACTTAAAAACAAAAAAAAAAATGAGCCACTGATGTGTTTTTGTCTATTCCCAACCAAGATAATTGTTGGTTTAAAGATGACATCATACAAAGGTTTTGACATACTTTCAATCATAAAATTCCTACTCTAACCCATGTCGTAGAGCTAAAAGTGCCGCTTCTTATACAAAAACCCCTTTTTCAAGAGGACAGAAACACCTACCCACACAACTACATCCTACAACTCACTCGCAATCTACAAATCTCGTGACAGTATCGGCATGGACACTCTTAGATCCATTTTAAAGGCAGATTTCAAGGGTTTTAACTCTATCTGATCAGAGACCAACGCATAAGATCTCCACGAGTACCATCTTAGTGGAGACTGCATCAACAAACACCATCTTGAACTACAATAACTGTTAAATGCCTGAGGTAAAAGCAACATCAACAACAGAGAGGCAGCACAGAGATTCCCATGCTGTTACAGTATGTGATTTCAACCACAAGAGAAGGGAACGAACGAAACAATATAAAATCAAGACCGATGTCCATCACCACAATGACATGGCTGACAAGTTCAAAACGAGCCTGAATGCCATGAAGTGGGTATACGTGTATATGAGAGAGAGAGAGAGAGATCAAAGAGAGAGAGTGTGTGTCTGTGTGGGAAACACTGAGAGAGCATCATAACTGTCCTATGAAGGAGAAATGCTGTGTGATTCAGCAGCATGTCGGCCATTTCAAAGAGATATATGACTCAAAAAATCTGTCTCTGACTCCTTACACCATCACAGGAGTCACTCACACACACACACACACACACAACACACACACACACACACACACACTCTCTCTCTCTCTTACCTCATGGTCTCCAGAGGTATGAGCAAGAGAAAAAGATGGATACAGACCTCCTCGGAGGCTTTACAGATATTGAATGTCACTATTCATGACACTGGACACAGGCGCTGAATGCCCTGAATGTAAGCTAATGTTACGCTGAAAATGTTCTGTTTAACTGTGCAAATTAGTTTCAACAGGGAAAAAATATGTGAGCACAAACAAGTGCAACCTCTTCACCCTGAATTCAGTTAGATTGTCTCATGTTTTTCCCACACAGTCGAGCAGATATCATGACTGCCCCAGCCAATGACAGATACACTGTGTGCTCACACACAAGTATGTACTATAGTACGTGCCAAAAAAAACTCTAAGCCAAACCAAATGGAACAAGAAGAAAGAGGGAATTACAAATATAAGAAACGACTGCAAATCAGATTCTCCGACTATCCACAACACATTACGCTGCCCTTTTACATAAAGGCTTCAACACACTCATATCCACACACATCACATCCATGTTAGTAACCAGCAAAGAGTGAGTCCTACCTTGAACTCCTGCAGCTGCTGTTTGATCATTTCCACCTCAGTGCCAACCAGGCCCTGAGCGTTCAGTCCCTCTTCGGCCTTTCCCAGCAGGCCTTGCAGTTCGTCAACCTGCCTGTAGAACTCCTGAACTCTCCCAGCAGCGTCTTCGATCTGGTCCAACCTGGCCTGGCCGCGCTCGCTCAGCTGGAGAACAGGGAACAGAAATAAAACCGTTGTGACTGGATGAAACCAATTTCACTTTTACTAAACAACGTTGCATCCAAATTACAACCACCACCATCATCATCATCTTCTGTCCCCCTCACCTTGCCAGCCTGGCGGTTCAGAGCCTCTGTCTCCCTCCTGAGAGCCAGGAGATCAGGGGAGGAGCCTTCTCGCCGCAGCATGGAGGTGCAGTCTGAAGAGTGACCCTCCAGCTCTGACCTGAGGTCAGTCAAACGTGTCAAAAAGCCCTTTAGGGCGTCGGCCTGAGATGCCAGGGAATCTGCATCGCGTCCGACTGGGCTGAGGGAGTCCAGTTCATCATCGAGGTCGGCAAGGCGTGAGAAGACATCGCGAACATGAGACTGGACCTCGCCGACGCCCTGTAGCCGAGACTCCAGGGTGGAGCAGCACTGCTCGATCTGATGTAGAGAGATGGACGGAGGATAAAAGGAATAATAGGTGGTTAGGAGACATCCAGTGATTTTTATATTTCATCAACAAGTGCACCACAATTCCAGCAGAAACATTTTCTCTCTGATCACTGTAGTACTTCTGGCATGGCAAACCATGTTGCAATTTGCTACCAAATGGCCAATAAAACCAGAAATTTACCATGAATAAAGGACAGTGAAGGTGTCTGTGTGATACAAACAGATGAAGCAAAACACATACTACTCTTTTAAAGAGGAGCCTGTGTGGAAATGTTTTCCATGTCAAAACTGAACAAATCACTGGAACAGAATAGCATGCAACGAAACCAAAGAATGACGCAACACAACAGCAAGTAAAAATAGGCTCCGTCTATGTAGGTGCGAAAAAGAGACAGTAGAGGCATTATCTAAGAGTCAGTCTGCATCTCTACCAGCCGAGGAACTCAACAATGACATCAGATCAATATTTTAAAAAGAGAAACTAAACATCTCTGTATATGACAGTGCAGTGTTCTTTTATATACAGTCAGGGTTCGTCTGATAGCTGCAACCTTAAAAGGAATATTTGGGGGCTGGATTGCAGAAAATAGATGCAATACTGTGGGAGCTGAATTTTCCAAACTCAGGTTTACATTTCAAACTGTGATCAAGTGCTGAATGTCTACAGTGACCATATAAGACTACTACTGTAACTCAAAAAGCCAAACTCTTCTGACAGCTATGGCTGTTCTGCTCTCGCTCAGCTCACTGACACTTGTCTGCTCAGCACCCCCCTCCCCCCCGCACCCCGCAACACACACACGTGCACACACACAAATTAGATCTGACACCATCTCACAGTGCAACCCTTTGTATAAATAGTTTCCCCCCAGTTGTGCAACTTCTTTTCTCTCCAGTTAGCATAAAGGTTGAGGTAACATTAATTCATAACTTTTACGACCCCTTTCATCTCTTTCGGCTACCTGCTGGGCTGAGGACTCTGCACTGCTTTAATATATGGGTCAAGTACGTTTTGGACATTCACTAGCTTTCATTGGCGATGTCTGGGACGAGGAACCTCCCCCCCACCAAAGTCAGTTATGAAAAATATGTGAGTACATTCTTAAGTGCTGACACTAAACCACAAAGAACTATAACCACAACCACCTGAATCTCATCAGTGCACTGAACAGTGTGTTCGAAATTATACTGAACATCCAGTAACTCAAAACATGAACCAGTGTCCTCACATAATGTCATTGTTTGAAGTGTGTTTACTGTCTAGATTTACCCAATAATCACTTTGCTAGCCTGGAGGATCTGGAGCATCTTAAACAAAAGAAAACAACACGTTTCCACTTTATGCTTCTGACTATGACCCTGCCCCTCACCTTCTCAGTAACGTCATCATAGTCTTTCTCTGTTTCTTTGGCCAGCTCCTGAAGCCTCTGTGTGCCCTCAGTGCTGCCTCCTGCTGTCTGTGGTGAGTCCTGTACCAGCCCCTGGGCCAGGTCTCTGAGGTAGACCACCTGAGGCTTCAGGGACCTGAGATTCTCCTGCTGACTTCTCAGTCGCTCCAGGCTCTTCGCACTGCATGCCTGAAAGAAGTAAATATGAATAGTTATAATAATGATGCAATTATATTAATGCAGTTATTAAGGAATGATGAAAGTGACATGTGGACAATGAACACTATTCTTGGTACCTGTGGTCCCAAAGCCTCCTGGACTTCAATCTGGTGCTTGGCGGCTTCCAGCCTCCTCTCTGCAGCCTGTCTGCCCTCTTCAAACTCTTTCAGGCGACAAGCCAGCTCCTCCAGCTGCGAGGTGCGGTTATGAAGTCTCTCGCCCAGTTTGTCCACCCTGCGGTTCAGCTGGGCCTTTTCATCTCGTACCTACAAAAATTGTTTACATTACATAGTTTTCTTCATTTGCTTGGTTTCAGACTTTTAATTCACTAACAATACTTCAGCTGAAAAAATGAATTCCCCCAGTAGAACAATTAGGCTAAAACGCATAGCAAGCCAACACATAAACAAAACACACTCAGAGCAGAAGTCATAGAGTGAAATCAGTAAAACTGTATACCTCTTCCTCCCCGATGCAGCACTGTTCCAGCAGCTGATCGGCTGCAGTATTGAAAGCCTCGAGGAGAGGTTGTCGTCTTTCGAGGTCCAAAGATAGACCTCGAGCCTTCTGTAAAGCCTCGTCCAGGGCTGATGCTTCCAAAGACGGCTGAATCTCTCCATCTTTCTGTTCACAGTCTGCTAACCACGGCGTCAGCTCGGTCTTGTGCTGCTGGTAGGTTTCTGCTTTGCTCAGGGTGGTTTTTAGTCTGTTCTCTCGATCGGAGATTCTCTGGTTCAGCCCTTCCCAGTCCTGCCTCAAGGAGGCCAGGCGGGACTGCAGTGCAGACCGTTCATCTCCACCTGCAGGCAGAGTGGCTAGCAGTGACGCTCCCTCGGCTTGAATGAGCTCATAGGAACCTCGTTGACTTGCGATCCCTCGCTGGAGATCACTTGTCTGTGCCAGCAGGGAGCGGATGGCCTCGGACTGACAGGGCAGAGCGTCCGTGGATGATTCTTTGGGATCTGCCTGCTTGTCCAGCCAGGAGCGCAACTCCTCAAACATCTGCTGGAACTGTTGAGTGGATGACAGGGCGGTCTGGAGCTGAGACAGACCGTCAGCTAGAGGAAGAAAAACAGAGAAAAGGGAAACATAAACACTTCAAAACAATTTCAAACACAAAAGGACAAATAGGACTTTTTGTTGCATTTATTTCAGTGGATTTGTTAGTAGGATTTTCCTATCATCTAAACAGTATTCCCATTATGGCTCAAGAGGGATTGCGTTTGAAAGGAACTGTTTATTGAACACTTATCTTTGTAGAGAAAATCACTACAAACAAATAAACTGTGATAAAGACACCAGAACAGTTACTATAGAGAACACTGGGTTGTATCAAACCCATTAAGAACAGTTACTATATAAACCACAGAAACTCCACAAACCTGCGCGCTCCTCTAAACTCTTCAGTGGTCCGCTGACACTCTCCAGTCGTTTACTAAGCTCTTCCTTCAGGTAGGGTTCAGCCACAATGGCGCTGAGCTCCTGGCAGAGCCTCTCAGCCTCGGCCAGCTCAGTCCGCCGTCTCTCCAGCTCTGATCTGATCTCTCCGGTTTCTTGCAGGCGACGTTTCAGTGCCTCGGGCTGGGCGCTCAGTGAAGCCTGGGCATCCAACCTCTCACCGAGAGCAGAGGCACTGGAGGAGAGCTCTCTGAGCAAAGCCTGGTGGGAGACAAGGCGGGTTAGAGAATCATACCGTCATGCTGATAATAAAACAATACCATTTAACCATGACTAATAAGACATACCTGGTAGCGTTCGCTGGTTCCTTGGGCCTGGTCGATGTGGTTTGATCTCTGACTCAATCGGTTTGTTAGGTCCTCCCACTGCTGGGAGATGGAGCCCAGTTCAGAACGCACCTCCTCTAGGTCCTTAGGGTCCTGAGCAGAGTCACCAGTCTGGGAGAGGATTCCCTCTGCAGACTGGGTCAGCTGGTCAAACTGTGGCCGCCTGGTCTCAAACTCACGCAGCATAAACTGTGAGACAGAGGAGAGAACACATTATTCAGTTTTGTGTTTAAAACAAAGGAAAAACTGAAGATCCAGGAAAAATTCACCGACATTTTGACATTTTAACCTTATAAAAAACAGATGAATATCTTCGATATTGCTTTGTGATTTCAATACTACCACATGTGACCAAGTATGCCAAATCTAAAAATGTTTTCTTATCTTCGGCTTGCTTCATCTTTATTGACTGCAGCGGATTTAAGTCTCAAAACAAGAGACAACCAATTTAATAAGTATTTATAGTTCATTCAGATCATAAAATCATTGCTACACATTAGTCTTTTTCATCATCATCGTTTTCTTCTCATGCTGGATTTTCTGTATCTATGACCACAGTGTGTGTCGGTGTGTATTGATAACTGCCTTTTGCCAGTATCGCTATGATTCTTCTATCACATACCTGTACTTGTTGTTTCTGTGTGTTGAGCATGTTTGGGTCGATGCTCAGCGGTCCCAGCACGCTCATCATCAGTTCCTTCTCCCTAAGCCACGGGCCCAACTGACTGGCTGCTGAGGCGAAGCTGCCCAGCCTATCAGCACAAGTCTCCAGTTCGGTCTGCCTTTGGGCTGCAGCCTGATTGGCTGTCTGCCAGCGGGAGTCTGGGGAAATGGCGAATCAAGAAAGGAGTGCAATAAACTCATACCATAAGCAAAATTTTGATGAATGTGTGTGTATATTTCATTGTAATATATTTATTGTTTAATGTTTTCTGTCCAGTTTCATGCTTAAATTAATGGGACATTTCAATCAAACAGTGACAGTGATGAATCCTCCCGAAGCCTCTTGATTTAAACCTGATTCAAAGTGAATAACACTGATAAAACAATAAGTGAGTTTTTCTTCCTCTGTCCCTCCTCCTACTTCTTCTGTCTCTTTCTTCCTCTCTGACTCATGTTCTAGGCATCCAGCAGAGTGTGAGTGTGTCTGTGTGTGTGAGTGTGTGTGCGTGTCTGTGGCCACATGGCTTTGAAAAGGCATTATAAAATATGAAATATAAAGGCCCCCTTCTTGGATTTCACCTTATATATTTCTGTCTCGGTTACCTCACAGAAGGCCCTGGTAAAAATATCGAGTATGCGAGCGCCGAGCGAACAAATAGCTTTGACAGGAACACTTCCCACTCTCTCCCTAGATAATATTGATCTCAATTCCTCACAACCTTTTAGAAAAATTATTACAAATTCTAAGGCACTGTGCCACTTTCTTTTTAACTGCTTTCAAAAACGCACTAGAGTTAAAATGGCTACTCTTTTTCCTTAACTTCCTTGTTTTGAGCCTTGCTTTTATTTTACAATTACTATTATATATTTCCATCATCCCTTTAACAAACTCTTGCCAATTTGAACAAATTTAGAGACAAGCCCTGAAAATATGGAAATGTAGTGTAAGTTGTTGTACCAGTTATTTTTTTACAAAAATCTAAATTCTGAAGTCACAAAATATCAGATTGTGATCTTCAAACAGAAGAAGATGCTCTCACTTGGACCTTTACATGGAAGTCTTATCCCTCCTTCTTATATTATTTTCATCATCCTCAGATATCTACCGGTCTGATTCGCTCTCCGATGTCCAATTAGGTTTGAGCCCTTTTGTATGGTTTATATACATTTCTTCTACCTGTTCATGTCCAGCTAATGTTGACAATGTTCTAGTTCTCTTTTTCTTTCATATTCATGAAAAAGCCCAACAGACATGAGGTAACATAAATTCACTGACTGTCCTAACAGATCACATTCCTCTAAATGGAAAGAATTCTTTCCCTGTTTCACTAACTTGCTTCTCCTTTATGTCACCTCCACATGACTGCCTCATGTTCTCCCGACACAGGTTCTTTTTAAACTGTGCTATAAGCACTGTACAGTATTTCTATGACTGCAACAGTAGAGTATATCCAGCAGCTGTTGTCTCCTGGCCATGTCTTCAGTAACATTTAGTTTCACCCATCCTTCTACTAAAGTTTTTGCCTTTGGGCATCTGCATTATCGGACAGAGCCCTGAGCTATCAGTTTCTGTAAAATGGCTGTCCCATCATCCCGCCATATGTCCTCATGTCTTTCTTGTCATTTGCAGCACATACCTATCTCTTGAAGCTGCTGTTTCCAGTTGTCTGCCTCAGGAGAATCAGGATTGTCAGCAATCAGCTTCCTCAGTGTGCACTTCAGCTCATCAACCTTCCCAGAGTGTTCAGTCAGCTCTGAAAGCAGGGCCTAAAGAAGGAGAGGAAGAGGACAAACTTGAAAACCCAGCTATGCAGCAAGATAATGATACACTTTTAATTAGATAAAGCAAAGATAAGAGTTCTAATGTTTAAATTTATCACATATATAAGCAATTAAGACAATCTTTGTGTTGATTTGGGCACTATGCTACTGTTTTGGGATAAGCTTCACAAAACATACATAATAAAGAGACCCAATCTTTTACCTTGTTCTCCTGGGCCTGGGCGCGTACCACCTCAGGTCTGGAGGGAGAAGCGGTCTGTCCTTGTTTCAAGCTGTGCTCTCTGTCTGTCAGCCAGCTCTTGAGCTCCTCAGTGCCCTGTCTGGCTTTCTGCCTCAGCTCTAGCGAGGCCTGCTGGCGACCAAGACGCTCTTTCAACTCCCCGCCCAGCGCCTCGTATCGACCGTTTACATCAGACACGGCTACCTGGAGCTCTGTCAGGTCTGAGAACACAATGAAAGAAAGGAGACAATTGCTTAGCCTATAATAAAATGGAGGTTAGCAGCAGGGCAGATACAGAAAAAAACAGGTAAATCTTGGTAGAATTACGTCAACGGATCTAATACAAACAAGCAAAGTAGGCTAATAAGAACTACAGGCATACAGTGCAGGCAGTTCAAGGTAGCCAAAATAAATGATGGATGCTGTGATAGATGTTTAATTTGAGCAAATTTGCCACTGACAGATGTTCGCATGAACACAGAGCGACAAGAGACAGGACAGGACAGCACAGCACACAGGACAGGGGACAGTGCAATAATCTCTCAAAGTGACCACTATAAGGAAATCGTAAATGGCTGTTATAATATTTCTTAGAGTCCTATTTTCAGGAGGCAACAAAAAAGAAGAAGGGAGAGAAGAAAGACAGAGCTGGAGGGAGAGCTCACCTTTACAGGTGTGAATGCCATTGACACTGCTGGGACCTGCTGAGCCATTGATTTGAGGAGCACCTGGGAGAAAGACACACACCTGACTGAGACATTGCCACTAAAACACACACACCCACGCCGGCATAATCGCACACAAAATGGGACCAGCGATGTTCAAATCTTTCAGCATAATGTGGACACATTTAAAGTTCCGACACAAGCTCCAAAAAGCATCAAGACATCCTGCAACCCACAAATACTTCATAGCACACAGAGCTCAGCAGGAGAACTGAGGACGCTGCACAAAAGCCATGAAAACAGATGACAGAGGAGAGAAAAGACATGGAGGATACCCATAGTCTTTATATAACACAGAAATTGAATGGAATTGAATTGAGTGCTCTCTTTGGTGAATTTTGTTATAAGCACCTCTGTACAGTTTGAAATATGCAGCTTAACTGAACCAAAACAAATACCTGAACAGAACTGATTATAAATGCAAATTTATTTCATTCTTTCGGGCCATTCTGTCTTGCATTCTTTTTTTCAGTTCTGTATTTCTCTCAGGTCAAATTATTCTATAACACTTTGGTGATTTTCCTCCCATCTATATCATCTGTAAATCACAACTAAGTCATGCCTGCAAATATGCACTTATGAGGAGAATCAGAGGGAAGAGTCGAAGCATTCTTATGTGTGAGTGTGTTTCCATCCCTGCTCTTACCAGTTTTGGCCTGAGGAGCGGTGATGTCGATGATGAGGGACTCCAGCTCTGATCCCGTCTTGTTCAGATCCTGAACCCTTGATCGCTGTGACTCCCAGTCGTTCATCAAGTCCTGAAGTGATAATTCATTTTATTGAGTCACTGAGCTTTAAGAACACACCATAAAGTACCTGGATTAAAACAGCATGTTTACTAAATGTTTTCCTTTTGTTTAAGTTAAGCCAGAGGATGCAGGGTTTGGATACACACACACCTTGAGCTGCTGCACTCTTCTCTGCAGGGCCTCTGTGGTGAGGTTGGCCTCTTTGGACGGCAGCTGCTCCTGTGCTGTCTGAAGCCACCTGAGGAGGGAGCCAGAGAGGCCACGGAACTGCAGCAGCTGCTGCTCGCACGCCTGGATGGCAGCAAACCTGTGAAGAAAACAGAGGACAGGAGTGGAAGGGGGATGGTTTGAAGAAACAGCAAGAGAAGGAAGGAAGATAGGAAAGATGCAGAGATGGAAAGGATGAGGAAGAGTGGCATAAGGAAAAACAACAACATGAAAAGGAGGAGAGGAAGAAGAGGAAGGGGACATGAGGACAGAGAAGAGCAGAAAAAAATGTAACTTGAATCACATTATTATGTTTTCAGCACAAAGTAAAACCATCATATGATCTTGCTTGAGCTGATTTTACATTTATAAAATAATGAAAAAAACAATACACAAGCACCATTGAGAGGGATTATTCAAGGTCCACACTGGGCAGCATTAACACAGCCCTGACCTTCTTGTCTTTGTATGTGATTTGTCTCGAGCTATGGCTGGAAAAGTGCGGACTGCCCGCAGACAAAACAGCTATGAGAAGTCGTCTGGCATTGAGCGGTATCATTATCATGCTGCTATTTTCTCCCCCTCGGGAATCGAGGCTGGGAGTCATCCGAGTAGGCCGTTTATAGGACGGACAATGAGCCGTGTCCACTCTGCTTATATTAGCACCCAGGCCTACTCACCAGCTCTCACCGGCCACACAGGCACAGTGCACACATACAGCTGACACACACAAACACACTGCACAGTACTTGGAAACCGACTGCTGTGAAACATCACAGTAAATAATCCCAGACATCATGTATAGTATGTTCTACCCACACCCATATTTTAGTTTGTATATAATCAATTTACTAATCACATTATTTATCTCTTCGCATCTGATCAAGACACCTTTAAAGCAAAAGACTATATTGGTTGTTTTTATGTCACTGGCTCACCAAACTCAAGTAAAATGGTATTTATAAATTCCCAGCCCCCTCTGACAGGCTTCAAGTGTGGCTGCTCACTGATACGACGTCAGACGGGGTAGGCATAGCAACTGGTGCCCCATGAAGGCTACAAATTTAGAAAACAAATTTTGGAAATGCCAGTGGCACAGTCTGTTCTGCAGAGCAAGTCACATGATTCTTTTATAAGTAGTTGTATCATATCTAATCAAATCTTTTTTCAGTTGCACTCTCTCTGAAGGTTATTTGGTACGTTGTCAGTCAAACTGGAATTGACCCTCCTCATATTTGAGCATCAGGAACTACACAGGTCAAGGATTGATAGACTCCTGAAAGCTTTGTATTTGCTGCCCCCTTGTGTAATTTATGGGAAACTACACAATTGACAAAACAGAATAACAAAAAAAACGAACACGTGTTGCCTGTAAGATTTTTACCTTTCGTTGACACTGGCTTCCAGTTGGGTGAACTCATCAGAAACCCCTTTGACATTATCCAGTAAGCTTTGAGTGTTACTGAAAGCTTTTGATTGGCTGAGCTCCGTGCCGAGGTTGCAGAAGGATTTCAGCTGGCTGGCTTCCTGCTCCAGTTCGGACTTGACCTCCTGAGAATAGACACAGAGGCCACAAGTGTTGAATAAACTAATCCACTGATTCCCTTAGAGGCATTAAGAAGTTTTAAAAACTTGAAACCATATAATTCAATGATGGTTAGGAAAATATGACCCCTCTAACAACCTCAATGGTCTGCCTGTAGTCATCCACGCTGCGGTCTGGCTGGCCTGCCGGGCTCAGAGCCTTCACTCGGCTCTGTGTGAAGACCTGGAGGTCGGTCCCCAACCGCTCGTAGCTCTCCAGTCTGGGTAACAGCCCTTTGAGCTCAGCCTCCCGCTCCACCTGGCTAGCTTGCGCTGCAGCATAGCGCTGAGTAAGTTCGTCTAAAGGACCCTGAAGGCCAGAGGCCGTGGAGGCATCGGCGCTCTGAAGGAGTTTGGAAACTGAGTCTCGTGTTGCTTCCACGCTGCCCTGCCTGGACAGCAGCTCCTGCCGAAGTTTCTGGGGAAGGGAGAGAAGAAGTCTGGTTTTAAAAATTGAGACTTTAAACAAAATCTTCATCAATATATTGATTCATACAATCAAAGAGTTGTAATCAGTGAATGCACTGATGAAACCTGCTGTTCTGCATTATTGATCATATGCACATGTTTTTTTGTTTTTTTTTTAAATTGGAAAATCTGTATTATACTTAAAAATCTCTTTTATGTTTTATTAACATAGACTCACTGACTGGTTGCTGTGTTTGGACACTTTTTAGGAAATAATTACTTGATAATTACAGAGTTTCCTCAGTTTATTTATACCTGGTTCTGGGTCAGGGCATCTTGAACAGCCTGTGCGGTGGGCTCGACTGGTCCAGGATTGAGAACCAGTTTGTCCAGCCAGCTTAGCAGACCCTTCAGGCCCTCCTGGACACTGACAGACTGGGCCACTGCTGTCTGCAGTTGCTCTGCCCGCTCTGATACAGAGGTAGAGAGGGAGCCAAACCTCTTCTCTAAACCATCTGAAAAGAGGGAGGTGGCAAAATAAAAACGTGACCTTTTTAAATTCACTCATGTCATTCTTACATGCTGTTTACATATAAATAATGAAAACAGTGTAATCTGATGTTTATTTGTCTGTGAGTTCATGTTTCGTCAATGAAAGTGATTACATTTACCTGCAGCACAAAGGATATCAACAGCTTTGAGGGACGGCGATTCATCTGTGCTGACCAGATCTCTTCCTGCTCTCTTCACCTTCTCAAGCTGCACTGAACGTTCCGCCAGCTCATCCTGCAGCATCTGATGACAGAGGAAACACTTGTCATCAAAATTAAATCCTTTCATTAGCTGAAAATTTAAAACCAAATGTCCCACATACTTTCCGATTTACTATTCCACTTTTTCCAGACATTTCTTGACTCAATTTAAACTTTTTGGAGAGTGCTCAACATGATGTAGCGGCTGGGAAAGATGACTTTCAACTGGCTGAGATCATGAACAAAATGTTTCCATACTCTGAAAATCTGTCTTCTCACTTTGTGTTAATGTTTGTAATGTGTGCTTCACCTGTACTTGTCGTAGTGTGTTCTGCAGGTTTTGAGGGTCTGTCTCTCCACTGGGCTTGGCTATGCTTTGGTTCTGTTCCTGAGTGCTGAGCCATGAGTGGAGGGAGACGACCTCATCCTGGTACTGCTGGTACCTCTCCAACAGGCCGGACAAACGGCCGCCCAACTCTGTTGACTGCGCACACAGTCCATTTCAAAGTATGAGGAATTAATTATCTGAGCAGAATTTAAAACTATTTCTAGAATGAACTCTGGTAGTATCCCTTACCTTAGTGTGTAGGTTTGTGTATCTGTGGTTAGCATCCTGCAGCTTGTCAGTTACTAGCTCCTTGGTGCTGTCCATTGCTGGATCTGAACCACCAGCTTGCTCCAAAGCTGCCTGGATAGAGTCAAGAACCTTCTGACCAGATATGGAAACAAAGCGCAGGTCTGCCTTGTGGCAAATTACGTCTTCGGCGAGCTGAAAATTCAGACAGATTGACAGGTCAGCAGGGGGCAATTTTGTGCAGATATGTACAATATGTCTATCGGAAAAATCATGTTTTTAATGAAAGTGTTCGTGGAAAGCATCACTGGCTAGTTTAAATATCTGGAATTGCTGGAAAAATGTGTGAGAGAAGGATATGAAACACTGCAAATGTGGTATCAAGGGACTCTTCACAAGAAAATTATCCCACAACGCTTCAGTGGAGTTTCTCAGTGGCTCCCAGATGAGAATGTGAGAGTGTAAAATCAGGGCATGTCAGTTCATAGGAATGGATGGAAACCAAGCGTGGAAACTCAGTCTTCCATGGATAATTAAAGATCAAAAAGCATAGTTGGGCAGTATGTGTTTTTACTCAGCTACACTGGGCTCAAAAGCAGGACTTTACTTCACTTCAAAGCACCTGAAACCAAGCTCAGCCAATAGAATCCAAATGCAGAGCCACAGTGCCAGCATTTCCTGCAAGTATCACAGATACTATATGTCTGACATTAGCGCCATCTTGTGGAGAATCTGCAGCATGTTAAATCTAGTTTGTGCTTGAGTAACGTGGGTGTTGGAGCTTCACATGAACCAATAACAATGCATATAGACATTTAAATTGTATTATTAAGGTGTGTTATGGTTACCTTCCTGTGCTCCTCCAGCCTGCCTTTCAGACCTTGTGCATCAGTTTCTCCTTCCCCAAGTGAACGGAGCTCCTGCTCACTTTGTTCCAGCCAGGTACCTAACCCTCCATGTTCTTGGAGGAACTTTGCCAGCTCATCCTTCAGAGCTTCAGACTTCCTCAGACGGTCCTAAAATAAATAAATAAATGAATGAATGAATGAATGAATGAATGAATGAATAAATAATAATTAGTAATTAATCAAAGCAGAGAGCAGAGCAGTAAGTAAATTATAAAAATACCAACAATCATTCCCCATCAGCAAAATGTAAAAACCTCTCTGCACATTGTCCTTAGCTTTGGATAATTTTATCTCATAAAATCAATCATTGAAAGTGTCAGTAGACAGTTGCAAGGAGGTAAAACATCCAGATATCACATATCAGGACATATAATGTAGTTCAGACGCCTTGCTGTAGCCTCAGCATATACGTCAGTATTCATTTTGAGTACCTGGCAGCTCTGAAGCCTGTCCTGGTGCTGGGCCTGCAGCTGATCCAGGGCAGCCCGGAGACGCTGCTTCTCCTCAGGAGGAACAGTGGAGTCAGGTTGTTCCAGAAGGGAGCGAGTTGACTGTGTGATCTGAAGTAGCTGAGCCTGTTGAGACTGGAGCTGCTGAAGCTCGGCCTGGAAGAGAGGTCAAAAGTTGCAGGTTTTAACTTGGTAAATTTGTAAGATGTTTAAGACATGATCTGCTACACATAGATGAGAGATTCTAACCTGAAGCATCTCTGTGTGTGACATCACGGCGCCTCCTGGCTGTGAGAATGGTACGTCTACAGCATCTTTGGTCACTCCAGATCCAACTCCTTTCCCGCCTGGTTGGCTCAGGGAAGACAATTCATTCAGCAAAGAGTCTATCTGGCCTTGGGTCTCCTGGAGCTCCTCCTCAGCCTTTGCCTGCAGGATAGTAAAGGAAAGAGGGAGAATGAGGATGGCTGCAAAGCTACAAGTAAACAGTTTTAAAATTATTATTATTAACACTTGTATCTATAACCACCGTCATCCTCTTACCCTTTGTGTGTTCTGCTGTACAGTGGTGTTGATGGCTGAGTTCACCTCTGTCAGTGACGTGTTTACAGAATCTGTCAGGGCACTGTATTGCTCCTTCATTGTTGCTAGCGCCTCCTCGAGTTTCTTCCTCTCCTCTGGACTCAGACTTTCGCCTCGCTCAGCCAAGAGCTCCTCCACAGACCGGATAGCCTCAGCTATGCCCTCCCGTTTGGTCTTCAGGTCCTTCTCTACTTCCTGGAGAGCAAGGGAAAACAGGTTTGATATGGTCAAAGACGTAAACATGTTCACCACGCAAATACAATTTAAAGCATCAAATAAATTAAATGACAGTATTACAGTGAATTCATCTACATAAGCATGGACAAAATACTAATTTTAGTGCTTCAGGGTGTTGACATTGACATTTAAGATTTCATACCTTTAGCTTTTTCTGCTTCTCTTGCAGGACGTTCACATCATCTGACTCTGCTCCTGCTTTCTGACTCGCCAATAAGCCAGCAGCTCCAGCCAGCCACATAGAAAGGCCTTCTAGTTTCTGAGAGCATTCGGCTTTCTGCTGTTGGACCACCTGAGAGAAATGAATGAGGAGAGAAGGAAGAAAAAGACCCAAAAAGACAGAAAATGTGAGAAAACCTGATACTGACATGATTTAGAGAGTAGTCTATTAGTAACAATTAACTGGATCATGTGACAGCAAGAGACCATTTAAAATGTTTGATCTAACCACCAGTTTTTATACTTCTTAAAAATAAGAGCTTAGTAAATGCACATTTGCCCCTAAACAGAATTCGTGTGTAGTGCACACTTTGGCAAGCTTTGAGCAGATTGTGTCCAGAGTTCACTTACACACACACACACACACACAGAGGCAGACGATACAGACACACATAAACATGTATCTTCACATCAACAGGTTGGTCAAGCAATAACAGACAATACACAGAGAAATCAAACAAATTTGTATGTTTTTTTTTGCTGTTTTTCCTCTTTCTCCTCTGTACTCAGATGAGACAAGAGGAAAAACAGTGAAGCATTGTAGCCAGCGAGGCTTTTCTGCCATAAAATCTCTAGCCTTTACCGCCGCGACACAAGCGATTTCCTTCAGTGGCAATCTGGAACAGCAAGGCAAACAGGTTAATAAAACACATGTTATAGAGACATGCAGAGTAGCAAACAAAGCCTGTGTAATAAGAGTGACGGTGGTGATATTGTCCATGTCAAGTGGCAAAGCTTTTGCAACAAGAGCAGCAGTGGGTCGCTATCAACGGATGAAAAAAGAGGTTTGAGATGGAACTACAGCTTAAATCGTGGTGAAGGTTAGCTAGTTTCTAGTGTAGTTTGATATGATTTTGTAGAATGCGGGTGCTTATCACAACAGTTCAAAGATTTTATGTATGAAAGCATGGCAACAGTTTACAGCATGACAAATAAAGCTGTGAAATACAGTATGTGAAAGCTAATTGCATTTCAAATGTATTAGTGAGAGCAGCGTTTCAAACCAATCTGACGCAATCATCTTTTTCCAAACCTCTCTCTCCCTTGCACTCTGCCTCTCTCTGTCCTTCTCCTCTTCTTTCACTCGCTCCCTCCGCTGCCACTCCTCCTCCCTCTCTCTCTGGGCAGAGAGGGCTTCGGCCCAGGCCTGAGCTTGGCCCGATGCTTGGTGGAAGGCCCTCTGGAGTTGCTGGAGCTGCCCCAGAAGCTGCCTGCTCTGCTCAGGGGCCAGATCCTGAGCACGCTCTGAGATGAACACCTGAATGTCAAAGGCTACATTGTTGACCTCATTGGAGCGAGCCATCAATGAGGACTGGAGCTCCTTAAAGGAAAGAGATAGAAAAAGTGTACATGAGAGGAGGAAAGTATTATTCATCTATACGGTACTAAATGGCAAAGATATTCTGACTTTGAGGCAACAAATCCAAATAATGTGTCATCTAATTTCCTGTTTTTCTTTCAGGTGACTTTATTCAACATATGTTGATGAGATTTAATAGAACAGTCCATTTTTTCATACGATCTCTCTTAGTACCAGGAAATAATGATGCAAGTTATCAAAACTGGCTATGCACTATTTATACATTTATGCATTTTCATTCTGTTTGGACAACTTACCTTGCAAAGACTCAGCTGCTGTGTAAGCTGATCATGACTGTCATCTTTCTCTGCCTTTTCCATTTTTTCCATCCCCGCCATTCCTCCGTTCATCCGAGCCTCTGTCTCCCTCAACCAAGATAGCAGACTCTCCACTTGTCCTCCTAGTGACTTCTGCTCAGCTGTTACTGCCTCCTGTGAGAGATGTCACAGTGATGAAATATGTTCTAGCCTTGTCCTAGTACAGTTAATTCAAACATGTACTTCAAAGAGGACAAAAAAAATAAAAAAACAAGCAAACCTAAAACACAAGAACCTTTCTGATTTTCTACGACTACTCCCACTACTAGAAGACTACTTATTTTACCTTATATGAGTCTCTATGGTCTTGTAGACTTTGCAGAATACCCATAGAAAGTGCTCTTGCAGCCTCATATCCTCGAGCCAAGCTTCGCCCGTCCTTTTCCAGGGCCAACAAGAGTTGAGGAGGAACATCTTTAGGTCTGGGTTTCAACAGCTGTTCTGCAGCCTCCACTTCCTTGTTGATCGCAGGCTCCAAATCACGCAATTCAAGGTCCAGAGTCTGAGAGACAGATTAGGAAATGAAAACAAAAGTTTTCTTGATGCTGTTTGGTAAGAGGCTAATCCTCAAATGTGCTTTTTTGTCTCACACGGGGAGCTAAATGCTCAACTGAAAGTGCAAAATAAGTTAACCAAAAAAGTTGGCTGGTGGTACATTAATATAACAGCACATCTCTATGGGGTAAATATGCATACTCTTTCACCTCAGTCTGTCTGATGATGTCATCCAAGGCGATGAGGCTGCGGCCGACTGACTGCTGTTGCTGCTGTTTGAGTCGGACCTCAATATGTCTTACCATGGAGAC
Source organism: Diplodus puntazzo (assembly GCA_963678695.2). NCBI lineage: Eukaryota > Metazoa > Chordata > Actinopteri > Spariformes > Sparidae > Diplodus > Diplodus puntazzo. The sequence continues at coordinate 5,527,346 of OZ023169.1, forward strand.
CAGGGCAACAATCTGCTGGTCATGCTCCAAGCATTCCTGACGGATCAATGATGACTGCTAAATAAGAAAAAAATAGAATTACAAATACGAACAAACTCCATTACTGATTATTCGAAAGTGGGTGTAATAAATGCAGGAGACACTCTCTTCTAAAGTAATCTTTATGACATTTCAGAAAAGGAACCTTCTTAAATGATGATCTACTACTTCTTACCTTGCCCATCTTGGGTGTGCTGACTTCTTTTATTACTTCTTGACTGTCTCTTACATCATCCTCTCCCTCTTCCCAGCTCTCAGTGGCTGTATCAGACTCAGGGACTTTAGGTGAATCAGACTCAGTTGAAGCCTCTTCTGCTGATACTGGAGACTCAAGATTTTGCTGTTGGTCTTTCAAAGATTTTGATTCAGCAACAGTGGTACTTTTAACTCCAGGTGATTGGTGCTTTTTCTTCTTTTTGCTTTTCCCTGTCTTTTTACCTGTTTGTAAGTCAGGAACCGTTGATTGAGCTGTAGGTTGGATGTCTGGTTTGCATGTAGTAGTCTCGTGAGGAACTTCACCTACAAGTTTGGTTTCTGAAGGTGATTCTTGGGATTCTTCTTTCTCAGTAGATGTACCGTCTGTCGATAGAACAGAATCGAGAGAACTGGGTTCTTCTGACTGATGTAAATCTAATAGACTCTGCTGACTGGTCTCATCTTCTTTAGCATCATTTTCAGAAGTCTCCACTTCATTTGCCTCCTTACCAACAGTAGGTCTGATGACATCAATGGCTGACTGACCATTACTATATCCATCCATCCTCTGGTCCTCAGTCGTGGCAGATTTTTTGATAATTTTTGTTGATGCCAACTCAGAATCCGCTTTTTCAGGCATCGGTAAGGTCTTGATATCAGGTTCAGTTTTGTCCGTCATTTTTTGGCTCTTGTTCTTTTTGTGCTTCCTACTTCGTTTACTTTGCTGAGTTTCTTTAGGCTGTAATGATGGAGTCGCCTCAATATTTTTTTGTATGTCTTCCTTCCCAAATCCCATCTTGTGTTCTCTCTCATCTGAAGAAACCTCCAACAGTTCAGTCTCTCTGTCTTCCTTGACAGAATGTTTCTCAATACCTGTATCTTCTTTGACCCCCATCAGACCCGTTTTGTTTTCTTTGACACTTAGCTGTTCCACTTGGACTCTTGGTGGACCACTGGGTCTCTTGACACTATCATCTTTGACATCATGACTCTCCACTCCATCAATCTTAGATGGCAGAATTTGGGTCTTTACATCTTCAACACTTGTGCCTCGACTCTCCTTCTTTGTCACCTCACTGCGCAATGCCTGCAGCTCCTCAGCAGTCTGCTTCTCGCTCACTCCTTTCTCAAAAACCTTTTTGAGAATGCTCTCTTTGGCTTTCAGTATCAAGGCTGCTTTTTCATTGTCTGGTAGATTAGATTTCTGAGGCAATTCTTGCTCCTTATTTTTCTTCACCTCCTGACTGCTGTCTGTTTGCTCTGGTTGCTGAGAGACAGATACCTTCTCTCCAACTTTCACTTTCTGCTGCTTCCTTGCCATCTTCTCTTTCTTAACACCCCCTTCTGTATCTTTTAACATTATAGTTTTTACTGCGTCTTTCTCTGGCTCAATAGCGTCTTCTGTGAATTCCAGAGTGGCTGGACCTGCTTCCTGTCCCTGTTTTACCAAATTATTTTCAGCCTCAATTTTCCTTTCATCCTTAGCTTCACTTTCTCCACTGGGAGGCCCGGTGGAAGCTGCCTGACTACCAATCTGTGATTTCTCATTTTTGTCTTGTGATGCTGGCTCATCTGTGACAACAATAGCTTCAGTCTGCCGTTCAATATGTGCATCAGCTTGATCAATCTGGGATGAATGTTCTATCTCTGGAGAAAGTGTTTCACTCTCTGCGTCTTTTCCCTTTCCATTCTTTTTATTCTTCCTCTTCTTCTTGCTTTTACTTTGTGTCACTTTGGAGGTCAATAAATCGTCTGACTGCTCAACATCAGTGCTAGATTTGATCTCAACCTTTAAAGGTTTCTCTGTCTCCACTCCTTTACCCCTCTCATCTACATCATCATCTTTCTGTGCTGCCACATCAATCTTTCTAAGAACCTCTTCATTCCATTGTGATAATTCAGTGCTACCTTTTCTTTCTCTGTCATCTCTTGTATCTTTTACAACAAAACCTTTAAGGTTTTCATCTTCAGACACATGATGAACCACTGATGTGCTTACATTACTGGGTCCATACGACTTTTTCTCCACCTTCACAAGTTCCCCATCTGACTTTAAAATAGTAGCCCCTTTTTCGTTCTGTGAATCTTTGTCAGTATCATAGACACGTGCCTGAATGGATTCTGCAACAGAGTCTCTAAGATTTTTCCCCTTTTGTTTTTTATTAGTCTGGCTCTTGCCTGCCTCTTTCTCATCAAGCTTCTGTGTAGGATGAGGCTCTGGTTTATTGATGCCTTCCTGTGGTACTATCTCCTCTATAGTCTTCTGAATTCTTTTCTCCACATTAGTTGCAAACTTAGACAACAGGTCAAGGGATTGGTCTGGCTCAACTGAAGTCTTTTCTTCCACTGGCACTTCTACCTTGTCCTCTTCTGTAGAAGGGTCATAAAGTGTTGACTGATCTGATACTACTGATGTCAGTGTCTTCCCATCATCCTCTGTAATTTCTGAACCTGTCTTTGAAAGTGTAGATGTTGAAGAATGCTCAGTGTTTACATCTGACAAGTATTCTGGACTGTCTGGGCATGACACTGACATGGTAATGGAAGGGCTATATGTATCACTTGATGAGGCAACAGGTGTAGCACTACCTTCATCAACCTCCATCTCCACATTGGCCAATTTCTCCTGAATGTTCGAAGCTATGTCTCTGGAGATCAGACCCTTTGCAATGGCATCATTGAGACTGGACACTTGCTGTCCAGTGGCAGGATCAACTAAGCCTCCTTTGAGATACTGGTTGGTGGCTATTTCCCTCACCATTTTATCTCCAACTAAACCTCTTTTATAGGCCTCCATTAGGGGAAGCCTTTCTCCAGTACTGATATCAATGATCCCTCCGCTGTTGGCCTGGCTTTGGAGCAGTCTCAATGCTGGAACTGGGTCAACTTGCTTTGATGCAACTGCCTCTGGAACTGTCAAATTTTCTCTTGTTTGTACATCATGAACACCTCTGAATGGTTTCACCTCCAAGAAGCGTTTGCCTGTTTCTATATCAATTGTACCCTGGTTTACAAGCTCCGAATACGGCACAATACGTGCAGTTTGGGGGTCAAGCACTCCTTGCGTTACAGTAGAAGAAGCCATGGCTTCACTGGCAATATCCTCATCAAGAAGACCCTTAGACACTGCCTCTGTCAATGTTAGCTTACACCCAGATTCAGGGTCTAAAATGGCTCCTGTCGATGCCTGGAAATTGACAGCTTCTGGGTGAGATGAAGGGCTGACTCTTCCTCGGTAGACCCACTCTAGTTCCTCCAGCCCAGGAGCAATGGATCGATCCACTAGTCCTCTATCTACTGCATCTGAAACTGACAGCCTCAGCCCTGAAGCATGATGTACTATGCCACCCTCAGCCACCTGCCTCGCCAACACCTGATAAGCCTCCTTAGACCGAATTAGTCCTTTCTGAATGGCTTGCTCCAGAGGAATTGGAGACTTGGACTCTGGGTCAATAACACCTTCCATCTGCAGCTGTAAACTGGCTTTAGTGAGGGCCATTGCTGAATCTGTGTCCTTGCCTTTGTATGCCTTCTCTAGTGCCACCAATTGATCTCTTTGATTTTCCTCAATCAGTCCCAGGTTGGCTGCTAGAGTGACAGAAACTTTTTTATCCCTACGCAGATCAACAATCCCCCCAGATGCCACCTGGGCTTCTAGAAGTCGAGCAGCAGTGTTGGGGTCAATCAATCCTGCCTGAGCTGCCTCCCTCACCCCACAGATCTGCCTTTTATCGACATCCACAACCCCTGCAAGGGTTTTATCTGACTTTAGGACACTCCACATTAGGTCTTCATCCAGTAAACCCTCCTGCATAACATCCTCCATGCTGAGTGACTCACCACTGCTGGCATCGACGAAACCCCCAAACAGACCTGCCTGAGCCATTAATCTAACTGCTGTGTGGCCAGGGAGGACACCTTGAGCAACGGCCTCATCTGGTAGCAGCCTTTCGCCTTCATCTGTCATCAGACCGCCTTGTTTAAGCTCCAGGACCAACTTCTGTAATTCGGCATCCTCTACTTCCTTATCAACTGGTGATTCAAGGACATCTATCTGAGGTTCAGCATGCTTTGAGTCTGTCTCTGTTGTGGGCACATTTTGTTTGATTTTTCCTGATTCAGTCTGGGAATACTTTATACCTTTCCAATCATCAGATTGTGTTGAATTGACATCTTCACTTGTTTTTGCCACCTCTGGGATGGATTCTTTCAACAATTTAAAATCTCCTTCTGATTTGAGTCGTGCTGTGACCATTATTCTTTCTACTGTTGTGGTTGTCTCCTGAAGATCAGTGTCTCTGGGTTTGGATTCAGTGGCTACTGACACTTTAGGTCCTTCTGTCAATTCCCCTTCAATATGTTTAGCTGAAGCTGTTAAACTTTCAAGATCAGAGATTTCTTTCTTTTGAGCTTTTACTTTTGCATCTTTACTAATGCCAATTTTGTTTTTAGCTCCAAATGCTAAATCACTCTCTACAGTTACTGATGGTTTGTGTGGCATGTTGTTATCATTTTCTCCATCAGATCTTTCTTTTTGACTGCTTGTACCATTCATCTCAAATTCTTTGCTCAGTGTGACTTCATTGGAACTTTCTTCTTCAACCTCATGGTGTTTCTCACTCAGTGTTTTATCTTTCAAACTAAACTGTCTCACCATTTGTAACTTTCCCTGCTCATCTCCGGTCAAACTTCTTTGAGGCTCAACTGGACTTTCACATACTGAATCTCTAGCAACCAGATCAATAGCTTTGACCAACTCCACCAACTCAGAGTCGAGCAGCACCAATCGTTCTCCCGAATGAGCATCCACATAGCTGTGAGTCATGAGGTGAAAGAGCAGCTTGTGTTTTGCTTGTTCTTCAGGATCCATTCCCTGTGTTGGTGTAGAATCCCAGACAGGGCCTTCAGTGGATGATGAAGGTGAAGGAGAGGATGGAGGTGGAGTGGAACTAGTGGAACCCCAGCTCGAGCGGTTAAGAGATGGAGTGCCTGACTGGTTCATGCTGATAAGAACATCAGGGATGTGAATGTCTTTGAGAGAACTGATGACACTGGGCTCAAGGGCCTCTTCAGTAGCCTGGTTTAAAGGCAGCACCTGGAGGGTTTCAGGGTCGTAAAGAGCACCAATGGCATGTCGCTGCCTTAGGATGTTCCTTGATAGCTCTCCTGAGATCACTCCTTGTTGAAGAGCCTCAGCAATCGGCAGGAGTTCTCCAGATTCAGGCCAGAGTATTCCCATGAATGCCCAAAGAGACTCAAGGACCAGGACAGCCAAACGAGAGGAGAGAAGATCCCTGCGGATACTCTCTTCCAAATCCAAGCGTTCTCCACTGAAAGGATCTAGAATCCCCACATTTTGCAGCTGTCTTGCTAACATTGCACAGGCTAGATCCTGGTCCAAAAGCCCATGACGAACAGCCTCCTCAATGGTCAGCCGGTGGCCAGAACGTGGGTCAGCAATACCACCGCCAAAGAGCTGAGCTTCAAGAAGTCGTACAGTAACTTTACGATCAATAAGGCCTTCCTGGACTGCACGGAAGATACCAACTTTTCTTCCTGACCGGAGGCAGACAGTTCCTCCAGGTTGCTGCTTTACAGGAAAGAGGAGGAGACCTGAGTCATTGTCATGAACACATCGCTGTTGTAGCTCATATAGGTTTAATTTTTCAGCTGTGTTTGGATCGATCAACTCTCTACGCTCACGCCTTGACTGGAGTTTGTTGAGCGCTCTTGGAGTCAAAAGTCTTTTGTCTTCTGCTTGCTCCAAACTCATGCTTTGTCCTGCTGAGTCTCTCAGGCCTCCAGTGTTCAACTGAAGTTCTAGAATCCGAAGTCCCACTTCCTCTCCGATGAGGCCGAATTCCATGGCTGTAGCTACTGGTAACACATTTTGTTGTTGGTCATCTGTAGACTTAGCATTTTCCACCAAAACCAAGGCAGTCTCTAACTCAGAAAGGGACTGTCTGGTATGGGTGTCAATAAAGCCTTGAGCCAGACCTTGTTCCAGTGAAAGATTGTGAGCGGAATCAGGCTGGAGGAGCCCACCCATTATGAGCTGGGCCTCCAGGAGTACATGGCAGGTGTCCTGGTCAATAAGACCACGTTTGGCTGCTTGGAATACTGGGAATGTTTCCACTGTTCCCAGGTCGATTACTCCAGCAATGGCAATTTGTTTCTAAAAAAAAGAGAAAAACATAATTCCAGTTCATATTTAATCTGGTACAATTACAGATCAACATGGCATGGCTCTTTAATCTGGTAAATGTTATCTCATCCCATTATGGTATCATTTTATATTACACTATCAACGTTTTATGTCCAGAATCAAATGGGAGAATAAGAAAAAGAAGAATACCCACAACCAGAAACAACAATAAACCAAAACAAAGCAGATGTATGTTAGAAAAACTAAAAATAAATATACATATATACAAATATAACTACTTTTGTTGGCAGGTTAGTTGTTTGTACATTTCTTTCCCATATTTTAATTTGTCTTTTCAAAAGCGCTTTGATACTTACCACAGCTGCTCTAAAACAGGCACTAAGCATGCAACAAAGCAACTAGTAATAAAAAACAAAAAAAATGCAGAAAGAGCTCTTTGCTTACCTTTATCTAAATAAAGGTAAGCAAAGACACACAAGAGATTGCAGAAGTATTTTGAAGAAGAGGAGGATCAAATGATTGGTGAGAAAAAACTTACAAGGCAACAGTAAGAGAGAAAGCGAGCGCTACTTACCGTACAGGCTTGTCCCATAGCACACACAATAATGTGCCATCTTACGGATCGACAGAGCGAGGCGCGACAGGTGAGAAGCCGGTTGTTAGCATTCTGCATGCCACTTCATTCTGACTCCTAAACACTGACACTAAATCCAACTGATGACTCTAAACTTTAGTTTATCACAGTACACACCATTTAAAGGTATGTTCCCACTTTGCCTAACTGAATAATAAACTCAACAAACTGCTTTGTTTTCCATCTCTCATTCTGATCCATGGCTCAGAGCTCAGATGTCCACAATTCTCCTTTTGGCAGCTGTTAGTGGTTTTCAAGCAAAATGCTGGTTTAAAGTTTCACACATTAATAATATGCATTAGAACAGACACAACATTTCTCATACACACACACACACACACTCTCTCTCTTGTGATCTGGACACAACATGCTCAAATGGTGAGGTGTTTTTTTTGCATAGCTGGCCTTTGGTGCACTTTAGACCCGAAACCAAAGTGACTTTTAAAAATATTCTATTCTTTAGTGAGTTTTTTAAGTTAGTCACATAAAAGTCCCCTGGAAAGAAATATGACATTCACATAGGAATAAATGAGGTGCAGCTGTCACAATATAAAAATCATCAAGGACCTGAAATTCTCACACGCATTCAATCCATTTTTGACCGATGTACCATACTGTATATGCCAGGACAGGGACAATTTCATGACCAAGTGAGAATTGACTGTGAATATGAAGTGTCATTGGTCACCTGTACAGATATAAATGGACTAAACTTAAATACTGAAATGCAATGTGTTGACTTTATGCAGTAACATTTTTTACCACCACAAAAAGAAAAGTAACATGACACAATTTTTTAGCTACAGAGATGGCAATAAAACGTAAAGGTGCATCTATTTCAAAAAATGAGTATTTCTAACGATGGATCTACGGAAAGCAGAGCTCTACAGCTTCTACCTGACTGCTAGCATGACTTGGGCAGCACTGCTCTAGTGCGGCACCACTAAGGCCATGTATTAATCATGTTAGCAGTTCAGCAGATGTGTTTTCTGATGATAATGACAATGATGATGAAGATGACAAAAACTAGGGTGGAAATTAATGACATGACTGCAGGCTTTTAGGAGAACAATGTGAGAGTGGAACACTCCATGCTAAGGCCCAATTCAGACAGTGTCATCTAGTTAATTTTTCTTGCCCTGCTGTGCCCACATTTCCAGTGTAAGTGTTAAAAAAAAAGTGGACTGCAGAAGTGTTTTAAGGCAAAGATTACTGCATTTTCTAGGTTGTCAAATTAGTCTTCTATTTGTAACTCCTTCTTAATAATACAGAAGGAGGTCAAACAGAAGTGCCAAAAATAGAAAATGTCATTATTAGATCAACTGAACACACGTCTGAAAAGGGTCTGTGATGTTTGTTAAACCAAACCAAATCATGAGTCGTCAGTAGTGGTGATGTTTGTCAAAAATGCACACTCCGTGAACACACAACATGCTGAACAACACACACACTCTTGCTGCTCCACACGCTTGACCTCACGCTTAGCTTGCCAGCGTATTCAGACTCAAAGCAACATTTTATAAAAGTACCTTAACAGTTAAAGCTTGTCAAGCTTGCAAAAGCCATAAATACATTTTTTGCTAAAAATCTGCAGTACCGCCTCTGTATCTCGGCACATCCCTCCGACCAATATACCTTTCTTTCCTCCTCTTTGGCCAGTTGCTGCTCCAGCTGCTGCAGCTGCTGGGTGGAGCTATCACACAGCTGGTTGTAGGTGGCTGTCAGCTCGTCCAGCTGGGCCTCTACATTAGCACGCTCTTCTAGGGACAATCTGGAGAGGACACAGGGGACAAGGTTAGAGCAGAAGGGTTTTGTGTTTTTAATGTGTATCTAAGTGTGTGATGCTGATGTGCATGTTTCCCACAGTGGCTTTGTTATAAATGTCATTAATATTTCAATGGCTTTAAGTTAGAGATCTTTTTAGAGCACCCAAAAATAATCTGAAACTCACATCTGGTACAATTGTTAAACAAGCTAAAAAATACAAGTATATTACTGTTGACCTCTGCGTTTGAAACATTCCCTAATATTCCCCGTGTTTACTTGTGGTTTTGAAACTAGAATAAACCTCTAAAAACATTATAAATTATTCAAAATTTCAAGACGAGAGACTGGATGCGCATGTACTGCTTGTACATAGTGAGAAAAATCACATTTTCTCTGTGCCAGTTTCTGGGACACAGTGAAATTCAAACAGTATGTATAGTGAATGTGTTTGGGAGGCACATGTGATGTTTGTGTCCATGTATGTGATCTAAACTTACTTGCTGGCCTGTTTTGATAGCAAAAAGACCTGTGTGCTCCTTATGGCTTCAGCCACTTCATCCTTCTTGGCTGCTAGCTGTTCACTGATGGCCTTTAGGGAAGATGCATTACATGCATGATGTGACAACAACCATCAACGATCACTTCAGTGTTTCAATTAATCAAGACAAGGCATTTTAATTGGATCAGGAACCATTACCGTTAATATACATTTATACAAACAGCTGTGAAGTGCACAGACTAAACAGAACACTTGACTACTTCTTAGATGTCAAATGCCTTGCTCAAAGGTTCATTGCCTATAAAACAATGTGTATAACATCAGATTTGTGTTGTACCTGTTGAGCAGCGAGTGAAGACTCAGCGTTGGGACCACCAGTCCTTCCCTGGAGACCCTTGACCCAGCCCAGCAGATCTGAAACCTGTCCCACTCTGGCCTGCTTCTCCTCCTCCACCTCTTTCTGCACAGATTGAAACATTTTTTTACAAGATACAATTAAAATGATTCAACTAATTTAATCATTTTTAATAGGATCTCTTTTTTACACAACTTCATACAACCTCATCGTGAAGTGATTTCACTTCCATTTAAACAAGACAGAGATACTGAAGCAAAGCCCCACCTCTTCTTCTTCTAGTCTCCTCAGTGCATCACTGATGTACTTTACATGCTGGGTTGTCAAGGTGACCAGTGCTGTGTAGCGTGTGCGCAAGTCCATAAACTGTAAAGATACACCCCGAAACAATTACAAGACAGTAATGGTGATGGTAAATTATATTCACACCAAAAAAATAGCATGTACAATAGATTAGTTATCTAAATATCCAGAAAAATAAGAGACTTTTGATCCTTACCTCCTGAGTGATGGCGTCAGAGGAAGAGTGCATCCTCCTCCTCTTGACAGGTGACTTGTGTGTGGATTCCACAAAGGCTCTGTAGGTCATTAGCTGTAGTTCATAATCCTGCAGAATACAAGAACAGTAAAAGTAAGTAAAACAAGTAACTGTTTAATCATAACACTCAAAAGAGTATTTTGGACTTTTGAAATATAGAACTTACCAAATTAAAACTGACACTAATGAATACATTTACACATATTCTTGATTGTTTGCGACACGGAACAATGCAGTGATAATGTGCACCCCCATAGTTAAATAGCTCCTTCCAAACTAAACAGTGAATATACTCAGAAACAGTTTAACATATTTGCTACACTGTATATGAAAACAAACAAATAGAATCAGCCTCTTACCTTCACTGAGGTGCAGTACTGTTTGGAGTGAGTCTGGCACTCGTCCAGTTTGGTCTGGTTCTGTTCAATCTCAGCTACTAATGCCTGAAGAAAGGAATCCGTCAAAATAAAATATACAATTTATTTAAGTCTGTCAGATATAATTTTAAAGGAAACAACATCTAATGCAAACCAACATTTCTACCACAAATAGAGTCCATCATTCCTCAGAATCAATCCAATGCATTTAATTTTTGTCCTTCCAGGTAACCATCCATTCAGCCTGTCAATCTACAGATCAAAGTCCATGAAATCAGGTTAACTCACCGTCTGCTGGGCCAGCTGTTCAGACAGTGCTTTGCTGTCAGTCTGTCCAGGTTGTGTGTTTTCTTGTCTCTCTGTTGTTTCTTCGATCCATTTAATCAGAGCTGAATGGCCGTCTCTGTACTGCTGCAGGGCTGAGCCCAGAGCTTCTAGCTCAGTTTGTCTGCAAAAAAACAGAAACAGAAAATATTTTATTGTATGCATAGCCAGAGATAAGTATCCCGAATGTGCACGTGTTTTTTTTCCAAGCAAGGAAATGGGTTGTTTCATGTTCTGTCATACATTTCTCTACATAATAAAGACATTGGAACACACGTTCAGTGCCAAAACATGTTGTCAAAACATTTCAGTTTAAATGTATAATAATCCTCTTCCATTCATTCCTTTCTATCATCTTCACCCTTTTCTGCTCACCGTGTCTCCATCTGTCTCTTGATTCCACTCCACCTCTCTGCCATCTGATTGGCTCTCTCCTGGTAGCGTTCCATCTCAGGACTGCGGTCTGGGTGGAGCCTGCTTAGCCGAGAACCCGCCTCTTTGGCTCGACCTACCTGCGATTGCAGGGACTGGAAGATGTCCTCCTGCTCGGCAAGCTCACCCTGCCACTTCTGGAAAGAAACCAAAGGAAGAAGAGTCAAGGTTAGAGTTCACAGCACTTCTCCTTAGCTGGATATAAGAGGGGTTTATAGGGGTGATAATATGTCTTTTACCTCTAGCTGATCTCTGAGGTTTTGAATGGCTGTTGTGTCGGCAGGAACGATATCTTCTTCACTTAGTCGGCTCTCGTTCTTCCTGACCAGGCTCTCTGCTTCATCCAGGCCACGCATTAGGATTTCTATTGTTTTTAACCTGAGGAGATAAAAGGTAAATAAATCATACATTTTGCAAGCATACAAGTGTAATTCTGAATGAATCAATAAACAGCTCACTTACTTTTCTAGATAGACAGACGAGAGGTTGTGCAGTTTGTCTGTCTTCTCCACAGCCTGATTGAGTTCAGATCGGAGGACGGGGACGCTGGAGGACGTCGGCTTCTCCTCAAAGAAACTGACGCAGCGACGAGAAACGTCACCCAAACTGGACCGCAGGGTGTCCAGCTCCAACTGCAGTTTCTGGACAAAGAAAGTGATTTTAAGTTAGCATGACGAAGAGGCAAATAATGACCTATAGACTGCAGCTGTTTAACCCTGGAGTAAGAGATAGACAGTTCTAACAAAATCAGAGTGATTCATTTACTAGAAACACAATGGTCTACTTCTGGCACACCTTTTTCATTACATTTTTTTTTACCTTTCAAACATTACAACACTAATATTTTCAACAACTATCTGACCCATTGAGGCAGATGAATCATTACCATAAATAAAATAACATAATATCATTTGCCATCATATTCCTGTGTTTGTATTATCATTTAAAATATGTCTCAACAGTTAATAAAAGTAACTCCCAGTTCATGTATGAACTTCATAAAGAGGTGTTGTTGCCTCTTACAACCAGCAGATGGGGCTCAAACTGACCTCTTGCTCAGTAATCTGGACGGTGATGTCAGTACTGTCACCTGACAGCCGGCTCGGGGGCGGAGTTTCAATTCCCCTTAACAGTCTCTGCTCGGCCTCATTGAGTCGAAGGGTGATGTTCTGCAGCTCCGACAGGTAGGAGCGTGACACTGACTCATCCTTCTCCACTGGAGAAAAGAGAACAATGAAATATTATTTTGGGCATCAACAGTAAAACTGCAGACATTCTTGTATTAAAATAAACTACAAAAGTCAGATAAATGCAGAGTCAATACATGTGTAATATTACCATCTGAAATGTTGGGGAGTAAAAGAACTTAAAATTTGTATTCAAGAACAGGACTAGAGTAAATTTACTTCATTCCACTGCACTACTGGTGATTGTCTAAGTGTTTAAGAGGTGTGCATGCATGCATCAGTGAGGGTATATTTGTCACCCCCGTCTCACCAGTCTCCATGTTGAGCAGCAGGTTCTGGCAGTGCTGCTGCGCCTGCTGAACCTCCTTCTCGAGCTCCTTTCTCTCGCCTGGCATGAACAGAGCACTCTCTTTGCTGTCAGACAGGAAGTCGGCCAACTGGGACTCCAGGTGACCCAGGACCTGCTCCCGATCTGCCGGAGACTGACAACGAACCTGACAGGTGACACCAAAGGGAGAGAAGTAAGTACGACAGAGCAGAAGAAGAGCAAATAAACAAAACACATTTAAAGAAGATGATAGACACAAACACAAACACAGTGAGTCTCACCGTGTCCAGGTTCCATCCAGAGACAGTCCTGATGTCTTTGAGCAGGTAGTGCCAGGACACCACACTCTTCATGTTTATATGCAGCTGGTGCCACAAAGACATGACCTTCTGGTACAACTGCTCTGTCCTGTACACACACACACACACAATATAGAACATAAAATGGGTATTAAAATCCAACGATAGCCGACTCAATGTGTTGAGAAATTTCTAGCAGACTTCTTCAAGTTCTTGGCTGGCTACCTGCTGGCTGTGTCCATGGCCTCCTGGTTCGGTGGTGGGACGGTGAAACACACTGAGGGGACCATGGCTTCATTCCCTGTCGGACTGATCACCTTCCACTTGGTCCTTTGAGAGTTGTCCTCCAGCACACACTCCTCGCCTCGGGTTATGGTGATCTGAGAGGAGGCAGGGTTGCGAGATGGATGCAAAAACACAAAAACATAAAGCAAGGGATGGAGCAAAAATGGAGTGGGAAAGATGAGATGGAGGAAAAAAAAAGACAAATGTTGAGAATGAGGAAGGGAACAAAAAGGAACAGATGGAGAGAATGTGACAAACCAGATGGGAAAATAATGTGAAAATTTAAAGAAAGTCAAGGAATTACAATGGTTAAAAAGAGGGCGGATGTTTGAAGACAGGATGGATGAGTTGTGAGATAAAAGAGGAGGAAAGGAACGGAGGTGAGGAGAGAAAACATGTAAACCAAAAGTTGATAGCAACAAACTCATAATGCAACACAAAATGCAAACATTCATGAACTTCATGAAGTTAGCAGAAGCCCTAAAATGATATGACATCAGAGTCCTTCACGTGTGGACTGAAAGCTGCTTTGCATTTCTTAAACTAAAAGCTTTTATTGTGAGAGCAGCAAATATTCTCCAAACTTACACAGAAGTTTAGTGATACCTGGGCCAGGTTTAAAAAATTCACCAACAAGGGAAACCCATTGCTGACATGGTGATTCTAAGAAACCCAGCACAGGTCAAAACAAAGAGATTTGGGGTTAGAATCTGCAAAAGTGAGCTCTAAAATAAACACAAGACAAAGCCATGACTGTGGGGAGCAGTTTCAGAGCTGTACATAAAAGCTTACTGCTGTACTGCCTCCCCCACCCACCACCCTCTCTCACCCCATCCCTGCACACACACACAGTAATACATCAATAATGCAAAGCTATGCACATACAGTAAATACATGGAATGTAAATCAAAGCTTAAAGCTGTGACTTGTTACTGTCTGACTGACTGAAGCAGCCTCAGAGGCATGGACTGTGTTAAATTCAGTTCAGTTCAGCTCACTGATTGCCACCTGCCCTTATCAACGATCAAGTTTATCCTAATCTTTCTCCTCTTTTGTGCCCAGTATTTGAATTTGATTGTAAAACAGGTGCCTCACTACAGATACATTTCCTTTCCATTTTTTTTTTTAGGTTTCAATGACAGGAATAATCCTCCTTTTACAGAAGCATTTCCTAAACTCATCTAGGGCACCTATCCTATCTGAGACATCATGCCTTATCTCAGGAAATCCTTACTAGAAATCTAAATTTGATTCTCCAGTCGACACTTGACCTGTGGTGCCTGTATCTGTTTAAAATGTACATGAGACTGCCTGTATGTATGACAATGTCTGTCTGATTTTGCTTATTAAAGCCAGCTAGCTTGCTGTAATAGACAAGAAAAGACAAGCATTAAATTTAGGCTTTAATGAATCAGAAGCATTAATCGTGTGGAGGAGAGGATATACGGTACAAGCGTATATGTAAAAGTTAAAAGGTTAATGTTAGTGTTAGCTTCTCCAACAGACCAACGTCACTTTTAGCCTCCTCAACAGTTAGCTTGAGCAGGCTAATCATAATAGTGTTCATATTGCTCCCATCTTTATTGTTATTGCCATACAGACCCAAAAATAATTTCCGCCAGTTATTTTTTGGAAGGCTTCAGACTAACTTTCTGTAACGAGGCCCAGAGAGACTGAATAAAAGGCAGACGCAGAGATGAAACTGTGTTTTTGTGTCTAAGTCTACTGTCTGTCTCCTGTCCCTATGGTCTTAATTTCAAAGAGCAGCCACTTCTTAAATTCAGTTTTATTTTTTAAATTGTCTTTGGTATGCCCACATTTTTAAAACATAAAGCACCTTGCACCTTGCCACTTACTGATTCACTTGTGATTTGTTGTCACTACCCTAAAAATATGAGAGAGAGCCCATCTGTTCTGTCCTACCAGGACTCAGATTCAGGCCATCTTGTGTGTTGGGACACAACGGGTTGCTATGTGTGCATACAAAGGTTAATCTACCTGATTAACTTTTTAACAACTTATTTACAGATAGCCACAATGTAGCATTTTCTTCTGATTTCTTCTAATTTGAAGACTGAAGTTGTGTTTGACTGGACATGTAAACTACTACATTTGATTCATATAGTTGTATTTAGAGTTGTAGGAAATCCAAAAAAGGGAAGGCAGACAGACCTACTGATTACCTTATATTAATCCAAGAGACCGATTAGGGCAAGTATAAAATTAACAGTAACCTCAAGTTACATTACGGACACTAAAACCTGAAATCAGCTGACAAGAGAGGAGCAAGCAGAGCAGTGCAGTGTGTGCAGTGTAAGTATCTGAGGTGAGAGAGGGAGAATATAGGCAGCTATACCTGAACGTTTGTCTTGCCAGCCCAGCCGACAGACGAGAGGAAGGGAAGAGAATGAGGAGGAAGAGGAGGAGAGGGAGTGAAAAAGGGAGAGGCAAAAAAGGTACACGAGGGTATGGAGAGAGAGGAGACACAGGAAAGTGAAGGAGAGAAAGATTACTTTTGGTCATGTGCATGTTTGTCCAGAAGTTTGGATATTAAATATCAGCACACACTGATTGTCTTTAGTATGATTTTTAACCCTGTGGCAGTTTGGATCATTCTTGTTTATCGTCTTTAGATCACTGATGCAATATACGTGCAAAAACACCTTCTATCTTCACCAGGATACGACACCTCACATACACTATGCTTCAGTGAACAAATTGACCCTGCGGACTCTCACGCAGCAAACTAAAAATAGCAGCAGCCGCATGTCCACCCTACGGGAGTGCTAGGTGCTGGTTTTCAAGAGAGCCCGCAAAGGGAATGAGACAGATGTATAATTGATCAGCTTTTAGTTTCCCTCAGGACATCACAGCTGAGAGTCAGAGCGTGAGAGAGACTTTACTTGTGTTGATGTATGTTATATAAAAGTGGCTCAGAGAGGAAAAACAACGCCTAACTTTTGGCTAATGTTTTTTTTACAGAGATCCAGAAAGCTTTCTGAGGAGAACAAAGATGAAGATCATCTATTGTGAGAACCACATAAGTGATACATTCTGGATCATAATCATTATGCTTATTCAACTTCCAAATTGAGCACTGCACCAATTTGTACTTGGCAGTAAAACAGTTGGAGCAGTTACCAAAAAAGATCCACTGCTTTAGTTTATTCATCATTATGGACCACCTAGGCAGAGAGAAGAGTTTGTGTAGACGTACTCATCAATCTGAGGACAAAATGAAATGTTCAGGAAGCAGCTAAAATAGAACAACCACAAAGTGGCTGTGGAAAGGGGCTTGGAGAGGAAGTGTAGGGCAGAGAGGAGGCGGTTGGTGGTGAGGGTTAAAACAATAGAGTAGTGAGTTCAGTGGTGAGCGGTACTACATGTATACACATAGTTCTGAAAAGGATTCCTCATATAAACCTCATTAACACAAATATGTGTCAGCTAAGATGGGACAAGAGGGACTGGGTTATTTTATCTCAACTGGATGGATGAATAGATTTCTAATTTTTCAGTGTCAGAAACTTCAAGTCACTTTTCTGAGAGAAAGAAAACGTGCACACCAGCATGTTCTTGGAGCATAACAAATGGTGGGTCTCATACCTCTATCTGTCTGTAGTCGCAGATGGCTTTGATGGGTGTTGTGGTTCCCAGGGTGCTCTCTGCGCTGCGGGGGTGGAGCTGCACCAGCATCTTGGCCCGGCCCACCAGGCTCGCCACCGTACTCCGGTACTCAATCAGCTGCTCCTTCTCCTCCTACAGGGCAGAGAAAATAATCACTTAAGTATGTAATTCATCAGAATGTTCAGACTGACTAACGGACTGCAGGCAGATGCTATAATGTTTTTTTTGGTGTACACACTGAAAAGACTAAACAAGAGTATGATTTTACAGCCAACTTGTGCAGAGTGGTGCTTTGAGCTTAATGCTTATGTTGGCACTCTAACATGCGTACTATTATAATACAATGACATGCTTACAACATACTGATGTTCAGGAGGTATAGTGTTCACTGTCTTAGTTTAGCATGTTAGCATTACTAACTTAATTAGCACAGCACAGTAGTGCTGAGCCTGATGGGAATGTCATTTGTTTTGCAGATATTTTGGTCATTAGAGGCAATAGTAGCTCAGTTGTCAGGGACTTGGCTTGGGAACAGGAGGGGTCCTCTAGCTCAGACATGTTACAGAGATTGAACTGGAAGCTGGAGAGCTGCCAGCTCACCCTCTTGGTACTGACAGGGTGTCCTTGAGCACTGAAACCCTGTCTGCTTAGAGAGCCCACTATGTGGCAGTCTTGTCACTCTGAATGCTCATTACTAGTGTATGTCTGTAGGTCCTGTGTGTGTGTGTGTATATGTGTGTATTTCAGGGCCCTACGAAAAAAGAAATGTCAGTCTGAACCAAAGTTATGGACCGACTGTCCGACACTGCCATCCCTTCACTCAAACTGCTGGTGTGACACAACCTGTGTTATAAACCGGCTGTCTGAAACATAATAACTAGCCTATTAGCCAGTAGCCCCTGACATGAGTGAACTCAGCTGCTTGTGTTAGCTTGTCCACAAACCATTAAAAATTTAAAAGGCATGTGCTTCACCCTGAGAGGTAGAACTACATTTTATTTCTGCCTGGCCCCAAGAAGAGAGACTCATTAAGGATTCATTAGAGAGAGACACAAACAGACACAGGTAGAGAGAGAGGTACAGAAAGATACAGGCGAGGAAGAGGCAGAGACAGAGGAAGATAGAAAGAGTGGAAGCTAAGTAGGGGGCCAGCATAAATACCTTTATACATTACACCCCTGAAATGAATTTCACACTGACATGGTGTTTGCTACAGTCAGTACTGCTATTACAAATGATCTGACAGTCTGGGGAGAATAAAAACATGGCTGCATGAGTGATTACAAATTGATTATCACCATGTCAGAAACCATCATGAGAAGAATGATTACATTATCAGAGAAGCATTGCTTCAATATGTTTCCTCAAAAAGTCCAGCCAGTGAAATGCTGCACCCGTGTTCGTATGTTGACCTTGTTGTCAGATTTTGCAGCAAATTACAAAGACCTATTTTATCTACTCTCAGTGACATCAAGTACTTGTGAAATCTAGCTATATCTGAAGAAGTGAACTAAATCAAAAGAGAGGTCAAGCCACTGCTTAAACTCTAATATCTGCTGACCAGAGGGTGAAAAGGCTGATCAAATCCTCTCCTCAGGTATTATGAGAGTTTAATAAAAGAGAGATGGAGCACACTGAACACACTGGAAACTTCACTGACTGGAGCTGGAAACTGATTAACACACACGCACACACACAGAGGCAGCCAGACACAAACACACAGAGATGTAAACACATTTAGGTAGCATGTGAAAATATCCACGTTCTGTATGTAACAAAGCTGAGTGCACACAGGTCTGTGAAATCAGCAGCTGTTTGTGACAAAGGAACACAACATTATAATGAGAGGACACACTCACTGCTCCGGCCTGTGGAGCGGTGCTCACACCAACTCTGCCATCTGTTTGAAAGTATGTGTGTGTGTGTGTGTGTCTGTGTGTGTTTGTGTGAGGTAGGTGTGAAGATGGCAGTCTCATAAATGTGCCACAGGAGGGATGATTCAGCGAAGCTTCTCTTTAACAGATTACTTCATCCTATCTTGTGGGGTGCTGCAGCTGCCTGAGGCAGAGCACAACAGTCAGGAGGACACTGGTATGCCAACACTTGTGTAGGTCTCTGTTGCTCCTGTGCTATGAAGTTATAAATGGCTGTATAGAGGCTTGAACATGAATGTTTCCTCAAAATGCTGCATGTGTAGGTTTGTTCTATGAACACTGGGTGGCAGTATGATTATTAACCCTGAACACAGTAAACTAGTATAAAAATAAGACTTAACATCCATCAAATAATTATATCTGTATATATCCTGCATTGGTGCATGTAACTATAAGAGTATTGGCTGGCAGACCAGGTAAGGGTTAGGGTAATGGTATCTAAAAAACAAGGTAAACTAGAAGAACTATACACTGGTATCTTGACTACCTTGCTCAAGGGCAACTGAGGAGGGTGAGTGCCTTCTATTAATTATATCTGTTCAGTTAATCAAGGAATTTATTGGCTCCATGAACTGCAATTAAAATACAATTCAGATTAAACATCTGACAGGTAATAGAATTATAAAATGCTGTATATGAAATATTAAGAATACAAAACTTCCTGGAGGAAGTTGCTAGAGTTTGTCATGTGAAAGTGGGAACTGAAAAAAAAATAACAAAAAAAAAAACAACTAATATGTGCAGCTGAAGAAGGTAGATATTGTACCATTGAGTCCTGCAGCAGATCTTCCAGTTTGCTCAGTCTGCTGTTCTTGTCACAGGTGTACTGTCTCTTGATGGTTTCTTGGAGCTGGCGCAGGTACGACTCACAGTCCCGAGCGTCACTCATAAACTGACAAAGAGAAGATCAGAGTGAACTTCACAGAAATCTGTAGAGGACAGTGGACATGGAAATACTTTCTGTAGATAAGCTGTCTGTAACTATTCAATTCCCCAAACTCCAATGGGCATCATGTGGTTGCAGCCAGAGGCTTGGGGGTATAATATAAGGGAAGTGAAATAAACATATTCTTTCCTTGTACACATTAGGACATTTGCAAGTATTACTTGGAGGTCAATAACAACTTATATGTACACTATATCCTGCCAATGCTGTAGATTTGCTTATGTTTCTAAATTCTCAGTACGGTGATATTTGTTCCTTGTAATAAGTTGCCTCACCTGGAAGTACGCCGTGTTATCTTTAAGGTGCTGCTCAACACACACACAGAGCTGGTTCACCCACTGCCACTGAGTCTGCAGGGCTGCACTGTAAGCCTGATCATACAGAAACATGAAGAGAGAACCAGGAGAGTGAAACATTACTGTCATACAGCAGTTACAAACAGTACAACGGTAGCTACAGGGCATCAACATGGATGCTGATTTAACACCTGGTGTGTATTTTTTTTTCAACTGTGCAGTAATATGCAGAGGCAGAGAAAAGGTAGAAAATGTTTACAAATCAGCATCGCTATTCCAGTATACAATAGTTTTCGTTCAGTGTTTCTTTATGACACGTTTTCCAAAAAGGTGCACCTTTAAATCTAATTTACATTTGATTTACAGACTACTTAAAATGCAACAAAACAAACACATCAAGAAATGCAAGTATCAAAATGAAACCAGGAGCATTTAAACCAAAGCATTTGGCTTCAACTGTTCCCACAAATCAAAGGGGAAACCCAACATCTTTAAAGGTCATTCAGTCAGACTGAATAAAGTCAAAGATTCACCTCCACGGTCTGTTTGGCTGGATGATTCTCCTGACACAGACGGTTGGCCGTTTCCTGGAGTGACCGCATCACTTCTTGTTTTTCATCCAGCTCTAACCTCATTTCCTGTAAACACAACAGGAAAAAAGAATAGCAGATTACGGGATGATTATAGTGCTGGCGTGATGTAAAAATAGTGTTTCTGTGTATGTAAACTGTTAATTTGAGTCCTGACATATGTGAAAAAACAAAACAAATTCGGAGATAATAGCATTTTTCATAAAATTAATGGGGCTTGTTTAATCTATGGCAGTTGCTTTTCTTTCAGTTAGAGACACAATAACATCCTTTATTCCGTTAAGTTCTGGAGGTTTGTGGTCTATACTGTGTGTTTACTGTCTTAGCAGAGGAAAACCATCTAGGCATCTGTTCACCCTCTTCCTTCCACTCACACTGTATAATTCTTTTTTGGCATTCATGTTGGGGTTGTTGTCGCTCCAGTCGAAGGCAATCTCCTCCTCCTCCCTCTCGTTGAGCCAGATCAGCTCCTCAGTGCAGTGCGACACAAATGCGTGCAGGCTCTCCAAGCTCCGCAGGCGCCATGACGAATGTTCCTATGGCAACCGCACAAACAAACATCATTGTCATGCTGATCAGCAGTGCAGAGACAAATAAATGAAAAATAAATTTAAAATAACTCCCTCAATTTTGGTTGATTGTATTTATAATGTTGGTTTTGTTGCTTTTACAGGGATTTACTGAAAAGACAACAACTTTTTAAAAGACCATCAGCAAACAACTGATAGCAAATATTACTTTGTATTACAGGCATTTATTGAACCATTTTATACGAGATTATCTAACATTAAGAATGCATCTTTTGACAGGCATTATTCTCAAAAATTATATTTCTTTAAACTATTAACAAACGCATCAAATTAGATTCTTTTACACACCTCCCTACTTAAATCCATAGTTATATAGTATAAATATCATACTATTTTTGGTTTAGAAATATAGAGTTATTCTCAAAGGTTCCTCAGGGTAATATTTTTTCTTAAGTCGCTCTGTTACATGTGCATTTGCAAGCACATATTCAATTGATACTGAGAGGAGAATGTGACGCTTCAAAAGCGAATATTAAATTTTTTTAAAAAGGAAGAAGCAAAAGGTATTTTAATTCGAGAACTACAAAGAAAAATTCATAAGCAAAAGTGCAAGCATAGTGTTTGAAATTTAATAACACAAGTGAAACCAAAACTATCTTAAGAGACAATAACAGAAGCAAGACGGGGACAAAGAAATTAAAATAGAAAAGGAGGGGGGATTCTGGGTAAAGGAGCAAAAAGGGGGCAGATGCATAATTTTCTGTTCTTTCAGGAGAGTACTGTCATGGCCTAATTGGATTAACAGGGGAAGGGGGTGAAGTGAGAAACAAAGAAAAATGTTACTTAAAACACACACACACAAAACCACAGTTCTCTCTCTGAGACTGACCAGTAGTTTGCAGTATTGGTGCTCCAGCTTGGCCAGGGTTTCAGAGTAATTATTCTTGAAGTTGGGAGAAACTTTAGCCTGAGGGACGAGACAGTAAAGCTCCATTACAAAGAACAACTCACAGCAGAAAGATGTCTGTCTTCATGTATAACTGATGTGTGTGTGTACCTCATAGCTGCGTGCCTCCTGTAGGCTGCTCATTAGCTCCTCGACTGCAGTGTGTATGGTGTTGTGCTCTTTGAGGTTGTTTTCTACAGTGGGAAGGTCTGCGCCCCATTCGGCACGTTCCAGAAGCTCCTGAAACACACACAGAAACAAAGATGAACACAGGTCCAAAAACTTTTATATTTTATATTTTTATCCAACTGATAAAAAAAATATTCTCAACAGTTTTTTGCTCTTATTTTTTATTTACTTGCTTTATTTCAAGGACTTTAAAGTTTCAGATGCATGTGTTGTTAAGCCTGTAAAGCCTTTTGAATGGAGATTTGATTTTGCTATGGCAATATTTGTGTGATTTAATCTTAATTACTGGACAAATTAATCATATTTCTAACTTTAAATTGAGCTTTTTTATTGTTCCGAGTCTTTTTCTATAACATTTTATAGAGAATCTAAAATCCTCTTCATGACATTTATATATTGTGTTCAAATATGGAATGGAGCAAAAGCTTCTCTTTTGAGTGTTATTCATCATTTTTAAATTCATATCTTTGGGACACTTTCCTACTATATCTTGACATTTCATTTACTAAATTATTAATCGGAAAATTATCTGATTTTGAAAATAATCGTTAGTTGCATCTCTGAATTTCGGTGTTATAGAGACTGACCTGCGTCTCCTCCACCCATCCAAGCAGCTCGTAGATGAACCTCAGGCTTCCTTCGTCCTCTGATGAGGACATGGCCACCAGCTGGGAGCGAGCCATTGGTCGTCGCAGGAGTGCAGCTCCAACTGCTCCCACAGCACCCACAGCTCCCAGCAGCGTCTGCCCCAGTGTCAGGCCGCTGTCTGTGGCTCTCTGGCTGGTGTGCTCTGCCCCGGTGCTGCCCAGCGCCTGAGAGAAGTGGCCTTTCCTGTAGACGCTGGAGCACTGCAGTCTGAGGGAGACCAGCTCCTCTTGAAGGCAGGACACTCTGGTGATGTCAGACAGAAACATTTAGTTACTGGAGGGGAGACAGTTACTTATTTCCTTTTTGTGTTGCTTTCTTAAGGTCTTCTACTATAAAGCCAGACATGCATTAAAATCAAAATGTGTTACCAACTCACTGACTGCATTTAACCTTTAAATTATAGGTTTGTGGGCAAACTGCTAAAATCAAAAAGGTAAAATGATGCATATGTTCCTGTGCTTTCTATGATCCTGAAATGTATGTTCCTGTTGAAATGCTTTCTGGTAAGCTTATAGTTGCATTAAAGGGCTTCACAAAATGGCAGATGTTCATTTTATTCAGTTTCATAATGTTAGTCTAAAACTCATGGAGCTGCATGCTGATGAGCCACAAAATGGAGTTTCTCTTTCATCATTTTTTCACACCACTGATTCCCATCAGAGCACCTTTATACACTCGATAAACAGCAGCGGGATAGAGTACATTAGCCGTAGCAGATAATTATGGGATTTGATGGCAAACACAAAGCAAGTTGTTGACCCAACATTAAGTATAATGAGCTGTTTGTATTCCTGCTAATTGTCTGTATTATACCAATTAATTACACTGGACACTCATTACATATTAGAGTGAACCAGGTCAGTCACCTCTACAGAATCAAAGCAAACGCCATCGACCGTTCACTCTGCACTCACCTGAACGCCAGCTGCTCCACCTGGTAGTATTTCTCATCTCGGAGGACTTTGAGCTCCTGGTTGAGCTGTCTGATGAGAGACTCGCAGTCCTGTAGGTAGCAGGCCAGTTCTCTCTCACACTGCACCGCCTCGCCGCTCTCCATTCGAGACATGTCCTGGACACCATAGGAGGCAAGTTTTAATAAAAATGTTTTGTTTGTCTACTGGCTGTACTTGTCTTATGATCAGCTCGGCAAGTTGAGTGTTTATCGCAGGATTTAGTAAATAAGCAAAAAAGTGAAACAAAGGATTACTATAGTAGAAATAGAAATAAAGCAAATTATGGTTACACTACATTACTATATGGACAAAGAATACATGAAGATGGTTGAAAACCCTGTTGAACATCAACAACTTTGACAAGAACATTTTCTAAGCCCCAAAAAATAAATATGTGAGAGGAAAGAACCCGATTGTTTATATTTAGTACGCTTATGTCCAGACTGTGTTTGCAGAAAGCAGGGTGAGTGGTGAGTGAATATTTATTGCCTCAGAGGGGCATTTGCTTTTACAGCTTGTACACATTAACATCGCCACACCAAATTATCCAACATTTACCAAACATAATCCCCAGGATCTTGCATGTATGTGTAAGGAAATTGAAAGGAAGTAAGCTACGGGAGGCGCAGCACTCACCGCCTGGAGTGTGTTCTTAGCGAGGGTGAGTTTCTCCTCACAGTCCAGAGCCATGTTCTGGATTTTATTGGCCCTCTGAAGCAGCAGTTCTAGCCTGAAAACACACACATACACACACACACACACACACACACATATATATAGATGTTAAAGCAGCATGTCCTTGAAAGTCACACTTGATGAGAAATTGACCACAAGGAGTTGCATCAGCGTTTTTCGTTTAATTATTTGCATCCTGCTGAAAATAGATGTTTGAATGGATTTGTGTGCATGTGTGTGTATCCGCGTGTGTGTGTGTTTGTACCTCTCCACAGCTGGCCGTAGAGCCTTCTCTCTCTCCAGCATCTCCAGGATGAGTTTGCCCCACTCCTCCTCGAGGTCATTGGGGTGGAGGCCCGGAGGCAGCTTAATACGACCAAACTCTATCCACACCTGGACACACACATGGTGAGTATATATTTAACATCCCATCATGCTTCAGTGGAAATGTACACACTGTAAAACACTAACAGACTCCATTAAAAGCCCCCATTACATCAGAGTTATATTTATGAGCGATCACACCACAGACCAACACTCTGGTAACATCAGCTGAGCGAGGATAAAGGAGTGTGTTTGTGTTCAATCAAACAATCTGCTGCATTGATAACAGCAGATCGGAGGAAAAGACTTCGCTTCAGGGAAAAAAATGTATGACTCAACTCCCAAAAATCGCACAGATAACAAAACTGCTCTCACAGACATACTTCTCATCCCCCTGAGCTGAACCCCATGATTCACAATAAGCTCTGCACATGGTGCCAAATGTTGGTCACCTTCCCCTCAGACTCTACATTCTGTTCTCTTTTATTCCATTCATGTACTTCTCTGTCCCCCTTCTGTTCATGTCTCACCTCCAGCAGTTTGTAGAGGTGTTCGATGTGACCTTTCTCGATCTCCTTCGCAGGGATCTCCGTTTCTTTGAAATGGACGTACTCGTTGTAAAGTGCCTAAAGGAGGAGAAACAGAAGTTACTGATGAGTGCTGCGGGGTCAATATTATCACAGGCTTTGTTTAAGGTCAAACACCACGTCAATACGTATCATCAGAGGGTAAGCTTAGTAATCACAGCCTCTCTCGCTGGGTGGTCATTAGCCAGTTTCTCAACTGTCAAGCTACGTATTTGACTGCTTCGTTTTTATCTTCCTCCTGCTTTTCTCTCGGCCTTTAGACATCCCGTCCGCCATTGTAGCACTCACAGCAGCATCCTTTCTCACATTGTTCTCTTCCTTTTTCAACACATGCCTCTTCCCTACAAATTAATTCCTTTTAATCTGAATTCCTCACCTTGCTCGCCTCCCACCTCAGTATGCGGTTGTCCATTTAATCAAACCCGTCACCTCCTCCCCTCCCTCTACCCCTGTATATGTTCTCTCAAGGTTTAACAGAAATTGCTCTGTCAGTTCTCTTTCTCCCTGGCTGCTTGTTGTTTAAACTGAAGACAGAAGCTGATAAAACACAAAGGGATTTAATTCTCATCCTTTTAAAGAAAGTACTCATGTTGCTTTGAAGTCATTTAGATTACAACACCTTGGATAATACACCTATCTCTGCCTGTTACTAATTTTCAGAGGATTTAGTGGTGAACTCTACAAACTATTTTCGAGGGTTATAGTCCTTTAAACTTATTAGAATAGAGGGAGTAGCTATCTATCCTAAAGTGTTCTCTTCCCCCTTCCTTTCCTCTCCTTTTGAACACAAACTCTATAAACAATTCAAAAAGAGACGCAACAAGAAACTGCATGCATATGATGTGAAAATAAATGGCTTCAAAGGAAAATTCTGTATCAAACCAATTTCGGGGTCTCACCTTGAGTTCCACAGGATTTTGCGGGAAGTTCTTGTTGGCCATGAGGGCCGTATGCTGGCGGCTCCACTGGAGCAGAGAGAAGAACCTGGACTGGTACTCTGACCAGCGCTGGTCGACCTCCTGATGATGGAGGAGAGAGGAGGAGGAGATGGAGGGGGGTAAGAGCTGTTATTACTCAATGGGAAATCAAATATTATGATTCACAGACTTTGATGAATACAATTTACCAACAGGCCTCATATTACTAAAGTAATTTATAATAGATGACTACAGCACTAGGAAATTGCATAATTATTTGAAAGTTCCACATCATTACTCAAGAAGTTTGCACAGTTGAACAGCAAACAGAAATGAGAAAAATACATTTCTGCTGAGAACTAAAAAAAAAAGAAATGAAGAAAGGAAAAAACTAATTAAAAATAATTTCAAAAATGAACAATAAGTGAAGCAACAATGACAAATGATACGATACAAATACATAATTTGCTTTGAAGAACAATACAAAAACAGCAATATGACAATCTTTACTGAGGATGCATGTGCGCTGAAGGAATACAGTTAAAGTCAAAAGAGAAAGATGCAACATCCACCTATAATGAGCTTAAACGTAAAAATGGTTGCACGGTAAAAAGTGTTGTAAATGGGTGGAGCAGAATGTGACATACGTTTGCAGCGATGCCCTCTCCACCCTCAGGGATCTTGGGGAAGGCATCATAGATGGAGGAGACGTAGGTGATGACTGATTTCTCATCTGGAGACGGAACATCGACATCTGAAGAGAAAGAAAGCAGAAAATTAGACAGAGAGAACTGAAAAACCCTGTGATAATTCCAAATCTACACCTTTTGGCCTGAATTAAACCAACCATGAATAAAATATCAAACTTAAAATACCAAGATATTAAAAAAAATAGGAGCGACGGTTAAACTGAATTGTACCATTACTACAAGTAAGAGAATCACCGGCTGTAAAAATGCTAAATGCTCAGCTGAGACAGCAACTCATGATCAGCCAAAATGACTCTTTCCCTAATATGAAAATATATGGCCATAAAGAGAGTATTTACATCTAGGCAGGATATAGTAAGCTAGAGCTGAAGACATTAAGGCTAGAGTGGTAAAAATAACAGTATTTACTAGTCAGTCATCAGTCATGGCTGCAACGTACTAATGTTGACACATTTCCAAAATAAATGCTGGAAACAAGAGAACAACAACTTCATGAGCAGCATAAATAATGTGTAGTTGCTGACTTCTTCTTTTATTAGAAATCCCTGGACATGAACTGCATCAGACGATTCTCAGTTGTTTGTTGATGTAAAGTATTATCACCTAACGACGGTCAGAAAGTCAGCCACAGTTTTTCCCTCAATGCAGTTTGTCAGTTTAAACAGTCTCACCCTCAGCGTCCAACAGTCTCGTCACCCCTAGCGACTCAGCAATCTCGAAGGCCTGCTCGAGGTTTTCCCGGTTACTCTGCCGTGACAACGTCTCCATGTCAATCAGGTCTGGCCTGGATATCACACACAGATGGAACATGTTAGTGCACCTTCTTCTTCTAAAATAACCATTTAGAAATGTATTAAACACTCCTGAATCACTATTTTGTTGGGTCATCTTGAGCAGATTTGGGTCTATGTTTTTCTGAGTACCATTCAAGCATTATCTCAATATCAAACAGTTTAACTCAGTTTGTGACACTGAGAAGGGTTATTGATGAGAAACATTTTAACTGTTGCCACCATCTACTGTAAATTCAGACTTTATAACCACTAACTACTTGAAAAGGTCACCCTGCCGTCCATCCACTTACCTGTATCTGTGCAGCAGAGCGTTGAACATGCGTCCATCGCTCCAGGAAGAAGTGAAGTTGACACAGCGGAGGCCGGGATAGCCTTCTGTTGCCTGCTGGCTCCATATTAACAGCTTCTCTTTGGCAGTGAGGTCGCCTGACTCGCCGCTCACATAAATTTCTGAAATCTGGAGGGAACACGGAGACAGAGCAGGGGTTACTACCGGGATTCACCATTTCTCCTCTGAATAAACATGATCAGAGAGACAAAAAGGTAAAAACAGAAAACAGTAATTCTCTCATGTTGCTTAAGTCCACTATTCTGAGGCTATATTGCAGAATCCATAAAAAAATCCCCCCCCAAAAAATCATAGGAATTCAGCTTATGCTTAAAAGATTCCACTGCATCTAGTATTAACAGCTTGAGGCATCTCTGCAGCAGTCTCATCAGCAATACACAATAGAATAAAACCAGCTTTACTCTCACATAACGTCCCCATTACAGAACCGCAGCCACAATGAGTCGGCAGAAACAACCGCCTGCTGTGAATATATGAGATGCTGGAGAGGTTTTAGTCAGTTTGATTCAAGCTGTCATCTCCCTCCGAACCTCTCATTCATCTTCTGTATCCGAATGGTTTTATGTGTTTCTATATTAGCATGTCTGTTTTTCCCAATTTTCATCCTCGCTCCATCATCTCCAGTCTAGCCTGCTCATTAGCTCGTGTGCCCCCACCCACCCCAACACTTTGCCTCCTCTCCTTCATCTCCTTCTGTCTCGTGCCTCCCCCCCTCCTCAGCCTCGATCTGTCTCTTCAGTTTTTCTTGCTCTTTCATCTGTTCTGCCTCAGATGCTGATCAATCTGCTCTGCCTTCTCATCCTCTGCCTCGTCTGAAGTCAGTCCTAGTTGAATCATCTCCCCATGATTTTTCATTGATCTTATATTGAACACCAGAGATGGGATCATATGTACCACAAATAGTTTTGATTTTGCATTATCAGTCAGATTTTAGGAGTTGGCTTTGCACAGCTCCTGTGTGCACTTTAAGCACATACAGTCCATGTTTACCAAAGGCCTAAAGACAGGCTTCCATGGAGACAGATACTGTGTCAATGTGTTCTGACCACTTAAGCCATTTTTCCTCAGCGTCCTTCTTCCTCTCAATTTGCCCTGTTAAGGTCCCACTGTCTACGGTGACAAAGGCAGAGTGATGTACATGCACTCACTGTCAGTGCTTGGCTGCTGTTCTTGTCATCAGTATTCTTCTGCCATCCCTTACTGTCCTACACTCCTCCCTCTCTCACTGTCTTCCTGTCTCTGTCTCTCTCCCTGCAGCTGATATAGAGCAGTATGAAAGTCCAGTGTGTGCCAGGAGACTGCAGCAACAGCCAAAAAGACACGGAGGGGGAGGGAGAGGAGCGAGGAAGGGAAAATAGACAAGAAAGAGTACAAGGCCAGCAACGGAGGAAAGGGGGTAACTTGCAACTGCATACTGCATGAAGTTACCAGTTTCTCATGAACTAGATCAAACTAGACAGAAAAATGTCAGATATACCAGTACGTTTTCCAGCGCTTAAGAATGCTTACAGGCAATCTGAAAAACCAACAGCCATTACCGACACAGCCATCCACCATGAAGTGTGTAATATAACAAGCAGGTCAGGATTTCTTTCTGTGTCTCACTCAGCACACATATTAAAAGGCAAAAAAAGGAAGTTGTGACTTGAATGGGAATCCTCAAATGTAAATTCTGCTGTGCTTTTTTCTGCAGGGCTCTGTCTCTCTCTGTATGCATCCACAACCTCCCTTGCAGAGAAACACAGAGCTGGTAATCCTCCATCTGAATATTGATACAGCTTTTTGTGTGAGGGCTGCATCTGCACAGAGAGCCTACACTCCCACTGCAACAGTATCTCATCCAGCACTTACTGTTGTGCATGTCTGCCGTTTATTTGTTCAGAATATGTATATATACAGTATATATTAATCTCACTCTCTAGGAGCTGTCTTGGAGGTACTCCGACTTTGACAGCAGAATGAAATATTCTAAACACAAGGTTCAGTTGCTTTGTCAGGAGCTTTTGACTGTATCTCACTGCCAACTTCAAAGGACAGATTCTTCAGTGAAAGGAGCTCATTATCATATGACCAAAGTACAGAACTTTGATCCAGTTTCATTTGATGAAGGAGGCTGTAAGGAATAGACACATGCTCTGTGAAACAATGTGAACCTTGAATTTAAAGTTTTTCATCAGATGTACATGTTTCTACAGTCAAGCATGAACCTGTAATATTGAAACAACTGACTAGAAGACTAGTTTAATAAGCTGTGTAGTCATATTAGCTTACTGGGTATTAAACTAGCACATACAGCCCCAAACCAAGACTAAAGGCCTGCAGGTCCTGACACAGCAGGCCAACAATTTCAGCCACTGAACTCGGGTTCTCCTTTTTTTTCTCTTCTGCATCTTCGCCAGTGCCGTTTGCAACTCTTTATTAAACATATTCTCGATTCAAACCTATTACATTAGCAAGAGCGGTGTCAAAAATGCTGCTTGATCATAGAATCAGTTTGTATATTGGCAGAGAGGCATTTCCTTTCACACAGGCTCAGAGTATACAAGCTTGTCAACCATCAGCTGTAGTATTTGCGGAGTGTTCAAGTCAGCCCTTGATGCAGCTAGTTTGTTGATGGGAGTTTGGTGTGTCAAGGCCAGTAACGATACACTGCTTTCTATCCAAAGCGCCCCACCAATTCCATCCTTGGTTGTTCACACATCCACTTACACACCAATGGAACAGCCATTGGGCAATTTGAGGTTCAGTATCTTGTCCAAGAGCCCCACAATGTGTAGCTGAGGCATTTGGGTATCCAACCACTGATGTTCTGATTTTGGACAACCTGCTCTCTCTCCCGAGCCACAGCTGTCCCCTGTTTTAGTAACATGTAATTAAGTCTACCCGAGGAGACTGTTTACTTTTACTTACTAATTACTCCCAACACAACAGATGTCTTACAGGTGTCTGTCTCTCTTGTAGTTCTCGACTGGACAGCCAGGATTTTGCCGGTCATGGAGACTACAAGATTAGGACAACAAGACTTCCTCCCTCAATGAATGCACATGTGACGAGGTAAAAATCTCTGTGTATTTTGACAGAAACAATAACTCAGTGAAGGCAATCGCCTACTAATTTTCGCCAATAGAATTTACATTGAGTAAAGACCACACACTCAAAAAAACAGATCACAGCACTGGTCACATGGCAAGATGAGGTTAATGTCAGCAACACGGGCTTCAAGGGTTGTGTGTGTTCTGTAACCACAATGTATGGATTCATATAGTATACATATCACATATTGTGCAGGTGTGTGCATGTTTGAAGTCATGGTGTTACTGTAAGTTTTAACACCTATCTCTGCAGAGCTGCTGGGAGTACTGCATATATGTCCACATGTGATGTGTAAGCATATGTGTGCATGCACCTGTCTGAATCAGTTACTGCAGGTAATTATAGCACAAAGTGAACAGAAACATAAAAAATGTGTTTGAGATTAGAAGAAGTGGCAGCAGTGCAACCATGATTCAGTCACAAGCATCCATGATCCACTGGGGGCCCCCTGGGGCTCTGGACCAGGCCTCTTTTAGAAACATGGCCTCTTTGAAGTTTGTGGGGAGAGGAGGGAGGGGGAGGGATGGACGGGGGAGATAACAGTGATGGGAGAATGGAGGGTGGACAGGAAGAGAAGATTAAAGAGGGTTTAATTGTTGCTTAACAAAAAGTATCTCTGTAAAAACCGGCTCCAAGTGCTTAAACAAAAGGAGGGCTGGATGAAGGATGGATAGACAGTGATGGATGGATAGCTTCAGACATAGTAGGACGGGTACATGGATAAAAATATGAATGGTGGGTTTAATGTGTGGTAGGAATCCCCTTGAGGCTTGGTGAAGCAGCCGTCTCACTGATAAATGCGCATTTCAAATCCCTTTTTATGCAGAGAAGGGCGTCTCACAACCCAACATACAAAGGGCAGCTGCACTTTAGACTGAACACAGAGGCATCCTGACACATGCACACATCCCACTCTCAACACAGGAAAACACACAAGACAGCAGTATTGATCATTACTGCCCGTTTAAAACCCATCTTAAGCAGGGAACCCTGGGGATCTACAGCATCACTGTTTGTGTGTTCTCATGACTCAGCAACTGTGCATCAAGTGAGACATGCAGCACTAAACACAAGCTGACATGACGTCAGCTGCTGTAGTGCACAGCCATACTGTACAACGTTTATAATGTGGAGGGGAACTGAACTAACTGTGGCAGCTATCGTGAACAGCGCCTGTTCATCGCCTGTATCACTGCAGTGGCTGCAGCAGCCTTTTCATTTTCAAGGTGAAGCAGGGCTCAAGGCTGTAAGCTAGCACACAAACTCCCTATCAGATTCTTTCAAGTGAGCCTCAAACATTTCCTACAACCTCAATATGAACACCTCCTGTGCAAAGAAGAAAAAGGGCCACAATCTCGTGTTAATGACAAACTGAGTCATGCTCTTAAGTCAAAACAATACATATTCATCGGCTTAGAAGTCTCTGTTATCTCTGACTGAACGCCAATGGATTCATTTCTCACTAATTGTTATACATTGACGAAAAGAGAGAGGAAGAACAAATATACTCTTACAGTTTGACATTCGTAATTCAATAGATATCAACAAGAATAAAAATAACTTGGTTGGGAGTCACATGGCACTGCAGCATAGCGTTTTTTTAAAAAAAAATATTATTCAAAAAGGCTTAAAGATAGGTGTTCCTTTTCAATGTAATAATCAAATAAATCAAATAAAGTAATGGCAAATGTAATGGCAATGTAAAAATCACCAACAGAATATGAACCCATCTCACTCTTCTATTTTCCCCCAAGTAATCTTTTTCAAGCAAACCCACCAGAGTGAGACAAACACAGACAGAATCACATAGTTATATTGTGTGCCACTGAATTGGTAGGAAATTACAAGTTTCAGTTTGGAACAAGAGGACACCCTGTCATTTGAAGCAATGACCCTTTTCTCACACACACACAAACGCCGGTCTGTCTGTCTCTCACACTCTGACAGATGTCAGAAGTGGACGAGTTTGTGTTGTTTGAGGAAAATAAGCCAGGGAAGGAGACGCCAGAGAAGAAAAGGAGGGAGGGAGGGAAGAAGGATACTGGGGAGGCCGGATGGAGAGGCAGTCTGTGCTGCGTTGATTAGACTCTGGGGACAAAGACGGAAAGAATGGAGAGAGGCATAGTGCCATTCAAGAGCTGATAACATACACACATATAACCCTTCATGACCACAAACATGGTGCACAAATGACAACAAAGGCACCCTTCAAAAAGCCACACTCAAACAAATTGTTTCGACTTGTGGGTGCCTGTCTGTAGCACTTTAAACCACTGGTTTGAAAAGTGGGGTCCAGAGACCTCCATGTTTACTAGCTGCATGACAAAATCAAGACTACAGGAACCATTTCTACAGTTATATTTCCTGCAACTCAAATGGTCAAGTAGAAGAATAACTTGTAACTTGTAAAATGTTCTGTATCATATTCTCATTCCCAAAACATTATTGAACTACTATGGAACAAAGTCTTTTAACAATTGTAGTCAGTTGCTACTGCTGGGTACTTCTGGAGTCCTAAAAGTGATTAATGAGTGATTGTCAGTGATCATCTGTCTAGGAGCAGGAGAGGAATAATACTGCAGATGTCCAGAGTAGAGCTGTAACTAACAATTATTTCCATTGTGAAATATGCATATATCTGCAAAATATTTGAGTCTATACGAAACTCAGAAGATTGTACAAGAAAAATTGTAGAATCATAATGTTCACACATTTTGTCCTCACAGCCAGCTAAGAAAAATGCTCTGAGACCCGGCACTGATGTGTCAATATAGAACCAACTGCTTTTCTTTCATAGACCCAGGCTCCTGTACCTCTGAGCGCTTAACTTATTCTCACCCTAACCCTAATCAATCTCACTCCTCATCTCTCAACCTAATCAACCCAACCAAAGAAGGCAACCAATCAGAGGCGGCGTGGAGCAGGTCATGGCAAGAAAACTGGTTAGTTGCCCAGTGGTTAGGAATTTCTGGATT
The DNA here is from genome assembly GCA_963678695.2 of Diplodus puntazzo. Lineage (NCBI taxonomy): Eukaryota > Metazoa > Chordata > Actinopteri > Spariformes > Sparidae > Diplodus > Diplodus puntazzo. Next base: position 5,561,854 of record OZ023169.1, read on the forward strand.
AATAAAAATAATTATAGTAACGCTCTTTAAGACGGAAGATAGATTTGATGTGTGGAGACAGGACAGGCTTAGAGGTAAGTAGAAAGTGTACCTGTGGCAGGTATTTTACAGTCGCCTGTGTCTGCACTGACAGGGGACTCTCCATCATGGAGTCCAGTCTCTCTGAGGAGCTACTGGTCAGCCCTCCCCAGTCTGTCTGACTGGGAGTTGTGCCCGCTGTTTCTGGAGAAGTCAGCGGCAGGTCACTGGCGTATCCTGACTCCAGCAGAGAAGACTGCTCTAGAGCACGACCTGGAGTATCCAAGTTAAATCCCTTGACAAGCATAGTCTCCTGAATCTGCATTTGGTTAGAGGACATGGGAAAATCCATTGCAGACATGCCGGCTCTACTTTTGTCCACTTCCAACAGTTGGACTTTGAGAATATTCCCTGTGACTGGAGAAGGGGCAGTTGGCTCTCTGTACACATCTACCTCACTGTCACTTTCACCCCTCCACACTGGAGAGCCAAAATCACTGGGGTACACTGTCCTCACCACGCATAGTTTACCATCCACCTCACGGATATGGACCACACCTTTGCGCTCTCTCCCTGAAGGTGTCCTCTCTACTCGTAAAGTTCCTTCTGGACCTCCTTTTACCCCATCATCCACCTTTTCTTCTCTCTCCATCCTCCCCTTGTCCTTTTTCTCCTTCTTTTGTCGGAGTATCCAAGGCTTCTCTAGGACCCCTTGGACTTTCTCCCTAACACGGCACACTCTCCCTCCACCTGGAGTGGTGCTGCCCAGGGCTGGGGCCGTGTTGACTGGTGTGGTGGTTGTGGTTTGGCTTGGGATGCTGGAGACATCTATGATGGCGCTTACAGAGTCTTCCTCCCCTGGAAGGCAGAAAACCCCTCTCCAAGCTGGGCTGGGCTTGGGGGACACTTCAAGTAGTCTGCTGCCTAAAAGGCCCCCTACATTGGCACTCAGTGAGCCAGGGGAAAGGGTATTGCTGTGTATATTAGCTTTGGAATGAATCAACTTGCTATCAGGCACTGTTGTGAGAGTCTGAGCTCTGCTGCTAAAATCTGAGTCTGCTGTTTCTATCACTGCAACCTTTTCGTCATCATCTTCGTCCTCTTCCTCTCTTTCATCTGGCTCGTGGCTTCTTCGTCGCTCAGAGTCCTCCAGGTCTGACTCTCCTCTCCTGTTCTTCTTGCCCTTGTGCTTACGTCTGAAACGGAGGCGCTTCTTTGGTGAAAGCGGAGGAGCTCCTCTGAGTTGCCCCTCCTGAGGAGGCCGGACACAACCCATGGAGTTCCCCATGTTTTTGATGGTGACAGAGAACAGTGTGTAAAAATAAAATCACGACAAATACAGGCGATTAATCCATCAGAAAATCAGTCAGTTTTGAACATTTATTCCAGTTAGTTCAGAGCAAAATCCCATCCTTACAAAACGAAGACACTCGAGAGGAAATGTTCAGATTGGCTGGCAAGTGATTGACAGCTCCCTTGTTAATCTGACATCTGTGAGTAGTGTGAAGTTAGGAAGAGCAGGTTTCTTTCCATTTTCCATTGCACCATCTTAAATACAACCCAGTGAATAAGAAGATGGATGGTAGGAGCTTATCACAGGAAAGAGGGAAAGTCTCCTCAGGCAGTTATTGGTTCAGTCACGATGCTGATGTATCCCAGATCCCCCTGGTCCTTCCTTTTTCCTTCACCTCACCTGACTTGGATTCAGGCAGTGCACTGGCCAGCCCTGCTCTCTCCAAGGGCCCTGCTCTTTAACAGTGTTTGTAAATGTGCAGGCAGCCGGCTGCTTTTCCTTGATCCCAGAAGACTTGTGGTTGCAGTCAAGGACACAAGGACACAGTTATGTCAGCAGAGCCGCATGTGGGAGGAAAATAAATTTGTTTAGGGTCAGGTGTCTGATTTATCACCAGGCTTTTGACAGGTGAACGCTTACCTGGTGTAAGGCAGTGTGTGAGGCAGGATGATGAGTGTGGGAGAGAGAAACCTACAGTGCAGTCCAGTGTTATTCAGCCCATTAGTGAAGCTCCAGCTGCTTCACACACACACACACACACACACACACACACTCTGCATGTGTCTGTGTGTGACATGAGAACTAAGTGTGAAAGTCTGGGTGTGTGCAGTACGTACTGCAGGATTTTTGGGAGTGCTGGAATCGGAAGCAGTCTCAACTAACTTCTCTATTCAATGCCATAATTCCCTTGGAGATGAGAGGTGACTGCTACTCAGTTTGAAAAACAATGCAATTGTCTGCTGCAATTCCATTCAGGTTGAGATTTCTCCTTCAATTCTTGATAAACCACAGACAAAGTGATGTTCAGATCCGTTGTCAGTTCCAGCTGCCGGTGTAATCCAAGAGCTCCATCTACACACACATCTAACAGCTATCTAAGGTCATGAATTAATGATACCTCCCTCCTGCTGTGGTAATGTTATTGCAGTGCAAGAGGAGAGAAGTAAGGTCTGTGATTCAAGTCGGCCACAAAACAGAGATCGGTGGGAATCCTATCTGTCACGGTGCTCGTAGTGGAAGTAGTATTAACGGTGATGCTATCGATACGTCCTGTAATAACAGCAAGCTTGGTGTCTCATTCTGCCGAGGCAGCGCAGTATCCAGATTGGTTGTGGGTGAGAGATAGTGTGCAGTCAGCCAATGCTGCCACAGATTGCTGAAAGATTCAGCCAATACTCTGACAGCTTGTTAAATACTCAATCAGAGCATCGGCTTCCCGCCCCGAAGCTTCTCCTTGTCATCCTCCTACGATTTATCCTGCTCATTGAGCTTTTGTCTCATGTGATTTGTCAATCCTTCTAGCTTGTGTGTGTTCCCACTCTTAAGGGACTGTTGTCAATATGTTGGAATCCAAAATCGCTATCATTAATTTCTGCCATTTATCGGATTTGCAGGAGAGTTCACAGTCTTTACAATGATCATCTACGGCAGCCAGATACCTGTGGAATCAACTTGTTGTAGTCCAGAAACCAACAAAATGCAGCTGTGCACCTCAGTAGGGAGTCGGTATGAATATGGAGGCAGCTGAACCCAAGACAGACTCCACCTTAAGCTCCCCAGACAGCTTAGCATAACATGCCTCTCTCCTGGATACCAGTATTCCCCCCACCTCAATGTCAGACTCCCCGAGGACCAGAGTTGGCGAAGAATTGTGTTGCAGTACTGTCCAATCATAAACCTCCTGTGTCCTGCTGTCAGTCTGCCAGTAACTCAGGCAAGCTTCCCCTTCATCAGGTGGTGCAGTGCGACGATGCAACAGCCTCACAAAATCCAGAGTTTGCAGGAGGTGGGGGTACTTAGCCTATGTCCTATGTTGAAACACAGCAGGCTGGAGAAAAAGACTCTCATGCCGTTTCTCCTCTCTTGTGCCTTTTTTGTGTCTTAGTAACTCTGCATGTCCCTTAGATCTGATCAAGAAGAGGCATCTGGGGTAGGAGCTGGTCCTCCGTCGACTTAGCTCGGGTCTCGTCAAGATCCAGTTGTAGTAGCAGACCTACTTAAGGTACGGATGTGTATCTGGAACAGAGCCAAAGGGATTCAGTGTCCAGCGAAGGGCAGTCCCGAACTCCAAACAGCACAGCGGCAGAGGTAAGGACGAGAGGGTCCGCACTCCATGTCCCCTTAAATAACAAAGACGTGCATAGAGTAGAAACAGGAACACAGGGCGTCTCCAGCTAAAAGCAAGCTGTGGCTCCGTCAGACAAGCATGGCTGGATTGATCCGATTGATACGGTTGGGGCTGGAGAAACAGCAAGTGTGTGGCAGTCCAGGAGAGAGTCTGAGTGTGTGTGTGAGCCTGCGAGGTTGGGCGGTCCCCTGGTCAGCTGTGTGAGCCCTTCTGCATACGTGTCCACGAGTGTGTCTTGTCCTGCTGTGCGTTTGTGTTTTGAGGCCTGCTGATCGGGAGAAGCCAGGAGCTCCAGTGACAGCAGGCAGCCTGGACTCGTCTCTCCCTCGGCTGGCTTCACTCCTCTGCTATATCCCTTGCACGCAGACGCCGGCAGAGGGAGAGAAAAGCTTTTATCTCCCGGCTGCTGCAGCTTCACACTCTCTTCTGCTCAATCCCTCACTCTCAATCCACCCCTCCCTTCTTGGCTCCCTCCTCCTATCCGCTTCCTCGTTACTCCTGCCTCTCTCTCTCTCTCTCTCTTTCTCTCTCTTGGCTGTTAGTGAGCAGTTTTCTATGCCACAAACACACACATGCACACACACACACACACACTTGACCCAAAAGCGTCCCTGAATGACAGCTCTCAACAGAGACGGGGAGAAAACAGCAAGGAGAAATCAAATCAAAATCAGACTGTTGCGTCTCTGCAACATACATGAGAAGAGTTTAAGCACTACAATCTGTTTTGGTCTCACTCGCTTTCCATCTCTTCCCTTCAATGTTCAACCTGTCCATCAAGCTACAGGTTATGAAACAATCTGGGGTTAAAAAGAGAGGAGCAGGGAGATGGAGGGAGAGATGAAAGAGATTTGAAGGAATTAAGAGAAAGTTGAAAAGGACAGGAGGAAGAAAATCAGGAAGGGATGATGGACGGCATCAAGAGCACAAACGGAGGAAGCAGCACACAGGTGTATGACACTCAACTTATAGCAGAAAAAGGATATGAGTCAATAGAAATGAGAGACTTTTCTATAAGCTAAGCTTTCAATATGACCGGCTGTATCAGATCCATGCAGGCAACATTTGTTTTGGCAACATGGAATTTGCAGGATTTCTGCATCAGGGTGATGAGCAACCTGGATTTTACAAGCATGCAATCCACTGGATTAGCCCAAAATAGTCCTTTTCTATCTGATTATTAAAAAATAGAAACGGTGAGTGCTATACTGGAATGAGTATTAATGGATGGATTAATTGTTTAAATCATTTATGTCATCATATAAATTGTATATTTGGGTTTTGGGCTGTTCACAGGAAACGAATAATCCCAGGATAGAAGATTTTATCCACGTTTCCCACACATGAAGGCATTCTTATTTCATCACATGTAAAAACACAGAGCACATATCTAGCTCAAACATACTTGGGATCCTGTATACAAGCAGCATGGCAATAACACTGCAGCAGAATGAAATTCATCACCGGGTGGCACCAACACTGCAGATGTATGAACTCATGGTATTTTGCATATGCAGTAAAGTGGCTAATGTATGGCGAATATTTTCACCGAGACAGATATGGATGGAGACCACTAACAGGCGGCGCTCTCAAGTGGTCGAAAAGCGAAGGTAATCCATCTTCACTCATTAACCGAAAAGCACATGAGAACACTCCACACAAACACACATGGAAAGGATTGAACCAATGGGAAAAAAGCACTAATCAAGTCCCCAAGGCTTTTATTCCTTCAGTGTGGCTACACGTCATCATGAGCTGTCGTAATCAGATTGCAACCTTCATCTGAACCACTGCACGTTGGACTTTCAGAAGCTCTTTGATCATATATTTAGCGGCTATTTAGTCGACAATTTCACTGAAGCAGTTATTTATCTTGATTTTAACTATCATAATTCAGGCTCCATCTGAACACAGTAGAGCTTTAAAAGGCTGAGTCTTTAAATTCTTGAATCTCAAAACTATTCTGGAGGGAACATTTGAAAAGAAAGCTAAGTCACAGAATTCTGACCATTTCGGAAAAATTAATTACTATGAGAAAAAGCACACTTCACTATGGCGCTGCATGTAGATATTTCTGGCTTTTTCAAGCACTTGAGTGCTGCACTGCTGTGTCCGTGTAAAGAACAGCCAACAACGTGCTGTGCCACGTTCGTCAAGGTACCGCTTCCCCCACCTGACATGACAGAATATTAACAGTAGAGGAACAATGAACTTAAAGACCTCTAACTGATTTATAATACTGAACAAGATTTAACAAGTGATGACAAACGACTGAAAATAAAGTTACCGTACAACTTTTGTAGTACATTGATCGGCTCAATGGTTTGACCGTGACATCAGATTGTCTTAACAAGCTTAATTTAGGAGTTTTCCTCAGCACTGGATGTATGCTTAAACACCTGCACTGTCTTGGCATAGTGGTACAGTGGAAAACAACATTCACTTAAGGGAATTTAATCACTTTAAAATGGGCATCTGCACTAGTCTACACAAAATCAGTTTGGATTGACACAGATGGTGATAGATTGATGCACTGCAGGGTTAAATTACTACAAGGAACAACAGCAATAAAGTGACCCCACCAGATGATTCTGCCTTGAAGCAGCTCAGAGAAACAGTAATGAATTTCTTCTCCAGCCCAGAAATGAAATCACAAGTAATTGGCAGTGACGTACAGCTAGTTTATCCATTCACAGTCAGACACAGTGCAGCAGGAGGAGGGCCCACAAACAGGGACGTCTCACACTGGGATAAGTATACTGAGCTAGCTGGTGCCACTTAGTGGTTTGACTGAGTAACTGCGGCCATGCTCAACTAGGGAGTGCAGCTGAACAATTATGGAAAAGTAATAAGATTGACTAATTTCTATCATAGGAAGTAGGTGAAAAGAGATAATAATCACAGCTGTAGTAGTCTTTTACATTTACATTGCATGCCATTTAAGTTTGATCCCCAACTACGATGAAAATGTAAAATTAATAATGATATTAATCAAAACATTGTATTATTTTGAACTGTGGGACTTGGAAAAAGGTGATAGAAAGCTTTCTGCATGATTCTATAAGCAGCATTAAAACGAAAGTTACGGTCTCTATCCTGCAAAAAAGATTAAGGTTTCACTATATCTGCAGGGGATATATGGAGAAAGAAACCTCTGTGTTTAAAGCTCTTTGGCTTCAGCAGGATTGCTGAGGAGGCAGGTTGTCAGAGCCAGCTGACAGAGTGATGTAACACACAGCAGCCACCTCATCTGTAACCTGATGTGCCAGTGAAATAATGACCAACAACAGTCATAACCCAAATGAAAAATGATAGCTCACTGAGTAAGTTGCTATAATTAGCTGATGTGCTGAGTGACTCATTGGCACGTACACGTCCTGGTCACAAAGACCTGCAGGCTTGTTTCCAGAAATGACTTCTTCATCATCACGATCATCAAACCACAGCGGCCTGTGGGACTGATGTGGAAATTATAGATCTCTCCACTGATTTGGGTCACATATTTCAGTAACAGTGGATATTTGTGTCACACTGACTCTGAGTGAAACACAGCAAATAAAACTGTAGTGGCTGCAGGATTATCTCTGCAGCTTTCTGCTGTAATACACTGTATAACTGAGAGATTTGAGTAAAAATATGGTGTTCATACACAGTAAAAAGATGCATCTTTCATTATTACTCTAATTTTCATAGTCATGTTGTGACAAAAAATCTTGTGTATTGCACTAAAAGCACTTGCTTTCAAAGATTTTCAACACTGAGTGTTAATATGTGTACAAGAGATGCCAGGGAATACAGGATCATTTGTGGCACATGTTGCTGATACGGCACCATGCATTTCCAGTAATAATCATTGAACCGCAACCCACTGCCGGGACACAGAGCTCTGTGTGACTGGAGTTTCTCACTGCAGCTCTAATGTAAAACTGTCGTCATATCCTGAACTCAGTGAACTCTGGAAACTACAAAACTATTTGCTGCTCTGCGGGCCAATCCCCTCTTTCCACTTATTCTTTTTTCCATCCTTAATTTCCCTCCAGAACTTGTGCAGCTTGTTTCGGCCCTCGTCCTGTCCATCAACTTTGGGCTAGTCCTCAAGTCTTCCTCCTGCATCACGTCTTCCCTCCAGCTCTCTCTCTCTGTAACACGATGTTCTGCTGAGTCATGCTCACTGAAACGGTTGCCAGGGTGTCGTGCACTACTGTTTCCATAGCAACCAGCTAGCAGTGTCACCTTGCTGAGGGTCACATCGCAGCACGGGCTAGTGGTCAACCATTGCAACAACTGTTTCGTGACCTTATCTGAAATCAACGGGACTAAAAAGCAGTCTGTTCCAGCAACACATAATAAGGGAGAAAATGAGAAACTGAGACGTTTTGGTCATTTTTAAAAGTCTTGCTATTAAGTTGCTGTTGTCTGTTACATAGCTGTCACGTGTGACTCGGTTGCAGCGGTGATGTGAGTCCCGCTGTAATGATTTCAACAGAGTACAACCCTGTCTGCAGGCTACAGCCATCCAGGAACATTTGTCGGCAATTGCTCAACACAAGCATCAGAAAGAAAACACAACAGTTTAAATGCCTTACTCTGCAGACTAAACACACTGCACTTTAGACAGCACTTAATTCCTAGTTTTAATAACACAGTATTTAGATATTTTCTTCATTTAGAACCTGCAGCTGAAAGCCATCTAAGTCTCTGACAAGTTTTTTCTTTCGCATTTTATTGTGTAGCACTTTTACCCACAATTTGTATACAACTTGAGATTAACCCCTGATCCATAAGGATGGTACAGTACAGTATGTCTTGTCAGATAATCAGAGTCTACATGGTGCAGTCCTTGCACATCAACTCCTGGACCAACTTCAAAGCTGCCAACATCCTGGGTTAATGAGGATTTATTCTCCGCACTGATGGAGTACCACAAGCCCACAGGCGACATGTTTTTAAAGGGACAATTTCAGTAAAAGACATGTATGCCTGATATACAGGAACAAACTGTAAATCCCGGATCAGGGTTTAAATGAAAGCCTAGAGATTGAACATGTTGTTCCCTGTGTGTGTTCTCTTTATGCTTGAGCTGTCCAACAGCCAAATTGAAGCCAGCGTCCTCATGTGATGTTTTTAAGGATGACTTCTTGTAAGGGCCCACCAAGAGGTGGTTTCATAACACAGACTCAGAACACCAACACAGATGGAAACACTCACAAAAGTACTGTACACAAACTAACATGAGAAAAGCCTGCATGTTTCTCCATCCTCAATGGGAGCAGCAGTCTGTACATTCTCACTTCAGACTGTGAAGTAAACCATAATATTGGCAGGAAACACTTAAAACTCAAGAGCACTTCTTGCTCAGAGATTCCACAGAAGAACATGAACATACACAAACACACTTTCTGTTTTCCAGTCAGTAGTGTAAAAAGCAACCTCCTGTTTCATAAGTTAACACTGGTTTGCCAACAGAAACACATACACACAGACATACACACACAGAGCTCAGCTTGTACTGGCAGTGATAATAACTGCTGGACAGAGATCCAATGAAATACAGTCCACATTTGGAGCAATTTGTTTCCATTTCAATCCATTTAAAAACCAGATTGTATCGCAGCAGTAATGCTCTGGGCCATAACTAAATCAGTACATTATCAATTAGAGGTATTATTTCATTAAGAGCTGGATATTAGAACCTTCAGCTGTCCATTTAGCCTCGAATGAAGAATTCAAGAAGATATGTAGATGCTGGTTTGACTGAAATAAACATTAATTGAGTCCAACACAGGAAACAGAGAGCCAGAAGCTACAGAACAGCATGTGAAGCGCACAGACCTGGAAGTGAAGGATGATGGTCCAGATGAGACCTAACGTCAGCTTGGGGTTCCCGTCTGTGATGTCATCATTCCTTATGTTCACAAGTTTGACCTAAGAAAAGGGGGAATATAAGATTTTTTGTTTATTTTTCTAAATTACCAAATTGGACAAATGAGAAGAAAACGTGCAAGTTGTCTTCACTTCTGCATGTTAAGGATGAAAAATTCACTCTACTCCAAATATCAAACCCATTATGCTTGAGAGACTCTCTGAGACCTTGTTATATCATGTAGCTTGAGCTTAACCAGCCACAAAGGCTGTCTAATTAGGCCTGCAGTGAAACTCAGAAAGGATTCAGAGGAACGAGAGGTCACTCCTCCGCCACTGCTGTCTCCAGGGAACAAGACCAGAGAGACACAATTTAAGAAAGATGTGCTCTTGAGAGTATATAACACCTACATGAGATGTCTTAAGTGAGAGAAATAGCTGCAGGTTCAGAGTAAACGAAGAAACGCAGAGTAGATGTAAAAGAGATTAATTCATGACAGAATGAGCAGGCGAAAGGGAACAATGAAAGATGCAGAATCTGCCCAGTACTGCAGATACAGGAAGGATGTACAATAAGGTGAGCATGCTACTGTTTTAGAATAGCCCTGTCTCTCTTAATTTAAGACATATTCAGAAAAACCTTTGGTACATTTATATAGATTTACAGGATGAGCGTTACAAGAAAATGCAGCTCTGTCCACTGCACCAAAAGGCAAATAGTTATCAAACAACTTATGTCACTGTGCAGAGAAAGATGCTGACACTGACTTTAATGGTCAGCAATTGCTAATACCTGGAAATCCTAACACAACAAAATGCACAACAGCAGTGGTTGTGCTTTTTCAAAACAAGGACCCCTAAACTGATACAAATTACACAACTGACCCCATCTGATAACATCTTTTTTATCTAATTGTCTCCCACCTGATAGGGTTTTTGATTGTACATGTTTAATTACAGAAAGTGCATGAGACTGATAACCATAATAAGTCATACATTCTGTCATTGTCATATCTATGAATACAGAACCACTGAACTACAGCATGTGTACACGCCAGACTAGAATATCACTTATAATATTTTTCTAATTATTCAAATCCTTGTGGACACTACACAAAGTAAGGAAGTAAGCACAAACGTTCATGTTTGTCTTAATTCACAGATTACAGCCACAGGTCTGGAACAATATTTGCTTTGACTCCTCTGACTCATCTCATGGGATTATAAATAAGCAAAACTGTCAACTGTTTACTCAGTTAATAAGCTGCTTGTGAGAACAAGCGAGCCTTGCTTGCAGGCTCCTGTTGGCAGGCAACAGAGAAATATGATCCTATTCAGGCATGTAAATACAACAACCAAACAAAAAAACTAAGAAGGGACACCATCAGATGCTTCATGAAGATAAAGAGTTAAGGGCACCTTTTGAGGAGACACAACCAAAGGATTTATGTTCTAATTATTCATTTTGTTTGCGCTCCACGTCATTATGTACACTGAAGCATGTGATATGAATACCCACATTATGTTACTTTGTTTGAGTGCGTACCTGTCTCTGTTTGAGGAAGTCCAGCGCTATTTGGACATTCTGTAGTCGATGAAATCTCATTCGCCCTTTTTCTCTGGGCTGGAAAGAAAAGACATGAGAAAAAATCATAAGGGAATGTCAAGTAATGGTTTTCAACTCAGTAGTTTTTAGTGATACAAACGCAAGAGGCAGCAGTGAGCGAGCAAATAAAGCTTAATTCAATCCACAGTGCAGTGAAGTAAAAACTCAGCATGGTTGTATTGACATGACATGGTCCTCCAGGGGGCGCTGTCTTCAACAGGAGCTGTTAAAGACATGCCAGAACTCAGGAGCAAACATGACCCAAACCATGCTGCTTTAAAATGAAAAATGCAAACTTCATGTCACACTATTTTTCTCTTTTTATTGATTCAACATTGAAAGTTTCTTAATCAGACACCCAGATTACAGTTTAGAGGGAAGAAAGGTTGAGTATAAGAGAGAGAAAGACAGAAAACACACACAAACACACACACATGAAAACATCACAAACACACGCTTGCTGCAAAGAAAACATGAGTGCAGGATGCAGATGTGGGTTCACACTGTGCTGGCAAAGAGAAGGTTCACTCAGGATTAGTCATCACATCAAAAAATACTGAGGAGGGGAGAGGAGAGGAGAGGAGAGGAGAGGAGAGGGTTGTGTATGTGTTTATGGGTGTAAGTTTATAATTTGTTAACATTCTGTGAACAGACACACAGTTTGTGCCATTTCATGTTTTCCTCCACTTGCACTGTTGTTGTTAGCTCACTCTAGTGGATCCCTTAATGTCTTAATGAGTCTAACATTCCATCTGAATAAAAAACAAGTCAATATGCTAAAAAACCTATATCTCACACTATTCATTTTAATATCCAGTCCTGAAATTTCAATATCCCAAATGTGGCCTTTTTTAAAGCAAATAACACAACTGATTTTTATCAGCCAAACATAATAGCATCTCAAAATAGCAAATTCTGTCCAAAAACCTTCAAGTATCCACTCCCTGGTCGCTTCATTAGGTATGATCTACTGCAATGTAATATACAATACAACAACAGATTCACCACAAACTTACATTTAAGAAGACTATGATGTTCAGTTATTGCTGACACTGACAGACAGGGATTAAGTCTACTATCTGTTTATTATTCAAGGTTGTGTTGGTGATGTGTTGTACCGGACTGCATTACATTAAAATGTGCTTCTTATATTCTCAGGCTTGTATATGGGTGGAAAAAAATTAGAAACACCTCTCAGTATAATGAAGTCCAATTCGACACTACTGAAATCTACGCCCTGAATAAAGAATAAAGAAACAAAGTTACATAAATACCTCTGACAGTGTCGATCAAAACTGAATGTTGTAAAGGTAGAATTTATGGCTGAGCTATTGCACTGGATTGCATTTTTAAAAAGGTGTGTCTGACTGTGTGTATGATGATATTTAAGCTACATTTTATTGCGCAATTCATGCAAAATAGTTTCAGGGCATTGTTGGGTGAAAACTTCAAATCTTTATGGTGAAAACTTTTTCCGAACTTAAAGCCAAGTATTTTTTTTAAGCTGGTGAACTTTAACTTTTCTGTCTGTTTGTAGGGGAACACACACTTACAACATAAAAAAAACAAACATCAAAACATTTGTCATGATGCTGTCACCCAACAGAAATGATTGCCTTCGTGTCACACAGTAAGACAGCATTATATGTACAGCCCGGTATGCTGGTCAGAGATCAGTGGCACAGCACTCTCATGCAGCCCCACAGCTCCACCTATGGGCCAGAGGGTAAAGCTGAAGGGTCAAAGGTCAGAAGTGAAACTGTGAGCAGTGGAGGGGGAAGAGGGTTTGATTTGAACATACTCCCTGAGCTCCTTCCTCCTCCTCATCCTCCACTCCCAGTAAGATGAGAGGAGGGGCCCGCGAGGCGTATGCCCTTTTCAATGAAGAGCCGCTCTTCTGTTGCTATGGTAACAGAAGGGTCGGAAATGGGAGACAGAAAGAGAGAGGAACAGGAAGAAGAGATGTCGTGTGAGACAGAGGACAGAATAAAAGAGGGTGGGAGCACATAAAAGAAGGGGACAAATATACCGTGACTGAAAATGAATGAAAAATTAACACCTAAACACGAAGTCACTTTAACTCTCACACACAGATCATTGTTCATGAAGGTGACGGTGTCAGAAAGAAGCAGTGTGTGCACTGTAGTAGACAAGAGTCAGCAGTCTGTCTCTGTTAGTCTACCTGTCTGCCTCTAAACCAGCCTGCGTCACGTGGTGGGCCTGCCTGTCTGTCAGAATTAGGACTAAGACTCTTACATCATCGTGTTGGCATGAGTCAGGCCGCTGGAGCTCAAACTGATGCAACTCTGTTTACTGACATACTGGTGATAAAGTGCCAGGTTGTTCAACTTTGCCATCAATAGTGTGTCAGCCTGGAGCAGAGAGTCACCTTCAAGCTGGAATAATAAATGACACAATAGTCATGTGTTTGTGCAGGTGAGAGTGTGAGAGAGAAATAAAAGTCCATACCAGGGTGACTCCAGAGAGGACCTCGAGCAAGGAGATCAGGTTGTGTCCATCTCTCAGGTCCTCGTACAGGTCTGTGATGTGCTTCCTCACCTGAGAAAGGGAATGAAGGAGGCAAAAATGGAAGGGTGAAGGAGGAAGAATGAGGAGTGGAAAGGGAGAAACACACAGAGAGAGAGAAAAAAGTTAATTCCACACTCTAATCATCCCTCTGTTGACTCAACACTACTGACATCTGCCATCCCGATTGCCCCACAGCTGACAGGGCTGCTGACAGCGGTTGCCAGGCCAACAGAGACGGAGCACCAGCTGTGGCCTCTTGTCTCTGTTGCCATGACATCCCCTTCTCAATGATTGGGGTGGGGGTGGGTTGTCACCGCTGGCGACCGCTGCTGAAACTGTGACTCAGCAGCCTGATCAGCAACAGAGCTGTTTTTGTGAGAAAGTGGGACACTCAGAAAGACAGACAGAGAAAGCTGCAGAGAAATAGTGTTCATCACATTGTAGTTTCTCCATCTTTTGTGTGAATCAAAGGACTTCAGTTTGAAATGTATAAACTGCATGATACGGACTGAAAGTTGTAGTTGCATTTTGTTTATGAGACCTTATTTTCAACTAGACGATGGCGAGAAACTTTGCCTCCACACCCGCTCTCTTACATAAAAGGAGAATCAAAAATAAGTAAAAAATGACAATGAACTATGAAATACAAACAGAAACATACTGTATTATGCCTTTGATGCAAACGTTTGCAAATAAACAAATGCAAACAAAGATATGACTAAAAAGAGCTTGTTTCTGGGTCACTTCTATCTGAGCTACTTTCTACTTCAGCAGCTTGTCGGAGAAAGAAACTCCCAATAAGAACCATAAAGTAGCTGCAGCAATGCACAGCACGTCAAGTGTTAGCAAAGGAAAAGCTTTTCTTTTATAATTAGCTATTTTTCTTCACTGGAAAGAAGCAGAGGGGGGTTGGCATGCAACAAAGGTCAAACATTTCCAACTAAAGTGCTTTAAAATTGGTGCTCCAAAAAAATGCAGATCCTCCGAGGCAACCAAGGGCACATGTCTACCCGCATTACAGTGATTTTCCCTTTTTCACGCTGCACCTGCACTGATAAAAGTTTTGCTGCAGTCCTGGCCTCAGGACAAGAAACTGTGCTACCACATTACACCAGAAGAGGGCAAGACTGTCACAAGAGTAGACCGAGAGAGTAAGCACTGGAGGTCTTCAGTCTCCAAGTTGTGAATTTAATAATATGCATTAAAAAGAAACAACTGACTTTATGTTTCTTTAAAACAACGATTGATTTGCTTTTTTTAAGTCAGAACAGAAAGCTTCTCTTGAGGTTGAGGTCAGAGCCAAAATTATCTTTGACTGCAGCTACAAAAGTAACAACATCCCTCCACTTGTCCTCAATAACCTCTTTTCTTACTTTCCCCATCTATTTTCCTCTTCCCCGCTCATCTGTGTCACATCACGCCCTTCTGTTGCTACCTTTCTCTGCATCCTCAGTTGACATCAGCTGTTTTAGAAGGGAGCTGATGGGACATGTGTTAATTAGATGGTGGGAAGAGATGGTGCATTCAACACTGACTGGAAATGAGGTGCTGTTTTTGTCTAATTGCGTCTCAATGTGTCAGAGCAGGCCCACGGTTCCAAGTTGGCTTGAATGAGTGGTTTGTCTCTCTTCCTGGAAGCCCACCCTCTGATCTGAAATGAAACCAAACCCCTGAAAAATCCCATTCTACTAATATCCATTTATTTGGACAGTGTTACTGGTTTCCTATAATAATTGATCCTTACTTGGTAGTTTGACCACTAACAACAAATGCTTATCAAAAGGATAGTTCTTCTAATAAATGATGATCATGGTCCAAACCTAGAACAATGTTTAAAATTATTATTTTCTTTATTATTATTATTTCCTTTGCTTTATTTTCTTTGCTCTGAACGTTTTTTTGTATCTCTATTACAGCTAACCACAGAGCCAAACAAGCTGCCTATCAAGGTAAATTTTGATGTTTATATGTGTTTGTTTCCATGGGCGTTCAAAGATGGCCCATCAGAAAGTCCCTTTGCATGACACAACACATCAAAACTAAGTGTACAGTAGACTCCAGTGTGTGATACTCACTACTGTGCTGCAAAGACATTGTATGTGAAATTGCTCTCTGACACCCAGCTGGATGTGTAGCTTTGTTTTTTGTGCGTATGTGTGCGTCTTGAGAGATGTGTCGCACACAGCCAGCTGTGTCTGATGTGAAGTGATGGCAGCTGTCAGATGCCTTCAGCACCACAGCAGAGGTAATATTATAGACCACAGGCGAGCTGACAGCACCTGGGCATCTGTGCTGATGCACTGAACAAATCTGGGTCAGACTAAATATCCGGATCACTTTAACACCTTTGTTCAGCTCAAAAAGCTTCAAATGTCTTATTTCATTTTTCACATAATGTATAAATAGGGTTTGACAACTATTGCTGGGTGGCAGGATGAATCCTGGCATCTATCTAAATGCATTAAGGATGTGCTGTTAGTAATGTCATTCAAACCAAACATCTAAAACTCCAGATAGGTCATGTGTTGCAACATTTCCCCCTGTTCTGAGGCAGATAGGTTGACGCTTACAAAAATAAAGCTTTACTAAAATAAGAAGGAAAATACCATGAGAACATGTGGGTTCATGTTTAACAAACAGTGCTCGACTTGCATGTTTAATTTTGGATGACAGATGAGAGCAATGCGTTTGTTGTCTCAGGCCTGATTACTGTGCAGCTCATTTAATCTGCAACATGAGACAGACTGCATGTGGTAAAGTGAACATCTTGTTAGCCCACTGAGCTACAGTAACAGCTCACAGCTCTTCATCTTTGTGACCAACCTCTTGTCTCGTCCTAACTTCTTAATCCATGACTACCAGATTTGTGCTCACTATGTCACCAGCCTGCAGGGTCAAAGCCTGTCACTGCATGCCAGCAGGTAGCTGGGAGGCCAGTGTTTATACTGGCTCCTATTTGCATTGTATACACGCACACACACACACACACACGCTTGCTTGTTAACACCCTTCACACCTGAGCAGCCAAAAGCATATCACACATGACGCAGAGCAAACGGGAAAAAGGGGGGATGATGTCATCTGTCACCTGTCTATCTTTGTCTGACTCTCTGCTCTGTTATCTATCTTTTCTTTATTGTCCCCCCTCTTTGTCTCGGAAGCTTACTTTTTCTATTCTGTCTTTCTTAACTAATCATTTCTCCTCTTGAACTTTAGCTCTGTTTTTCTCTGTGTTTGTCTCTAAATCCCTGCTAATAGGGTGGAGGTTTGTAGAACCAACAGTCTTGGCTGAGAGTCAATACATGATGTAGTGCTCAGAACTATTTCACCCCACTCTCTATTCAAGAACACAATGTTGGGACACAATCACTATTTGAAATATTTCTTCTGAAGCAAATATTTCAACAGATGAAACACAAGTTGTTTCTCTTCTTTTGTATGCTATCCATGTCTTCATGCCATCCTCATCTCCTTCCATTGTTCCCTTCATCCTTCTATCTCACTACGACAGTAAATCACAGCACTCTCTGTGATAAAAAACAATCCTCTGACTCTGGATGACCTCTGTGCTAATGTAATGGCTGGCAGTGTGTGTCTGTGTGTGTCTGTGAATAAGTGTGCGGTTGAATAAAATGAAGTGTAAGAGAACAGCAGTTGTTCATGGTGCATTACGCTGCCTGGAGCCACTGTCTGGGTTGTTCCTCCCGTCCTACTCTTGTCTTGCTTTATTTATTTATTCCTCTCTTTTTGGAACAAGTCTGTGAATGTGGGCGGTTTAAAGAGGTTTCTAACTTTTTTTGAATTTCCTTTTGAAAAATTCTAAAACCAGCCATTTCTCTCACTCTCAATTAAGGGTGCAACAAATCATTCTTTACTGTCCAATAATCTGTTGACCTATTCATAAGCTGACTGTTAATTAGGGACGCACCCAATTTAATTGACTTAAGAAGAGCAGCATTTACAAACTGTAAATTATCAGTTGTCTTATCAGCCGAAAAAAAAGCATATCCCTCATTTCCTCTGTCCAAGTCTTTATTCTTTTAAAAATAGTCAAAAATATTTGGGGAAAAAACATCACAATACCCTGAAACCCAAGTTGATGTCTTTGAACTGTTTGTTTTTATCTGACGAATGATGTTCAACACAAAAATATTCCATCTAATATGAAACAAAACAGGGAAATCCTGGGATAAAAAAAGATACATTTTCCCAAAGTCCATGTTTTACACTTTGTTCGTTTGGTCCAATCAAGTCATAGTCATAAACTTAAATGTATTAATTTTTCTATAAGTGAAAAAAAAAACAAACTAGCAAATATTCATATTTTAAGAATTTGAAACCTGAGAATCTTTATACATTTTACTTGAGAAATGACTTTTATAAATTCATAAAATATCAAAATAGTTGCCGTTGTATTTCTTGTACAATGTCTAGTCAATAAATCAGCTAATAATTCCAGCTCTGGTCTCACGTAGAGAGCACACACAAAAGCATGAAACAGAACAAACCTTTCACAAATAAATGGGCATGACATCTAAAAATCATCCTGTCCCTCCTGCTGCTGCTCTCCATCTCTGACCTACATTTACAGCCAGTGGTGGGTCTGGCAGTGCCAGCTGATATAGAGTTACATTCACAGGCTGGACACTGTGACGACAGTCGCTCCGCAGTTATGGGGTCAGACAGACGCTTCATTCCCCGGTCATGTGACCGAAATACCTTGCATTCTCCTCTCCTCAGAGTCCTTACGCCTGTGTGTGTGTGTGTGTGACACATGCTATACATACTGTACCTTATGAATGTGATAGAAGTGGCATGTGTATGTGACAGATGTGACAGTATGAACACTTGTAGGCAGCAAAGACAGCTGTCTGTGACCTATAAAAGGAGACACCGTTTCTTAATAGCTACTATAAATCAATGCTTCCCTTTCCCTTCATTATCCTCAGGAAAAACAATCAATGTCGTTCATTTGAGACAACATTTAAACTGATATTGATTTGACGGCAGTCTGGTATTAACGTGCATCAATTCTTTTAATGTGACAGAAATAACTGTAGATTTTATTTACTTTGCAGCTACTTGTCAGAAGTAATTCCTTCACTTGTTTCTTTATTGATGCCCTCAAATACAACGAGCAGAATCCTGCCTAGACAAAGACAGTCTGCAAATCAATAATTTAATATCTGCATTCAGGTAAACACTTTACATTCACAACTGCAATGAAATATTTATTCACGACTCGCATTTACTTTATCCAGCACTTTGCTTTTGCTGCTAAACATGATTAAAGTGCGAACACGGCCAGACAGACAGAAACCGTTTAACAAGCTGTAACTTCAGAGCCATTACCAACAGTGATAGAGCGAACAGGCAGAGTGATCAGGACAGATGCTCATCTATTGACAGATGCTCATCGTCGGCTGCTCGGACAAGACCACATTAACAGTATCAACAGGATTGATGAAACCTCCCTGTCGCAGCTCAGTGAAGTGGAGGGAGAGGAAATAGCAGGTTTGGTATTTTTCTAATATTATGCCAGAAAGCAGGAGAGAAGGGACAGAGCGGAGGGTCTGCATGACAAATCTTAAAAACTTAAAATCTTAACTCTTTTATGAAGCTCATGTTCTGCTATAAAATATGCTAATAATTACCTGCAGGAACCCCTGAGGCTGACGAAGAAGATGGAGAGAGTAGAAATGTAAGACAGATTTTTTCCAATGTGCTCATTATAAAGCGGCAGTAGGAACGAGTCAAGCAATAAAATTGATACCAACCAGGTTACCAGGACACTTCTGAAGCTATTACTGAGCTCCCGCCAGATGAAAGACCTACAGTGCAGTTCCTTCATGACCTAAGACTTCTCACTTCTTTGATTTTGAAATATATGCTTTTTACAAAAGGTGTAGGAGATCAAAAACAACATTTATTTTAAAATATATTAAGCCCCATGACACACATTTAATAGAGGATTGTCGGACATAACTTTGATTCAAAATCAAGTTCTATAGTTTGTTCGATCCGTCTTAGTGTGAAGTAACGTGGTTAAGTTTAAAACTGTATTTCCATTGAAGCTGACTTAAAGACTTCAAATTCAAATCTTCAACATTCAACACAAAATAACCCTTAAATACCCTACAAGCATTTATACTAAGCTTAAACAGACGCATATCAAACCAGCTGAACTCTTGACTCTTACCTTGATGAGATGCTTGTTGACCCATTTTGTGAAGGTTTTCTTCTGCACCCTGTCCCGCTCATCTGAAGAAGACAAAAATAAAAGAGAGAGGAGGGAGGTTAATTACATAATCCAAATCCAGCATGGCTGCTGCAACAGGCGTGTTTATTCCACCAATTTGTGTAGATGATGAGGTCACACACACACAGAAACATATCCAGCTCAGAGTGGCGAAGCAATGCACTAAACACCCCCCACACAGACACTGAATGATGATGCTGGATTTGTGGATAACAATTTGATGGGGTGTCCGCAGAAAAGTGATGCTCTTTCTTCTCTCACACACACTTTTACACTTGGTAGGCTTAGTAGCTGCTTGTATTGGATTACTCCCTCTTAGCCTTTTTGTTAACTCACACTTTCATTTCATAAACTTGATTAAAGAAACTCTAAGACACAACCAAGAGTAGCCGGATGATACTCATACAAGAACATACATGTATATTCACAACAACTACTACATATCTTCAGCGATGTGAAGCGGCACTGTAAAAGAGCTGATGTAAAGATAAACACTTAAGAAACAGAAGGTTATTTGAGTTCACGGACAACAACCAGAGGTCATGTTGATAATAAACCTCTATATCTACAAACGTAACCTCTTGTAAAGTGACAAGATGCTTTCTTTATCATGTCCTACTTGGATGACTTCATCCTGAGTAAACTGAGGTTCTGATAAAGCTTGAGAAAAACAAACTTTTCCCACTATTAACTTGGTAAAAAGCCGCCTGCCGCATGTTTTCTTTCTACTCTGAGATTCCTCAGTATTTAGTCTGTTCACTGTCTAAAGGTCTGACCTTTCTCTCAGTTTCCACAGTCTCTGACTGAAGTGTGATCTGCAGCTAGGCAGAGCTCCAGCCTGCGTCCTCCACAGGCCAGAGGAGTGAGGCAGCCAGGCCAGGAATAGAGCCTGATGCTGAGCCACAACTGTGTTATCGTCCCCCCCTCATCACCACTTCCACCTCCTCTTCCTCCACACTAACAGAGCCGTTCTTCCTATCGAGCGTCTCTGTGCTCGTATCAGTCTGTCTGGGAGAAAACACAGACGCTGTTCCCGCCATTCTGTTAAATATCTAACTTCCTTCTGGAGGGATAGTTAAACATCCTTTCAAGTGATACTGGTCAGCTAGTTTGCCTTTCCTTGTCATCAGACATGGTCTTAGAAACGCACCAGGGCTCCAACATTACAGAAAGAGTACATATAACAATCAGCAACTATTTTGCTAACCAACTAATTGTTTGAGTCAAATATCAAAGCAAAAATGCCAAATATTATCTGGCACCTGATTCGTGTAGGTGAGGATTTTCTAGTATATTGTGATAGCAAATTGAATATCTTAGGGGTTTTGACTTGTCACACAGATGAAAACTTCTGAAGAAGTCATGGTGGGCTTCAGGAATTTGTGATGCATATTTTCACTTTTTCCTGACATATTTCCTGTACATGTACTTTGGTAATTTGGAAAAATATTAGAGATTAATCGATGATGAGAAACATAAAAAATATATCAAGACTTCTTCCTGTTAAAGTTATAAAGAAGTTACACACATTTGTTGTATTTCTATGTGCCTTCAAAGAACATATCTGCAGAAATAAAAATATGACTTTGAAAGACAAAAAACATATAAGATGATAATGATTCTGATCATATTCAACCTTATAACTTTTCAGCTGTTTCTGAATGTCAAAGATACTGTCAATATCTAATTATTTTATTTCAGTTAAAATCTGAATATAGACGAGCATTCACATACACTTAGCGGCTAAATGACAGCAGAATATTTTCCCTCCAGTTTGTCGAACAGATTCTCTTACAGCCAATCAGAACGCAGCTTGCTGCAGGTACCTCCCTTTCTGCCAGCTGTTTATCAGTTGCTATGGTGAAGCCATGAGGGAGAGCAGCCGTGGAGAAAGAGGTGGTATCACTTCCTCCTTCCAACATCTTGTTATCTTTACTATCTCGCTCACCCACACCTAAACAAACACGCATGCACACTTCTACACTGACAGTATGCCACAGAGCGTCTCAACAGCCTGACATGTTCAACAGTCGAGCACCAATAGTAGTAAGGATTTCAAAAGAAGAAATTTCCATTTAGGATTTAGCAGGTCAAATAACTCATCTGCATGAAAACTTATGGCCAATCTCAGCACTGAACAACACACACACATACTATGCACATACAGTCTGAGACACTGAGAGGTTTACATAAAGGGCAAGCCCCCAAGCTGAGAACACATATTTCAACATGCTCTTGCAAAATAGTTTCAGAACTGCAACACGCCTTGCTTCTAAAACCAGCTGGGGAAGCTGAGCTAGTTAGCCCAGAGGAAACACTCAGGCTTTTACATGTAATAAGGTCACACAGGCGTGTTAATTGGTCAACCGCACTGTGCTAAACAGTCATTACAGAGTCTGTGATGACAGATCTGAAGGTGTGGTTATCAAGGCATAAATCAACCATGTGTGATCTTACGCATGATTATTTTTACAAAACCAAAACCAGCGGCATGAGCAGAGTCGAGGTATGTGAGTGACAGCCACGGAAAGGCACCCATTCATCTACAGAGGAGTGCATTGTTAAGCTGTACACACCCCCTTCCACGCTGTCGAAACACAACAAATCACAAACTCACACCACGTCTCACCTTTTGCCCCGAGACCCACAATGATTAATAGAGACCACCTTTAGTATGACTGTTGTCAACGGTACGTGCACAAACAGGAACTGTTCAAACACTCAGTGAAACACGTGGTGACAGGAGCCTCTCTGGCCACTGACAGCATGTAAACAACGACTGCAAACACTGCATGGCTTCACTATGAGCATGTACACGCACACAGGGACACACACTGACCTGCACAGCACATGAGCGAGTACAGGTGAGCGTTGAGATGGCATTCGTTCCTGTAGTCGGGCCACATCTTCCACAGCTCTTACGATTTCCACCTCCGCTAATCAGAGCTCCGTTTGGTGCTAGCGGTGCATAATCCAAGACAGAAGTCAGATAATTATAGCAGTAAGACGTGTCTGGTAACAAGCTGCCTCCACGTATCCTGATGCGGGTGTGAGCCACCAGAGAGCACCAGCAGGTACTACCAGTTTCTCATATAGAGTCTCTACTCCTCTCTCAGTTTAATGTCTCTTCGGTTCACCCGTTCCCTCTCTCCTCGGTGGTAGATGCCATGTCAGCCTCTCCCGCCTGGCCTGCTCCCTCTGTCCCTTACACTCTTTCCCCGGGAGCAGTTGCTCTCACACGTGTGTCAAAGTCAACGTCAGCTCCTCACTCTCCGTCGAAAAAGGACAGCCTCCTTTCCTCCCCCCCTCCCTCCCTGTTCACTCAGTTCTACTTCCTCACCAGGCAGTGGCACTCTCTCTCTCTCACTTGTTCTCTTTGTCGCTCGCTCTCGGTTTCCAGGCCACAACAGACGGTCTGTCCTCAGACTGCAGCTGACAGTGGCTCTGCAGAGCTGCAGGGGTGCCTGCTCTGTTTATCCTTTCTCGGTTTTCTTGCTACAACTGCTCCCCCTCTCTCTGCGTAGGTAAGCAACTCTCCGTGCTGACACGTGCGATCCAGAGGCACAATTTCCTTTTATTATTTTCTCTTGTTCAGTTGACTCACTACAGAACCATAGATGTCGAGTAAATCCATATTTAGATTCGGTTTTCTGTTTTGTCACAGAGCAGAAGAGAGGAGGAATGATAATTTTGATTGAAGGAGCTCGAGGAAGTCGTGTATCCTGCAGTGAGGTTTTTAAAAAGCACTTCTAAAAAACAAAAAAAATCCCAGACATGATGTAATCCACTGCTGAGTCCTCTTTACGTGCCACAAAAATACCAAAGCATCCAAAAAATGCAAGCTTGTTCTGCCACACTATGCAAACATGCACTCTTTGTGTTCAAGCTGACAAAAGCCAGATGCAGCAGCTGCCTGATAACTCCATTTCCTTTATTACCATGCCTTTACTCCTGCTTTTTCCTTTCCTAAAGAGGCTAATACAAACTTTCCAGCCTTTCTTTTGTAAACGAGTCAACAGCCACAAGGCTTTTCTGCTCCTGGCTCTTGAAGAAAATAGAGGGATAGGCTGTGCCTTGGGCTGAGATGGATTTCAGGCCTGGACTTAATTTAATATAGACAGGAAAACCAGCCAAAGCAGAGTCATTCATCTCATTTGTGCATGTGTGATGTGTGTGTACAACAGGGATGGGAGATGACGAGCACACACATAATGAAGAAGAGCCATGGCCATATTTCTGGCCCCAGTCCAGACTCGTGCTGTTCAGGCAGAGACAATAAGCGGTCAGCAGTGAATACGAGGCCTCTTGCAGGCTTTAGCTCACACTGCCTCGTGCGGAACACATCCTCCCATCATCGAAAGAAACATTCACTGCCTGCCTCCTCTCCCAGCTGACAGCCTGAACTCTTCTTCTTTCTTGTTCAGCACTGTCTCTCAAAATAGCTCAGATGGCCAGGACAGCGCCAACGCAGTACTGAATAATTTCTGCTCTGTCATGTTACAAAAAAATAAATATATAAATAAACAGAGGAAAGAATCAGCAGTGTGGAAGCAGTGAGTCTGCACAGGCTGCAAGTTCAGCTATGACCGCTGAGTCCTCAGAAGGTCATGTGACCTTCCTTCCAAATCAGGAATGATGCAAAGACACGACAGCAGCTCCTGACTCTTACAGCAGGTGTGCTGTGTGTAGCAACACACTGTACCAGGCGTCAGTGACTCGCACACTCTTACAGTCACAACAAGCTCAGACAGACTAACACAAGCTCCTCCTCCTTCTCCGCCTCTCCCGGCGTTTCCTCTGCCTGCGACCTCACTCCTTCATTTCCAGCCCGCCTTCCTCCAGGTCCTCTTCCTCTTTGCTCCCTCTCGCCATCAGAGTCGTCCTCTCCTCCGTGCCTCCACAGTGAATCTCTCCTCTTTCCATCTCTAAGGGACCATCCACACTAAAAATACCAGACAGGGCTTATGCCTCTAATACCACGCAGTGTACTTATCCCTCGCTCCCTCCTTCTCCCGTTATCACCTCTAATCTCCCTCTCTCAGTGTCTGTTCCATCGTCTTCCGGTGTCCTGGCTTTCTCCTCTTCTGATTCAATTGAAATTAAAAGAGGGAGGGACGTTTCTGAGTGTCCTTTTTTTTCTTCTTCTTTTTTTAGTCCATCAAGTTATTTCTCTTCTTTCGCTTTCCCTTTTTTTTCAGTTTCTCTTTTATCCAGGCTGGCTCCCAGGGTTCATTTTACCCGCCTCCTCCTCCTCCTCCTCCTCTCTGGTGACACTCAAAGGCTGGCTGCAGCCTCCATCCCTCGCTTTTTCAAGTCATTCTTTCTTTCCTTCAGCTTTTCATCCAATTTTTCTGTCTGAGCTACCAACATTGAATGCTAATTGTTTTTAGAGGAGAACAAGCTCACTCTAGATCTGCAAGTCAGCTGACTGGAGGAGACCAAGTTTCCAGGAGAGATGTGCTTTCAAAAGTTGTTTTAATCTTAAATATTCAAACTTTCTATTTCTCTCTCTGCTTGGTAGCTAATGTGTGCCATTTTACACACTAACCAGCTGTCCAGTTAGCCTAGTTACTTCCGTCATCAGATTAGATTCAACCCATCCTCCCATAGCCAAAGGAGAGAGACACCGGAGGGCTTGAATGAAAAAAGCTTCTCTTGTTAAGCTAGCCTGAAATGACCAAAGACACCAATCAGAACCCAAAACAAAGGCAGGTAACTACATCAATAACTGACGGTGACTGAGGGTCAGCGTGGCTTCACGACTGACCCACAGCTAAATAAAGACATCATCTCTCCTGTTCAGTGGTCACGACATCAAACCAGATCTGGCCTCTACTTGCTTTCATTTATGTCAGTTTTTCTGACCATTTTGTATGGGATTTTTGTTGTTTTTCTGTAATCTGAATACAAGTAATACAAATAAAACAATTTAATCTACAACTACTGATTAGTACATTGGACAGGCTGCACATGTTCTAAACTTAGAGAGAAAGGCTTGGCAATTTCGCAGAAAGTGTAAACCGCCATAATCTACATGATGTTTCAACACAAACCACATTATGCTAATTTCTAACGCTACACACCCACACACACCCTAGCACGCTTGGCCTACCACTGTAACAGGCTTGGTTTCCTGTGATGAGTAAAATAAGCTAAGACCGCAGCATCACATAATGTGACCACACACACGCATGCACACACACACACTTATCTGTGTCGCACTAGCTCCACTATCACCTGGAGACACGATTAAACAAGCAAGTAAACATGAAAGTCAAGTTTGACGCTCGAGTAAGTATGAGGCTTCATTCTGGTTTCAAAATCATTCACACGGACACAGAGAGACACGCACATTTAACGGTTTCTAATCAACTTTATGAGGTTGTATATGGATCTACCTTAAATGAAACATCACAACCAACTTGTCCAGGATGCTGGACAGGCACAAACAGCGGCCGAGCTTCCTAATCCATAAGTGAGGCATGATGGGCACAGCACCCTCAGCTGACCATACAAGTGGACAACATGTAACCCCTGTTTAGTAAAAGGAAATAGCAGAACTGCATAGATGCAGTAACACATTAATGTACCAACGTAACCTATGCCAAATGCAACTTCCTGCAGAGCTTTGGTGCTTATAAAGGATGATGAAATGTTTAGAAAGAAGAAGTGGTTTTAGCTGTGTTTTTACAATCTTTCAGATAGAGAGAGAGGGTGAGAGAAAACAAAGGATTAAGGGCGAGGTAATATCAGAAAGGGTAATTTCCAGTTTATGATTATTGCCCAGGTTTCTCATCATTCTCCCTCAAAAATATCCGGCCTCTTTGGGGCTCTTTGCCTTGACATTTTCTCCCTTTAACTGCCCCCTTGTCTCTCTTGCCATCACTGTTGCATCCGCTGCTCTCTCAGTATTGATCAACTGCATCGATCTTCACTGTTGTGTCATGCCAGATATTTCTCCCCTGGTGAAACTAAAGCAATCGTTGCATTCAGACAAAATTAGACTCGTGCCCCAAACCAAATGTCTCATCTACAGATAAGGACTAAGCTGACAATTCAGCTCAGTTTTTCCAATATTAGGAGCCACCAGATTTAAAGTATAAACATCATATCAAAATGGTTTGAATACTGTTACATCATGAATATTTGCATCAGGCTTTAACTGAGCATTAGCTCTAAACCTACTGTAACTACGAAATCTAGCTGGAATTTGTTTCATGCTGCAAAACCTTTGGTGTTACCCCAGTGTTTACAATTAGCTATGAATATTTAGACACATGACTAAACTTAGCAGATTACTGGCAGCACAGAAGCTCGTTGTTTGCCGTAGAGCATGTAGTTAGAAAAACAAGACATAGCTGGCCACGTAGGCAGCTGAAGACACACACGCCTGGAGACTCCAGGTTGAATTACATGGCTGTGACTATATGATTCAATAGGCCATGAAATGTAACAGCCTTTCTCTACAAAGAGCCAAATATGGAAGACTTTGCTCCACTGACTCATGCAGTAGGAGAAGATGAGATACAGCAAGTCCTGCAGCACAGAATGATTGTATGAAAGCTGTAACTCACTCTAAAGGGAGGTGAAACAGGAGAAACCTATATGCTCTTTACAGAACAAGCTGCTTTACATTCCACTCAGACTAAAATAGGAATATGGAGGTACTGCTGCATGCTACAAAGGCTTCAGCATCATGCTAACAACTTCAAACTATTTTAAAAGCCTATCAAAAACCATGCAGGTGCTGCGCTGAATGCTAAGAGCAACAGTTTAAATCAAGCAGTGACATGCTGACAGATAAGTGCAGTTGACCTGTACAAAAATGACACAGCAGAAGGGGTGGAGCCTAAATAGGAAGCACATGGAGGTAAAGTTAAATCATCCTGTTCCCTTTACAAAGAAGAGATAAATTATAGCTGGAGGAGAAGTGACGGAGAAGAAACGTGCATTAAAAACTGAACAGGTAGAAAAATGTTTAGCTTATCCTTCCCTCTCAGTAGCAGTTGCACAGAAACATTAAGGTACAGTTTACCTTGCTCAAAAACGGGTGTCCGGCGACGCCGGCGACGATAAAACCAAATTCCAGCTGCTGTCAAGAAGTGAAAAGTCACTACCAGGATGGGCGTTATGACTGTCGGGTCCGTTAGAAAATCCATCTTGACTCACTAACTGTTGCACTGATTCCCAAACTCTGGCAAAACTTCAGGTAGCTCCACAAGAATAAACGTCCAAAGTCTGACCCAAAAATAAAAAGTTACCACATCTCAACCAACTGCAGGCGTCCAGGCAAAGACTCCAAACTCGTGGTGTCCATGAAAGAGAACTTTTAAAACTAAATGTCATTCAGCAGAATCATGAGGATCCTCTTCTTCTTTCACTTCTTCTCTCGTGAAACAAGAACAATCCTCCCGTCCTTTCTCCAGCATCTCTCTACTTCCAGGACATAACTGCTGTAGCAATAACTTCTCTGAGTTCTTCTCTCCATTCAGACGCCCTCCCTCTCTCCCCTATGACTGGCTCTCTTTCTCACTCTCTCTCAATCTCGCTCGCTCACTGACACTCTCACAGTGAATTCCATTCCCCTGAAACAAGCCACCAGACTGTAGCCGTTGCTCAGTGCACCGTTAGAAGACTGGTAAATAAATGAAATGGGACTAAACAGACGGAAATGTGAATGTGTGTGTGTGCGCTGAGTGGTTGCCTCATACTCTCTGAAGGAAACCACATGGGAGATACCAATATGCTCTTCTTCCTGTGTGTGTGCGAACAGTAGTTCTATTTGAGCATGTTAAAGCTTTTTGATATATTTATATATGAACATAATGCACAAACTTCCATTTATTTCACTGAATGTTGCATTTGTAAGTGATCGTCCTTTCAGCTGTGTGCACATGCTGGCAGCATTTTGTGGACGGTGTGTGCACTTCAATGTCAGGGAGGCGTGTGTGCATGTGCGTGTGTGCATGTGCGTGTGTTTTGTGTGTTTACCTCTGTTGCTATGAGTGAGCAATGCATCCTGGCTGAGATATTTATGAGCGACTATCTTTGAATGATGTCTGCTGACTGTGATGGTGTGTTCAAAAGCTTCAGACAGAGGGAGTGATCAAACCAAGGTGTGTATGTGTGTGTGTGTGTGTGTGTGTGTGTGCTGACATGTTAGACACAGACATTATAGCATGATTCAGCATGATTCAGGCTGCAGACTGGAGGGCAGGGGGTCCTAGAGTTATTCTCACCTTGCAGGGAATTGTGTGTGTGTATGAATGTGTGTGTCTGTGGTCGAGTTATCAACTCGGCTCTAAAAAGCCACTGACATTTTAGTCCTAGCAACCTCAGACACAACAATACACAACCATGATCAATCTGACATTTCACCACTGTTAGAGGAGAAACCTCAGCTCCAGACTTCACTAAATGATTTGTTCATTTAAACGCTACAAGCTGCAGTTTGAGCCCATTTCAACCATTTTCAAGTCATTTTGATGAAGCATGCAGTATGAAAATAATCATGTAATGTTTAACACAGATTTATAAAGTCTTTCCTGTTGGATGTATGAAGAGGGCAGTAATGGCATTCTTTCCTATTAGTCACTTCCTAAGCACCGTAATTACCAGATAACATGAGGTCATGTAGATGTGATCCTGATGCCAGCTGTTTATCCAGTGCTTTCCACCACTGAGGCACATTGATGCTCAGTTAGTGATTTCCAATTGCAACAGAACTACATCACCCTGACTGCTGTCTGTCCTAAAATTACCCCTGTACTAGGGCTGCACAATTAAAATGAAATAAAGTCAAAATTGCAAATGTTTCAGTGTGATGACAAAATTGCAAGAAGCCGTGATTATTAGTATTTTGAGACGTCCTGGCCTTCAAATCTTGTACTCCAGATGTAGGAAAACATCTGTTTGGTGCAGACTCAAAAAATCATGATTTTAATAGTTGTTTCCATTAATCATCAATCATAAATCATATCATAATGTCTGTCAAAATTATCACATTATGATTTTTTTTGCCATATCTTGCAGCCCTACTCTGTACCTAACAAAAAGACAACTTGAGCTTAAAAAAATGGAAATTTTTCTAAATGTCATCCAGTGTTGCAGGTCTTCAGGTAGCGGGAGGTGCAACTATGTTACCATGAGTTGTTTTGGGACTATCATCAGCAAATATTTAAACTCCAAAAACAACAAGAACAAAAAAGCTTATATATAAACGCAGCATCTCCACAGGGGGAAAAATAAATAAAAATTTAAGTGACAAACTTTGATTGATAGAAAGAAAACAGGAACAAAGTGAAAGCGACTTAAAAGCAACAAGAGGCTAAAGAGGAAATTTAGCAGCCACATGTCTCTTGTGGTAAAGAGTGTGCTGCAGCCACTGTGGGGCAGAAGAGACCAACATGTGTGTGCTGAGCTGCACGACTTCACACTCAAACCACTGACAGCGAGACCAGTGCACATGAAGCCACCAATCTCTGGCAGCAGTGATGCCTATAATCAACGTCATATTAAAAGGAGGGTTTTAACTGTAGTTGTACCAAACGCCACAAAAGCACAAGTAACACCTACTTTCTTTGAAACCATGAAGTTATAAACTCATTAGAACAAAGACACGGTTGTCTGTTATATTTCTTTTACAACTACAATATTTCTAGTGTGTCTCACATCATTATCTGTTATTTCATCACCCCTGTGCACACAAAGCCCCTCTTCTGAGCTCACATTTTATGTTATCTCACCATAACACACAACCACATACAGATCACAGTCAACTCTGCTCACCTACACTGAATTTTGCTGAATTCAGGATATATTGCTATGCCTTTACACCTTCAAAAACACAATTCATTCATCTAAAAATATCGTTTCATCTTTCTATTTCTTCCTCCCACATTCACAGAGCCTCACATGGGACACTGGCTGAAATATAGCCTGCTTTTGTGTATTAGGGTGCCTCTGTGTATGTCAGCTTTCAGGGTCAAGAGGCCAGGGGTGCAATCTCCTGTCCCCCCCCCCCGCAAAAAAAATGCTGCGTCTGGAAACTTTAGCTGCAAACACACAGCACACACACAAACAGGGTGTAACAAAGCCCGGGGATGATGTCAGACTACAGTATAAACTGGACACAAGAGGCAGGGAAGAGAAGAAGAAAGATGGAGGGACAAGAAAAAAAGATGGAGAAGAGAGTGTGGGAAGCATCAGGGGAGAAGGAGAGAGAGTGTTATTGTAAGGCTCGGTGTTGTATCGGCTGTTTGTGTTGAAGTGAATGACCCTTTTCATTCACATATCAGATAGAAATCTCACTCACTGAAGAAGAGAAACTGAGACAGACACAAACACACAAAAACACACACACACAGGCTTTTGTGGCTCATGTGTACAGTGTCAGTACTATCTCTGCCTTCACTAACGTACACTGTCATGATATAATTCATCTTTAGCCTCACTGGTCAGAGGATTTCATTATTTTGGCACATTTCTCGTCTAGCTGATGCTTCCGTTTGCCTGCATGTATCTCTCTTGCGTGTTTAATGCAGCAGCGTGTCACGTCTCCTGTCTCTCCCTCCCCCAGTGAGGCTCGATTCTCCCAGTCAGCATCCTCCACAAAGATAGCCAGGATGCCAGCAAGGTCACCCTGACACACCAACAAAGTCATATGCAAACACACACACCCTCCCCACACACACACATCAAGAAATATACTGTACTTTTGTGAACACAACTGCTGCGACAACTGTGCCTTCACGTTATTGTACAGAGAGATGAGTGCAGGCAGAGTCATAAACTGCATCAGCATATGGAAATACAATGCAGGCTGACCACACAGAAGAATATTAGCTGCAGGAATGGGGACAGTAAATGTTCATAAAACCATCCTGACCTTATTTGTTCCTGCTATCATTTTTATTTTGTTTGACTTTTTTATCTTCCTAATATATAGTAGTATATCTAGTATATCTATCTCAGTGCTTTTTTTGTACCGACAACAGATAGTAATTCTAACAAAGGATCAATTATTTAAGTCGAGCAAAAATGCCAAACATCTGATGAGTCGAGCTCCCAAATGTGAGAAACTGTCACTTTTCCTTATTTAACTTCACAGTAACTGATTATCTGTTGGTCTCTGACTGTTGGTCAGAGTCAGATCAAACATTTCAATAAGCTATCTTGTTTTATAGACTAAATAATAAATAAAAATCCATCCAGAAAATAATCATTAGATTAAACAAAACAAGTACTACTAGTTCTGTGTTTAGGCAAATGGCATCTCCATTAAAATTCAGATATTGTGTTGGCACCTGTATCAAAAACTCCAATAACACCCAGCTCTATTTAACATGAGAAATTTAGGCCATGCTAAGTTCAAGAGGATACAGGAAAGAATGTGTTGATGAAGTTCAGGACGGAGGAAAACGCGGCAGCAAGAGCAGGATGAGGAAAAGGACAGTCGCATCAGAGTGATGAATCTCCTGACCTTGGATTTTTATGTTCATGTAGTTACAACTAAAATATTCCATCTCCTCCTCCGTCGTTCCCTTCAGTTCCTCTGACAAAGCACCATCTGCCAGACTGAACTCAGTCACCTCTGCATTTATGCCAGCTCCTACCTGTGCAAGAATGTGCTAACAACTCTGTAACGATCAATAGTTCTCTGCGTCATCACAAAGAAAAATGTTGTGTGTTGAGAATAAGCTATATTATGAGATATAAAAAAAAAATCATGCCTTAATAACTGTTATTTTCTGCCCTTATGAAATAATATTGCCATGTCAGTCTTCTGAACAGATACAGTGATGATTCTGAGTCGTGTGGTGCGATTTAGAGTTTCGGTAAAACTGTTACTCTGCAAATAAACACAAATAAAACAGCTATTCTGAGACTCTTTCAACACACAGCTGCATGCGGAGTGACTGTGATATATCTCCACTGCCTTTCAGCATCCCACACTGTTCTCCCGCAGCTGCGTGACCTCTGCGCTCTACACTGGTGAAATGCAGCAGGAACACTTCCTGTCTGGAAACCGAGCCGGACGCCAGAGTCCTGACCTGCCACTCTGAGGCAGAACCATTCAGACAGAAATGCCCGGAGGTTTCAGACATAACAGTGCACATGCTGGAAACAAGGTGGATGTAGCTGTACATGGTTTGATGACATGTTTCCATCAGCGCTGCCCTCAGTACAGACAGGCACCTGACTCTAGTGCTTATTCACTGACCTGCACACTGTGAAAAGCTTCCTTGGATCCTGAAACCGAGAGCGATGTAGTTGTAATTCTGTTAGCAGTACAATGATCAATAGTATATAGAGTCTGCAGGGAAAGTTGGAGCCAGTTTGAAACGCATCCAAACATTGAGACAAACCCAGGGACACACAGTTCTCCTGCAGTACTAAACTCTGCAGTTAGGGGGCAGACTGGGTCCAGTTACAGAGAAGCAAATTCAGTCTGTTTCCAGTGTTTCATCATTGATTTTTTAAAAATATCTTATTCAGCTTAAAACTCAAGAAGAAAGTTTAGTCTCACACTTGGATCCAGACCCAGTACAGTTTAATTTTCTTTTCTATGGCGTGTGACGTCCAAACTTTTCAGTTTGTTAACTTTGGCTCAGTCTGCATCAATTTACTGGTATGAAAATTATTAAGTAACCAGAGCTACAGGAGGAAGACAACATAGGAAAAACAGTCAAAGAATTCCCAGCAGGGAAACTACGGGAAATAATAATAAAATGTTTGGTGCAACATGAGCACACAGTGAAGCATTTACGCCCTCATACATAGGTTAGCTCCATCTAGACATATGGATTTGGCATGGCTGGGTCAGACGGGAAAGAGCAATCAACATCAGACTGCTATTTATTCAGGCGAGGATAATCACACAGAGCGAGGAGCTGGGCATCGTGATCACTGGACCTCAACGAGGCTTCACAGACAATCCAGTTAACTGTACATCAGATGTTCTATTAGGCCGCTTTGGACATTAAGAGTTACTGGGTTATGAAAAGTAGACTATGTAGTAACCGACATATTTAAGTACATGGGTATTTTAAGAGGTCAGTGAATTGGATGTGAACACTGAAAATATGGGGGCCAGCAATAAGTTGTGTGTTTTGTGCATATTTGTTGTAAACCTGATATATCAGTTGGTCAATTTTATACACAAACATAGAATACTGTTCGTTATTTCTTCTTAACTGACCATGCAGAAAATGACGTTTTCTATTTCTACATGTACTTTATAATTATTTACGTATGTACCCAAGAATCGAGAATCAGTTGGCCTCTAATTTGTTGTATATATTTTTAAATTCAACATCTATCAGGTTTTCTTTTGAGTCAGGCCGTTCACCAGCATATAGGCAATAGACAGCCAGTAGTAAGTGGGTAACAATTGTATCCAGTTTGACAGAGTGGGATGAACACATCAAACCTGCCAGTGCTGCTACTGCTGACAGTTAACCGAGTTGTGTTTTGACAGAACCACTAAGCGCATGGCTACACCCTCTCCACAGAGCAGACAGGAGCAGAGCCAGGAGCCAGCAGACAGACAGACAGACAGACAGACAGCGATACCCCGAGATGCCATTAAGAGATTAGAGGACAGGAGAGGAGGATGGAACAGGGGAGGGTAGAGGATGAGTGTGACCCCCAAATAAACTAACAAGGATGGATTAACAGGAGTTGACGTGAGGATACACACAGATACAGACGCAGACAAACACAAAGCACAGGGGTGCCAGCCAATTACTTAAGAGACGTCAGTAATGAAAAGTGGGAAGTTGACCCATCTGGAGACAGACTTGAGGTCAGTTTAGAGCTAAGGTTTCACAGCCAGGGCTTCTGCTGGCAGATCAAAGGGATAACATTTGTCTTGTAAAAAGCTAACAACAGCTCTAATCTGTGTTCATAAAACACAAGATGACTGTGTGAAAACCAGTCACATTTCCACTAAAACAGTGATTTAATAACCCAAAAGCTGCCTTCTACTTAGAGGTGTTTCAGGAAATGACAGTGGGTTTTTCTCAATGGAGAGAAAGAAGGATAAACTCTCTAAGCATGTACATGTGAACTTTGGGAGTCAAACTGGGTCACCGGCCCTGCTGCCGCTGCCAAAATATCAAGAGAGCAACAGTGTTTCTGAAAGCCGTGAATTCCTGCATAGCAAAATTAAATTACTTGGCTGAGAAAACAGGAAAAGTTTGAGCCTACACACCCAAGAAAGCAGAAACAAACCCAGCAAGTGGCAAAGCTTTTGTTTTCAGGAAACAAAACCCAACTAACCCTGTCCTTTCTCTCACAGTGCTTAATAAAAAGAAAAGAACAAAGACTTGAACAGTTTAAATCTTTGCTCTGTTTTCCTTTTGTGCCACACTGACATACATCCAAAATAGATTATTTTAGCAAATAGCTAAAGTTCAAGCTACAACATCACAAAAATAGTTGTGACTACTCACAAGGGCTCTGGACGCTACATGGAGAAAGGAAAATGAAAAAACACCGACTTGTAGAAAAAATGTTTCATGCTTACAAAATGTGTAAAAAAAATGTATCATCAATGTCTGTAGCAAAAGAGCTAAACAGGCTCAAAATGCAACTCACCCAGTTGCAACAGTACATTCCTGGTAGTTTACTTTGTAACGTGACCACTGTATTTCTTCCTTTTATCTCATGATTGTCCTAAGAAAGATAATGTAATCGTTGACATAATAGCTTTCGAAAGCTGTAAAATCTTTGCTGGTAGTATTATAAATCTCTCATTATCAACATTTTTTTACAATCATTATGACACATATCACAATCATAATATGTGATAAAATAATCCCAAAATATTTTTCTACTGCAGATCTTGCACAACTAGTTCCACCAGTACTTGAAGAAAAACGCCTGCACGAAAGCAGCGTCTTTAAAGCAGGACTGTTTTTGGCTCCACCTAATCGTCTTACCTTACGAGATTCTCAAATCCTTAATTAATGAGGTACTGATTATCATAAAGAAAGACATAAAGACCATGAAAAAGAACATCATTCAACGATAATTATTGAATTCTAGACTTGAATCGCTTTTCCTATGATAAATGTAAGAATTAAGTTATAAAACCAAAACATCTTATGTCTAAGGGCCAATATCTCCTCCATGGATATCACTGAACTGATGCAGTGGTAACAAACCACACTCACAGGCTTTATAGGCCCATCCATCAACCTAAACCACCACAACGCTGCAGTTTTTCTGGTTTGGACATAAAATATACATTGTCATGGTTAATTTCATACATGATGGATGGTTTGGTTTGTAAGCAGTATAAACACAGAGAGCCTGGCTGGAAGCAGGAAACCAGTATGACCTATGTGACCCGACTCTGGCGCTACCTCATTCCCAGTCATCAGGCTCAGGAGCAGTGATGTTGACCTCTAGAGCATTAACTGTCCGGTCAGAGCCCTCCTCACGGTAAAAGGGCAAGGATCGTGTGTGTGTGTGTGTGTGTGTGTGTGTGTGTGTGTGTGTGTGTGTGTGTGTGTGTGTGTGTGTGTGTGTGTGCTAACACCAGTGCAAGCAAGTCTACTAGGTAATCTGATCCCACAGTTTGTAGAGAGTTGTCACCCTGAAACTGCTGCTTAATTTTGGTCCTTTATATGTTCAGAAACACAACTAACACACACTTCCCTAAAACATCAGAGAAACAAGGAGGGGTTAGGAGGAGAAATAGAGGAAGAAGCTGGCAAAGAAAAGCCCTGAATGAATGGATGGTGGGAAAGGAGGGAGGAGACCGACTTTGAAAGAGGGCAGGAGAGAGAGCGATGGATTTATGACCCCGTGAGAAAAAGAGAAGCTTCATCCAAAGTCCTTTGGTTTTAGGGCCTTAGTTAATCACAGGTTAATGAGCATGGAGAGGGAAGCACACAGAGAGCAGGAGAAGGAGAAACAAATAGAAACAAAGAGAGAATGGAGGCAATGAAGGATCAGTAAAAGGAAAAAAATATTTTAATTGAGATAAATTGACAGGCAGCCAGAGAGGCTTATCATGTGAGAGTGCACGGGATGGAGAGGTGAGATAAGGACAGATGACAGATCAAAGTCTAAGAGGAACAAAACATAAGATAAATGGGAGACACGCCAAAGACAGACGAAAGTGAATGAAAGAGGAATAACAAAAACATGTTAGAGGACAGGAGAGCTGATGTCACAGCAAAGCAAGAAGAGGCAAGGGAAAGTGAAATTTAAGAGGGAACTCCTAACCAAGAATTTCAAATGTGGTACTTTTGTGTCATTTCCAAGTCTTGAAATGTTCTTTCTTCCTGGTTTCAAAGTTTAACTTCCACAGGGGCATGTAAAAATGTACTTGGGTGAGAAGTTTTCTGTACTACTTGGCCAACAAATGAAAAAAAGAATAAAATCAGTTGAACAGTTGAATGTTGAACTCAAGTCTGGTTCACAAAATGTGTGCTTATCTAGCCAACAGTTAAAGAGATCTTTCAGTTTTGACCAAAATGGTGAACCGAACGACTGACCGTCATTGTCTACAGAGAGAAGCTGCTATCACAGCTAGAAAAAGATGAACTTCACTGTTTTGTCTCGAACTCGACGACTCTTCCTGTCTGAAGAGCACTCCTGAGGCCACTGGACCTCAAACTCTTGGCTATGTCAAAGCCTTGCTCTGCTACAAATGTACAGAGCAGTGGAATGAATGGGATGGTAAAGAGGGTTAGGAGGAGGTGTGTTTGTGAGAGCCAGGGAGAAAGAGCAAGACATCTATAGGGTCGTGAGAGAGAGAGATGAAGATGAGGGAAAAGAAAGACACTTAGACGATGAGGTCAGTGGATGGGAAACGACGAGGCAGAGGGAGAAAGACAAAAAGTGAGGGAATGAAAGGGGCAGGGGCAAAGAATGTGAAGAGTGCACACAAATACATGGGACCCCAACACATAACCACGGTAACCAGGCCCTTAATTTTAACCCCAGCTGTTCTCGTTGCCATGGACACCTCTCAATTAGGACCCTCCCCTCCGCACACCATCCCCGTCCTCTGGCCTTTTACTGAGGCACTTGACCCGAGCTCCTGAAAAAGCTGTAATTATCAGGTTGTCAGAGACGTCCGCGGGTCCTCGCTGCCATGACGTCAACGTTTACATTCAGTCTGGTAAAGGTCTCAGGCCTCTTCTTATAAGGGTTTGGGTTTTTTTTGTCTCTAGCTGACATCTCAAGATGACACATACTCACTGCAGAGAGCACTTCTGTCACCTTTAAGTTAAAGGTGACAGAAGTACAGGCTTTAACCTTTATACTTATTGGCTTTAAAGGCTTTAACCCTTATACTTCTAATACATGTTTGTTTGACTATTTCTACAGCACCTGAAAGTAAAGCGGGATGTAAGCAACAGTCAACTTCAATATTATTGCATGTTGATGAAGTGATTTAGTTGAAAAATACAATTTTCCATATTAAAAATAATGGACATGTAAAGATTTGTCACATTTCTCTATTTTAAATACATTTACATTTGGTTTTGGGCTATTAATAAGACAAAAACAATGCACTTTATGTTTGTTTGCTGTGTTCTAACATGAAATAACTGAATACGAAGCAATAATTATTGGTTGTGGTCCGAATGTGCTGCATGTTTTTTCTTCCATTAGTAGCAAAACATCATCATCATCGTTGTTCAAGTTGTGACTGGTGCTAAGCCACTTAACTGGATGTCACAATCTGAATCCTTCCCAATAAATACTACATTAGTATCTGCAGTTCTGCCTTTCATTTAACTTGATGTCTTAATAGGTACGGCGATAAAACTGTCCTGACAACAGCTTGTTAAAAGCATCAAGTAGCCTAGATAAACTATAAAAACTCCCTCACAGTCATTACAGACTTTCACTGTTGTATGGGTCCAAAGTTTTGTGTGCTGTAATTGTGTGTGTTGTGCTCAAGCAGGTGTGAGGTTGCGTGTGGATTTCAGGCTCTTTCACAGTCACTGGAGCTGTCAGTGAGTCAGTTAATGCTTATGTGTGAGAAAGACAGTGGACTATTGTGTGTTTGTGTGAATCCCAGTGACAAAAAGGCAAAAGGAAAGCCAAAGACCACCGAGCCCGACTATGAAACAAGAGGAGAGAGGAGGAATGATCGTACATCAGAGACGGACAGAAGCTTCTCTTTCACTCTCACTAATGACCCAAGGTTGCTTTTCCACCTCTTGGCAAAGACCTTTTTATCGCTTTCACACTCTGTAATGACACACACATACCTATGCAGAAAACAAATAAAAACAATCTGCAGCTCTTTTCACTCTGTGGCAGAGCAGGAAAGGAGAGATCTTGCTTAGCCTGGAGGCTGCGGATTTGTTAACCGTGCCGGAGGGCAAAACAACTTGGAAAGTGATCAATGGCAGCGTTAATTGCTCCACATTGCACAGGTTCATAAGAAAGTCAGGTATGTTAAGACTTAGTCTTGTTACATAAAGGGACAGTAATCCTTTTTTAATGAGCTCATAGGGAGATGAGTTCAAGACCGGCATTTGAACATTTTATGGGAAAGGGGGTTTGGTAAAATGTAACTGATGTCACTGCTGGTGGAGAAAGGGAGGAGAGTAAAGGTGTGAGACAAGGTAATAAAAGAACAGAGGACAGCAGAGGTCAGATTTCTGTGGAAAAGGAAAGAGAAGGGGTGCCATTATAAGACCAAAACCCCCAAGTAAAAAGTGATGATGCAGACTTCACAGAAAAACTTATTTAAAATGAAAATTCCAGTTTATTACAAGCAAATCTATCATTGTGACTCAGACAGAAATGTTTGAAATGAGGTAACGTTTTTTTTTTTTAATACAATACGTTATGCTTATCTTCCCAGCTCAATCTCTGACACTGAACTCGGAAGTTACAGTGAGAAGCGACAAAATACAAAACAAAGGTCTAGTCACTTTTCTTTTGATATTCTCGTGCAGAAATGTTGCATATAATATATGTAAGAAAATAATGGCGGCTTTTACTTGGCTGCTACGATTTCATTAAGGTGGAGAGGAGAGTGTTAACAGACTTGATCAATTGGCCGGGGGATGTTCTATCTGCAGTTGCAGTCAGTGTTCCTATTGACTGCTGGCTCAGGCCTTTGGGCCCCACCAGCAGATAACGAGTGGACAGAGGGCCTTCAATAAACACAGGAAACAGCTTTTAAATGCTTACAGATCGAAGCACAAAAAGGCTGGGTGGAAGGACTGAATCAGGTCAGCCTGTCATGACCACTTCACAAAAATCAAACAAGTGAAAATTAAATAGTGGGAAACACACAGGGGGCGCAGAGAGAAGTGAGACACTGATGGAGATGAAATGAGAGAAGGGGGATGTAGAATCAAGTCCAGATGTACATAGTCATAACGTATTTACCCACATCCGCACACACCTCCACAAACAAAGGCTTGCTCCATACCCCCACCCTGTACACACAGCCTATGTAAACTGCGTTAAGATTATCTGAGCTTGTCCACAACCAAACACACATACGCAGGATGAAGAGAAATCCCAGTGTCCCATTTCTAGTGTTGAGGCCGCCGTTGCAGCATCACACCATGTTCCTCTCACTTCAAAGGCTCTAAAAATATATCCAAATAAAACCGTTTCAATCTTAGAAAAAAACCTGAGGGCCAAGGCAAAGAGGGCAGACATGGTTTATATCTCCCTGGCTGTGAAAAGAACGTCAACAGATAGACTAGAGACATTTTTTTCCGTCCCTGTTCGCACACACACATTCATCTTCTCTCTATGTTTTCTAGCTTCTCTCAGATCACAGCGCATAAAGCGTGGACCTCAGGGGTCCTCAGACCTCAGAGCAGCCGGCTCCGTATCACACAGAGATAACACTACGTTTCCCACGCTGCCCCCTGTCTCCAGGAAGTGGAGCCAGTTGAGCTCTTCAAGGTGGAGCCTGCGGGGCCTGATGGAGTCTGGGGACACCAGGAAGTAAACAGGAAGCAGCTCCTTCTCGCAACAACAGCAGGAGAAAACAATACGGTGATAAAAAGATTTGTGATGTAATTCTGTTTGTGGCTGCTTGTTTCATATTTACACACAATGGAATCTTGAATATGTAAATGTATTATTAATGAATGAAGGCAAAGGCTTGTAAGGTATACATCACTGAAATTAGATTTTGTTAACTAATATTATAACTCTATTTGGAGCTACTAAGCTCCTGTAAATGATCCAATGATAAATACCATCATCAATGTCAAAGTCGTTCAAAACACAGCATTGATTAAACAGAATCTTTGGTTGTTTTTGCTTAATAATCTTAACTTTTAACAACCAATGTTTCCTACAACAACATAACTGAAGACACTTGCATATCCTGACAGGCAAACAAATCATTTAAACTGAATTATACAGTAAGAGATCTTAATATTTCCCAGTCTGCTTAATGTGTCACTACAATTAGGATTCTGTTCTGACAACTGAGTTGGCAGATGAGCCGAGTAACGCTTCCCCTCAGGGCCCTCAAGAAAACAAGGACACCAAGTGTATTCAAATATAATAGTTTCATAAGCTTTTAAAAGCGATAAACTGATGTCCCAGCTTAGCACCCACAGAGTCTTGTTCTTCACCGTCACAGAGAACCCATAATTCCCATGCTGCAGGAGCAGAAAGATGAATAATTCAATGAATGATTCGTTGGTAAATGTCCATTTAAAACAACTGCATATCATGGACAAAAATGGAACGTTATCATTATTCAATTTCATGGCAGTCTAAACATTTTGGCTCTCAGACCTCCATCAGTTGTCTCAGTTGACACAACGTTTGAACCCTGACTCAAGACAACTAAAAATAAACACTCATCTATTCCGCCTCTCGTGTCCAATCCAGAAGAATCCATAAATCATTAACACGACAAACTGTTTAGACAAGCGAAAGAGAGTCTAATCAAAGAGTTCACTGAGAGACAGGCTGGTTTTCGTAGGAAAGATCATCAATCGCTGTATGTTAATTTGTGAAAACTAATTTGACAAATTAACATTTTTTAGGGAATGGCATAGTTTGGCAAAACACTGTGTTAGGTCCTTTTACATCCAAAGTAAATTCAGCATTTCTCTACAGTTTTACAGTGGCATTATAGCACAATAAGTTAGATGTCTCAGTAAACTCTTTAACTTTTTGAGGGATGTAGATACACCTGCATGCACCCACAAACTCAGGTAAATCAGGTCAATGTTGGCTAAATGTTGTGCCATTTGTGCACTTACATGCCCATGTGAGAACCTAGATAACAGATAAGTGGTCAGTATTGGCCACAAATTACGTAGATGTGATTAAGGCTGATAAAGCACAAGTGTTCAGGTAAACGGAGAAGGACAAAGAACCTATCACTGCAGAGAGCTGAGCCACATCAATTTAAGCAAACTTGAGTTCATTCAAGGAAATAAAATGGATAAAATGTATGTAAACAAAATGACTGCGCACAATAGAAACAGAGAACAACGCTGACCTAAACAGTTTCCCACCAGCATTTTAATCAGGGAAGGAGGAGGAATTTAATGACCAGCTCCACAAGACAATTTGGTTAAACTGCATTAACTCAAGCCTAGAGACTAATGAAGTTTTCATCCTTGATTAGTACTGAGTTCCCCTTCATTCCTTACCCAAGACATCCACACTGTGAACCACGGTGATGCCAGCCAACATCACGGAGAGAGACAACCTGGGACTCACAGTGCCACAGTGAAGGAGTGCTGTGACATTTGGAATCATTGTGCCTTGACCTTTCAGTTCTCTATCGTGGCTCTGCTCAGGGGGATTTCATGCCTTGAATGAGCTGCAGGTTAATGTAGGTGGTGTTGATGGAGGCTTGGTAGAGTAAGGTAGATTGTTCACTCACATCGTATCAAGTCTACACTGTGGGAAAACACCAACATCAAGCTAACTATTTGGATGAAAAGGACAAATAAGTGATTAAGTGTAATGAGTTTAAAATGGGCTAATACCAACAGGAAGAGAGAAATTGCGAAGCTTATTTAAGTTGTCTGTTAAAATAAACATCAGGCATATCAACTCTTGCTTTATCTTGTCTTGCTGACGGAATAGTTCAACATTTCGTGAAAAATGCTCATTCACCTTCTTGCCGAGAGTTACATAAGAGGATCGATAGCAAGGTCACAGTCAGCTTAGCTTAATGTAACAACTGGAAACAAGGAAACAGCTAGCCTGGATTTATTTGAAGACAATGAAATCTGCGTACTAGCACCTCTAAGCTCAGTAATGACCACTTTTGTCTGTTAGTCATTGTAGCTTTAACCCCACCTTTCCAGTCTTTATGCTACACTAAGCTAACCCTTGCCTGGCTGTACTGTCACATTTAAACCTGCCTGGAGAATGAACTGTGAATTTCAACAGGTAGGTAATAACCCTTTCAAAGCACAAATGCTACACTGCAAC
Source organism: Diplodus puntazzo (assembly GCA_963678695.2). Lineage (NCBI taxonomy): Eukaryota > Metazoa > Chordata > Actinopteri > Spariformes > Sparidae > Diplodus > Diplodus puntazzo. Next base: position 5,605,187 of record OZ023169.1, read on the forward strand.
CAAAAGGCAAAATCTCCTGTAGTTTTCTCTCTACATTAGAGTTTCAACGACTTATCAATTAGTCGTCAACTATCAGATACATCAACAAATGTTTTGATCGGTTCAGAAAAAAAAAAGTAAAAATTCTCAGATTCTAGCCTCTTAAATGTGAACATGTTCTGGTTTCTTTACTCCTCTGTGACAGTAAACTGGTATCTTTGGTTTGTGGACAAAACAAGACAATCGAGGATGTCATCTTGGGCTTTGGGAATCACTAGCCAACATTTTAACCGTTTTCTTTTAAGTGTTCGCAAGATGAAAATAATCAATATTTGCAGCCCTCCTCTAAATTCCTTTCATTTCCCTCCAATCTTCTCTTCCCTCTGCTCCTCCTCTCCTTTTTCACTGCCTTGTTCCTTCGCCTACACCCTGCATTCACAGTGTCACACAGCTCACATCAATACCACACACACACACACGGTAATTACATGCACAAACTGTACTCTGCTCTGTGTGATTATAGGTCTGTCGGTTCAGGAAGAGGGTTGCGGTAAGTGAGTCAAAGCGAAGAGGACGGTGCATGTAAGTCATGCAAAGAGAGGTGGCCATAAAGTGTGAACAAGATGTGGATGCAATAAAACACTCAACGTTTTTTGAAATATGTTGTTTTGTGTGGTTGCAGAGTGCACTGCATCTTTATAATTTCCTTTGACCTGAAGTCTTATGCTGCAACTAATCAATAAATCTATCCTTTGGAGGGCGCTACAGCCTTACCAGCAGTATTCAGGGGCTCTGAGGGGGAGTTAATGGTAGATGGTGTCGCACAAATATACTTGCATATGTTTGAATGCATGACAGTAAACACTTTAGCTCAGCCAGTGAAGAAACGGTGGGGTGGCGCCCAACTGGCGTGATGCTGATAAACAGCACTGACTGTAAAAAACAGATAAAACAAGAGAACGCTTATCATACTCAACACATCTGGGTGACCGCTACTGAAGAGATGTAAGTGTGTGTGCGTGTGTGTGTGTGTATGACACTGGGCAACAGGGTGGCCCAGATTTTGAAGACATCACCAATAAAACAGTAAAAATTGAGCCTCTGTGTTGATAAGGATCCAAATGTTTCAGCAGCGTCTGGATGCTCAGTGGCGATCACATCGCTGTGGTCTGTCCCTCAGAACTGCTCCTTCACACACTGACACAGAAAACCCACACATCTCCTCATTTACCTTCCTAAAATAACTTTACTCAGCCCATAAAAACTCCATTACAAAAGACATTATTAGCATGAGTGGCTCCATGCATCCAGAATTATTTCAGTTCACATCAACTGAAATCTATCTTAAAAGATCACAGATCAGGCCCTCTGTATGCGCCTCTTTAATAGGTGTTATCGGATGACTGGATATATTATCACTTCTTTATAGCATTAACACAGGTGAAAATTGGCAGTTGTGCTCAAGTGTCACAAAGGTTCTGCCTCATTTGCCCCATGTGGTCATTAAATCTGTCACAGTGCTTGATGACACGTTCACATTTAATGCATATGGTCATATAATGTTCGACAGCTCTGACAGCACTTTGAACTGACTTATTACAGCAGGCCAGGCCGCTGCTCTGACGCTAGAGATACTGAGATTGTCTTTGCAGAGAGTAGGTGACATGAACACAGAAAATACAGCATAATCAAGCCAACATTTTTACTCTGACCATTCCTCCATCTGAGATTCGGAGCTTTTGTTGTTACATTGTAGTAATATGACTACTACGGAAACAAAAGGTTGTTTGCATAAGATTACAAGATTTATTATTTTTACTTTCCTCACATCTTGAGTTTATAATCATAGTATTAACAGTTGTGAGAAGGGTGAGATGTTTAATGTGCACCTGTGTTGTTCTCTCAGGTTAAACTCTGCCTACTACAGTATCTCCACCCCAGCCTCACACTAGCGTGGAAACAAACAGCATCCAGACGTTTATGTAACCTGATTAACAGGCTTTGAAGTTCAGACGGGCGACCTGTCTGCTCGTGACACGAAACAATGTAAAGCCACCACATTAGTCTGTCAAGTAACAGTTTGTTCTCTCAGCACCAGTGAGAGCCAATAATCTATATTAACAGGTGTTTGGTACAGGCGGGTCTGGATTAGTTGTTCAAACATATGATTTCTTAGGTTTACACTTGCTATAAAATGACTTAGCTTTAGAGCTTCTAACTCAGACACTGCTTTAAAAAGGTCCTGTTTGTAAAAAAAAAAGAAAAAAATCCCAACTTGTACAATTCTCCAACAAATGTTCTGACAAAATAGGACATTTACAGTGCAGTAATTTAATATTTTAGTTTCTGTAACTCAATTTGTGGTCCAGCTCTTTTAATATAGCCATTTGGAAAATTAAATAAATGAATTAAAGCCAGTTTTAGAACATCAACTAAACACTGACACACATGTGCAATCCAATCACATATCAATCAATAAGAAAGAACATTAGAGACAGGTTGCTGGGCCTCCACAAACACAAAGTCCTGGAAAGACTTTCTCCAACAATGATTTCCCCACTAATAATGGTTCTCAAATGCTGACTCAGACATACAATGTGTTATTTTGGGAAATTTTGGAACTTTCGTCCAGCTACAGTGGTTTCACCTCCAGAGTTTGGTAAAACCATTAACAGTTACTTAAGCATTAAAGTCAAGATAATGATTTTCCTACATAAATAACTAAAAATAAGATAAGGTACGCAGCCAACAGAATCACCGCAAAAACCAGTGGGTTCCTTCAGAAGGTGAAAGCTGCCACATTTGAGTGTTTTGAGACTATTTATGGAGTTGTGGTTTTACGCTGGATTCAGATGCAGATGCTGTAACAGAGATGGAGCTCAGAAAATGGCAGCCGGACAGACCGACAATCTGTTTTGTGACAGCTAATTATAGAGGATGTTGGAAATGTGCTCATTCAAGCTTTGCATGAAATCTGCAGTCAATCTGAGGTTAATACTGCCCGCCTCTGAGCGAGGTGCCTTACAGGGTGAAAAGAGGCACATGTTTGATTGTGTGTAATCCTCGTGTGAGCGTGTGTGCAGGTAGGCATCGAATTAGGGCTGAAAAATCAGATTATCGATCAAAATGATTATCAAGTACACATGCCAAAAATTTCCCAGTCTTCTCAAATGTGAGTATTTGCAGCTTTTCTTTCTGTTTGTGTTGAGAAACAAGAAATGCAATTTGAAGACTTTGGGCTCTGGAAATTGTTTTTACAATTATTTTACATTGTACGGTCTCTACAAAGGCATAAACATAAAGAGTGGTGGTGTGTGGTGCCTTGTGCCATTGTGTAACAGCGTGTGTTTGTTGTGAGGGATTGTCGCTTAGCAGAGTTAGCCTAGTGGATTAAAATGTCGGTGGGGAACAAGAAAAGTCGAGGCTAAGTGACCCACATTAACTGTCCAGACACCCAAACAACACTCTCACACATTGGCTTCATCTACCTGCTGTGCTCGGCTTGATCATCTCAAAAAACACATTTTCTCATCAGCCAGCTGTCCCACTCTGCCTTACAGGTGGACTTGGTGATTACTTTACACAATTTGTACTGACCTGATGTCCACGTCCCCTCCCTGAAAACACACACATGCCCCGACGCCTCCCTCTTATTGCGTCAATTTGCGCAGCATGGCACTACTTCAATGTGATTAGGATCAGACGTCATCGATATAATCACATCAGAGAGTGCTATCAAATAAACATGTTTCCAAACATTGAGATGAAGTCAAAGGAAAAAAAAAAAAAAACTATAACCCACACATTCATCCATCCAATCCAAGTTAATCCAATTCCAAAACAACTTTATACCCATGACTGTCGGTAAAGACAAACTCATGACAGCAGAGACAACAATGGAGCTAATGTTGAGTGTTTTTTTCAACAAAGTCAAAAACTACTCATATGACTGGATTATTATAAACTCAACCACACATGGCAGCTTACCATTTTCTATGCCTGAGATGTGGTGGTGTGAGGCCTCCTATATGTGACTGATGTCTCAGGGTTCAGTCCACCACCACCTGCATGCACAGGGCGGACACTCCAGGCTGGACTCAGATACCCTCTACTCGTGTCAAAGAGCATCCTGGTCACATGAACCACATGGCTGCTCCAAATAACACGTTGATGAGGGAAAGATTTCATGTACTTTTTGGCTAACTTGAATCACGCTACGTTTGGCATTTACCAAAATAGCGACAAGAGGAAGGAAAAATGGATCCAAGGGGAACATTGCCAAAGTTAGGGCCACAACCTTTCGTCTGCGTTTCACTCATTGTTAGGCGCCTCTATAGATATCCTAAAATTATATATATATGTCTACTTGTACAAGTTAATGTTAATGTATGATTAAATAAAGGATTGAAGGCGTCACAGTGGATATAAGTGGAGAGGGGAACTTTTGAGTTGAACAGGAAACACGTAAATAATGAGTAGATGTACACGTCCTTTTGTGATGACTCACACACACACACACACATACACACACATACACTTGTGACACAAGAGAGGAAGTCCCTAGCCAGATAAATGATTCAACAGCTATTTGAGGAAAAATATTATCCATTACCGCAATCAAAGAGGTAATGTTTTCACCCTTTTTGTTTGGAGAAAGCATCTAGGCCCTGATTAGACCCCATCAACTTTTGATACAGATTCAAATAAAGGTAAAGATTTTTTTCTCACTTTACTGCCTTTTTCGACATTTCAGTTATTTTCTCAAGGATTAATGCACAGATTTTGATGAAAAAAAACAGGTGCATTTCGGTGGCTGGTGGTAAGTGGGTAAAAAACGGGAACTGTTGGTCCTTAGCGGAGGCATGAACTCACTGGGTACCATTCTAGTTAAATGTATTGTTTAGTCTATAAAAAGATTCCAAGTATTCAAGGTAAAGTCTTTAAATTTCAGTCAAAAACAAAGACATATTGAATTAACAAAGATACTGTAAAAATCTGCCATTTTATTCTTGACAAATGTTATAGCAAAGTTTGATAAACTTAGCAGTTTATTCACACCATTTAAATGTTGTGAGACAGGCAGAAAACAAAGGCATTTGTATTCCATAGTGGAGTACTTTCAAGTAGAAATCCTTGGTTCATGAACTTAAAAAAACACACAACCGTGCCGTTAGCTCTGGGGGCATTGACACAGATCTGGTCTGACACAGAAACACAAAAGGTACACAGAAAACTCTGAGGGGAGAAAAAGGAAAACACTGAAGAGAAATACATGCCGACACATTCTCAACATGAATCTATCCTGAGAGGTTGCAGCTCGTGTCGTGTGACTGCGAAGAACAGGTAGAGAGAGTAAGTAGCATATGAGAGATAAGAATCGAAGCTGACAGCTACTCCACCTTAAACAAATCGTGACCAAACTCTGGACGGTCAGTCACGGCCTCAAACCCATTCACACATGTTCTCGATCTCTGTCGCACAGCTATTCTTCGGATCATTAGTCTCCTGTGGCAGGTGACTGATAAACACAGTCGGACACAATGGACAGCCCAGAGAAGTACACTTGTTTTTTTCCATTTCAAAGGTAAAACATGTCCCTGGGCCCCTCACTGAGGTTAAGGGTAGAAGAGGAGATGTGAGTGGATACAGATGGCAGAGGGGCTGCAGCCCCATGGGTGGTCAGACAAAAAGACTCTTAAGGCGAACTCAAAGAGCCAGAAGGCACACAACAGAACAATATTAGAGTCAATGGTACTTTTTTAAAGTTTCTGTTTCTGGAATCAAGAACTACACCAACTGGAAGATAAAACTTTCTGTTGCCCCGATTTGACACAGGTTGAAATCCTTCCCATTAAAGACGGGTAAATAGTTTAAATTTCAAGCTTCCACTACGGGCTAATGTAACACTTTGAATCACAAAAGTGACTTAATGTTCTTAAGTTAAGTTAATCTTAAGTTTGTGCATAAGATCACAGTTACCTATGTTTTATTACGAATTACATTTGCAGTGATTACATCTCCCCACTGGCTTTAAAGTGGTTAAGAAGTTTAACCTCAACTGTAATATAAGGGGTTAAAGAAGATTGTAGGTGATTCTAACCCAGCCTGACATCTACTGCTGCAAGGCTTCAGACACAGCAGCTGTTGGAGGGGGGGGGTACTGTGCCACATAATATCACCAGACCACAAGTAGCAGCAGGTGTGGCCAAGGCCAGAGTAATACTACTACACAAAAGACGAGGGGGGGGGGGCTTTTTTAAATTTGAATATAGCCTTGACAGTGAGACAACTGTGAAGAGGTTTCCTAGTGGCCATACGCGAAGAAGAGAAAGGGGTTTAGTGGAGAAAAGACAAAAGGTTTAATGTTCCTTAATTCTATCCATGGCTTGGGTAGTGTTGCTTTGATACAGATTTGGCTGCCGTCTTTATACCAGTATAGAATTAATTAACATTATCTTGCCACACTAGCTTCTACGACCTTCACCTCAACTCACTGCATCTAAGCCAGTGAGTCGATGCGGGTGTCTGCCACCCATTTATGCTAAAACAAAGAACATTTGCATAGCAAGAAAAGGTAGATGAAGAGCAGGGGAGTGCTACAAAAGGTAAGAGTAAAATATGTAGCAGCTGTTGGGAAAAAGTATTATTTCATAGTTTAGAGCGGGAGTCTAAGAGAATACTGTGGTCTGCAAACAGGGCTGAAGTCACAAAGAGCCTCACCTGAAATACATGCCCTTCATTGTCCTTAGGATCAAAAGAAGGCAGCTATGGAAGCACATGTATGTAAAGAAATAGTTCACATTCTAACTGCTGAGAGAAAACACTGGATGTACAGTGTGAGCTACTGAGGTGCCAACATTTCCCCCAAAACAAGATGCTGTTGCAGCTGTTGTGAGAAAGTGGAGCAAATGGCTCACAGAGCGGGCTGACGGTGAAGTGTGATGAGCACTGAATCATGAATGGATCTTTTTATTTTCTATACTTTATTACTTATTCATTCATTTATATAATTTAGTTTTTGTGAGTACATAGACTTCAACTATCATTCTGTTTTACAATCCTGATAATTAAATTGAATCTTGACTTTTGTGTTTGTGTTGTTTCAGTAATACAACATGTAAAGATGTGAAGTATATTCAAAGTATGACAAAAAAATAAATACTTTAAAGGACAACTTGTTTCATGCCAGAAACAGAAGAGGAGCCAGGTTTATGCAACACTTGGCTAACTGTTGTGATAACAGCTGCTGAAGCGAAGCATCTCTGCCTGCTCCTGCATGTCACCTGATCCTTCAACAAACCTTCCCGCTGTTGTCTCCTCTCTTTTGGGTGAGTGTGTGTTCCTCACATATGTCTGATTTCTTGCCCAGATCAAGTGTCCTTGGTGACAAAGAGCAGAGCCACGTCTGGCACACTGACCGCGACCAACGCTAACATAAACAATTACATTTGACAATTAGCCGCTGAAGCTAATTAAGAGCTTAGAGCAGACAGATAAATGTGTTGAAGGGGTGTTAAATGCGTTCAGGTAAATATCAGTAAGCAGTGTTTAAGCTACTATGAACAGAGGCAACCATTTGTCCTTCTCCTGACCCACATCTTATCTGGAGGCCATACAGAAGCTGAGTGTGTAAACAGACAGAAACACATATACATAATGTGGACCTTCAAGAAAGCCACAGAAAAGTAGTTCAGGAACAGCAGAAAAACTTATTTCTTAATGTTTTTCAGAGTGAATAAAGTTGTGTGAGTGAGAATTTTAATTCAATTTTCAACCCAGATATACTAGATTTTAGACCAACAACTTCCTCAACATAAAACAGATTTTTAACACCACTTCAATTCAACCACTGACCATTCATTCATTTAATGGATTAAATTGAGAGACCAACTGGAATCACAGCACTTTAAATAAATACGAATCATGTAAGAGCAGATGCTTCCTGAAGCCTCATTCACAAAAAACACACAATTACCATTCCTGGACTCAAGCTTAGTGAAACATACCATGCTATCCAGTTACACCAGTATCTGACGAGCAGGTATGACACCTTTGTAAAACCCAACCCATAGTTTACTTTATGCTGATTCACTGCATTGGTGAGCAATCCCCACGTGCAACATGTCACTTTACTGACATCACGCTTCAATTCTCCAAACAGAGATAACAAAAGATAAGATCCGAGCATTATACAGCCATGATAGCCTCTAGAGCAGCATTAGTGCCTGAAAACACCTATAAAGTATCTTGTTGTCATCTTCATACTCATTACAGGACGATTAAGTGATTGTAAATGACAGGTGACAAGGTTGAAGTGGGCACCGACCTCTTTTCTCCTCCAGATCCTGGAGGAACTGCCTGTAGGCAGCCGTGGAGCTCATCCCTCCCTCCCACAGAAAAGAGAAAGAGATAGGGGGGACGGAGAAATGGCAAACAGACAGAAATAATTGAAAGAAGAAGTGGGTAAGTACAGGAAGCTGGTGAGAAACGGTGGCAAAAAGGAGGGGAAAGGTGATCTTAACACCTCGAGGAAATGAATAATGAGAGGTGTTAAGAAAAGGTGAGTGAAAACAGAGCAGAAGAGGAGTAAAGAATGGAGGAGGAGGGAGAGTCTGGAGGCTGCAGTTGATCTGTGTGGATCGCAGGTTCCTGGCTGTCAAAGAAGGGCCATCCTTAATCACGTAGATAATCCCTCATCTCTTACTCGCTTCTTTTCTTCTTCTACCAGTCTTGTCTTCTCTCTGCCGAGTGTGTCCGTAGCTGGTTGCGGTGGCTACGAGTGTGTTAGCAGCTCTAAGCCGGATAGAGGAACTGGACTTTGACCACAAGGCGGGTGATGTCACTGCCAGAGCCAGAAACATGTGTTTCACTTGCGTCTAGAGCGACAGTGTGTGTGTGTGTGTGTGTGAGAAGGAAATTAGAAAAAAAGGGGGCGTGTTTATATTACTCAGCTCCATGTGCTTTTTTTTTCACAGCAGCGTGGTATGTTGAAGCTGGATTTTATGCATGAATGTTTGACAGTCACACATTTGTCATTCAGTCAGCCTCACATTGTCTTCATGTATGTGTGTGTGCGTGTGTGTGCGCGCGTATGTGTGTGTGTGTGTGTGTGTGTGTGTGTGTGTGTGTGTGTGTGAGTGTGTGAGACTGTCAGCTGCCTGTTGGATCAGCATGCTGGAGCAGATTACAGAGAAGCAGACGTGAAGGGGGCTCACTAACACCCACTTTCTTTTTTTATTTCTAATTTTACGGCACAGTCTGGCTCTCCCTATCATCGCAGGCATGTCAATCTACTGATGTCAATATTTGAGCTGACAGTACGCCTCTGCACTCGTCTGTCACAAAGCCAAACTGTCTCTACTGTAAGTTGGGGGACTGAGCCAAAAATACTGATAAAAAGGCGCATCAGAATTTAACAAACACAAGTAATTAATTGATCCTTCAGCACTAGCGAGACTGCTTTAAACATTAGAAAACAATAATAAAGAAGGATCAACGCATTACTCTTCACCCTCTTTCTATCCATGTCTTATCAGCTCTTTCCACTCTCTCTTTTATTCTAACTCATGAGAAGGTAAACACCACACAGTAAATAATTACCTGGGTTTTAACATGTAACAGAAACAAACACACACACAGACACAGACACACACACAAGCAGCAAGCAGGGCAGATTAGGCCGGATGAGGTCTAGTGCCATGGCAACCAGCAGGTTGACTGTAAATACTTGTAATAGCTTCCTTGACTTCAGCACCTCAGGACCACTTGTCAGAAGTATAAGTGTATGTTATGGCAGAAATGCAGTGGCATTGAACGTCTCTATCCACATAAGTGTATTTACATCAGGAGTGCAATGATGGTGAAAGGATCTGGAGATGTAAACTGACGACTGCTCAAGTTCACATCAGGAAACTGTGGCTAAAAGCTGAGAGACAAAAAGAAGAAACTAGAAATAGCGGGAAATCGACAAAAATAGTACTGAAACTATTTGCCAATTGTGCTGCCAAGACACAATTAATGAATCATGCTGGATAATAGGAGTAGTAATCATTTATCATTATACATTTTGCACGTTGGAGCTCAAATGCTGTTGCTTGCATGAGCATTTTTCTTCATTTTTCCCTGTTAAATAAAACAACACACCTGTGTTTTCATAGCTGCTGGTCGGACGACATCAAATTATCGTATTATTTTTACGGACAAAGTCAGCAATTTCTCAACAATCCATACATTTCACTGCTTTAGTTTTCTGTTGCATTCAACTGCAGTGCGATGTACAAGAAGAAGTGATTAAAATAGATCTGAAATGCTCTATAAAGGCCAAGCCTGACAGGAATCGACTGGTTCTGAATAGAAGGTCCTTCTCTCACTCTCAGATGCAACAAACACACTTTTACACCCAAACACAATCTGTCACACATCCAAACATTTCTCAGTATTGGACACAAACCTAGAAAATCTGGCTAAGAATCTCATTGGTTTCTAACAGTTGTGCGATCAAAAGAGCCCAAAGCATTTGTTTAACTATGACTGATCAATAGGAGGACAGATACACCAAGTGTTGTGTGTGTTGTGTGTGTGTTTTCCAGGGGGATTTGAGATGACCTCAGATAATAGTCTGACCCACAAAGTTCAAAGGGCAAAAGCTGCCAATTTGCCTCCATTAGTTTGTTTCCTCACTCATCAATGACATCGTAGAGGAAGGAAAAGCACCGAGGGGGATTTGAACCGACACAATTGGACACACAAGGACATTAAAGTTAATATTGTGTGTTTTTTCTCATTGAATGCTTCCAACGTGCAAAAAAATATGAAAACAGACTCCATAAAAACTACATGTATGCAAAATCTTCCACAACAGATGAAAACACCCTCCACCCACACACCTCTCAGAAAGCTGAGCTGACAAAGACGCGGTGCAGTTCAAAGCCATCACGCTCTATTCAAAAACTCTTTTTGAGTTGAGAAATCCTGACGGAAAAAAAAAAGTTGAAAACTGTTCAGCGATCCTGAACGCTCCCCTGGGAGTCTCCTCTTTCACATGACCCTGTCAACAGCAGCCCACTTCATCAAAGGCAACCCTGGACACACTGCACACACACACAGAGAAACACTGATTCACACACACCCTTGCTCAGGCAGTCACACACACCGGGCTGGAGGATGGTGGTGGTGTGACTGGTAACCATAGCGACAGGACAGCAGCTAGCTGCCGGTGTGTTTTTGCCACCTTTTATACACGTTCCTCTGCGTGAAAAGAGCCAGGGCCTAGCAACACACTGTAAACTGGTCCGGAGGTGTTAAAAGTTAACTTTACAATAACTTTACCAAAACAGAGTGGAAGTACATCGGCAAATATTTGACTGAGAAACAAACAGCAGCAAGCGTGTGGAGAAAGCAAACATCCAAACAGAGAAAACACAACATCAGAGGTAAACTCCTGTTGTCCATGTGGATCATCATCCCAGCCAACAGTTCTCCTCTGCACTTTACTCAAGAGGCCAGAAATTCTTGGCCACTAAATACAGGTTTAGATCCATGGATAAAAAGGGAACAATAGAAGCTGGGAAGCTGATTTTTCCATACGAAATAAAGGAGGAACCTTGGCACCCTCACACAGCCACTTGTTTCAGCGAATAGTAACAGTAAGTGAGTGGTAGAAAAAGATGTATTTACCTTTGTTGAAGGAAGTCAGCACAAACAGCAGCAGCAACATGGAAGAGAAAACAGAAAAAGACCGGCTGGTTAGATTGATGATCTTTCAAAAACATAACGTGAGCCTCAGACTCAGTCTTATATAACAGTTAAATATAAACTTTTATGTTACTTCAAAAAAGTAAATTCAAGTTCCACTTTTCACAGCTTTTGCATGAGCTTTCACCCACATCTAATGGAATAAAAGCGTATGTAACACAGCACTTTTTGGAGCAACACATGGCCAAACACATACAAGCAGTGAATGGAAACTGATGACAGGATTTTGATTCAATAGAAGTGTTATAGAGTATCACTGCACTCAGCCTCAGTTACTTTTCACTGTTTAGTATTCAGTCACTTTGTGCTATAGGAGAAACTCTGAGGAGTTGGAGTGTAGGGGGTATTACAGAACATGATTGGACATTGATTGTTTTGTGTGAGTCCTCTGATGTGTATCTGTGTTAGTTCATCTGATGCTGAGCGTGTCTATTGTAGGAGGGTTTTTTTTTTTTTTGCAGAATGTGTCTTTCAGTCAATGTGTGTCAATATGCGTGTGCTTCAGCATTGGTTTTTCCTATGCATGTCTGCTGTAAGTGTGTGCGTTTGCATGTACGATACACATTCTCTAAAATGCCAACCAGCTTTTGTTTCAGCAGCTGAAGTGAAACCATGTGCGGCTTTAATCAAAGCTGGTGCTCAGTCAGCTCAGTCAGGAGGCTGATGTGGCACACACAAACGCACGACCACACACACGCACACACACACACACACACACACACACTCCAAATGCCATTTCAGTTTGTAAGATGAATGATTCTCACTTTATTCAGCTGAACCTGCAGCAATGCATAAACCAATGCAGAGCCACATACATGCTTCACAATGTGTCAAATCAAAGCAATTTAATTTCCTGCATTTTTTTTTTGCATACACAAGCAAATGTTTTAGTATTCAGATTGTGAACAGTTTCAGCTGGTTTGGCATTATAAAGTAGCACCTGCAGAAATGTAATTTATACCATCTTAAGTGGAACACCATTTCTCAATAATCAGACATAACTGGTCAAATGAGTGATTACAACTCCCAAAAGGCTTTTTTCAGGATATGTTCATCTTTCTACTTATTGGTTGATTTTGCTCCATGCTCCATAGAAAATGCTGTGGCACTTTCTCTTCCAACACGTGTCTGAGTCTGCAGTCTGCGCTTTCTTTGATAGCCTAGATCAGGAGGAACTGCAGCAGTGTTTCACATCTTTTGATGTGTTTGAGAGCAACACAAATTGCCTCTCTGGGGGAAGTGACGTCCAAAGTGTGGATTTGGAGAGGAGACAAGAGAAGTAACAAGAAAATCAACTGCCATGTTGGAAGGAAGGATAAACAGACAGTGTGATGTGTGGAGAGGGTTAGGAGGTGAAACAACTTTGGGCCTCTGATAGCTGGGAGTGTACAGAGGCACATAAAACAAAGGAGTATTCATCGGGGGAAAGAGACATACACAATATTTAAGTCTGAAGGTGAGGATATTTTATATACCAAGAGAACTAGCCAGTGATTTCTTTTGCTCTATATATCTCATGTTTTCAGAAAATGGAGGGGGGAGGGAGGAAAAAAGGCAGCAGATTTCTGAAGATGCATGTAGGTCAATTGGAGCAGACATAGTGTGTACAGGAGGACGAGTTTGACCTCTTAAAATGCACAGAGAAAAGACAGCAGCTACGAATGACTTAACGCAAAACATAATGTGGAGTTCAGCTACTTAAATCAGATCTGAAAGCTACAATAAGGCCAAAGCTTAACCAGACACCGCAATCATACATATCAAAACCTTTTTAAAACAAAAATACTGGCAATAAAGGTATATCCAAAGGAAAATGGGCAGTGTGAGTACAGTACAGCTGGAATTCAAAGGATAAAGAAGACTTCGAATTTGTATCTGCTTTATGTGTATCTGTATGAAGGAGGGGTTGAGACTCAGAGGAGTGTTTATACTGTGTACAGTTGTGTTGGATTAAAACAAGAATATGGGAGTAGTTGTACATTTCACTTAGTATCTATGCTAGTGTTTGAGTCGACCTGCCGAGCGAGTGCAGATGGAAAATAGCGAGTACAAAGTAATCTCCTCTCTTTCTTTGAGATGAGATGATCCCTGACAAATATTTAAAATGTGGATTTAAAAATCTGTGATACATTCAATGACAGCAGAAAGGTGAGGTAGATCTAACACAACACACCACTGCATACACCCACAGACATACACATACTTAGTGGTTCCTCTGCAAGCCTTTTAAACTACAATCTTTTGAGGGCAATTTAGACAAGAACCTCTGGTTCATTCATGTATGAACTGGCTCCTTTGCTGACTCTCCCTCTCTCACTCTCTCTTTCTGTGTGTGAGCGTGTTTCCAGGCTGTGTCACCTGATTTGTCAAATCATAACAGGCAGAAGATAAAAGTTATTCCCAGCCATGCGTAGCACTTATGACCAAAGGAAACTATAATACCGTCTTATTAAATTCAGATTATTCTCTCATCACCTTCTCTATTTAATTCTGGGACTGACATCTTACATAATATTGCCTGTGTGAATGTTGTAAATCTCTACTCATTTGCTGATGCAAGACCAATTTGGTAGGTTTGTATGAAACCCTGCTATGTGAGAAGCTGTTGGTAATAAATATTCATGATCTCGGGGTGTGCTGCACGAAAAGCGTCACCGCTATTTTGACGCAGAAGAACACATCAGTTCCTTGTTGCATCACAGATTCTTAGATCCCACGTATTAACATCTGTGGGGCAAATTTTATTCTTGTTTCTCCTCAAAAAATATTTCGAGGACAGGGGGGAGGAGCAGAACGTAGAAAGGAAAAAGGGGATTTGTTTTTCAATTCTGTCTGCATCTGTGAAAGTTCTTTCTTGGGGGAGTAAATGAGGCAAGGAGACGGGGATGAGCAGACAGAACTGTAGTGATAAAAGAAAGAAAGAGTGCAGTGGATAAGTAACTGAGGACCCCGTGACAGATGGAAAGATAGATATGAGAAAGCCAGGTGATGCAGAGAGAAGGAAAAAAGTAAGTGGGGGAAAAACAGGCAGCCAGACCCAAACACACACACACACACACACGCACACACACACACAGAGGAGGTAAACACTGAGATTAACTCTCACAATGGTAAGGAGGAGTCATAAAGGAGGAATGCAGCCTTCTTCTCTGTGACCATCCTAATAGTTTGTGTGTAATCGTGGTTTAACATTTTAGTCCAAAACAGCAGTTTGCCCCTTTTAACATGGTATACATACATAAAAGTGACATATTCAAAAATGCACTGATATGTCTGGTATTTTCTCAAGTTTCATGCACTGAACAGACCTAGTCTAGATAAACAGATCTGATGATGCCCTCTAATCACTCAATCATTTGTAATGTTGCTAGATATGATGTCTGGAATTACACAATAAGCAAATACATGTAGCCACTAATTCAGATGAAGCTATGCTCAAAAGGTACGTTTGTGTGCATCTTAAACCCTACACACAGATTTTCTTAAATGTGCTTGAACCTTGCATTGATGGGGAGGGTCAAAACACACTCACACACACACACACACACACACACAGGCAAGGAAGAGTTAGAGCATGATAACCCAGACATCCAGCACAGGCCTCAACAAGTCCACCCACAAACCATTAAATGAGCCCTGACATGAGAGCAGCTGCAGGCTTGAACAAATCTATGTTTTAGTGATGAGCTGTGACGTTTTCATGGACTAAATGTCTGTTTGACTCCTTCAGCTGCTCCTACATGTGATTGTGTGAAATTTCCATATTGCTCCTCTGAGTTGTCTGAATTTATTTAATCACTCAGAATAATCAGTGTTGAGTCTTACTGTGTTAACTCGCCCAATGCTCCTCTAAATACAGTCCAGAGGAGGGGGGAAATCTGATGGAGGAACATTTTGTACATGGCCAATTACCTGCAGTCAAAGGTTTCCGTCATTTCTATGTAGCCATTAACTGAGGCTGGCAGCTTGCCACTGTTGTTTCATTTTAACAATGACAATGGAGACCGGAAGGGAGAGTGGATGAAAGCAGAATGCAATATTTGGCCAGTGGAAGGGTTAATGTGAGTGATCCTCATTTGTTCCGTTTCCAGCACCTAACCCTAACAGAACAAAAGACTACCTGGCATGAGTAGCAAGCCAAAATGGCTAATTAAGTGAAGAGGAGAGCGCCACAGAGGCTCAGTTTCACAAACATATTTCATGACAAACCACAAAACAAAAGGGCTGCGGAAATATACTCCATAAAGGTAATCAAACTGACCACAGACAGAGAGAGGATGCTGCTTCAGAGCCAGAATATTGCATTTTGAATTAATAAACTTTATCGGCAATCAGAGTATCGGCCCCAATAATCAATCTATCTAAAATGTTCAGTTTTATATCTACAGCTGTCTGCTTCCTTCTAATAATATAATGTTGATATATGCTAACTTATGTATATATATTATGTAAGTTTGTAATAACAGCACCGTAATATTGTTGTAGAGTTAGCTGTGTGTAATGCAGCTGTGCAGACAGGCAGACCAGAGGTGGGCGGCAGAGTAGAGTTGGCTCTATAATAAATCTGGTGAAAAGCACACACATACACACATGTGGGTCTGAGAGAAGAGAAGGTGGGCGTAAGTTAAAATGGAGTTGATAATATGGATAAGAGACGGAGAGAGTGGGAATGAATGAGTGGGCAGGATGAGTGGGAGGGAAAAGCAATGACAGAGAGAGATGCCGTCAGAACGATGGAGCGAATGAGTGAGAAGCTAATGGAGGGCAAAAGAAAGAAAATAAAGACAGAAAGAAAATAAGCAATAAATAAAAGACAGACTTATAGACATGAAGACATGACAGACATGAATGGAATAATGCAGAAATAAAAGTACACAAATCTGCGTACACACACACACACACACACACACACACACACACACACACACACACACACACACACACACACACACACACACACACACACACACACACACACACACACACACACACACACACACACACACACACTTAAACACCTGTCTAATGTACATTGTTGGAGTGCCCCACTACAGATTGAATTTCACAGTTGTTTGAGAGACATGGAGACAGACAGGACGAACTTATCCTTCACTCACACACTTTAACACAGTCAGATCTAGTTATAGTAGTAGGCCTATGCGCGTCATATAACTCATAATAGCATTTTGCCGACACTACACAGCTACCTTCACAATGTCAGATTCTCTTTCTGATAAGCGTTAATAGAGAGCTGCATGTTGCTACGAGATCACTATCGCCGTTACAAAACACAGTGATGACTCTTTCAACAAGATACAAGTCAGGATTCTGCAGATGCACACAGTGAGATATACTGAGCTAAATAAGAACCAAATTGCACTTGAATACATTAACTTACGCAGATCCTCTTATCTAACGCAAACTGCAGTAACACTTGTATTCCCCCAGTGAGAGATAAACTTTCCACTGAGGCTTTTTCAGACTCCAGGCACAACTAAGATGCTGATAAGTCCATTTTTTTTTACCACATGTGAATAAGCTTCATCTTTTTGTACATAAAAGTATTGCTATTAGTTATATTATGTTGTCAATTAATCCACACTGAATTATAATATGGTAAGAGCAAGCTGTCGTTGCTCAGAGGTCATGTGTCTGACATTAAGTACAGTAAGTGTGCATTAGTGGATGAGAGGATGATTGCGACAGTAAGTGAGAGACATATGTGTTTTTAATGGGGCCCCCACAAGTCCAGTAAGTTGAAAGACTAACCTGCCTCTAATGACACTCTTGTCTCAGGGAGATCCCGAGCTGTGAGAGCAGAGTGTTATTAAATATTCATATTTATGAGAGACAGGACCGACCTCAAAGAAGCATGGTCAGCACAAAATGATCGACGAGGGGAATCGTGATGTACGTTCTCATGTTGCATTATGTGAGGTCATCCTGAAGAAAAAAAAGGCAGCTGCTATTTCAACCCAAACTCCATGGAAGGAATCAATGTTTAAAGGAAATCACATCAAGACATAAAGAAATCCCCCTCGCCCTGCCGTGGTAAAGAAATAGGGAAACAGTAAAAAAAAAACAGTTTCAGTGTTTCCCTGAAACCATCACTGATGTACTAACTCTTACTTGAATGAAAGTGACCAGGAAAATCCCCTAAATCCCATCATCTTGAACGATAAGCCAAAACATTTTATCAACAACAAGTTATGATTTCATACAATGTACTATTTGATTTTGAAAGATGTTTAATTCACCGGCTATAAAGGCTGAAAAAGATCTATGATGAGGTGTCTCAACCTATCACTGTCAGCCTTTGTGATTGTCACAGACTATTATCTAGGATTTGTACAGCCAATGTCAGTGATAAATCAAAGTGCACGCACCTTGTTAGGGCCCTAAAAATGACTTTGGTTTTTACAGTATTAGACGTCAGGAATTACTGTAGGAGGGTTTAGAAGGAACAAAGTACTCTTGAGATAATGGACCGAGTGGAGTTGTGCAGACACATTGCCAGAAGTAAATGAAAGACTTGGAAGAGCTTGAACGAACACAACTGTAGTTATTCATCAGTTATGATCAAAGGAACCACTAAAGAGCTACAAAGTGCACTTTAAACAGCAGCGGAACAGGAGCTGCTGAAAAGTATAAACACACTCTGACAAAATGTCAAAGAAAAACACTTCACATTTCTGAACTAAAACTGACCCGACATGATGCTGAAGACATGGTCAGCTTTTACGAAAAATAGCTTAATGAATGCCCAAAAGAAACTGGTCAAGCTTAAATGGGATTTCTGCAACATGAATACACTCGCAGAGCCCGTCAGCTAGTGGTCAGCTGGAAGGCCTTCATTTCATTAGTGAGTGTAATTAATAACCACTCATTTAAAGGCCTTACTATGCAGCTGGAGGGATAGAAGGGAGGAAGAGGAGAGGCAGAGAGGACACAAGGATTAGAGAGTGGGGGAGAAGAGTAGGGATGGAGGGAAGCTAGATAAAATTAGCAACCACATCAGCAACACTCGTGAAATGAAACCGATTTTGTAAAGCAATTTCTTGCAGCTTCTTGACATTGTGTCTTACTTTTTACCTCCTTTCGTCTCTTCAACTGTCACATGAAATGTATAATACAATTGGTCTCTTGTTCCAGAAGCCATCATTTGATTTGGGAAATTAGAGCAGTCACGCCCAGGAAAGAAAGCGAACATTTATCTTGTACTGGCCGACATTCAACATTTTCACTATTCCACTGCCAAATGCAGGACTTCCTCACAACAGAGGATTCTCGAAGGATGATAAAGACTCTAAGAAGATTGGATTACCAGCCACCAAGAGATATGTGTCCATACTTGGTTGGTAGTTACCTCCCACCCTGATCACACCCTGCAGTAGAGTATAAGTTCAGTGCATAATGGTGCTGGCATCTCTTTGTTGAGCTTGGAAGTCCCCTCTGTCAGTCGGTACATTAAGAAGCAGCTATTTCCAGAGTGTGAGCAAGAAGAAACTGTGTCATTTGCTCAGTCTGAATTCACAGAACTGGCAACATGGTGACACTAATCCAACACTTGATCTTTCTGACAAGTTTATTTATGTCTCAGTCTCTCTGTTTCTATTCAATAAAAATAACTCCAAAAATTCACTTGATAATTTCTGAAAAGATCTCCATTTCTGTTTCAGATCCTCTTCATGCGAGGTGAGTATCAGCAGTCGTCCACACCCTGCAATGTGACAGCAGTCAGCCCTAACGCACAAAATTCAAATACTGATATGACTGCACCCAGCAGACCCCCGACACACCCTGTGACCACAAACAGCTGGGGAATACAGGAGGGTGGGAGGATGTCAGCAGAGCGGAGGGCGTCAACAGCCAGACAGTTAGAGTGTGCATGTAAGTATTGGAATTCGGAGGAGCCAGAAAATTGTTGTCAGATAACTTCACACACTCAAAATTTATGTGATTTAAATGCACACATGCTGCTGCTCAGGGGACAGTTTCAAATTTCATTTGAGGTTCATCACTTCCTGTGGTCGGAGACATCAGTGACATGCTTTCCTGAACTGTAAAAAGGGTGACTCATCACAGATCAGATGTCTGAAGTAAAGGCTGTCATTTCTCATTTTGGTCAAATGGAGAAAAGAGAATAAGTGGAGGTGTAAACGAGTAGATGTATGTTTGGAAGCAGAAAAATTTGGTAGGGAAACTCCCGGCAGGAATATCGCACACTGGGTGTGCCAAGAGAGACAGGTGGGCTTCAAGAGACAGCAACAGCTGGGAAACATATGATATCACATTCATCTCACACCCTCGTCATCAATCATTCACTGCATCCATCGTCATGTCTACCGGCCAATGCTCATGGACGTATTCGGGATGGGTAGGGCATTCGTCAGTTGTTCTGCTGGCTCGTATCCAGGCGTGAGGAAGAATTTAGGCTCATCACACACCTGTTGAAACCTCTCCGACTTAAGCTGTCCGCTGTCTCTTAACATATCTGGACAAGTCGTCATCACTCCTTTAAGCACAAGGAAGCTTTTCATTCCCATCATCTGGCAATAAGCCAAATTGATGGCGTTAAGCAATCATCGCTATTCATGTTCCAATTACAAGTCTGATTTTATAATACGTATCCATTCATATGGGAGGGAGAAAATGGTGAGCAAGAAAGCTTATTCAGGATGTGCAGCCACATCACAATATCCTGTATATATTCAAAGATGCAACTGATTTACATTATAAGAAGTATACAGAAGGATCTGCTCGACCAATGCTAGGGACTAAAAATCAGAATATGTTTACAATTTTTTATTAATCGAATTTATATCTTGTGAGTACACAAACCTTACGGACAAAGAAGACTAAATTGCTGCAGCGCTCGTCTAAAAGCGGCCTTTTACACTTCGGGGTTTGGAATAGTCACTTTATGTGCAATATCCTGCTTTCCATGTAATTTTTTCACTGTACAGCACGCAGAAGAATATGCACTTTCAGCAGGGGCCACTATTAATACACTGTATGTAGCATACAGGAAATTGTGCTCATATGCCGAGCGCCTCGGGAGGCATTTGATAGCTTTTTTTTCAGCATTCAGAGTGCAAAAGGAATTTGAGTCTACAAGGAGACCAAATAAGAGAAAGTAGCCTCTGGAGCTACACAACTACATTCCACCATGTGAAGTAACCACTAACAGTGAAACCGCCACTTAATCCACAACAACGAGCAACAATACCATGCTACTGTAATAACTAGTATGAGAAAGTCATTACAGTAGGCTAATCGCTGCGTAAGCATGCCTGTAAGGTAGCCAAGTTTTTGAGCAAGTCATGAGGGATGATTTCACTCTCAGACATAACAGAGGCGACGGCTGGAGGAGAAGGCTACATATGGCTGCAAAACGGATGGTACAAAAATAGGCCTTTGTTCAACTTCTCGCTCGCTGCCTGTGCCCTTCCTGCTCTCTACCTCCCCTCTCGGATCTGCTCCTCCCTGTCTCTCAACGTTCTCCCTCTTCCATTTGGTTTATTTCTTCTTCTCCTTATTCATATTTCTCTTCCGCTACCTCTCCACCCCTCCTTCTGTCGGTAACATCTTTCTCTCAGTCTCTCTCTTTTTCCCAAATCATTTTTCAGTTCTGTCTTGCTGCTTCTGCGTCCCGTTCCTCCAGGTCTTCTCTCATTCCAGTTCTTCACACGTTTTTTCCCCAGATCACAAGTTTATAAACATTAAAGGCTAAAACGATTAGATTATCTATGGCCAGGCTGCATTCCTCTACACTACTTTCTCCTTCTGTCAGCAGCTCTCTTTACACAAACGTTTACCCTCACTACACCTTCCTGCATTCCTGTAGTAACTCCGACGCACAACCTATTCTTCTGGCTGATCTAAATCTTTAAAAATAAATACAACTGACAATTCTCTCTTTGTGAAATCCATCTCTTTCATAACAAATGTCAAGCTCTTTAATGAAGAATGCTGCAGAATGCCACATGTCAGATTAGACAAAATTTAGCCAAGGAATCATCATCTATAATTCTAATGATTGCAATCCTATCTGACTCTGTCAAGTTGGGTAATTTCTGCATCTCTGACAAATAATCTTAACACACACACACACACACACACACACACACACACACACACACACACACACCCACACACACCCACACACACACACACACACACACACACACACACACACACACACACACACACACACACACACACACACACACACACACACACACACACACACTTGACCGTTGTGTATTCTCCTGCCTTCCAATCATGATTGATGTGGAGAACTTTTCAGCAATCACACTAATTCTGCAACATTTGTGGACCTTTGGCACATCCTGGGCCTACGTGCACACAGTGCAGCAGAAATGCTCTTTTTTCCCCAGCTTCAGACATGGTGAAGTGTGCATTGTGTAACTCTAATGGACCTGTTCCTACTTTGGAACAAATTCTTAATGCCAAGAGACATTCAGGCATCAGCTGAAGTGGGACCCCAACGTTTCCCACAGCGAAAGAATTTATTTAGTGCCTGGATTGGGGGGGTTCCTGCAAACAGCATTCAGCATCAATAGTTGTGAAGAAAACAGCGATGAATTCTCAAGCTTACACAGGATTGCATATAAATGCGCCATTCTGGCAAACCTTGCAATCTTTCAATCTCTCCCATTCCGCTTCTTTTCCCAGAAGGATGAATAATACATGCAAAATATGTGGAGACCGCATCTATTTGAGTCTGCCGCTCATAATTTCTGTCAGAAAGACATGAATCTTATCACGTTGTAATCATCTACTACAATTAGGCTCTTGAGTAAAAATCTAATTACAGGACTTCCTCAGGTGGAGATGATCTTTTCAGAATAGTGTGTGAGTAGGATTGGATTTCTGCACGTGATGAATTCAGAGCATGGTGTCATGACGCAAACACCTTGTTTTAGCCTGCTATTGGCCGGGCGGTCAGCACTTGCATCAGCAGCTGTGTGTCCTGTGACACAGCACTTTTACATGACATTCAGCTGCCCAATGCTAGAAGGTAAGCTGGGAAGTGAAGGGCGTATTAAAAAAAAAAAGTTACAAAAAAGTTACTTTGGGGGAATTTCCTGTTTTCTCCAGAGGCAAAGAATCAGGAAAAGCAAAACAGGACAGAAATAGTTTCCTGACCTCCACCAGGGGGCTGAGTTCAGAGAGGAGAGGAAAAGGGGAGAGAGAGGGAAGGAGGAGAAGGGAGGGAATGAGAGAGGTTTGAAAGAGAGGAAGGGGCAGACTCAAAAGTTTAAGTTGAAGAGAGGCAAACTTGCAGGAGTAAGAGTGATTAAAAGTGAGTGATAAAACCCAAGTGACAGGATATGTGAGAGCAGCCTTGTCTCCTGCGTCAGAGATAAAGATTTCATTCATTCGCCTCACACAAACACCACCACTCTGTGCCCTCCTCTCCCCTCCTCCTCTTCCCTCTGTTCCTTTCTCTTGGCCTTTGTTGCTCCTACCTCCCCTCCTCCCCCTTCTCTCTCCTTCCCTGTCTCTCTCTCTTTTGCCCTGCTTCTCATTCCCTATTGATGTGAACAAAGTGAAAGGGAAATCGCCTGGTGCAGGGCTGTGATCTAGCTCTGCTCACACCCACCCACTCCACAGTGCTTAGAGGGAGCCAGCAGAGGGAGAACCACGCTGGAGCCAGAATGCAGACCAGTTTCAACCCTTCAGAGATCTGAGGGGGGTGAACCCCTGCAGCACTACTGGTAGCTGCAGCAAATGCAACCCGGACCAGTGGAGGTTCTGAGTGGCAGAACTGGGTCTCTGGAGGGGTGATTTCATCGGCTATCGTCACAAACGTCACGCTGACCAGTTTCTCGATCTGCGATCAAGGGATTGTTGCGACCACGGAGCCCAGAGCAGGCATGCTCACTCATCCCTAGAAGCTGGAGGAGTCCAGTGGAGCAAAAATACTTCACTGTCGGCAGGAAAAAGACACAGATGCAGGAAACGATAGCAAACAATCCAGTCACAATGTGTAAAATATGATCTACTGTTTACAATTAGTTTGGATTAGACCAGTGAGCTGAAGCAATGAACCTGACACTCGAAAGAACCTGCTCTCTCACTGAAGACTGGACTATGATTATATGCATATATGTGGGTGTGACAGCAGGACGGCAGGGCGAGATGGAAAATGTCCTTCAACTGGAGAACTCATGTTCAAGCTTCTGATTCATCGAACTGATGCCTTGTTGAAATGTCCTCCAGCGAGCCACTGAATCTCTTCCAGCTGTTCTGCAGCTGAGCCTGACCTCTGACATTTCCATAGTGTGCAAAAGACAAGCGAGTTCCATAAACCAGATCAGATTGCAGTCATGCATTGATATAAATAGTTTTTTTCTGGCATCCATATGGAAAGTGTCTGTAATATATCCATGTCATGGTAGTAATATGAAAGCAGGGCATTCATGAAGTCACACTGTCTGATGACCTGTTTGTTGGCCTGACAAGTTCTGATTTAGTCTTCAGATCAGACACTCAAATTCATTATTGAAGCCTATCCTGACAATGTGAGGGCAGGAATGTGTATAAACCACACCATAACATTTTACTGCACGTATTAGCACTGTAAAACAAGAGCTCTTTTTGAGGAAGTAATTGTGACATTTTCAAAATATTGATCTAGGAATGTCATAATAGCTCTTGTAACTCATCTGTTAGAGGTTCTGTGTAATATGCTGCCCTAAAAAGGCTGTTTATGAGTCACAATTTATGGCTTTTATTGCCTTAGAGTCATAAAAATGGTTTAGATTTTATATCAACACAAATCTTTTTTTTTTATGAAATGACATTTTACTTTGTTAGCTATGTGTCTGTATCAATTGACTCTTAGCAGTACTGCTTCTGTCTTTCCCATAATGCATGTGAAGTCTCCTACAGGCGTTTCACAAAGCAGGCAGATGGAGGGAAGGGCGGCCCTAATTAGGAACAAACAGCCTTTTCTCTTTTGCTTGACAAAAATAGACCTTGTGCATATTTCTCCCAAAATAAACCTCAACACCACAGCATGGGTGGTGTGTCAAATAGCAACCTTTTCAGCAGTAGAACAAACGTTTACTTTAACTGCGTTAAAAAGACAGACTTTAAGTTGGATGACAGGCTATCAAACCATGAGTGACTGAAGTTTCCTGGTATCACGAGATCCAACACTTAGTCCAGACCAATTACACACTATCAAGCTAGTTATCAATATTTACTTAACCCAAAGGGGAAGCTGTTAAAAGTCTACAGTTAGTAATGATAGCATGATGCCAACCACGGAGAGAAATGGGGTGTGTAAATATGCTATAGAACATTTTGGAAGGGAAAAGTGAGAGAGATGACTCTGCAGGGAAATAACAGAGGTGGGAGTGAGTAATGACTGAAGAGGTGAAGAGATTCAGAGAGAGCATCATATAATCCTGAAGGAGTTTTCGCCACGTCACCAAGCACAGTTACACACAACTTTCAAATACTGAGATGACCACATTTTACCGACACACGTTGTTGCACTGATGCTAGACAACTACACTACACCGACACACACATACACACACGGAATGGTCAGACTTACACTTTAAAGCCGGACTATGCAACAGCAGTTTCCAGACCAGATTCCTTCGCCGTTTTCTAGCTTTGCACCAGTTTTGTGCATACGCTTTGCGCTGCAGGGCTCCCCCTACAGCTTTGGCGCAGATACACTGTCGAAAAGACTTGTTGACGAGCCTCCCCCGCCCACCTAGCTGCTACTACGTTACCATGTGCATCTGTTTTCTAAGAAGCCGGCCGGCTAAACAGCGAGTCACGTCTGGCACTTAATGCACTTCGTGCTCTGTGTTCAGCCGGACATATCGCAAGATACAGGCGACAAACCATGCGACATTCAAAGACCGAACTAGATATCTAAATACCAACAAGAACCTGGATTCAGAACGCAAACAAACGTGTTTGGTAGCAAGTGACTGCTACGCTAAACACCCGCTAACTATCGAGCGAGCCATCAAGAAACCAAGCTAAACACATGCAGGGCTCACAGTAAAACAGTCAAGCAATAACGTTGTTCAAAAGACTATCAAGTCACGTTGCAAAGACAAAGTTCATCCACTCACAATTTCAACAGCAACACGGCCAAGTCGGCGCCTGTTTTGGACTCCTCAAAAGCTCGTCCTATGTTTACTCGTGTCTGGTCTCTTTTTTTTGTCAAGCTTCTTTTTCTTCTTCTTCTGTTCCTCCGACTGTGGCTTCTTGGGTCTCTTTATAGTCGACTGATACATGAGGAATACAACAATTGCCTTGCAACTGGCAGTTTATATCTACCCGGTTCCATGTTTGGGGGTGTGTTTGCCGTAAAGCAGTTTCGAAACTACAATCTGACTACATTTTCGAGGGACGGCGGGATACTTCCGCCGGCTTACTTCCGGATTGACTTCGGACCGGTGGCAGCAAGTTGCATGTTCCGTTTCTCCGCCCAGAAGCGCTAGGGGGAGTCGTAGCAATGACCAAACGACCCAGAAAGTGTCAAAGAACATTCAGAATGACTTTCAGCCTGCATAGTTAGGGTAATTTTTGCTAATATTGTTGCATAGTGCCCCTTTAACCAGAGTTATCTGATGCTCCAAGGAACATTTCCTTAGAAAAAGTTTTTATCACACTCTTCCCCTCAGGACAGCACTTAAACCCTCCTCAGTTTAGTGCAGGACAAACTCAAACATCGTTCACACTCTGACTCGGCCTGAGGCAGCAAAACAGCATTGAGAATGCTATTTAAAGCTTTGTGTTAGATAACAAAAGTTATTTCTTCAGGTTTTTTTTTGTTTGTTTTTTTTTAAAATGGCACAGTTCAAGGAATTCATTAAATGGGATTCAATGTGTCCAAATCAAAAGAAAGCTTCCTTCATATCAACATTTACATCAAGATATGTCCTCCCCCTCTCTGTGTCTGAGTTAGACATAAAAAGCCTTGACTACCTGCTGTCTCACGGTAAAGAACAGTGCAGTCTAAGTGCCCGAGAGGTAAATGTAAAGCAGATATGGAAGCTCTATTTACATATCATGTTATCAGATCACCAGGCTGCATAACATGCTGTTATTATTTGACAAGCAGGTAGACAAGTGAGCAGCTGCTAAGGAGACAGATTGACAGACAGACAAGGCTGTGGACAGACAGGTAGGCTAATATCCTCACAGCCTCAAACATGTAGCCTGTGACTGTGTGTTTTACATTGGAGGACCTTGGTATGTGCTCTACAAAAGCAGACATGCCCAATCTGTTAGAACACATGCAAACTGTGGAGGGACGTGCCACAACTGGACCCAGGCTATCAGAGGATGTCTGATGATACTGCTGCAGGTAAAAGCAGGTGGCAGCAATGGAGTGCACCAACACAACATAATTCTGTACTTGAGAGGACTCGCCAACATGTTTTTTTCAGGGCCAGTACTGATACTGAATATAAGTAATCAAGTAGACTAATAGCTGATATTTTGAACAGAATATCATAGAGAGTAACCAGCGATGGAATGTATTGCAAGTTTTATTCAACTATAATTTTGTGGCACTTTACTTTAGTATTTTGAATTTCTGCTACTTTATATGGTCACTCAACTGCATTTACTTTGCAGATTCAGATTATCCAGCTGTATCATGCTGTTACTTGTGACGTGTAACCAATCAGATATGTTTGCAGATGAGACATCTAGACAAGAGTAGTGACTACAAACAGAGAGAGGACGCTACATCACAGCCAGAAGCACATTTGTAAATTATTATATTCTATGGGCAATCTGACACAAAAACGCTGTGAATACCGATCATCTGAGAAGTGGCCCCAATTGGCCAGACAAATATTCAGGCTATCTGAGTCTCACTGGCATAATGAAACCACGAGCCCTTAACCTTCGCCTTACTGTAAAATAAACTCTTACCTTAACTCTAAAACAGCATGTTGAAGAAGTGAGGACTTTCTGTTTCCAAAAATGTTTTCACAAAGTTCTAAAACTCACATTTGTTCCAAAGAACACAAACTGAAGCACACAAACACCTCACCAAGACAACAATTGTTCGTAGAATCAAATTTTAGTATCACACATTTTTACTGAAATAAATTGTTTAAATTTTGCTGTATTAGTCTTTGATCTGTCACGGTTACCATGACAGTAAACATTGAAATTATTTGTGTCTTTCGTTTCTCATCTTGAGATAGGCAGTGGTTTAAGGTTTTCAGAATTAGTGACAGTCTGCTAGCTGGCACGCAACTCTGGGGGAAAAACCTGACACCAATTACACGAATCACAACTGACGACTTTCTGATGAAACAGAAACCGCCGGCACTGAAAATGTCATGCAATATCTTTACCCAACAGCCTATTGATGCCACCCGAGTACACATGGACTGCATCTATGGATGAATAAACATTACAGCCTCCAACATGTGAGCACCCATTCACCCACGGAGTGACCTGATTTCAGAGAACCACAAGATGTGCAGACACACACAAAAAGGGGGACAGTCGGTGCTTACGACCGTGCTAATTCAATATTCATATCTTTATTTAAAAATACCCACACTTTCAGAAAACAGAGGGTAGAGGGTGACTGCCACCTGGCTCCTGAAAAGCAAACAGCAAATGAACTGGCATTCATTTAAAAAACAAACCAACACAGAAAAATACTTCAATTAGAATTAGAATTAGAATTAGTTTAATTTAGCAAATACGTGATATGTGGTGATTGGTGTGACAGGCATGTGGATTAACAAGGAAAAAACTGAGTAGATCCTTTTTAAAAAACGTGTCCATATTTTACAATGTATGCTTTTTTTCCCCCCCATCATCTGATCCGAACAGTAAAGAGTCAACTCTTTACAGTTACATTCTTGGCGCTCTAAGTCTGGTCTGATCCTGATCCATCTCGCACGACTGCATCTTCCTTTGTCTCTTGTAGACAACATGCAAAATTAATCACTACAGTACAATAAGGTCAACTGCAGATGCACCTGACAGAATAGAGCTTTTAACATCCGGTCATGTTAACCAGCTCAGTGATACAAATACATGTCCTCTCACCAAGGTTTTACTTAAAGTCTTCCTAGATTCTTTTCTCTATTCTAACTTGGGTAATGCAGGTAGTGGCTGAAATGTCTACACAAATTAATACCGATCCAACAGCATAAATAGCCAAAAGAGATCCCAGAAATTGCAGTGTTGATAAACAGGTATAGCACTTATTATTGGGGACAGGGTTCATGTTCTGTATCTTTAAAATATGTACAATTAGGTCAGTTTAAGTGCTATGATTTCCCAAACAGAGACACATATTGCTCTACAGTAAATCACTTATTACAGTAGAGAAGGGGTCTTTTTTTTTTTTACTTATTTCTCCTTATGAAAATAATATCTTAAGGTATACACAAAGAAAAGGCAGAGTCAGCAGATGTTTCAAAAGAAGCTGATGACTGATAGACGCTGCAGTCAGCTCCAGCTTCCAGAAAGCAGAGCTACATCATCATACCAACAAGCCTGCTTTCCAGGGGAAGACAGGAAAAGTAGGTCAAAGTTAAAGAGAATGAAATAGATGTGTGTATGATATAGAAAAGACAAAAAAAAAACCAGAAGGGGTCAGAGAAGCACAGTAATATTAACCACAAGAAAATGGGAAAGCATTTTGTGCTGTGTAATTGATGCTGCGGTGCACAGTCTAGATGGAACAATAAGCAAGATGAACAGTAGGTAGATTTCTGTCCAATTTTGATGATTATTTTTGATGGAATAATCTAAAATCTGAACTGCCACTTGATTTAATTAAACTCATTGTGCACAATGTTATAGGAAGGAATACATATGTCAGCACACCAGGGAAAACTAACACAGGCCTAAGACAGGGAACATGAGCTCCAGCCAGCAGAAAGACAGAGCAGGGGTCTGTGTCAGGACTGCTGGAGTCTACAAACATTAAGCCTAAATGAGAAACAGAACCAGAGCTCTAGGCAGACCAGCTGTAGATCCAATAGTTTGGAAAAGATCGTGTGCTTGAATGCATTATTAAATTCCTAAACCATACGGTTACAAATATCCATGCATGAACTGACATGTGATAAAAATATTTTAACATGATGGTAGAATCTGTCCAAATTCATTTAGGGGCTTGTTTTGAGTCAGAAGAACTCAGGTTAGAGTTGAAGGTGTAAGAGGTTTAGATGGTGGTAAGACATTTACAGAGTTAGGGTGACTTAATGTCTTCACAAGCT
Organism: Diplodus puntazzo; assembly: GCA_963678695.2. Classification (NCBI taxonomy): domain Eukaryota; kingdom Metazoa; phylum Chordata; class Actinopteri; order Spariformes; family Sparidae; genus Diplodus; species Diplodus puntazzo. The sequence continues at coordinate 5,635,186 of OZ023169.1, forward strand.
GTATTAAACTATATTTGTAAGTAAATGTGTGTGTCTTTTCCCACCCTACCCTAAACTTATTAAGTAGGCTGCCTCTTTAAGAACAGTAGAAGAAAACGGTCCCAACTTCCTCTCTCCTCCCTCCATCATGTTTGTTATTTCAGGAATGTTCAGCAGCCTCACTCTCACTCTGTTCTGCTGTGTCACTGCTGGCTGCCCCACACACTAGAGCTGCAATGATTGGCCGATATATCGATTGATCAGTCTAAAGAAATTAATTGCTAACTGTAACTGCTAAAGATGTCAAACAATTGCTTCTCGAATCTGAGGATTTTCTGCTTTTATTTGTCATTCACCATAACAAATGCGGCATCTTATGTTTTGGACTTTGGGTTCCGGGAAATTACGATGTGCATTTTTCACAATTACATTGAATTTTTGCGGACTAAACGATTACAACACACAGGAATTTTTCCCAAACATGCTCACAAGTTTCCCACAGACTGTCAGGAATTTAAAAGTGTGTCATATGAGTGTGTACATTTACACTACAACAGACATCATGACATAAGTATTTGCTCTCTCCCAGAGGAAGTGGCCTCTCAAGCTCTAAAGCACACACACACACACACACACACTGCCAGAGCAGCCCTCAGCTGTAATGTAAAGCAGACAGGTGATAACAGTTGTCTCCTCAGGGTGTAATTCACTGACAATGAGAGCCATAACACTCATCTGTCCCTCATCCTGTTATACTGGTAAAACTTGAAAATATTAAACCGCTATCAAATGTGGTTCATTTAATTGTCATGAGCTTAAGTCACAACCAACAGGATTGTAATATCTTTGTAATCATGGTGAACTGATTAAAACTCATTCTTTAATAAGCTAGTATTCCTTCAATTAGCAGTCTCATTTCCCTCGTCCTTTTCAGTTACCTAAGGCAACTTCGTCGTACCAACAAAACATTTGCAGTTTGAGTTTCTCATTGACGGTGCAACAGTTTAACTTACTTCAAAAAATCTGATCATAAAGTTGCAAAATAGCTTTAATTTAGTTTACAATAGTAAAAATCAAGTGCTACTTACTGAAGCCAAACCTAAACTTGGTTTTAGGGGTCAATGCCAATATTAATATTAGGAAATCAAAAAATTCTGATAGATATATCAGCCAACATACACATTATCTGCAATGCTCCTCAGATATGTAGTGGAAACAGGATATTTTACAGTTTAATAACAAACTCAGTGCATTGAAACAGTAATCCTCACTGGCAACTAAATAATTTTAAATCACCCAAGATTCATTTACTGCATTAAAGTCTCTCTTATAAGCAAAAACAAGAAAGACAAAGAAAAGGGTTAAATATCGGCACATATTTGACAACAGTGATATCTGTGATAGGCCTATATCATATAATGGTCGGACTCTTCTACATGCTTCATTTTCCCATTAGTGCATGAAAACGTATGTACAACTGACTTATAATGTTCACTTCTGTTCTGACTCTCGGATCCATCTCCCCCCTCCCCCTCCTCGGAATCGCCTTCACACCTCTAAGAGCTGGTCTTCATCATCCCTCACTGCCTCCACCCTATCTATCTATCTATCCATCCATCCATCTATCCATCCATCCATCATCCATCCATCCCCCTCCAGGAATGTTATTGTCCGAGTTAACGCTTGGATTAAAATAAAAAGAGGAGAAGAGGCAGAGTGAGGGAACGTCAGACTACGATTGAGGGAGGGAGGGAGGGATAAGGATTAGTAAAAAAGGGGTGACAGACGGGAAATCCGGGGGAGCAGCTAACGTGGAGGAGTGCAGGAGAGGAGCACCCTCCCTCCCCCCGCCCTTCTTTTATAAACCCTTCTTCTCTGAATGGTGATATGTTTTGTAATGCCATATTAGATCATGCTACAGACCAAGTTATAAAATAAAGTCAGAGTTTGTGTTATAAGACCAAACCAATACAACAATATCTAATTCATGTTCTAAATGTAATTTCAATTTTCCTCTGCGCTTTCCTCTTCAATATCTTTCCTTCTATGGAGACTGCTCAGTTTTCTGAATCAGCCCTCTGGCTTCATATCCATACATGAACATCTTTGAGACATAGCTGGCATAGCTGAGATTACCGTTACCCTGGCAAACACTGGAAAATACAGAAATACAGCAGAAAAATCATCAACAATGAGATTTTTTTTAATAATAATAACTCTACAATGTCAGGAAAATAATAATACATGGGTATTAAGGATAAAGATTCCCTGGCTGGCTCTCAAACAGTCGGGGTCTCCAGCCTCGCAGACCACAGAGCTCTGTGGGTGAAGTCTGGTGATTAAAGGGTGCAAAGACCCTCTGACAGATGGAGCAGGTCACGGAGAGTGGGACGTGCCAGGTCTCACACACACCACACACACACACACTCGCACACCACACTGACATACATAACAGCACAAAGCAATGTGTGCATTTACACACATAATCACAGGGCTAATGTATATCCCTCTACTTATGGATACAGGCTTGTGCACACATACACACACGTATGTGAGCATGTGGCCACATGAAAAACGGGTGACCATGGCCAAGATTATCAGTGAGCAAGGACAATGGCAGTGTTTAAATGCAGACACACACCCCTAGCTAGTCTGAGTGTGTACAGCTCATTAGACAAGACTGACCTGTCACTCAATGTATTGAAATGTTTCCTTTAAAACACACAAACAGTGTACGTATTATTACCTACAACAGTGAAGTGTCCCACTGCCATCCATCTTAATGTTTGTCCTGCTGGTTGACTCATTCAACAAACGATTCCAGGCTAATCGGTCTTGCTGAATCCTCAGACACGATTACTATCACATAGTCAAATCTGCATCATTTATATGGCATTTAAACTTGCAATGTGCCATTTACAAAGCATCTTATTTACTTAATTTGGCCTGAATCTTTTCAAAGAGGTGAGGATATTAAGATAGAGGGTGTTATATGTTGTTCAGATTGTACTACCCTTTATGGAAATGTGTGAATTAGGCTGGTGTAAATAAAACTGACTTGATTTGACCAATTGGATATCAGCTCAAAAGACGGGCTGTATATGGAAAATGAAAGAAGATGGCTCTATCAGTTGAAATTTTCATGTACTGTAACCATTAATACATTCATGTAACCTCCTCTCATTTTCACTGCTCGCACTCAACAACAGTCCAGAACAGTCATGCAAAAATCCACTTCCTCGCTGATTTCGACAACTTCTATTCAAGTCCAATTCTATTCTATTGGATTAATTAGCTGTTAGCCCGATGAACCTGAAATTGTTCAAGCCTCTTTCCTGACATCTCATCTCTTTGATGTGCCTATTGATCAGACACTGACAGGCCCTGCGGCAATCAGGACTTATCTCTGACTTCAAACTGTGCAAGATAATCTCGAGCACGCCGCACACACACACACTCAGCAGAATCAATACAGTTGTGATCTGATCTCAGACTGGATATGAATGGCAAATGAGAGCATGTCCTTAATGAGGTCAGTGTGGCCATAATGTTCTTGTGATCGATGCTAATGAAGCAAATAAAGTTCTATTAATGTGGAAATTATTAAACTGCTGATGATGTGGGTGTTCGTCGTACAAGCTTGAAAATGCTTTGCTCAAATAATCAATGGTAAATAAACGAGAATGTTTCAGATTCATCATGCTGTCTCAATAGTGATGATCCATCTACTGAATAGTGGCTGATTAGCTCACTCCAGTGCAAATGAATCAAGATGGAAAAACGAAAATACACACGCACACACACAAAACCCAAAACACTTACGCTGATAGTCAGTCCCACAAGATGGTAATTTTAGAATTTCTCAATTAGGAGCAAAGCCTGTTAAGAGAAGTAGCTGTAAGAGCTACAGGAGATTAACAGCCACTCTGACTACTGACCTAGTAAAGAGTGGAGGAAGGGATGAGAAAGGGATGATGAAATAAAAAGAAGAGCAAGAGAGAGAAAAAACGAGACCGCAACAAAGAATTGAGAATCGTAAGAGAAAAAACAAAGCTAAAATGAAGATAACTTGAAATGGGAGTGAAACAGATTCCCCTCCCCAGATAAACAGAAAACGAGTCTCCCCTCAACATTTTGATCTAGGAAATAGTAGTGCATGAATGGGTAGGAACGAATGAAAGAAGGGGAGGAGTGAAGGAGAGAACTTGAAGCAGAGTGTGTCAGGAGAATGGTATGATGAGGGTTTTATCAAGGACAGATAAAAATAAGATGATGAATCAGAAGCCTTTCAATTACAAGGCCACACAGACGGTACTGTAGGGTCAGGACGGGGACAGTCAACATTAGCACCTGGCCTAATATACAATGTCTAAAAGCATCAACAGCGTGTATTACTGCAGTGATAACCTGAGAACTATTTGTCTATTTTGAGGATCTCTGCCCACGTTGCTATTGCTATTTAAGGCTGAATTTCTAAAATGTTTCAATGTAAAAGCTCCCAATGTAGACTGTTAAAAAGGACGTTTTTTTTCTGTTTGGTAGCCATGACTCGGAGAGACCTTAAAAGGAAACACTAGTAAATATGTGAACCTTTCCTGTCACCCTGTTGTTATCCACCACACACAAAAATCCCTGATGTTCTCTGAGGAGGTGGGAGGAGGGAAAGGAGGAGGACATTACTGCTGACACAAAAAGGCAAGAGGCTTATGGAGGATTGTTGGATTTTAAAAAGGCCCTGTACTAAAAAGAAAGGCATCTAAACTACTGCAACCTTAATGCAATTGTGAGGGTGTGCAGCACAGCAGGTGCAGCGTTTTATGTCAATGGCTGAAGTGCAGAATGAAATTGAACTGTGACAACTGTGATGCCAGGAACATAACAGAAAGACTGAGCAGAGAGGTTCAAATCTCAGTCACATTTTATTCCGACACACAATCAGCTTTATATTTGTCCAGAAATCCAATCAAAGGCTACGCCTCCTACTACCCCATGATCTCAGTGCCATGCTGAATTACATAAGAACCGCAGTAAACCCCCTGTTACAGCAGCCTCTGTGGTACAGGCCCAACGCCGCAGAGATGTGAGGGAATGGACCGGACCACTTTTACGGGGGTGCTTGGTTCCTTGCCATGGCGTTGGTGTAGTAAAGTGGATGAATGGGATTAGGGCTCAGCCCCTGCTGGGGGGCTGTCTGTGTGACGTCCTGCCAGGATGGACTAGATTACCCTCACAGCCTGATTTGAATGGCAAATCCTCACACCACCGTACACACAAGAGCACGCCTGTAAACGTGCTAATACACACATTTACACTGGATGCTTGTGAAGTGTGGATTGTAAGAAATACACTGGTATAGGGCATAAAAATGGAGTAGACAAATATACATTCAACACATATTCTATTGCTGGGGCAGTAACTAGATACTATTTTTCATGACTTACTTATCAATACTTCCTTATAATAAATCATTCATCTAATTAAAAACAAGTAGTGAAAAGTGCTCATCTGAAGAAGCCAATTAACCAAGAACTGTTTTACAATAATCCAAAACTGAAAGATTATCAATTCAAAATGTTATAAATGAAGAAAAAATCCACAATAAAATGTTTTTTTTGCAAAAGCTCAGCATTTTTGATGAATGACTTAATAACTGCCAACCAAAACACTGATCCGGGGGTTTCCAACGTTATTGGCCAGTGACCTCTTAAAAAATTAGATAATTGCAACTTTTTGGTTGGTATCTCTGTTGGTTTTGATCAAGTCCACCTGAAAGTAATCATGTGATTTTTAGAGGCCTAAAGATGAAATATAATCTAGTTATTCGCAACAAAAAGCAAAGATTAGAAGGAAGCCAAAAAAGTTAATTTAATTTTGTGCAGAAAATTTGTTTTCTGCTTTCTCTTTATTACTTGTCTTGTGACCCGTTACTTTTTCCTTATGAGTACTAATTGCTTCAGCACAAATGTCAATGGCAGAATTGTGTACTAGCGTTGATGATTAGAGGATAAACCTGTTTAAACACACACACCTTCCCTGTGGTTTCTTTCTGTGTGTGTCCCTGCTAAGAAGCCCAGCTCCAGTGTGTAACCCAGTGTCCCACAGTGAGTGTGCAGTCAGCTGAGAGTCACAGGCTGAAGGAATTGGAGCAGATTAAAAGTCACCCTGCCTCTATTGCAGTCACAAGCCAGGGTCCACACTCACAGCCACTCAGCGCATCCTTTCATCTGATGGGATTTAAGAGTCAAATGCACGTCCAATTGGCTGAGACTGACAGTTCACACAGTTATTAGGGGGGCCTGGACAAAAAAGGGCATGTGTACATGGTGTGTTTCTTCTCATCTTCCTGCCTGGACACTAAAATGATGAACAAATATCAACAACTCCCTCCTCTTCTCTGTTACAAGATACTTGTCTCTGTATCAGCACAGATCTTGAATTGGTAGCAGTCAAGACAACTCATGCCATTTAGTGACCATTTTAATTCTTCATGGCATCATGAGTCTGTACACTTTAAAACGATCTTTTCAGCTGTCTGCTGAGCATCAAGTTAACATTTCCACAAAATCTAAATCAATTCTTTCTCCTGCATCAATCCATTTCCTCTCTCTCCTTGTGATTTCTCTTGCTAAAAAGTAACATTTGTTCAAACTTTTTTCATGTTTTAACAACTCACCATGACTCAAAAACTGTCAAAACTCCAACATTAGGTGACCTTGGTGTGAACAGACGTTAATACAGCTGAAGCTTCTCTTCTTGCCAAATATTATATCATCTGGTTGGCCCTTCTTTAACTGACCTTTAAAATGTGCCCTCAACTTCATCATCTTGGTTATGATCCCGTTTGTCTGTTCCTTCATTTTCTGTCCAGCCTTCAGGGTTTTTACGTGACATGTCATTTTTTCCAAATGTCTGTGCATGTCCCTGTAAAACCTGATGAGACTATGAGGTTATCAGCCATGTGGAAGACATACAGGACACTAAATTATTTATAAGATAAAGGATTGTGACTCCAATCGCTTTTCCTTTTCCTATAGCATGCATCCCTCACCCTTCAATCTCACTGGGATGCAAACTGACTGAACAGCATCCCTCTGAATGACAGGATGATTGATAGACAAGAGTAGGTATAGATTTTCTGTCTTCAACCACCAGCAGCTTCCTGCCTTCATAAGAAAATTAACAGGGAGAGCATGAAGAAGAGAAACTAAAGAGGTGAACGAGTTGAAGATTAAAAGCAACATAAAGCTAATCTATCCAGGATAATGGATGAACACGCAGAGTCGGGGAGGAATAAGAAAAAAATGAAATTAAAAGAAATCTGGAGAAATAAAAGGGAGGAGGATAAGTAATGAAGGAGAGTCAGAGAGCAAGATCAATCCTGAAGGAAAGCATTGGCATCAGCGGCTTATCCTTGCCAATGACACAGAAAAGAATACGGGCTAATCTGTGAATTTCTGAAAAGAACAAAAAATGAATTCTCATTGTGGAGGCGGGGAAATGAAAATGGGAGAGCGAGAATATAATCAGAGAGAAGATAGAGAGTGAGAGAGGATGTAGTAAACCCTGAAGATAGATGATGCCCTATAGAAGGCAGAGCTGCAAGACCAGCTGTGTGTGTGTGTGTGTGTGTGTGTGCCCCCTGCCTGCAGTGTGCAATCGATGCTCTCTGCAGACCAACCACTGTCCCCTATATTGCTTTTAGAGCAGCGTCCATGATTAATTCATTAACCGTCTCTCTCCCCTATCTTACTTTATCTTGACAGCTCGACTGCATTTTACTCCCCTCGCACCCAGCCACACACACCCACACACACACCCATACACACCCATATCCCACCACACACACAGCAGCAACAAGAAATATTCAGCAGCAGAGATGTAAAGATATGGCAACTCTATTCAACAACACTGTTTGTAAAAAGCCAGAAATATGAAAACACCTGGGATGGGTTAAAGTAACATGCATAAAAAAAGGCCAACAACAAAACTATTCAAAGCAAGTGTCTGATTAGAAGTCTGCTGAGTTTAAGCTGTTTAAAACAATATGGTTTCTTTCTGCTCCCTTTGATCACCTAAAATGTGTTTTAAAACAGCAGCTGATCTCATAATTCTGCTCTCATTCATAGATTTCATTTCTGTTTTCACAAAACTGAACGAGCAGAACATAACAATTTATTTGCAGCTTACATGTGCTATTTGTTAAGCAGGTGAAATGTAATTCATGCCCTGAGCCGGACATCAAATAACTATTTTATGACCATATCCTCGTCTGACAAAATAAACAGGTTAATGACAGCAGCTGTGCCACATAATTGTCTTTACTGACATTTCAAACAGGATAAGCGGCAACAGAAAGTTGTCTTGTTAACTTAACTGCAACATGTCCCTTAACTACATCTAATAGGACTTGTGTCTTTGTTTTTAGGGAGCTCAGTTTTACCCTTCCATCTGAAAAAGCTTTGCCAACATTATCAGATGTATCCACTCAAGCTGACATTTCTTTTCAATGCTGACTTAGTATGGATTGTTTAGAGGAAAAGATGTCTTTTTAAATGTAACCAGCTTATCTTGGATGCAGTCTGAGACTGGATGTGACTGTGGCACAGAGGTCAAAGCAACAGCAGTGTGCTCCTGCTTCTGTTTCCTGAGGAGCCTTATTATCGATTCAAGTCATGGCGCAGCTCCAGAAATCATGGGAGAGTGTGTTCACACGCATACACAGTGATTTATCCATGACATCTACTGATGTTCTTGACCTATTTTTTTTTTTTTTCCTTCAAATGAATGCACTGACACACAAACACACAGCCAGAGATTCCTCCCCCCGCTTTGCCAGCGATTACATTAAACATCCGGGATGCACCAACAGAGACGGACAAACATCACTGTGCAGGATCAGTGCGAACTGCGGGAGCTCTGACAACCGCCACGCAACACTGAAGAATAGTTGAAAAAGATGTGGGTCGACCACACAGCCTCCACTGTTACAGTCTGTCATGAATACTGGCCCTGTGTGCTGCCGACAGAAGGGAGGGGCACACACACAATCACACAAACACACACATTTATATGTTGAAGCAAATATTTCACACTCGCTGGCTGCAGCCCGCACGACCATTCAATTTTCTCCTGTGACTCAGACACACACAAACTCACATATACACAAAGAAGCTCATTGATTATTTTACTAAAAATCAGCTGGGTGCTGGTTATGTAAGAGCCCCGAGGGCTAAAGAGGGGGGAACTGCAGCAAACAGTAAGAGGGGGGTGAACAGGGGGGGAAACAGGGGGGAACAGGAAAGGAATGGGAGGAGAGACGTGACAGATTTACTGCATATGAAGATAAAATGTGGAGAATGCAACAGAGACAGAAAGCCAGAGGGAGATCATTTTGACACTGCAGTATTTTCTTATTTGCTGACACACATACAACATCTATCTATCATTATAACAGAGTTATTTTTCTATTTACATTTTGTAATTTTACTTGCACTCACTGTAAATATGAATATGAATCAAACAATCCTTCTCTGTTTGTAATTCTGTGTTACTTTAATGGAAGAAGTCTTTGAAAACCTATAAAAATGCTTATGCCTTCATTTCATACAGCTTAAATCACTGTTCTAGATGCATTTCCCCTTAGTGTTGAAATTAACTGCCTTTTATTTCATATTCTCCACTTAATTTAGCTGTTTTAATAATCTTCAAAGCATTTTAAACAGTTTCATATGTATCTTGATTTTTTTTTTTTTTCTTAAACATAGTTCTGATGTCCATTTATATGCATTAATAACGAGCAATTTGTCTCAGCAGGGTGGGGAGGCCTCTCGGCAGAGCCCCGAGCTCTAGGAGCGTTTGATTTCCCTAAAGGCTCACCCCCCTCCTTTTTCTCTCCTGCTACGCACAGCAGTTCAAGCGTTCAAGCTCGGTCAGCATTTGCTTTTCCCTGCCGCAGCTCTGACAGCATTTGGTTTTCCTGCCGACACAGTCAGGTGCTGCTGGAGAATGTGACCAAACCGGAAGCAACGGGAGAGATGGGAAATCAGGGAGGGGAGGAGGCAGGGAAAGAAGAAGGGAGGGAGAGAGAATTAGATAATGAAATAAGCAAGTGAGAATGTGAGGAAAATCCAGAGGAGATGGAGGGAGAAGGCAATAGAGGAAGAATCAATACTAAAACGGTAAAGTGGGCCATGACAGAGAACCAAGTCAGAGAAGGACAAATTAAACAGCTACTGTAATATTAGCAGTAGGGAGCGAGAATGTGATCATTAAAATTAGAGTTTCATTAAAAAACGTACTATCCAACTTATTAAAAAGGTTATTTCACTACCGCAAAGTAACAGATGATCTTCAAAGGTCCTGGATACTACTAAGGTATTCGCAATTAAAAGGTTTGACAAAGGTTTGACCAGGGTGTGATCTGGGAGAGGCAGAGAGACTGTGCTGGATGAGAAAGAGGATGAAGAAGGGGCGGAAGAGGAGATTGTGTTCTTGCGGGCAGCAATCTACTGTGAGAGGAGAGCAGAAGCAAGGGAGCTGGAAGGGGAAAACTAGGCCACGTGGAAAAATCCAGCTGTAATGATCCAAATCAGAGACCGGCCAATAGCTTGGATGTCTGCCTCACTTCTCTTGCGGTGTCTTTTTTTTTTGTCTCCTTCACACTGTAGTTACACGGTTCTGTTCTCTCTGATATTCAGTTAAGTTGTTTTTCGTCTTCTATTCTACACTCCATCCCTTCCTCTCCTGACAATACTGCTCTTCATCACTACACTTTTATCTTTCCATCTTATCTCCTCCAGTACCAGAGTTCACTTGTCCGACAACCAGTTAGGGAAGCGAAGAACCGATTTCCACACATCATCTAATCTGGCCATTTCGAGGTCTAATTTTACCTCTAATGGGGTTGCATTAGTTCAGCGTAACATTTCTCAGACAGAGGCAGAAAGACAGCAGACATAAGAGAGAGGCTGAGTTAGAGATGGCGTATTCAAAGCACCAACAGATGCACTTTAATAGGATTCATGAGGTGGTAAGGAACGTCTTTTGTATATCCATGGTGTGCGGAGAATGAGAGAGGCAGGTACAAACACACAAACACAGATCTAGAGACACAGCAAGAGCTGTCCTGCACTGGCCTGACACTTCCTGTATCCCAGGGAAATGCAGGACGTCAGCAAACACTCAGCTCAAACCCTTCCTGATGCTCTGTGCACTTCCTCTCTGCCTTGCTAGGTCACTGACCAGAGTAGAGAACTTTCAACTGTATTAGGATCACATCTTGTTATTGTTTTAAAACTTTCTGTTTTCCCAAATTGATTGTTTTTTTTTTTGAGCAATGATGACAAACTTTTTTTATAGTGTTACAGGGAAACTTAATTCACAGAATACCAGTATGCTTATTATATGTCAGTTTGCTTACACTTCCCATATTGCTGCCAGACCATGACAGAAAAATATTCTTAATATCACAATATTAATCTCAGCCATATCACCCAGCCCCAGGCACTTTATTAATCATGTGACTGCTGACTACAGCAACAGGATGCAAATGCAGGCATTTAAGCTTTAAGCATTAAATCAATAAGCAACTCTAACAATAATAGATTAATCGTTTAAGTTATTTTTCAAGCAAAAAAGACAAACACTAGTGCCTACTATCTTGGTAAATTAAGAATTGATATCATTGTTAATTCAGTATCATTGGGTTTTGGACTGTCTGACAAAGAAACACTTTCAATGTGTCACCTAGGAATCTGAGAAATCATAAAGGGTATTTTTTCACAACCATAGCTTGGCTATAATGAAGGTTATAGTTAAAAGAGTATGTGTGACCTTCTTTGGGACTGTCAAACAGTGCAGTAAAACATTAATCCTGATGGAGAGGAAAAAGCCACAGCGAATGTGTCCTTTGCTTCACTACATACCAGCTTAGAGGGTCAACACAATCAAACACACGCACAGAGGAGGACTGAGCTGCCAGACGTTGGCAGTGCCTGCACACTGATGAGTTAGAGGCGTTAAGTATACAGAGGAAACATCGTGACGCCATCTTCGGCCAAGGATCTACAAAAATGTTAACCCTGCTCACTACGCACAAGCTCGACCAATAGAACACACACACACCGGACGCAGGATGCAGACAGCTCAGGTTGCACACGAGTTCATCCAGACTGAGCGAATAGATAAGAATTAGCTAAATGAATTGAAATGGAAGAGATTTTAGATATAGAAGCTGAAATGAATATACCCTGACAAATTAGCAGTGTGTGTGTAATTGTTTGCGAAAGGTTTTATGTCTCAATACACAGCACAGACACACACATTTTCTAGTGTCTATATTTGTAAAGGGCAAAGTTATGGCTATTGGTTTCCTGAACATCTTGCTCTCCTAAACACCCCAATTGTTCCGTTTCCTTCCATGTTTCCTTACTTAAATTTAGCTCTGAGAGAATTGACGTGAACTACTGTGTACCTGTCATGTTTTAATGAACATGCAGCACATTTAAGCTGAATTTAAGCTTATGTAAATGTTCTTATACTTGTCTAAAGTAGTTACTAAGGAAAATACAGCGGAGGAGCAGAAATCTAAACTGTGTCACTTGCTAATTATGGACATACCTGTGAAAATACAATTTTCATTTGAATGTGCCCTAAACCATCTGGTTTTCCACTGACTCAGAGTGTGTGCGTGTGTTTTCTGAGTCAGGTCCCAGTGTTTTTCCATATAGACAATGTTGCTACTGCTTAGATATCCTGTCATTGTTACACAGCGGTTACACACAAGCACAAGCACACACAAACACCCTTCCACCCTTTTAAATGATTTAAACCAGATCAAATGACCCCCACTCCAGTTTCAGTCAAGTGATGCCTCAAGCGGGACGCCAAGTTCACATTTCTCCATCTTTTCTTCCTGACAACTGCTACAAGTGACTCACACACAGCTGACAGAGTAGTGAAAACTCACACACATCTACAAGATAGTGGTTTATGGGTTCAAGATGACTGCAACATTTGAAAATCGCTGCAATCCAGACCACCAGGGGAGGAGAGGAAAGGAAAGAAAAGGGAAGAATAATGTGCGAATGAATGAATGAATGACAAGGCAAACTTGATATCACCCGAGACGGTAGACATGCTATTGTCACTATGAGTCTTCAAAGAGCAAAAGGCGATTAGACAGTGACATACAGCAGCAGCACAAGTCCCATTGTTGTGTACTGACTCCAGAGGACTCAGGACAGGTCCTATAGGGTTACAGCCTCATTATAGTGCTGATGAAGAATGAGGTGTGAGTGTTATGTTGACAGAACACAGAGGTCTAAAACCTGCAGCCTTACAGGGTCAGAAAACACATGTCAATCTAAGAATATCCTACCAGCAACCACCTGGGAAAAGTTATAAGTTAGTGGGTCATTATACGGTCTCCAACTACCTGTGGGACAACTGTAGTAGACCAGAGTCTATTAACACTTGAAATAAAAGTATGTATGACAGAAAATGTATCAGCAGATCAATTTTGATCCGATTATTGATCAGTGTCTGCGTTTATGTCTGATATGCACCAAACGTTTTTCTTTAAGATCCTAATGCAAAAAAAGCTGCTGGGAGGGGCAATTTATAATCATTACATTCCTAGTTAAGTTTATTGCTTTAGTGCACTGATGTTATTTTAGAAAATAAGTCTTACTGTTCAACGGTAAAATATCCTTGACCTGAATATTCTTATTTCCAATAACCACATTTGAGGGATCATTGCAAAAAATGTGTGTATATCGTGTGTATCAGAATTCTGTACTCCTTAATATCGGTATTGGTATCGACCCCAAAAATCAGGTTCTGTCAGACATCATTTTCAATAACTGATTATCAAGCTGTAGCTTCAAAAAAAAAATCTAAAAAAAGTTGTTTTATTTCACTATTTCCAATAGTTTAAAATTGCACGTTTGCTGCTCATTAGCCAAACAATCGGAAGACTTAATCAAGGTAACTACCATCTTGTGGTGAATATTTCAGTCAATCAATAACTGATCATGAAAGAAATCAGTGGCAATAGTATCACAGCTGTAATGACTTTGGAGAGCAGAGGGAAGTTTTAACAACTAACTTGGCCTATTACAAATTTACCACAAAGACAAGAGAATACAAGTCTGTGAGGTCCTGACATTTTCATACCACATGGCATCAGAGTCTATCCTTGCATACAGTTTACCAAAGCAACTTCTTACACGCTCACTATTCGTACCAAATAAAAAGGACCAGCAGTGGGTTATCTACTAACCATCAACAGTGCCAGATTTGAAGTCGTGACCTATAATCAGTTTGGGACTTTCGGGCTGTTGTGTGTTGAGATTTCTAATAGCCCAAAAGGCCCAAGAGGCCCATGTCCAGCTCTACTCAAATCAAAGTGCTTATGTTCCCTTCCTTTAATCACCTCTCTCATGGGAAACACCACCCCTAAAGCCTTATTTATTTATCAAAGCAAAACAGTTGCTCGTAGATAAAATTTAACTTTGATTGCGATCGACAAATGGCACTTTAATGGAAAGCAATCAGTTGCCACAGGCTGAGAAATGGACTGCAGTTCAGCCTGCCTGGCTGCTGAAGTACACACACTCTTAATTTACAGTGCTCTGGAGCTCTCAAGTGTGTGTGTGTGTGTGTGTGTGTGTGTGTGTGTGTGTGTGTCTGTGTGTGTGTGTGTGTGTGTGTGTGTGTGTGTGAGAGAGTGAGGGAGAGAGAAAGGGAAAGATTTAATGGAAGTCATTTGCCTTTGAATAACTTTAACACGTTTACCACCTTTACCATTTGGATTTATTTTAACATTAAACTGGCTATTACTGCCAGACACAAAAATACAAATCCCTGTGTGTTAATATATTACAGACCTGAGCCTAACAGCATCTGTTTTACCCAGCTTGAGTTATGAGTGGAGACAAGGCCAGAAAGTCATCAAAGGAAAATTTGGCAAACTTAGTGTTACATGCTTTTTGGTTATAAATGTTACTCTCTGCTTGAAGCAAACTGCTAACCGAAGATTGAATCAACTAATATTTTGTCCGAGAACATTTTAACTCGTGCTACACAGGAGATACACAGGGGACTCTGTCTGCATATTTTGGCACAGATATATTCCAGATATGGCTGAAACTGTTCAGAGCCACGTGTTTTCACTTTCCCTCAACAGAGAACATATTTGAGGAACGGCAAATTATAGGAGCTGGACAAAATGTTGCCACTGTAGAGATGTTACAAACTGTCACTGAAATCATCTCCCGAGGGGCTTCTTCCCTCCACGGTTAAACAGGTTTGTTATACAGATATTTGATGTAGGAGGATGTCTACACCCATCTCCCCCACACACACATTTCACGGCAACAAGCTAAGTTCTAAACCCTGAGGAGTTCAGTTTCATTACAATAATCAATTATTAAAATCCACCTCCTTTTCATCAGTGCCAGCACCACAGATGTGACCCGAGTCTATTGGCTGTCAGCACCCCCATCCTCTCCCTCACACACAAACTCTCCACCCCCTCCCCGCCACAATTTCAGTAGAGGCATTCATTTTTAAAGCGCCCCTGTCACTGGGATTATAAAACAGCAAGTCTCAATGCTGGTGGTAACGCCACTGCTGCAAGGGGGGTAACAATAAGAGAGACACACACACAGAGAGAAAAAGATCTGCAATAGCCCAACAAGCACCACTCATCCTAATGCGTTTATAAACCTCATCAGAGACACTCAACCTTTCCACTGACTTGCAGAGCAGCAGCTGTGATATTTACAGGATAAACAGCAAACACAAGGCGAAACATGAGGCCATGTGGGGAACATTCCCTGGCGGGGCAGGGGGACTTCATAAAACTGCTTCCTCTGGTGTCTCAAAAGCACACAAGTGATTACAAGTGAGTCAGGGAATGCAATGTGCCCCTACCAAGTTCAATAGTGTGGCAAAGCTTCCTGCCACGCTTTGTTTATCCAAAATATCAACAATGAAACAATCCAGATTATGAAACTGGCAGACTGGCCTGGATGTCTGCCCAAGACTCAACTTACACTTTCAGACACACTCTGTGACCCACGTTTGAAGTCTGTTCATCCCATTCCTTTCATCCCCTGACAAAAAACACCAGCATTCCTATAATATTCCCACAGGGACACATAAATGTGTCCAAAAAAGGCAACAGAAAGTTAAGTCATCTCATCCTGTGACTGTTGTAAATGATCTGTTTATTTTTGTCTGGGCTTAGCTATGATACTTGACACTTCACCATGATATTTGAATGCACCCTCCGTAAAGATAAAGAGGTTCTGTACATTGTTCAGCACTTTTCCTTTTACCTTTATATCTCTCCAGCACATCCTCGTACGCCTGGGCGAATTCCTTCTCCTGTGAATGGTTTGTCGGCAGCAGACCCGGTATGAACCCGGCCATGGTGGCTCTGCAAGCCGGCTGGCGAGTGGAGAGGGGTCGGCCTGCAGAGTGCTGCAGTGACCCGGTCCGCTGCTGCGCGTCAAGCCTCCAGCTCCGGATCCTTGTTCTTGTAGGACTCCAATCCAACACCACCTCGTCTGAAACTAGTGATGCATTGGCGCACACTGAAAGCCCAGTAGCTCACTTCCAAGCAGGGTTAGATAATCCTCAGGGATACTTAAGAGAATAAAAAAAGGATAACAAAAGCGTCTAATGATGAAAATACGTTAATGACGGGTGTATCTACTTTAATGAAGGTTACATAAACGCTATCTATCCATTATCGTCGTCTGTGTACGTGTGTGTGCGGGAACACACAGTCGCATCGCTCGGTGTGCTGTCTCCGTACAGTCCCTCCTTGAATATCAGCCTCCACCCGGCGACTGGTGCTTTTTGTGCCTCCTGTGTTTGTGTGTGAGTGTGTGTGTGTGTGTGTGGGAGAGGAAGGGAGGGAGTATATCCTTCACACCACAGATGAGTGTCCGTAGAGGGGGGCAGTGTGTCTGCTTCCGTCCCCAAATCGGCGGAGCTTCAGGCGAAACCGTATCCGGACCCGGGCTTCCTATCCGAGGCTGAGTCGGCGTCCTGTGGATCTGAGGCGATCCTGCCGAGCTCCCAACATGCTTCCCAGCCGTAATGGCCGCTTCTATCCGAGGCTTTGCGGTCTCTGCCTGTGTGTGAATGTGTCTGTCTGTGTTCTCTCTCCCTCTCTCTCCCTCCTCTGCTCAGGTTTCTCGACTCGTCCTGCAGTGGCTGTCTTCCATCCCTCTCTACCGGCCACACCAGGAATCTCCGCCACAGGAATTTGAAGGGCCGGTGGGGAAGAGCTAGCTAGCTTACATGGCTGCCGGTGGAAAAATAGAGCTGGAGCTCCCCCACACGGTGGAGCACGGCTCGGTAACATGTCACCATGAAACCCCCTGGCCAGCCCAAAAAAAAATATAGGCACTTACCCAATGTAATGTCATTATTCGCCTGTAACTTGTTATATAAGAACTTAGAATATAAATAACGGTTTATATCCGTTAGCATAGCCACGAAAATAACGGTCAGAATTCACCTTCAAAGTGGAAATTCAGCATTCATCCGGCTGACTGGTGATGGAAAGAAGTCTTTTGGGTCATTTCAGCTTCTTTATACATGTTTATATTTTTTTTTAGATGAAACTAAGAGGAAAACATTCATTTAGGCGGCCTGACATAAGTTACAGATTCGTCTAAAGCACAGGTGTAGAGGGATTTGAAGGAAAATACAAAATGGCGGATGTAACGGTTAGATTTTTAAGATTTTTAAGGGAGAGGCGACTGCAACTGGAAAATAATAATAATAATAATAATAATAATAATAATAGTAACAATAATAATAATAATTGGTGGCTGTGACTTTATTATCTAACTTAGTTCATTGTGTCACCACAGACAGGTGATAAATAATAAGGGGAGAAACACAGTTGTACAGTGGTGGCTTCTATAACCACGTAACGGAATGGTTTGGTCCACTCAATCCTAATTTATTCATCAGTGTAGGGAACAAATACCGAAAAGATACTTAATACTTCAATGCAAATAATTATATTGTGTTACAATATCATTCAAACAGTGTTCTGGGGTCCTTATTTTCCTCTGAGAACAGCTTGTTTATTCAGCTATGGAAGAAATCAATATTTCTAAGTTTGTATTATTACCTCATTAATATTGTAAATATCAGAATTCTGAGTTTTAAATTCTTCTCCCAAACTACACGGTGCCCCTTTGAGTTTTACTTTATTTTATTTTATTTTATTTTATTTACATTTTGCCAATAAATTTACTTTGTATCAGTATTACAGGTTAAAAAAAAATATGTATATAACATTTACATATCCTGCATTCTGTGGGTCGAACCAATTATTGGATTCCATAATCAGCTTTTCCCCCCATCTTTTATGTTTGTAATAAATGTGATTGCTGAAGAAATAAAATAATTTAAAAAGTGAGCGACTTTGGCTCTGATGCAGCAGGCAATCTGCAACTCGTCAGAAAACTTATTAAATACATGCAGTGAATAAAAAGTACAATATTAGCCTCCAAAATGTAGTTGAGTGGCCTTATAAAGTGGCAGAAAATGGGCAATAGCTTACTCAAGTAAAGTACTGCAGCGTTAACTGTGCAGTGTACAACTGTCAAAAACAATGGCAAACCACTCAAAAATAAGAAAATGACTTTGCCTAGTACAAACAAATATGCACTGAGGTCTTTACACCTGGAGTCGGTCAAAACTGTGGCTCTATGTAAAGAAGTTTCGTCAGTGGATGAGCTGAATTAAGGGAGCGCACTGCCATCTACAGGCTACCTGAATCTATAATACAGAGAACTGTGGCAAAATAATTCAAGTGTCCTACTGGGTGAATCACAGCCATCAGCGAATAATCTCAGCATGTGATCACCCTGAGGTCAAAACGACCTAAAGCAGCCTTGTTGAAATGCTCTAGAGATTATGTCATTTAATCCCATAGAGATGTATAAAGATGACCTTAAAGTGAAGCACAGTGCAAGCATAATGTACAATTCTCTTACTGGAAAATGGAGACTACAGCGTATGAAGAACATGTTTACAGAATAGCTGTACAATCAAATGCAATTTAATAGATATTATGCCATAAATGTGACATTTATGATGCCTTTACCTGGGTAGTAGTTGTTGACTAGTTGATTAAACTACGTAATTGTCATTATTTTAAGTTGCACTATGTAGTTGCATGTTTTGTACAATAATGTGCAATAATCAAAATGCCACACAATTCAGAGGCACTTACAACACAATTTGGTTATTGAACAACTCCATTAACAGCTTCAGATGGCTCTCATAATATCTGCAATATTTGTTCAGACAGTATTTAACCTTATAGATTAAATTGTGCTACATTTTCTCACAGTTTTCTTACTTTAAGGCAGGCTGAATAGAAATTAGTTGTTAGGATCATCCATAGCCTTTGGACAGGTCTGACACTTCTTAACAAAATGTGTTACTAAATCATATAATTTAACTTGGAGGTCATGGTCGCTGCTGCTGTAAATAATCTGGTATTCGGTATATAGAATTTGCAGCATCTGTGCCTGCACACACAGATTAAGGCACAAAAACACACATTCATACATCATAACAGCTTTCCCATCACCAAGACATTAGCAGCCTCTACCGGCAAATCTGAGACGCTCTGCCGCACAAGACAGGACATTTGTCGGGGTAACAGATGGAGGAATATGTTCCACTGTGTTTATGTTCTATAAATAAAAGAGGTATCATTTTACAGAAGAATCAGAGCTTGTTTGCTACAACAGGAAGCAATAGGATTACGGGAAAAGTGGTTCCAATTATAACTGTAGTGAGTACTAAAGATATGTCTTAGATTCCTCCAGCCATGTTGCAAGTGATGTCATGTTTTTACAATAATTATTACTACTAATTAAGCATCCAAGGACAAATGAGCGAGAATAACTCCATGTAGATATTCTTTCCTGTCCCTCCTCTCTCTCCTCCTGTCTGCTATGATTTCTAATGTCCTCTTTGTGTCTCCTCACCCTGAGTCACCCCTCTTTGCAGGACTCACAGCACATCAGCCACACTCCAGTGGAAATACAAACAGACATCTTGGAGGTCCAAATTGGCCACACACACACATTCACGCTCACATATACACACAGGGTCTAATTACAGTAAAAATTGTGCGTGTGTGGCGGGGAGGTCAGAATGAAAGTAAAAGAGACCAGCGGATATACTGTCGTCCATCTGTAGCCTACAGACAGCAACACAGTCATACGAACAAGATGAAGGTTGGTGCGACCCTGCTAACAAGGCCCCAGCAACATTTAAAGTCCAGTACACAGCACTCTATATAAACATGCATCATAAGAGGGAGTCAAGGCCGGTTCTAACACATCACTCAGTGGTTCTCATGACAAACAAAGAAAGATCCTCCTGTTAAAAAGGAGTCTGACACATTACAACCCCGCCTAGTGGTGGACCATGGAAAATACAGTGAATCTTGGTCTGACTGACTGTAAAAACATTCTCTCATTAGTGTGTTTTCTTTCTCCTGACGTGTATTAATAGTAAATAAACAATAATACAACTAGTGAAGCGTGTGCATGTGTGTTGCCGTTCAAAATAAAGAACGCAGACAGAACGTTGAGTCATCTCGTCTCCGTCTGTCACTCCCACCGTTTCTTCAGCAGTGTGTGTCCCTCTGTTTGTGTATACACATGCAGTATATGTGTGAGTGTGTGTTGCTGTGCTGTCACGCAGAGTCCAGCTGCCCAGTAATGAATGTGCTCTCTGAGCCAAAGGGACATGCAGTCCTCAACACATCAGCATGACACCCGCCTCAGCAGCAGCTCCGCCATGTCGTCTGACGTCAGTTTAATAACAGCAGAACTCTGCTCACACTGCCCCCGAAAACACCCAGTGTTTGACATCTGAACTAATATCTGACCCTCTCTGGAAGCACATCTAGAAAATACCAACAATGAAAAGTGTTTCTTATGTTAAACAATGTGATGTGATTATCCACATCAGCAGCTCAGTGCCCCAAATAACCAGGAATAAGCAGGAGTTGAATGAGATTATTGCCGAACGTGTGTGACTTGGATTAATGTTTTATGTGGCAATAAAATGTTTAATTTCTGACTTTCTAATTCAATTTTCAGAAATGACTGTAAACTCAATTGAAGAGCCGGAGATGATTCGTTATCAGAGAATTATCAACATAACCTTTCATCCCTTATAAATTATCTAGCTATAAAGTTTTATCACTCCTTGTATGCCGAAACAAATACACACACAAACAGTAATATACAGTCACACATCTTTGTTTCAGCTCATGAATGGAGAAAAGTCTGTCTCATTAGTGACGACAAATGCTTGTGTCATGATCCACAATAAAAACAAGATTCACAAATGTGCGGACAATTTTGAAAACTGTCACAAAAACTCTACATTTTCTAATTCACGTTAAAAGAGCATCCAAGTTTTTCCACCCCCTGTTAACCATCGAAGACCCAGACAGCCGGCAGCAGCTAAAAATCAGTCAATTCAATTTTAAATACCAACAACAGCCTCAGATTAATGCGTGTATGAAGTCCAGGATTCATTCAGGAATGCAGAGAATCTTCATGCCAATAAACCAACATGTAAACAAAGTCAGAGGTGTTTCAGCGGGGAGCATCGAACAGCCATTATGAGCAGCCTCCTCATTAACACTGAATGGAGTGCGTTCACAATGCAACTGTAGAGCCTGAAGCACGAGTTTCTGATTTGGGATCAGTACTTTTGAATTTGACTCAAAGACTTAATCTCCTTTGGTTTATCCTTCAAGTTAAAAAAAAAAAAAGAAAAACGAAAATAGGAAATGTGATTTAGATTATATCAACTCATCTCTTACCAAAAGAGTCTTGTGATAACGCCTGATTTGTTTTCATAAAACCGCGTTTACATGTGAACATTTTAACTTTTTTAAAGTGCATTTATTTCATTTTTAAGTCAAAATAACAAGAACAAAAAAAATGACACTTTACATGTATGTGTTTGTGTTTTACAGCTTAAAGGGCCATTCCACATATTTTACAGCATGTGAAAACAACTGCATGTCTCCTCTCGCTCTTATAAACACCATCAGTAATAAGTTGCAGATTTATAGTTAATTGATCTGCTTTATTAGCTATTTATCAAGCAATTGTAAAGATTTATAAGAACCAGTTAAAACCTTACAATAAACAGTTGCTTAATAAATGGTTTATATGTCTTTTGCTTTGTATGTTAATAGTGACATAACTATTCAATAAAGTTTAATTGACTATAAATTTGGCTATCATAAATGTCGACGAGACATTCCTGAGGTGCATTATGGGATATGGAGGATCCAGCAGTTTTGGGGCTGTGACTGAAGATACGTCAGCCTCTCCAATCTTGACTTTTCTTTTAAAAAGTTTGTCTCTTTGAAGTCCCCAAACTTTATGGAAGCAAATCAAAGAATCCCATGTGTTTGAACTCCTCTCTGAACATCCTGACAAGTTTTTAATTATTTGCTGGTTATCTTGTTAAAGTATTAAATATAACTGACTTATAACTGAAGACTGTGAGCTTTAAAAACACTCCTCCCTCCGTCCAACTGAATCTTCCTTCCACTCTTATTTAAACTTCCCTCAGGATCTCTTTCTCTCCCTCCCTCCCTCCCTCTCTCCACACACTGTCTCACCGTCAGTTTGTCTCTCTCAGAGCTTTTCTTTTATGGTCTTTCATTCTGTCTCTTCCTCTTTTTACAGATCACATCTCTAAATCTTTCGTTGCTGTTTTGCTCTCTCTCTTACTTTTTCTTTCACTGTTTTCCCAGCAGGGCAGAGTTTCACTTTGTGTTTCTTTTTCATTCCTCCTCTCCACTCTTTCTTTCTCTTCAGTTTTCAGTGCTTGGTTAATCCCTCTTTCTGCTAATCGTTCTCCTTCTCTTTCTGTTCTGTGACCTCCTTCACCCGTCTTTAATTGAAAGTCATCTCTCTCCCTCCTCTTTGAACCTTGCCCTCTTCTACCTCCTCCCCCTCTTTTTCTGCAGCTCTCAGTCTAGCCTCTCTTCATTACCTTTAACGCTGACTCGATCATTTGTTCCTCTCTCTCTCTCTCTCGTCTTTTACAAACTCCCTCTTCTTTTCTCTCGCTCCAAATTAAAATTCTGACACTCGCTCTCGTCCACTATTTGTTTTGCCCTCCTTTTATATCCAGTGTCAGTCTCTCTCACCCCCGTCGCCATTGCTTTCTCCTCGCCTTTTATAACCATGGAAACAGAGGAGACCACGTCGGCATGGCAACAAGGGGAACAGCCTGGGCTTTTGGACTGAGGCGCCCTCTCAGCTGCCTGTAGTGAAAAGAAATTGTTGGAGGGAGCTGCAGCAGGCGGGACAGTGGACGGCTAAGTTACATGCAGGCAGAGACGTCGGGGTCCTGATGTTCACGTGAAAAGATTACACACACACAGATATGGATATGGTGCATCACACACTCTTTGTTATGTCTCATTGTGAGTTTTTTTTTTGTTCATGTTTTGCAGTGAAAAGGATTCTTAAAATATTCTTTCACTCTTCGCAATCTGAGGTATAATGTTTACTCCCTCCTTTTATGCTGAAAGAAATTAACACTAGACAGTCAAACAAGTTTTAGAAGACTGTCAACAAATGCTTGTTTCAGCAACAAGAGTCACCAATTTTCTCAGACAATTTTGTGGCACATTTTCTAAACCCACAATAAAAGAGCATCCAAGATTTCCACCACCAATTAACCGCCAAAGACCTAGAAAGCCAGCACCAGCTGAAAATATTGAAAAAATATCTGTCATAGTCTCTGATGGTTAAGCGATGCATGAATTTGTTGATTGGAAGCTGTGAAAAAAGATTCTAAGTCCAATACATTCAAAACACTGCCATCTGTTCAAGTTGGGTTGTACTTGTTGTTATATTCATGCACAAATCGCTCGGTATGTGTATATAAATTAAGAAAATACTTTTGTAAACACCCTAAATTACTCCTAAATCATCATACACGTCCATCGTGACGCACACATTTGTCACCAGTATCGACTCTAATATCTCTCCGTACAACTGGTGTATGCTCTCACTTCAAGTCGTTGAATTGCAGAGAGACTCTCGTTTACGTCAACAGAGAAACCAGCAGCTGTTGGGAGGTTTCATTGAAATTCATGCTCAGCAGGCTGGCCGAGCGGTCCGGAGAGGCTGTACAACAGAGTCCAGTCAGGACAGCAGCGTCTCTCTCTTTATCCTCTCCAGAGTCAATTCAAAACTCCACAAAGATTCTCGTGTCTGCTCGCTCTCTCTTTCCATTACATCTGCCACAACTGTCTCCTGTACTGTAGGAAAACAACTCTCCCCTCCTTTTACATTTATTCAAGCACGTTCTCTGCACTCCTTGTAATCTTCCCAATCAAGAAGACAACTCTGTAACTGGACTTTGAACCAAGCAGCCTATTTGGTCCAAGCAGCCTAATGTATTCCCTTCTCCACATTCCAGCTTCTGTCTGAATGGAAATTGAGGTCAATGTAAACACATAGTGCACATTATGTAAAATGTAATATCATCACAATAGCCTTCGCGCCTGATTGAGCACCGGACTGACGTGCCTGGGAACTACTGGATGTTACCAGAAACACGAGCTGAGCATGAATCAACTCACTGAGCTTACGGAGCAGATTTGGAAGCATGGCTGCAACAGAGAGACTTCTGCTTTGTTTTACTGCTTTAAAGTCCACATAGAAAGTCATGTGTCACAGTCAGAACACAGAATATGTACAGCGCCACAACAACAGCTGAACTCAGACACACAACTTTTGTTTTGAGGAATAGTTCCACAGTTTTTAGAAATCCCCTCTTTCCTGCCAAGTGTTAAACGGGATGCCACGCTCATATCTGTCAGATGATTATACAGCTGGAGCCAGAAGCTAATTAGCTTAGCTTAGCATAAAGACTAGGAGCAGGGGGAAATAGCTAGCCTCTGTCCAGAAGTATCTAGAGAAATCCTCTGTACATAAACTTCAATATTCACACTTGTTTTTGGTAAACAAAGACTATGTTATAATTATTTGTTAATTTATATGTGTTGTAATGTTTATAATGTGCTCACACAGACACAATTCACAGAGAGATGTTGATGATAGTGCTGTCAGCAGTGTGTAGGATTTGGTGGCATTTAAACTGCAACCAACTGAACACCCCTCGTCTCCGTTATGAGATGACAGGCTGCCAAGCCAGTGAAACCAAAGAGATATTTTAGGAGGGATCATAATGTTTCAACTATATTTTTAAGCTTTACACCACTGGATATTATTTAGGAGACCTCGGGACAATTTTATGGCGAGTTTGTGGCGACAAAAACAGATATTTTTGACAGGAAGTCACGACATCTCCAGCTGCGTTTGTTGTGATGAAACTGGGTATTGTGAGATGAGACCTCGGGGCATCTCCAGCTGTGTTTTTGAGGACCAAAACAGGAATTTTAAGCCAAAATATGATGTTTTCTTAACCTTAAACAAGTGTTTTTGTGGCTAAACCTAAAGAATCTTGTATTATACCATATCATATCATACACACTGGACCCTCTTGGGCTTAAAACCCCAAACCATTTGTGTAACAGAACAGACCAGATAGGAGATAAAACACTTGTTGCCTTTTTAATGCATCTGAATTTGAGTTGCTTCATATTGAGTCTATGCATAGACCCAACAGTGTTAGCTCTACAAATAAGCAGCTTTTACAAATAGTTGGGAAGTGGAATAGAGAGTTCGCTCTGCAGAATATTGGCAGTGTTTGTTCGTAAGGTGTCGTCTGTGTTGAAACACCTTGGGGGTTTGTACCAACGCTACCTGCTGCTGCCAGAATCCAATGATCTCCACACAAAACAAGTCTGACTTGCTGACTCAGCCTAAAGGTGCTGCCAGGAGCCCTCCCTGTCAAACTGTCTGCTAATAATTGCAGATAATAGTTCTTAAATTTCTTATTTTTTTCCCATCACTCTGTCAGAGCAGTACTTTACTGTGTCGGCCTCACACACGCATGCATTCTCACACACAAAGTCTGGGCGTCCCAACTACTGCACAGCTGTGAATTTCCACTACATGCCACATGCTCATCCAACAGACATTAAAACAAGAAGGGTGGAAAGATTCAGCCATTTTTCTGACATTAGAAACATGTTCATGTGAGGTCATTTGTGTTTACACATCTGCCAGCAGCCATGACAGATGATTCACCGGGAGAAAGCAGGCCTGGGCGTTTGAACAGGGAACAGTACAATACTTAAGTAGACTGAAAGATTCATATTCTACTACTACTAGTAGATATAGATAAAAATACAACTTATAAATATATATATATACTTGTGAATAAATATATAAAATTGTACATTTTTCTCTCTAAAAATGTTTCTTTACCCATTTTATCATGTGGAACTTTGGTTGTTTTCTGCAGTTTTAATCATCTGCCGTGAGAGAGATGACCACAGGACATAAAAGTGACGCCAACCATCGTTAACCGAACTCCAGCACGACAACTGATCCCACACTCCCGCTCAGATCTGGTTGTAATTAGACATTCACATGTTGGTGCCAGTAAGAGAAAGAGAGCTGCAGTCGGCTTGAAGCTATTTCTCACTGTTTCATAATGCTTCAGAGAGAGATTCACTGGAAGAAGAAGAAGAAGAAGAAGAAGAAGAAGAAGAAGGAGAAGAGGAAGAAGAAGGAGAAGAGGAAGAAGAAGAACAACTTCATTAAACTTTTTTTTCTTTTGTTGTGATGAAACACATGAATGAGTATTGTGTGATAAGCCAGAATCAGTACTTCTACTTTTACCAGAGATTTGTTTTTTTTCACACATCTGTATCTATTTGAGTAAAGCATGTGTGGACTTTTTGCCACCGCTGGAATTACATGCTTTATTTGATATTCAATTAGGCTTGATTGAATTAAAGGGGGCTGTTCGCCCTCGATGGAGGTTTGTGCTGTATTAAGTGCCATTCCATTTTTAGCATGTTTCCTCTTTGAGTAATCAGCTCAGTTTTCACACTACAGCATGCAGAACCTCGTTTTTTTATGCACACTCTGCCTTTAATCTCATTCTTTTCATCTATTATCATCCCTCTTTCAAAGTCAATGCATGTGCAAATGTGCCTGCAGGTGACAAACACACAGGCACACAAACACCCTCCTCCTCTCTCATCTTCTCTTCAGCTCACAATTTCTCAGTCTAGCACACACCGTCTTCTTTCGTGTTTCAACATGTACGACTAATTTGCAAATTTTGCTTTGACTCATCATTGAACATCTTTCAGCTGACAGTTATTGCATCATTATCATTGTAAATTAACCCTACGATTATTAGTTTTGGTCTATAAACTGTCTGAACATGGTTAAAATGTCAATCAGTGTTTCCCAAAGCCAAAGCTGACGTCCTCAAATGTCTCCGTTTGCCCACATGTCAAAGATATTCAGTTTACTGTCATAGGGGAGGAGGAGGTTCACATTTAAGAAGCCTGAATTTGAGAATGGTGACTTCTTTTTCTAAGGAAAGTATTCAAACAAGTATCAGAATAGCTGTTTTTTTTGCAGCTCTTATTTCAGACTTACACCAAAACGACAGGACACACACTCACACCACACTTTCACGCTGAAATTCCTCTGCTAAAAAACGAGCATCTTAAATGAAATCATAAATGAACTCTTCGTTGCAGCTCCCGGCTCAGAGAAACCTCAAAATCTTCCCTCCACACATTTTCAGACAGATTTAGGGAGGAGGAGTCTCGGCTGAGAGCTCCTCTTAAAACCGGCCTTAAATTTAGCTGATTGTAAAACCAGATATGTCACAAACACCTCAGAGGCTCCCATTGTGACCGGATTGAAAAGCTTACAGACGATAAAACATGAACGCTGGAGGTCTGGAAACGTCTTCAAAACCGGAAACGCTTCCAGTGCAGAAAATACATTCACATATAAAGACGACACGATCATTAACACACACACAGAAGTCTCCCTCAGTGTGATCGAGGCCGTGACACCAGACCTTCACCCTGTCCTGACCTACATGCTGCTGCCGTGTCTATGAAATAGGCTTTTACTGTCTTGTCGTCGCCTCCATACTGCATCACCCCAACCCCCCATCGCTCTCCATGCAACTGGCAGTTACAATGTTGGAGGTGTTAAAGCTCTGCTGCCAGTTTGTAACGGTTTATTTCTCACATAAACAAAAGGCTAAAAAGGATGTCAGCACCAAACAAAAACTATGAGGACAGGAAGAGTTAGGGATGAAGTCTTTGCTCTCATTTTTCATTTCATGCCACCTTCTTGTTTAATCTGTAACCAGAAGTGGGCAACATGGATCAAATCTTTAGTATCAGTGTATTATATCACAACATCTATGTACAGGATTTCTTCAGGTTTTATGAGGTTACATTGAAGATGTTTAAAGACCTTTTCAAATATGATTAAGATGCAATTTAAAACATATTTCTCAACTGAGAAACTGTCTGCAGATGAATAAGAGACGAGAGCGTGATTTTTGTCTGATCTAGTGAATTGAAAACCTGACAGATGAAGACTTTACTGTATGTAACACAGACACAATGATGAATAAGAGGAACAGAAAAATCTCTAGTGGCTGACGAAAGTCTACAGAACACTTTTTTGGAGTTACATCTCCTCAAATATGTTTCCACGTGTGTCTGCTCACACAATAATAAACGCAAATTATCAAGCTAAAATGTAGAAACACGTAACTATCGTGGTATAACTATGTTTTTGCTGTTATTATTGCCCAGTATTGACGAGTGATTCTCTCTGATGACATTGTGGTGTTTGACTTAATTCTACTAGAAGCATAGACGGCAGACATACATCCACTTAAATACATCTATGTAATAAAAGCCCCAAACAGTAAATATTCAGCACAATTATGAGATGACGTGAGTGGATAAATGCCACAGACGGTAAGAGTGCAGCACTCAGAACACTTTGCCATCATTTGCCCCAGTTATTAAGTCTTCCCTCTCCTCCACTAAAAGTGGGAAAGCTATTAGCCTGCTGCTACCAGTGTCTCATTACGAGAGCTGGGGAACCCTCGTTTCTCCAGAGAACCGAGTAACCTACATTTTCTCCTCCGTCTTCTGTTACAGCGAGCGCGAGGGTAGACAAGAGACAGAGGAGGCAGGGAGGTGGTGGTTAGTAAATCGTATCTAACATTTACCTTTTACATGTGAGTGGAAGGATGCATAAAAGCACCTCGGGGTGAAGCTCTCCTGCTCCTTTACGTGACAGCTAGAACACAAACTAAGCATAAACTTCCCCTGAAGGTTAAAGGACGAAGAGAGGCTCCTCACCATGTGCTGACAACCACACTTCTTAAAAAAAATCATTGCAATCAATGCAAGGATGAGCTTTTGGTAGCACACTGTAGATGGGTTTTTTTAATCTGGAGGAGAAATATAAGATGCTACAACCAGATATCCTTCCAATCTCTGTGACATTTATTAACCACAGATCTTTAAAGAGAGGGGGCTTTTTCCAAGTGTGCGGACCTTTAATCAAAGCCTGCAGAAAAAACCCCACCATCAAACACAAGTCGCCAAGAAAATGTCAGCATGCAAATGAGAATAAAGTGTTCACGCCCTGTAACGACGGCTCGGCACGAGATAAAACTGTAATATCACTAACATCTAATGACAAAATGACTAATAATGTCAGAACGACACATATTCTATTAAAAGTCTTTTGTGCGATCAGGATCTAAATCAGTTTTTGAACTTTGGAGCAGGAGATGCACCACTTTCCAATCTCGTTAAAGGGTAACTTCATACATTTTAGACATTAAATGTGTCTTTACAGGGAGGACTACTGCGTAACTGGAAAAAAAGTAATGTAAAGCTTTTTGTGGCTGCGTGTAATCTGATAAATTGCCTCCAGTGATGTCACTCAATCAACCAATCAATCAATCAAACTATATTTATATAGCACCTGTCAATCAAATCAAAATGCAATTCTAAGATCTTTACACATGGATATTAAATAAACAATGATGGGTTCAGAGACTGATGCACACAAATTCCAATAAAATGAAAAGTTTTGATAATAAAAGATACAAACAAGCAATAAAATAAAATATTGCAAATAAAAGTTTATTCAACATACATTAATAAAATAATAATTAAGAAATAACAATGATGAAATATTGATAAAACACAATAAAGAGTTGTTTTTCAGTAGCTGAGTTGCATTGTGGGTAATGTAGGCGCTATGTTTTAAAAAGGTAATGCAAACACTGCTGACCTCATTATGGACTGTTTAAAAACCAGCATACCCAGACATATCAACTTTTTTAATTCCACACATTCTTCTTCTTTCTCAAAACCTGGTGCCTACATTACCCAGAATGCAATTTAGCCATCGAGTGACGTCACTGGACACAATTTGTCAGATTATATGCAACTTCCTCTGGAGACACAAAAGGCTTTATACTACTTTCCTTCACATATGCAGCAGTATTCTCTGTAAACACACTTTAATATGTTAAACTGGTGGAGCTACCCTTTAATTCTCTGTTAGCTCTCCACCAGCACAGACACCTTCAGCTTCTACCTTTCCTTCTTGGATGCAGGTTCACATGAACTATTTGCGGTTAGCAGCAAGTTGTCTGTAAATCACAGAGAGTCGAGATGACTTTTATGTTTTGTGTTTCCGCTGCTGGACAAAAAGAAAAATCATGCAGTGAATTTAAATCTTCTCTCTGATTTGACAGGTACGTGTTTCCATCAACACTTTAACTGAGCGTCTGAAGTCTCTCACTAAGACATCACTGTGACTTCAGCAGAGCTCCTCTTCTTGGCAGCTGTCAGTTTTCATCTTCTGTCAGACTTCAGAAGTTTCAGCCTGAATTTAAACTCACTAGGCGTTTTCTCTCCGCCTCTCTCTTACAGTGACTGCATCACATTCAAACTCACATCCTCCTCTGGAAACTTCACACAACAACCACAGCCTTCTCCCTCTTCCCACTCAGCACTCACTGAGCAGATGCAGATGTAGTGCCTTGCTCAAAGGCACACTGAGAGACATAAAGTTTGGTGGTTTCCCTTACCTGCCACACGGACCACCGCCCTCTCCGCCGGGTCCAGCACCGAGTCCTGGCTCTTCCTCTTCCTCCTCTCGTGTTTGGACAGGTTCCATGGCAACGTGTCTCCGGGCGGCCCCGCGGGTCCTGATGGGCACGGGGACAGCGACCCCCCTGAACGCTCGCTACGGAAGGACGGCTCGCTGACGCAGGAGCGCTCGCTTAGAGTATCATCGTCTGACGACTCCATCTCACTTCAGGGCTGTGGAGAGGAGAGGGAATGAGGAAGAGGAGGAGGAGAAGGAGAGGAAGTAAGGATAGAAGAAGGGATGGAAGTGGAGCAGTGGGGGAAGGGGAAGAAAGGAGGTCAAAAAGAAGGAGGAGGAGGAAGAGGAAGTAGAAGTGTAGGGAAAAAGAGAAGAAGGAGTTGTATAATTCATTGCCGGCATACAGTGTGATCACGCAGGGGCCATGAAAGATGCAAAGTTTCGGCGTAACAGCAGAACAGTAATAAT
Source organism: Diplodus puntazzo (assembly GCA_963678695.2). Taxonomy (NCBI): domain Eukaryota; kingdom Metazoa; phylum Chordata; class Actinopteri; order Spariformes; family Sparidae; genus Diplodus; species Diplodus puntazzo. Next base: position 5,666,781 of record OZ023169.1, read on the forward strand.
GCAGCGCTGAACAGGAGAACTGGGTTAAGTTAGTCATCGTGTCTAGACAGCAAGTTTATGAGCTCGCGGGCCTTTATGATGGCGGGCTGGAGGAGGAAGCTACAAGATGAAAGAAGAAGAGCACATGACAGAGGAGATGATGATACAGATTACTGAGGCGTGGGAGGGGCTGAAGGTGTGTGGAGGAAGATCAGACATGGAGGAAACATCACCCAGAGGAGACAAACAAACATTATCCTGTGACATGTGATTATATTTTACAGTGATTAGTATTCCCAACTTCTATTTCTTCCAATAACTGCAGTCATTTAAAGAAGAGTTCCAAAGACGAGCGTGTTATTCCCTAAATTCCCGACATTCCTATTAATAATTGTTAGTCATGCTGGTGACTGGATGTAGGGCAGCGTTTGGTCTGTCAGTCACTTCACTCCAACATGAAACGTCTCAGAAACTCTGCCTCGGATCATAAATCTTTCACACACATTCATGTTCCCCAGACGATGAATCCAAATGACTTCCATGATCCTCTGACTTTTCTCTCCGTCTTATAATCAGGTCAACGTTTCTAATTTGGAAATGTCACACTGACAGGCTTAAAACGTGATGAACACTGCACCTGGTTCTTCATCAGCAGGTTATTCACGGTTATTGTCGAAAAAACGGCGAAAATGACAACTTTTAATCGCTTCTTTTGTCTGAGCAACTGTCCAACACCAAGAGACTCTTCATTTACTGTCATAAATGACAAAGAGATGCGGTGAATCTTCACATTTAAGAAGCTGGAACCAACAAATGAAAAATGAATGAAACAATCAATCGATTATCAAAATAGTTGTCGATTAATTTTGTTTCGACTGATCGTTCAATTAATCTACTGATCGTTGCAGCTACATTTAGCATCTTGTGATTGTAAGCATGTTAGCAAACTCAATTTTTTTTTACTAATTCATGTTTCATTTGCCTATTGATGCAAAAAAAAAACATGTTATCAGCTGCAGTCGACAGAAACATCACGCAAACTCACGCACAACACCTGTACGTCAACATCAGCTCAGCATTTAATCACCATCAACAGTAACCAGTGCGGTCCGGACACAATACATCCATCAGCAAGCCCATGTATGGATGATGTGGGTGATGCCAGCTGTGATGGAGGGAGGATGCTTGTGCCCGGACGGAGGGATGTAAAAGAAGGGATCTCTAAACAGCGACTACTGAATGGACTCGGCTGAGACGAGGAGCGCAGACTGAGGATGGAGAGAGAGAGAGAGAGAGAGAGAGAGAGAGGGAGAGATGGATTTCAGAGCCTGACTAGTGCTGCTATTTTTAAAGAAGAGTCAATACAGCGGGAAGACAGAGAGCTTCACTCTTCTTCTCACTTTCACTCTCCGTCTTTTCTCTCTGTTCCTTCCTTCCTGTTGCTCGTCCGTCTTTACAACCTCTCTTACCACGTTTATTAACGTCAAGGTTGAATTTAAAACTATTTATCAAGACAAAGAACAGTGGCTGGTGTTATTGACTTGCTGTTAGCATACTCATTGGACACAAGGGTGTGTGTGTGTGTGTGTGTGTGTGTGTGTGTGTGTGTGTGTGTGTGAGTGTGTGTGTCTCTGGGGACCTGATGCTCCCATCTGTCCATCACAGCGTCCTAAAATCAATACCTGTCCTGACAGAATGAAATGGTCGTTACTGGCTGTGACAGTTCAGCTCCGTGGGGCAGCGATGACTCCAGCTCACAGACTTTGTGCACATCATCTGTTTCTTTTACTCTAAACCGTGAACTGTCCGGTAAAGTTGAAGCAGCTTATACTAAATTATCAATTAGTAGAGCAAGACGTTCAAAAATATCCATCTTTACATTTGACATTTTAGCTGTTAAACTGTCTTCAGAAGAAATGACCAGCAGAGATTTTGAATGTTATCTGCAAATCACATTTCATACTTTAAAATGAACAAAGTGAGCATCTCACCTGCTTCAACTTTGTTGCCATAGTTGCATTATCACTGCAGTACAATGTCATTTTTCCAAATAATCTGCCAGGAAAATTGAAACAGTAACCATAACTATTATTTCTAATGCAAATAAAACTTTGCTTTCACATTGGATTAAAAGAGTTTCAAGAATCTCCGAATTTATTTGTACACCTTGGAAATTAACAGAGCAAAACAAAGAGAAGTGTGGTACAACAGGAAAATAAGAAACGGTCAGATATCAAGCTTTCATCCGGCCGAGGCGGCGATTTCAAAAGCAGCTGAGCATATCTCCTAAGGTCAGCTTCTTCAAACAACAGGCCTCATCACAGAAACACTTTCACCTGTCAGAGCAGACAAAGCACAGCCGTTACTGCTAACATCAACGCCGGCTCTGCTTTATTCAAACAACTCAGCTGCCAATTCAACCAAAATCCCGAATTTTCTTGACAAAAATAATGTTGTAACTTCTGCTTAAGTCGTGGGATCTTGTGAAATCCCATAGCTGTTCTCAAAATACTTTTTATGTTGTGATTTTTTTAAGTTTGGCCCTCAGAGTGAAATTTCGGCATTTTTGTATTTGCATTCTCAACCTCACCGAACGATTATTTTTCTCGGGATTGGGTTGAAATTTTTCCCGAACATCCAAAACACCCCGAGGAAACTTTCAACATTCGTTAATTTAAATAGTTGCTGCTGAATGGTCACAGTAATCTTATGAATAACAGGAAGTCGTCTTTCTTCTTTACCACAGTGAAGAAGGTTGAGCTCCAGTCTGCACGTCCAAACCTTAGACAATCTAGTTACTGATGAATCTTCTCAGATTGGATGTAAACTCTTTCAGGATCAGATCTGCAGGTGATCTGGTTTGTTTCACAGTTCATCCACTAACGGTCACTGCTCCTCCTCACAAACATCCAGCTTAACCCCCTAAACTGTGAGCACTCTAACTGCTGCCTGCCAAACGCTGAACTGTGGAGTGACCTGAGCTTCGGTCACCGGGTGGGAATGTTTCAGTGTGCGATGTGTGAGTCCAACACAACGGCTGGGATTTCCATCGGAGCTCCTGCTGCCAAAAAAACCTCCTCCTGCTCCTCCCGCCGCTGGCCCCTGGCTAGACCGCTGGCAAAGCCCCACTTCCTGAATCCCTGTCTCCACAGCAACGCTGCGAGGAAGGGGTTAAAAGCCTTTCCCAGAATCCCCTGCGGTTCTCTGGTGTCTCGCAGTCCTGGTACTGGTGGTTTCTCTGTGAGTGTGTGTGTGTGTGTGAAGTCAGTTGCCTGCTGCATGCTGACAGTGAGTCAGTGCCACTGCAACTAGCGGTTTTATAAATAGAGCCAGAATGGGAGCTTCAAAGCCACACCGTGTCATTACGGCTCTGTGAGGGGGAAAAGATTCTTCAAAAGACCTCCGAAGAAAAAGAGAAAGTAGCATTAGGAAGACTGGAGGAGCAGTGAGTGAGAGTGAGATCACTCCCCGACCGATGAGACCCTCACACAGGCATCCTTACTCACAACCACACCGACAAACAGACACACACTCGGATGTTCAGTCGGTCTGCTCACAGCTTCATGTTCCATCTTTGATTCATCTACTGATTGTTTTTGTCTTTTTTAGTGATTTCTTGTCTACAAACTTTTAGAACAGAGAGTGAAAAATGCTCATCACAACTTCTAATGTTCACAAGTGTCAGGCTTTTGAAACAGGGGTGATTATTTCTATCATCTATACACTTGTATTCTAAGTTTTGTCCTTCAGCATTTCTTTATGAAGTTAATGTTTTGTACTGTGTTGTTGGAAACACTCGGGGTTGGGAAAGTTATCTATTGCCACTTTTATAACAACATAATGATGACTATCAATTATTTTTAGGTATAATCTGTCCAAGATATTACACATATCCAGTTTAATGTCATAAAAAAACAGAGAAGACCAGCAAACATTCACATAAGATAAACTGGAAAAAAAGAGATTTTTTGTTATTTTTCGCATGAAACATAACTTGTTGAAAATAACTAAACTAATTGACTAATAGCTTCTGTTCTAGATTCAGACATGTCTCTGACAATTTGATGATTGTAGTTTATAAAATGTCACAAAATACCAAATAATAATCCCCTCAGAAACAGACTTTTTTTATCAGACTGATCAGGGCGTTTATTTTCCTTTATCAGTTGGACCATCTTCTGTTTTTCATTACTTGACTCATCCTTTTGTGTTCATATTCAAATATATTCCATTTACATTTACAGCGAATGGAGAAAAAGCAGCAAATCCTCAACATGTGAGAAGGTGGAATAAGTGAAATGTTTGACAATTATCAAAGTTTGTCTGTCGATTGATTAGCCCACTAATGCTACAGCTCATTCAGACTAATACCCTAACTAACTGACCTAAATACACAGAAATGCATGTCAGCAAGCATGCAAGGTTTAACACACACACACACACACACACACACACACACACACTCATATCCATGCAGCGATCTTGGCTCTCGCTGCTTCCTGTGACAGCGTGCAGCGGCTGAATCACTGTGCAGGGATGCTGGATGCCTGACTGGCCTGATTTATAACTCACAACCAGGATTTACATGGACACGCTCCGTTCCCACAGCTTAGCCTGAGCAGTGTGAGTGTGTGTGTGTGTGTGTGTGTGTGTGTGTGTGTGTGTGTGTGTGCACGAAAGAAAAGAAGAGGAAAAAGAGCAGCAGTGACACGAAACAGAGGGAGAGGGGAGACGTTGACAGAGACGTAGAGAATCGGAGCAACAGATTAAGGAGGAGAGAAAAGAGACGACAGGAAAAGAGAAAAGAGGGAGAAAACCAGACATTAGGGGAGCAACGGCCGTAACCGCCAGCGCTCGTCTTCGATGTCATCCCAGGTCAGCATTCCAGAGCTCTAACTGACATTTGTGCTCAACAGACAGATGTAATGCTCCGTTCTGCCTGACAGACGCTGCAAACACAGAGCCACCTGAGCAGAAAACACATCTGTACACGTGATTTACAAGCTGCGTCCAGAGCTGCACAGTGTCAAACCGATGACAGCGAGCTGGCCAGTTTCCCCGTGGTTAAAGTCTTAATGCTAAGCTAGGCTACCACATAGAGGAATTGCTTAGCTAATCGAACTCTAGGGAAGGCGGTGAGCAAGTGTGTTTCCCAAAATGTCAAACTATTCCTTTAAAGTTCAAACTGATGGGTTGACTAATGGTCCGTGTCCATTACAAGTCCGAAGTCGACTTTTCGAGCCGGTATTCCCGACTTCCAATCTAAATGTGTCGCAGTGTTTCTGCTCATGGACGCCCGCCACAAACTGATGTTCGTACGACAAGTTTCTGAACTTCACGAGCAGCTACAGCCGCTCATTCAACTGACCAGCACACGTAAAGAGAGAGAGGAGGACCAGGCGCGTTCGCAAAAACTTTCCTTTAATCAACTGAATGGCAATGAAAATGGCGACTATGACGTTACAGCACGTTTTCACACACACACACACACACACACACACACACACACACACACACACACACACACACACACACACACACAAATGACTCAAGTCCAGTTTTCCAACTTGGATGATCTTTCCAACAACCAATTTAAAAAACAAGCTACAACAGATAACGACATATATTCTTGTGTTTTCTGTGATTTAAATGGGAAAAAATATTCATTTGCAACTGTATTCCTGTTTATAGTCTTTTACATAATGTGTTAAGAAACCAAGTTATTACTATCTTGTGCAATGGGTGTAATTATCTTGGAATAACGCGTGAACTTTCCAGTTTAGAGGAGTTCTTCCTGTTCTTCCGACGCGGTGTTAACGCGGTTGTAGCACAGACTCATGAGAGTTGTATCGATCCTCTAACTTTTGGCAGGAAAGCAGATAAATATATTTCATAAAATATCGAAAGAAGTCTTTAAGCTTGCCTGGAGGAAGATAGTCGACCGTGTGGTCTCATCCCCAGATTGTAAAATACTGATGTTAGCTCGGGTTGGACGCCAACTCACAGCCTCAGTGTTTTACAATCTGGGGATGAGACTAAACAATCATCTGTCTTTCTCCAGGAAGTTTTACATTGAGCCGCTTTAAATTGATTATACGAAAATAGTCCAAGTCTTTCTCTCTGACTCTGACGTTTGATCTGCGTCTCACCTTTCCTGCCTGGGTCGAACATCCCATCCTGACGTAAAACCTACACCTCTGATATCTGAAGCATAAGCGTGTTTTAAACAGGGTTAAGTAGAGTCTGAGGATGAATGAGCAGCGCCTCCCGTTAAACGCAGCCCCCGGGCCTGATGAGTAACACTCTGACGGACAGGATTAATGGATGGCTAGACTCAGCTCCCACACACATGTTAACACACACGCATAGACACTCACAGAAAAACATGCATATATTAACGCACAGAGAAAAATCACTGCTCGCCAACAAATCTGTAGCTTACTACGAGTCAGCATGACTGGCCAGAGAGAGAGTTAATTAAAGTGAAAGTGAAAGAGGCGGAGAGAGAAAGAAGTGGAGGCACTGAGAAAGAAAGAAAGAAAGAAAAGAGAGAGAGCAGAGGTTAACGAGTGATAAAGGATAAGATAACACCGAGAGAGATGACGAGAAACAAACTGATCAATGCAGAAGTCTCTCCTCCTGTTTCTCTCTTGTTCCACTCATTATAAGATGCTGCGAGCGAATCGGAGAGCTGCAGGGAGAGAAAACCAACACAGACACTGTTGGTTAGAGAGACAGACTGACGGACGGACGGACAAACAGACAGACAGACAGACAGACAGACAGACAGAGGAGGGAGGGAGGGAGGGAGGGAGGGAGGGAGGGAGGGTGGACGTGCCAGTCAAACACTTAACAAAGAGAAGAAAGACGTGTCCGTGATGTGTCTGTATATTTTCATCTCTTTAGGGCTTCTACAAACGGAAACGTGGAGAATATGTGAAGGAAAAATCCCTCTTCGGATGAATTAATTATAATTTACGTCCACAATGAGGCCATCACAAGCAGACTTTGCCTCATTTAAAGGGTAAGTTCGCCCCAAAAATGAAGATTCAGCGTTAAGTCGTTATCGCCTCACCCTCAGTGCTGCTGGGAACTCCGTCTATCAGTATGACAGTGAGAAGATAAAGACTTATTCTTTAAGGAGTCATGACCACGTGAGGAGTTGACAGAGAGAATGTTCTATTTTAGATCATTTTGCAGATCAGCTTAAAGGCACAGTATGTAATATCAAACGCTAAACCAAAACAGAAGACGTGCAGGTAAGTAGCGTGGGATCATGGGAGTTTTTGTCTTCACCGATAAACAACCACCACAAGGACTCAAGGAGGAACGTTTACGGGCGACTTCACGAGTGAAACGTTTTATTCACGTTCCGATTAGTCACGTTTCGCCTCACTCTCTGAATCTCTACCAGAAGTTACAGCGACAGGAGAATGAAACAGACTGTCCCCTTAAATAAAGTCAGGATTTCTCTGGGTTTAAACAATATTAGAAACATTCGGGATATCAATGTTAAAGCGAAACTCTCGCCAAAATGCAACCTAGGCTTTTTTTGTGAATGTATATGAGTCAAACCTTCGTGTAAAAGCATAATTACGATGAAAGAGGAACTTTTAAGATTTACCATATTCTCGTTTTTGGGTCAAACTAATTTTCAATGGGAGTGCATGGGGCACTTTTACGATAGCATCAAAGTCACTATTTTTAAAACACTAAGAAGGCTCGACACAACATGAAACTTTGCTCGTAGTTTCACCAGGGTCTCTACACATGAAGACGAGCATTGAGAACATTGTTTGTGTGCACAGAGTTTACTAAAAAGAATGTTTTTTAACAACTCACGTTAGCAGTAGCTTGTGCCGCTCGCCGCCGTCCTGCAAGCTGAGAATATTTAAGTACACAACTCAACAAGTTATATAACAAAGGTCCAGTCTAACATGACAGCGGTGTATCAGTTTAAATGTGCCATGATATGAAAACTGACAGTTATCAGTGTTATCAGTATGTTAATAAAGTTGTGTATATTTCAAGTTTATATAAAGTTGAATGTCTGTCAGGACATGATACTTTGTGAAATTCTAATAAAGCGTTTGTCGAACAAAAAACCCTTCTGTTCCCGTTCCTTTAAAGGAGCTTTGAGGAAATTCTGTGCTGGAGGCCGGTCGCTAGGTTATGTTAGCGGACTGCTTGTTGTGAGCTACTGCTGCTCTTTGTTACCGGAGAGAGGCGCCGAGACGAGACACTCGAGAACCTGCATGAAGTCACATCTTTTGGACCGGCGCAGAAAATCCTTCACAAAGAAATCCACAGTGCAGCAGCATTAAATGGATGGGGAGCGTCCCATTTCTCCTGTCATGTCGCAATCTGCTCACATATGGCCAATAAAAAGCCATTAATACATGTAAACTGCTATAAATTGTTACATGGACTTTACGGGTCACTGTAACCAATAATAATTGCGTAGTAATGCGTACCATGGAAATTCTGAGATGGTTATCGTACCGTTAAAAACCTCTAGTCTAGTCCTTTAGTGCAGAAATGTTACATATCATATCTTTAAGGTCATTTAATAAGAGAAAATGCCTCAGCGTGTCGAATGTGAGGATTTGCTGCTTCTGTCGGTTTCTACATCACTGTCATCATCGAGTATCTGTGGAGTTTTCACAATTTTCTGACATTTCACAGACTAGATGAAAAAGAGACAGCGAACATCAGCAATGAAGATGATTATTAGCTGCAGCCGGGCATGAAAAAGAAAAAATGTCACGATGCCGTCTCAGAAGCAGATGTCTGATTCACCCACATTACAACCGCGTCTCATACTAACAGCACACTGCTTCTCTCCAGCAGCAGAGACATGATGGTGCTCTCCACCACTGTGGCACACAGTAGTGAGTGAGGGGGTGTGTCTACTGTGCAGAGGGAAATAAAAAAAAACAAATGGGTGCAAGAGACCATCTCGACGAGGTGAATCACCTGAACACAAAATGGAAATGAATTATGTCTCCTCTGGTTTTCTGCCTTCACGTGTGGCTGCAGAGAGGAGAAGCTGAGGGTCCAACAGAAGGGCCGCGGGGAGACGCTCGTGTGACCATCTGCTACAGAGCGGCAGGAGGGGAGCCCAGATCCTGATTTGTTTCTCTCTGTGTGTCTTTCTCCTCCTGCCTCACACCTTGCATAATGTCAGAGCTTCTCCAGACAGACAGACAGACAGACAGAGCGCCTGCAGTGATGGAGCCCACTGGGATTCACACAGCAGGTGGAGGTGGAGGTGATGATGGAGGTTTCTCTGGATGTAATTGGCTGTAGGGGGCTTGCACAAATCGATAGCAGCAGCAGCAGCCTCTCCTGTGCGAGTGTGTGTGTGTGTGTGTGTGTGAGTGAGAGAGAGAGAGAGAGAGAGAAAGAGAGTGTGTGGACATAAAGCTGCAGCTTGTGTTTCATATCACCATTTCTGCACGCATGCCTCACTCCCTTTCCCTTTCTGTCTGTCTGTCTGTCTGTCTGTCTGTCTGTCTGTGCAGGCAGAATGTGTTTGCATGACTGGACATCAGACATGGAGACCAACCAAACGCTGTGGCTGCATGCACGCAGGAGAGAGAGAGAGAAGCACGGGGCTCTTTGTCCGGCTGCGCACACCGCGCCTGCTTGGACGAGGATCGCCAACTAATTACATTTATCCATTTGTGGCTGTTGACGAGACGCCGCCTGCGCGCTGTGTGCTGCGCGCTGCTCAGCCTCTCATTAGTGGGAACAACCTCGGCAGCCTTCTCACGACCCACAAACCCTCTCCCGACTGACTGTCCGCTGGTTATTTGCAGCCCTGCCCCTCCTCCGGCGCACAAATCACGAGCAGCGTGGATGGAAGGAAAGTGGACGGATTCACGAACCGATGAACATGAGATTATTACACACACACTCACACACTCACACACACACACACACACACACACACACACACACACACACACACACACACACACACACACACACACACACACACAGGAGGCTTCATCTCTTGGCTGTGATCAACACGTTATTGCCCCAAATCCGCCCCGAGACGCACTCTGAATCAAACGCGTCCCCAAAACTGTGCGTCCCTTTTTGAATTTATCGATCACGGTATCCCCGATTGATCGCTCCTCTGAGCACAGATCGACAGTGAAAATCATGACATGCCTCCCGATGAGACACGATCACGATGATGCGCGAGTTGGAAAACACACCAGCACGCTGCACCGAGCTCCGCTTACCTTCACCGGGGCAGCAGCGATCCTGGAGTCCGAGCGCGGAGCGAGGGAGGCCGGGGATGCTGCCGCCGCTGCTCCGTTTCTCCTCTCCGGATGGATGGATGGATAAAAGGAAAAAAAAGAAAAAAGCCTGGGTGTTTTCCGGCTCCAGCGATCTGGTCTCTGTCACCACGCTCCCCCTCCCGAAGTGTGAGAACACAGCCGAGCTGGAGATGAAGGCTGTGGAGAATAGCAGGCAGTAATCCTGAATGGTAATGGCTGTCCGATTCCTCCTCCTTTCCCCCTCTGACTCTCCGCTCCTCTCCACAACCCCCCACCAGCCCTCCTCACCTGGTCCGCTTCCACTCTCTCTCTCTCTCTCTCTCTCTCTCTCTCTCTCTTCAATAGGCTGTTTTCACGGCTCCAACACTTAACCCATGTCTATTGACTGTGTTAAGTGTCGCGGAAATTGAGATTTCGGGTGCACTCCTGCGTCATCCGTGGCTCAACAGCACCGCCAAACCGAGGCGGAGGCGCGCACACACACACTTTCTCTCAATTTGGGAAAACAGGGCGTTCACATGTGCATATTTGCAGCGGCCACTCAATCATATATACCTCAGGACTACACCGAGGAGGAAGGAGCAGCAGCTCTCAATCTGACTGCAGGAACTTTTAAATCACATGAGATAGTATTAATCTGGGTTTTTATAATCCCCTCCACTCACACTAACCCTCCTCCTCCTCCCCCTCCAAACAGCTGGAGGAGGAGAGGGAGTAGCCTCAGAGAGCAATCGATTACAGCTGCAGAGATGGAGAGTTGTGTCTAGGGGGGCACTCCCAGTCTGCAGGGAGAAGGTGTGCACAGTTTGGGTTGACCTTCAGTGAGGAGGGTCATAAAACCAACCAGGAGTCCCAGACTGCAGGGTTTAAAGGGGCAGTATGTAGAAATTCAAGTCAGAATTTTGATATTTACAATATCAATGAGGTAATAATACCATGTAATATTATATTTTTCCATAACTGAATAAACAAGCTGGAAAATCAGTTCCCCAGAACACTGTTTCAAGCTAGAAAGGTGGCAGGGTCTGCCACTGATAAAGTAAAACAATATGAAATTCTGTGGTTCTGTCTTTTAGGTATGTTTGTTTATTCAGTCATGAAAACAAAGAGAGTCTGTTCATTTAGTTCGTATTGGCATTAAAATGAAAAATCAGTCAATGATTTCTCCCCCAAAACTACGTAATGCACCTTTAAATGTTGTGATTGAAAATGAACACCATGTCTGCCATCTTTAAAGGTGCAATATGTAAGAACTTTCCACCCGTCTGGTTCATAATCAAAAACAAACAACGTGTCACAAGAGAAAATGCTAAATGTAGCTGCCGTTAGCCGGTTAGCTCAGTTAACTATGCGTCTCCAGATCAATCCCCCAGGAAGAGCGCCAGGCCTGAGGCCAGTTTTCTTGGTGGCCAACACCTGTAAGTACAGCGTCACATCACAACGCACAATACTTTTTCCCATATACTCACATGGTGAAAGAAGCGACTGAAAAATGGTGAGTATATTTTTTGGGGAGTGTCACAACCGTATAAGTCTAGATGAGCTGCACCAATAAATTGTGTTGTTGGACCGGGAGGAGCCTGGACTAGCTGGTTAGCGCGCTAAAATCTTTTTCCATATTGCACCAATTTAACTTTGATAGATTTGTAGTTCTTCGACCTTTCAAGGCGGAATATGTAAGAAGTGACCACCTGTCGAATTCAAACTTTAAACGTACAACGTATCACAGGAGTAACCGCTAACTGTAGATGCTGTTAGCCAGTTAGCTCAGTTAGCCGTGCATCTAGTGGTCCAGACTGGGAGGCTCTAGCAGAAACACGTCTCCAGAGAAATGCTAACATTTGTGTTTGTCTGCTGGATATTTAAATAAGCTACATCTATTGTGATAGTATGATATCATTTGGTTTAAAGATTGATGCGCTGCCCACAAGCGATCAACGTTATGGCCAGATATTCACAAAATCAACGGAGGCAAATATTCACTTCCCATTCACTTCCATGGTATGTGAGCACAGCAACAAGTAAGATGTCAGAAAACTGTGAAAAAAAATTACGATCAGTGTTTCCTGGTAAAATAAAGAAAAATGTGATATTGTGTTTCAATTATCTGTATCTCTGAGGCCTGTAGTAGCTTTTACTCTTTGTTTACATCTCTTGGTCACATGACTCATCACATGACATCATGGAGCCTGACTGAGCAGCAGAGGCGGTTCAAACTGTCAAGATTAGATGGGTTAGTGAAAAATGGATCACGTATAAATTGACGCGTCTGTCTTTCTAATACTGTCTGCTCTCAGATTGATAAGGCACTGGGTCAACTGGGATCTGTGTGTGTTGGGGGTGGTGGGGGTGGTGGTGCTGCTTGTTGGTGTCTGGGCTCTGTTGCAGGATAATCCAGAGACTCTCTCTCTCTCTCTCTCTCTCTGTCATCCTCCCTCCATCGCAGCCGATCAGCTGGGAGCGAAGTCCTGCTGGATTATCTGTGCTGCTGCCGCTTTAATCAAACAGCAGCTAACGGACTGACCGGCCTCATGGACTGAAGCTGCTGTGACCACAAAACACAGGATAAAGTTCACCGCTATCACCACTCATTCTTTCACTATCAGTTAATTATTGATCACAGCTGATTGATTATCCTTCAGTAGAAACAGAGCTGTATATATCAGGAGCTCCTGATATAACTCCACTGATCAGGCACGGTGCCTCTGGCTGCAGACAGAAATTGAATTTACACAATTGAAACCTTGTGATAATGTGAATCAAGGTACAGCACAATGTTGTAGAAAGCAGCCTGTGATTATATGTAGTATAATGTAATAAAGACAATTTAGACTTCTAGATATCAGTGAGGCTGCCTGCTGTCAGACACAGCTTCATTGTACGAGTCATTCATGGGAAAACGTTTTCCATGAAGTGGAGTTTAATGGATCAGACTTTAAGATATGACATCAAACTGATTATACAATTCAGATTGTGGTGATTTGTCCAAACTGCACAAGTTAACTACACTTTCTGACAGTGGAACATCTTTCAGTGTGATTTAATGTTGAGTTTCAGTACTTGTTCTCCAACTGAGGGTCGCAAGAGGATTTTTTTTAAATATAAAAAAATATCTTTCTATTATAAAGAAACTAAATCCTGAACAGTTTTCAACCTCCAAGTCATCTCCAATAATTACACCTCAAAAAAAAACCCATAATGATCTGTGTTATAGCCTGGACTCTAGAAGAACATTTTAACATTAAATGTATAAAAGCTTGACCTTTCTTAAATATTTTGTTGAGTTGTGTTCTAACGTTTCCCCAAATGTTTTCAACAGTGTTCACCAGAGAGTTGCTCAAGGTATCGCTGCGTTTCATACGGTCGCCCGTTGATATAACTTCCAAGAGAGAGTCAGAGAGCGAGGAAGGAAGGCAGCGGACATGACTTAATATAAGGTGAATAAACTTTAAAAACAAATCATCTGTGATCATTTCTGCTTGAGTCATGTGTATCAATTTTCATCTGCAATGGGGTTTTTTCGACAATCAAGACAACAACTCCCACGATCACACGCTACGACTTGTTTTTCATTCAATTGATATTTTTTATTGTCATTTAACACTTTTAAATTACTCTTTAAAAAGACAGACTCCATGGTATCAAGTATGATATAACCTCCACATTTATTTTTTTTTTGCAAAGGAAAACACTAAAGCCATGTGGTCAAATTTTAAAGAATTATGCATGCAAGTAAGCGAAGGTGGAGAGAGAACAAATACTGGTGACAACACTGCTGTGAGAATCACTGATCCTGCTTTGAGTACTGATCATTAAAACTGCTCATTTTGATCAATTTTCCATTTATATCTATTTTTGGAAGCTGGAGGAAGAACTTCAAAACAGTCCAGTTGCCTCAGTAAAGCACTTAGATGAACCAGGACCCGGATGTCTGGAAATCTTAATCAACGATTTTTGATCAATTTTATACCAGAAATGTTATCCTAGTTGACTATACTCGTTATTTTGTTTTCAGTCAAAAAAAAAAAATCACCCTAAAAAACAGCATGTTTGATATACAGTTTGTATAACTGTGAGGGTAGATGTCTCTTCACGTCATGAAATCCTAAAAGGACCGCTGTGTCCTCAGTTGTAGCTACAGCAAGGAAATTGACAGAAATTCAGCCATGAAACGGTGGTTGTTTGTAAAATCAGAAAATAAAGGACCATTGAATATAATAGACTTGATGTTTTGTATTTTCTGTGCTCTTGGCTCCATCTGGTGGCGGTTCTCAGACCCTCCTAATCCCATCAGTCTGAGTTAAACGCTGGTAATTGAATCCTGGATGTCAAAACAGCATCCATTTACATCAGCCTCTCATGGAGTGGGTGCAGATGTCCCTCGGGAGCATTTTACTCCCCAATCAATTTAATGGTTTACTAAAATTAGGTCAACAGGTTAAGAAAATGGACTGTAGTTAAAAGCTGAACACAATACACTGTCACCGCAGCTGCAGAGATAACATTAAATCATTCACCAGCCATCAGTGAAGCAGCTGTGGGGAGGCTGTGAAGTAAATACTGATGGTCTGCTGCATGTCATCACTCACAGACAGACTGGTTTTAATTATTTGATGACTTTTTTATAATGCAAGCACCAAGCATTTAGCAATTTTTGCTTCAGACAACTGACACAGTGAGGAGGTTTCTGTTTGTTTCCTTGTCGGCTGGTCAGCAGGAGTACACAGACGGATTTCCAAGAAACGAAGATGGAGCATTTTCTTTTTTACATTTTCAGTGGGAATAAGGCAGAGGTCTTCATGTTGGTATCTATGACTGAAAATAATTTGATGCAGATCCAAATAAAAATTTGGATCTAGCAGATTCAAGTGTTTGATTTGATTTTGGATTCAGTTTGATTCAATTAAAGGGTAATGATGGGCCTCGGCAGAGGTATGCACTCTACTGTCATTCCAGTTAAAGGAATTGTATCAATGTTAGAAATTTGAGTATCGTGGCAACAGGACATCGCAGCATGACAAAGTTTGTCTCCTTTTTGAATTATTATGATTTGTACAATTGCTATAAGTGTATAAATATGAATTAAAAGCTATGCCTATTAAACAATAAATGTACCTGCTAATTATTTGAGTAAAACCATAAACAAATAAGCAGTCTTAATGTTTTCTCTCTTCCACATGACTGCGTAGGCTAAAAAGAGAGAAGAAGAAGACTACAGTGAAGGAAAAGACGAGAAGCAGAGGACAGTGTGTGATAACATTTATTTGCAAAGTTGTACAGAAGAACGGGGAATAGCGGGATCTGATTTACTATACACATGAACAGAACTGCAGACAGTTGTGTGTTCCCTCATGGCACCTGGTCTGCCTTGCCCGAGTGGCAGGGCGGTGGCGTGTAGGTTCCCTCCTTCACCATCTTGTCACGCTGCTGACGGATGGCGTGCAGCCTCGCGTGCTGCAGGGAGGAAGAGAAGAGGAGATAAGTGCTGAGGCAGGACAGGATGGAGACGCAGAGAGATGAAATTAAGTAATTAAAGAGAACGTTCTACATCCATCCAACATTTTGTTGTCAACATTATCATTTATACCTACAAAGGAACAAGACGAACAGTTTTTAACCGTAGGTGGGATCTTTGTCTGATGTTGTCTTGCCTGACATTCGTCTTAAATCAGCACTTCATCCTGTTTCTTCTCCATCATGTTCTGAGAGAACGAGACGCAGCTAAAAAGCAAATGAAGGAAGTTCCTGCTGCTGCAGCACATTGACAGTGGACAGGCGGTACATCTGTCAGCCTCTCTTCTGCTGACACACAACGCCATCAAGTCTGACCTGAGTTCAACTCTGACAGTATTTAAAGGATTAGATGAGGGTGCTGTTTTTCTTTCTGAGTACAATTCTGTTATTAATTTAAACTCTTATTAAAACTTTTTTCAACCCTTCTTAATGAACGCTCTCCTCTCCTCCTCCTTACAATCCCTCACACCAAACTCAATACAAGAATCAGGCAGTTTAATATAGCTTAGGTTTACAGAAATGCTAACATCTTAGATATTAAGGCTGATTAAGCTGTTGGGAGGAAATTACATTTAATACTAAAGGCTTAGTTCACCCCAAAAGTGAAAATTCAGTCGTTAGCTCGCCCCAATGATGATGGCAAGGTCAAGTGTTGTTGCCTGCAGAACATTTCTGGAATGTAACATCAAAACAGGGACTTTTTTTTAAACCTTACAAAACAGCAACCAAAAATACATTAAAACTGCTCCATACAGCTCGTCTGGTGTAGTCCAAGTTTGGGAATCCCTGCGATTTGGATAGATTAATATAGGTTATTCAGACCCTTTTAAAAGCCAAAGTCTTCACTGTAGATGCTAAGCTAGAAGTGTCAGTGTGCACAAGCTCAATAGTGTGTTAAGGATGTCAATAGCATCTTTTCAAATCAATTTGGGGTCTCAAGGCTACTGTAGACGTGGATTATGAACTGTATGGGGCCCCTTCAAATTATTTTGTTGTTTTTTCTCATCTACAACGGTTGTTTCGGAGAATGCTGTGACATTGTTTTTGCTATGAAGCTGGGACAACAATGATCAAAACATCCATTTCACAAAAGGTCACATTATCAAACATAAAGTGCTGCTAAAATCAGCTGATGTCACAAGTCACAAGCAGTCATTCCTCTGAGCTTCAGGCTGCTGCCATCCCAGTACTGTTCACAACATGTACAGTCTGCTGGTGTACTGTTTCTTTTTTTCCACTCTAGTGGCAAATTATAGTGAGTGAGCTCAATTCCAACATGCAAACAGGACACAATACCTGATAAAACATGTGTCATATGCACCATAGTTTCTTAAACTATGACCCAGCAGTCAAAACTATTACTACCCGGACACTTACTGTCTTCTGCCTGTGCATGCACTCGTAGAAGTCCTCAAACTCCACCAGGCACTCCTTCTTGGCGCGGGTCACCCCGATGCCGTGGGAACACTCGACCCACTCCTTCTCAAAGGCATGGCAGCGCGCTGGCATCTTATAGGGCTGCTCTCCGCTTTGCAGCAGCAGCCAGTTGTCCAGGTTGATGCCAAGCCGTTTCTGCAGGTCTATAATCGGCATGATGCTAATGAAGGAGGAATGGGAGGGGACGAAGGATGAGAAAATGATGGACGGAACCGGTCAAGTCAGAGGAAACATAGATGAAGGGGAGGCAGAAACATTTGCCTTTAAAAGAAATGGCACAAGAGATATTAAAATGGGAGAACAACACTATGTATTCATTTGTTTATTTGTTAGCTGTGATTTTCTCGGCTAAATACGGTCTGCCATGTGGCTTTAACATGTGACAATGGCTGAAACACATCTGCATGTTTTAACTGACATCAACAGCCAACAGCCATGAGGTGCTAAAGACTTTTCAGCCAACTTCTTCAACGACTTCTAAACTGTGAGAAATGTTCTCAATAAATCGCCAACTGCATATTTATCACACGTGACCAGAAAGCTTCCAGACACAGCAGTGTGTAAATTATGAAGCACCACATTATTCAGAGTAAATAACCAGCATGCACTTCAAGCACTTGTTGTAGTTCAAAGAAATATTTTTTTATTTAACGCAAAAACTAAAAATGACTGCAAAATGGTCTGATCGAATCCTTGCTGGCATGAAATAAACCATATGACAGGTTACTACCCTTTCTAGACCCCTTCCTTTAAACTGTAATAAAGGAAATTGGCTGATAATGTTGGATTATAAGGTGGAATGGTAGCGTATTTAATTCAATCATGTAAATAATAATTCTAATTCCTTCTTTTCAGATGATAATTTGATGTTAAAATGAGCTTTTCCTCATGTGTGTCTGCATGTACGTGTGTCCATGGATGGCGTGATGATAGGACCACTGTTTGCAGTGGTATAATCATCTGTGTTTATATTAAAAAGCACACAAAACACTGTTATTATCATAAGCGGTGCAGAATGATTCATTGTGAAGCAGGGAGTGAAGGTCTGAGAGCTGCAGCCTTTCCCAGCTCGCTGTGACATTGAAAAATGATAACAGCTAAAACAAATCTTCATCTTTCTGGACATAACCTCAGAGGTAAAATAGGGACACTTGTTAGAAGCTAGAGAGGTGACAGGCTGCCAAATTTAAACAAAGTAAAACAGGATGAAACTGTGTTGAGAGTTTGTTTATTTAGTTTGATTAGAAGTAAAGAATTCAATCAATGAAGATTTTTCTCTTCTGATTTAGGTTTCTTCCCCCAAAATACATTTAAAACCAACACAACTCGTTTTCATAGCTGTCCTGGCTTGTCAGGAATCATAATATATAGAGTGTTGTCGCATTACAGACTTATATACAAGTAATTAGCAAAACAATTGTTGAAATGACAAATTATACGAGCAGTACATTAACGAAATCATTAAATAAGACCACTGCTAGCTGTTTCTTGTTTTCTCTCCAGTTTTCTCTCCATGCAAAGGATATGTTACTGGCAAGAATGTATTACTTAATATCATTGCTATAATAAAGCTCCAGTAAACTCTTCCCTCCGCTATTTACTCACCTGAACCTCACCTTAACATTAGGCAGCTAGCAAACCGTTAAGTTCTAGCTAGCGCATAGCTAACCACAACAGCTAGCTGGCTAAACGGCTCTGTTAAAAAAATAAACTGCTCTACCAAAAATATTTCCATCTTTGTTGTTATATAATATAAATCACTATTTTCCACACATGAGCTACAACTGATCTCTAAACGTGTCTTCTGGTCAGACGTTTGTTAACATCCTGAGTCTCCTTCAATGACAGTTTGCTCATGCTAACCACCGGCAGCTGTCATTTCACTCTTTTTAACAAACTGGAACTATTTTCAAACCATAAATAACATCTACATTGTGTTAAATTAAGAAACGCTCTGCTAGAATACCGACATACAGCAGAAAATATACGAATTTACCGTGTTTTGTAGGGCCCACTTTAACCTTCCTCCGACTCCACGCGTTCCGCTTTACGTCTGGCAACAACACGGCCGTAACGTGGCAGAAAGTGTCGTGAAGAGACGCGAGAGTGCTTCTGTTAGCTTAACGGTGCAGTACCGCCGCCTACTGGACAGAACTGTGAGGAGGTATTTACCAAAGCACTGCAAGAACTAAACCTGCCACCATATACACATAGACATATAGTTTGAGTATATTAAATTGATATATATTTTCCTTTATGTCTCCCCATGTAGATTTTCTAATGCAGCACTGCCATAATTCATATTTACATGTATATTTTCATTTAATCAATTCATACATTTCTTCATTCTTCTTCCACTAACATGTTTTTAATTTCGCGTAGATATGACACAACTGTTGCCTATTTAAAAAATATATTAACCTGACTAAAACTCTTCACCTCAGCTGTAAAAAATAAAACATATAAGTTATCTACATACAATTTTTAGGACTGTCGTCAATGTTTCCATTTTTTTCTTTCAGGCCCATTAAATTGGTAATTTTAAGCTTTTATGTAAATCTATCAGCATTTATACGATTTGGTTTTGAAGATTTTTTTTATGTGAGCACTATGTAGAATTTCTAAGTTATAATTTGAATATTTACAACATTAATGGGGTAATAATACAAGAAATGTTTACCCTATTAACTGAATAAACAAGCTGTTCAGAGGAAAAAAAGGTCCTTAGAGCCTGGTTTGGAGCTAGAGAAAGGTGGCAGGGTCCGCCAAATAGAAACAAAGTAAAACAGTATGAAACAGTGTTGTCCTTTAAGGTCAATTTGTTTATTACGTCATGGAAAACATGGAGTCATGGAGTCTCAATAAAGATCTTCCTGATGGGTCGTATTTTACCAGGTGTGTCTTTTGTGGACAAATAAATATTAGTTGCTCTAAAGTTTCTAAAGTTCTGAGGTATTCCTGGAACAAGTTCTCTTGCCAACATTTTTCACATTTTCACTAATTCTCAGTAAAAGACTGCAAAACTTACTGAGTGATTTCCGTCACTTTGTAGTTATTAAAATGATGTCTGACAAAAAAACACAACAGCTTCCACTTTTCCTCTAAACAACATAAATAAAAAGACTCAGAGCTTTTGTGCAACATCAGATTGTGTTTATTTGTTTTTTTCCCCCAAAGGTCCACAAGTTGTCTTTCACAGTCCTGCATGTACAACCCCACACAGGGCGGGGCTTTAACAGTGACAGGAAATACACAAACAATATAATAACACTTAAATATTGCTATCTATATACTCTAAAACCTTTGTCAAATAAGGACAGGACCACCTGTGGTCTTAATGGGACGTTTCCATGAACGCTCACACATCATCCGTGGTACATTCTTGTGTTTTCTCACAGGCAGGCAGGCAGAAACGAGTGATAAGTGCAGACCAAACAAAGCACTGCCAAGTTATATAAGCAGCTAAATCCATAAAGCTACTCTGAGATGAGAAAGGTTCCCATGTGGATTCCTCGCGGATTAATCGGAAAACCTGGTAGAAAACCTTTTTTTTTCTTTTAAACTGAAGCACAGAGGTGATACAAAGCTAAGAAACGATTCAAGCTAGTGAGTATGATTAAGAAAAGCTTATCGGCATCAATATTTGAAGTGTTTGGCTCCAAAAGAGAAATGAAGTTGATTAAGAAAACATGAACAAAATAGGATGATTACAGTCCTCGGATCAGAACATTGATAAAACACAGTGGATGCCCTTAAAAATGACTGAATGATAAAAATGACGATGATGTTTTGGAACCAAACCCTCTTCAGTTACATCCAACATAAAAGGCCTTCTGGTAGGTGATTTTATTTTGGTTGTACCACAGACTTTTGTTTGCAAATGAAGTAAAATTCATTCATAGCAACAGACGACGGGTCGCAAAAAAAAAAAAAAGATAAATAGGATAAATTCAGATAAAGTGCACGAGTGCTCATTCAAAAACAAAGTGGGACGAACAAATACATTCATCAGAGGTCCATTCACTCAGTCACACACACACACACACACACACACACACTCACAATGTTCAAGTGGGTCAGACAGCCAGTTAACTTGTTGAAAACAAAGCCGGTCATCTGTGTGTGTGTGTGTGTCCAGTCACATGAAACACACACACACACCACAACCAGCCAGTGAGAGAGTTCTGACAGTGACCAGAGAGCAGCAGCAGGAAGTCAAGCGCTCAGTGTTGAAATCCTTCGTTGATACGTCAAAGTGATTCCAAACTTTCTCCGGTTTGTTGATGATAGTAAAGTCATGTTTGTTCCCTGGTGAAGGAAAGAGCAATACATCTAAATAAAGTCTGTTTGTTTGTTTGTCAGCAGGATTACACAAAAACTACTTAACTAAATAAACTTTAGTGCAGATCTAAGTCAAGGATATGTTTACACACCATCTTTAACTTTGTGAGTTAATGAGAAAAATTAGACATTGTTATTTATTTCTCAGGGAACAATTATTGGATCTTGATTCAAGAAATCAGGCGTATTTAGGTGGTTGGTATCTATTTTTTAAAAATAATTTGTGTGGATATTTGCTATTCTGTCACATTTCACCTTTTTGGATGAAATCACCTTTAAAGTTAAATGTGAAACTGCTCACAGACATCTCAAACATGATGACGGTCCAAATTAATAAAATAATTGGCAGAATGCTGAATCATAAAAATAATTGTACGTTGTAGCTCTAGATCGAATCCATTCAAACACTGCTAATGTGACTCACCAGTCTTTTTTTTCTATCTATGGAAAACAATAATTATGACGTATTCTTCTTCTGTCAGAAGATGAAGAAAAGAGGATTAAGGACAATTCAGCCACTAAAAGCACGCGACTGCTGCTGAACACTGGAAAATTCATGTTCTGATGTGATCTGCTGCTTGTTTAAATCCTGTTGCTTGGTACATTTTTGTGAAATGTAATGATTTTTAGGTTTGAAGTGTATTTGTTTTGCTCTTTTATCAACTCCCATTTCAAATCTCGATGATAATCCATCACTGCTAAATTAAAGGTTACAAAATGATCCTATTTATGTTGCATTTTATTATTACTGCATTACACATTTTGTTCTAAGTCAAAGTCAGAAGTTGTGCTGCTGTTTTAAACTGTGTAACTTCAGATATAATGTTTTTTTTTAAAAAATACAAGTTAGTGTGTTGACAGTTTGAGCACCAGAGGAATGTGTTGGTTTCCACATTCATGCATGTGTGTTTTAGTGTGCTGCCTACCTGTATAATTGAAGATTTGATGACCTATATAGCTAAATATTGTGTAAAAAAAAAAAAAGTCCAGCAGACTTCTGGTTCTTAAATTTGACAGATTTACATCATAGTTTGAATTTATAGAAATCTCTCGGTGGATTATCTATGAAATAACTACAGTCTGTTTGTGTGTTTCAGTGCAAAACAGAAGGTCAACTTGTTCTGTTTAAAATGTCCAAAGTTAGTGTGAAGAAGGTCGAACACGGTCACTGACTTCAATCAAATAAAACAGCTTCTCTCAGAGTTTTCTGGCCACGTCACTGTCAGAACTCAATCACTTATTTCTGCAATTCAAAACACTTTTTAAAAAAAATCCCAAGTCCTCCTCCTCCTCCTCCTCCTCTGTGCAGGGAAAGTGAGATTCAAGTGCAGCTTCATCCTCTAAAGTAAACTTTCACCAGTGTAACAGAAACTCACTGCCCTTTTTAAACCGTTCACACCAGGCATGGCTCATGCAGACTCATGCACACAGCAAATCATAAAAAGTTCAAGGTCATCTGAATATAAATAGAGGGAAAGAAGAAAAAAATAAAGCCACAACAGTTGAGTACAAAGTCCACATTCACTCACACACTGTTATAAACATGCCCCCGTACTCAGAAAACAATCCTCCTCCCTCTGCTGTGCTTGGTGACGTTTCACCGTATTTCATAATTTCAATTTTGCAATATTTCTTGTGGAAAATTTGTACGTCTTTTTTTTCTTTTCATTTCATTTCATTTCATTTTTTTTTTTTTTTTTTTGCTTAAGTAGCCAAGGCATTTTGCACCAAGGAGTAAACATAAATCATTATCTTATAAATCTCAGAGGTAGAACCCTGACAATTTACTCAGCGAGGAGATTGACAGGTAGATAGATAAGACAGACGGACCAAAGTAAACGAACGATGTCCGTGTTTAAGACGGTGTCTGTGGGTCGCAGAAGCAGCAAAACGAGAAATGACGAAATTAAAAACAAAAAGCCATGAAGTAAAGGAGAGCTCAGATGGAACTGTTGTGGGATTGGTTAGTTGTTGTTTTTTTTTTTGTTTTTTTTTTTGTGCAATCCTGAGAGCAGAGCTTCTCTCAGACGTAGAGGATGACGTTGCTGTCTGCGGGACAGTGAAGGCCTTCGGGGGGGTTCAGGGCTCGGCAGGACGGGGGCTGCTGGCCGGCCGCCAGGTGACAGCTTTTCGGGTGTGGGGAGTCACAGTCGTCGGACGTCAGCTCTGCGATGTCGTCTGATTGAGTGTCCGACATCTCCAGGTCGCTGCGGATGCTCTCCGGTTGAGCCAGGGTGACGTCTCGGAGCCCCTCCCTGATCGACGCTCCCGGCGACAGTCCCAACGCGGAGCCAGACAAAGCCCCGCCCCTTCTGGAGCTACAGTCCTGAGGCTCCTCCCCTCCTGAGACGGTCGCCATGGCAGCGGAGCCCGGTGGCGGGGTGAGGTCCTCTTCGCTGGTCAGGCAGAGATGGCTGGGTTTGGTCTCGATGTCCACCTGGATCTCCAGGTTGGTGCACTCCCTGCAGAGACACGAGACGTACAGCCAGTCAGTCGCAGTGCGACGCTTTTGAGTAAAACCCTCCCAGCAACCATTCAGAAAAAAATCTGCATCTTGACAACCAAGTAAATATAAAATGTAAGTACATTTAAAGTGGCTTAAATGCTCCCACGATATTTAAAAAACAGGAACTGTGGCTCCGCCGTGATCCGTTTTATTTCCTGGTAAGTATCTGCTGAGTGAAGCTGCCACTGATGTGCGGAGGGATTTCTGCAGCTTTAGGCGTCGCTC
The DNA here is from genome assembly GCA_963678695.2 of Diplodus puntazzo. Lineage (NCBI taxonomy): Eukaryota > Metazoa > Chordata > Actinopteri > Spariformes > Sparidae > Diplodus > Diplodus puntazzo. Next base: position 5,691,075 of record OZ023169.1, read on the forward strand.
CAAATGAGACGACAACATGAGATCGTGGCAGCGAGCTGCCAAGTCTTCAGATTAGTTCTAATTCTGTTATCTCAATCACATCACATCCAGATCAAATCTGACAGAGCGACAGACGGACGGATCCGCAGGCCTGACAACTAACGGGACTCTGCAATAAAATATTTCAGGACAAGGAAAAAAACTAAAGCGTCACCTGTCGGGCAGCGTGTAGGAGGAGATGATGGATCCGGCCATTCCACGAGTGCTGGCACAGTCGCTCCCTGCTCCCAGGCTGCCTGTCTCCCTCTGGGCTGACTCTTTAGCCAGCTCGCCTGCCTGCACCTCCAGCCTGGAGGAGGACAAACCGTCATGTTAATCGCTAACCATTAAACAATTCACACAGGCCATGACTCTTTTGTTGAGAGGCTCTAGTGCGATATCTGAATATCGTTGAGCAAAGCGTGGCTGTGTAACTTCATCTCCTCTCCTCACCTGCTGTACTTGGCGTTGCGAGTCCCCAGGGCGCCGCCTGCCAGGGTGTTGAAGTGCGGCGTGTCGCCCAGAGTCCCGGGGGCCACGGAGAGCCCCTCGCTGGGGGAGGTGGTGCTCAGACCGCTGACCGCTCCGTCCAGGCTGCTCTCACCGAGGCTCGGGGACTTGAGGGCTCGCCACGCGTCTGCCACTGTAGGAACACACAGGGAAAGCTTGAATCATCAGCGTTGTCTTCACAAATTTGCCATTTTTTTACTGTCAACATGTATTACCTTTGGCTTTTATTGGAGATTTGAAGTGGTAACTGTTCAGACTGAAGGCCAAATAAGTCGATAAAGTCTTTTATCGGATGTGAGAGTATGTAATTTGAAGATCCTCACCTGTGATTGGACCATCGTCCTCATCGAAGTCAATCCGCACACCTCGCCCCTTCCCTCTGCTGACCCCGCAGCCGCCACCTCGACACAGAGAGATGGGCACCACGCCGTACACGTAGGCCAACATGATGGGCACACCGATACCTGAAGAACGACAGAAACAGAAGCTGTCTTACACCTGTTCAGAGGCGCCGGAGGAAGGAAACGTGTAGAGATGTTTTGACTCATATCTGCGTCTGTGAAATGTGTCTGTCTGGTTGTAGCTGTTCCCCAAAAGCATAAATCACTCTGTATTCTTCATTTAGTATTCAGCAGAGCAGCGTGTCTGGATGCAGATCAACAAACTGTGCTCGGTTCTGTTCTGCCGTCAGCCTCTGAGATTCAGAGAGCGTGACGGATGACGGTCCGGTCGAGTTTCTTACCCACGCTGACGGCTGCGATGACCGGGGCGGTGATTATGGACAGGGCCACACCTCCCGTGATGGCCAGGTTCCTTCTGTGGCGAGACGACTTCTTCAGCTCGTAGTGGGCGTGGATCTGCAGCAGAGGAGAGAAAGAGGGAGACAGAGAGAGGATTAAAACACCTGAAACAGCTCAGAGCCGGAGATGAACAAGGGCAGGCTTCTTTCTGGAGAACAGAATCTGTGTCAGAACTTGTCACGAGCAGACGAGGCCGCAACGTTTCGGGTAAAGATTCAGTTAGTCATCGTTTGACTCAGACAACCGAATCTGAGAAACTCCTGAGCAGGTTTTAACTTGAAGAGGACGAACGTGATGTGTCCGAGCTGCTGGCTTCAGTTTTTCTAACTAGTGAACCACATTCAACAGGTCACGTTCAACGCGTCACACAGATCCTGAGAAAGGTTACATTAAAACATTACATGCTGTTTCGCTGTTCTCCACAAGAGAGCGCTATAATATCTCACAGTGTCTTTTAATGTCCTTCCTATTGCAGTTATTTGAAAGAAAACGGCATTTTAGCACATAATACAACAGTGTTACTAATACAATTATCCGCAGGGTTAGGACATTTAAACACCCTTTAAGACGACTAAACTGTAATATTAAAGGGTTTTTAATATCAAAAGAAACCAAAGGCTCAAAAAACCCAGTTTCCTGAAGAAGATCACTTCACGGTCCTCACTTTACTTCAGTTGCTGTAAATTCAAACTAAATATCTCAGAATCTAAACGATCAATTAGAGTGTCGATGTAAAACCATAACCTTAAGAATGAATTACCCTCAAGAAAATCTTACAAATGTTTTAATAACTTCGAGCTGATCAAATTCAGCTGATCTGAGGACAAAAGTCCTCTAGACTAGTTTTTAAATCTTCCTCTGTGTCAGAGCGGTCATTGATGCGAATGGAAACTTCGTTTGAAAGAAATGAAAGTACTTCCTGACATATAGAAAACTTTCAGCACCGTGCCAAAAAAAAAAAAAAGAATGAGGACAACATACTGAAACTTAGAAAAGGTTTTTGTTCTGCAAGGCTGTAAATTCCAGACTGTCATCAGAGAAGGACCGTGACACACTGTCGGGTGTTGCCATGACTCTGTGGTTTCCACTTCTGGTTTCTCCAGCCGGGTGTGGATGAAGATAAACTTTCAGTGAACTGAACGTAAGGGTTAAATAAAACCAGAAAATCCCAACGTGTTAAACATCTTTGTTAGTCGTAATAATAGGAAGGATGAAGGGAAATGTTTTCTTGGCGTGCTTTTCTAATGTTTACAGAAGTGTATAAATTAAATAAAGACGCTGAGGAAACTTGCGAACAGGAATAATGAACAATGTTTCATATGCACTTTATCGGTTCCTTTTTAAAAGGTCTCCTCCAAAATCTTTTATTTCTATTTCCTTTTTCACAGCTATTTTCAAAGTATATCCTGATTTTAGAAAGTCAGATCAGTTCAACAGAACTTAAAACTTTAATTTAGCTGGTTACAAAGAGACAGTTACACGCCTGCACTTTGCTTCAAGCTGTGTGTTTTTAAAAAACGATTGATGGATTAGTCAAGTATTAAATTAATCGCCAGCTTCTGTATTTTGATAATCGATTAAATCAGTTTGAGTACATTTTTAAGAAAACAAACCAAAAAATTCTTAAATGTGAATATTTTCTGGTTTCTTTAATCCTTTTGGAAACACTGACCGACAACAACAATGCAGTTATTTAAATCTCTGTTTTTTGATTCCATCCTGAAACCTTGACACGATCATTCAAAGGTTAAAACACTGCACTCTTTCCTTGAAATTTATTACACAGTGGCTGGAGCTTCTTCTTCTACCGTTCCTCACCTTGCGGCCGACGTAAACAGGGATGCCGATGACCATGGCGGGGACGGCGATGCCTGCGATGAGGGTGATGCCGACCGGCGCTCCGATCAGGGTGCCCAGCTGCCACAGAATCTTCTTCTTCCTGCTCCAAGGCTTCTTCCCCCAGAAGGTACAGCCAGATGGACTGGTGGTGACGGAGGGAGACACAGAGGGATGGAGTTGGTTTCCCAGTTACACGTCTTAAAAAGCCGCACACAGAGCTGACGCAAAGACCGAAACAACAGCTGTCAGTACCTGAGGTAGTGCAGGTCGGAGATCTCCTTCATGCAGAGCCAGCAGAACTCACAGCCGCACACGGCGCACGTCATGTGGTTGCAGCTCCCATCGTTCATCTTGATGATGTACGCACCACAGCGAGGACACGGCTTGATGTCATCAGCTGGGGGGGGAAGAGAGGGAAACACTGTGAGTGACATCGACTGTAGATTCAGACTTTATGTACGCATCTGATATTGATCTGCTCACGTTTTTTAATTCATCTGAACGCTTCCACAATAGCTTCAAAACAGGAGAAATCCAGAAAATCCCTTGAATGCACAAGACTCAGTCCAAATAAAGGTTAAATATTGTTGAAAGAAAAACTAAAAGCTCTACAATGAATCTGTACGGATGCTTTATTCCCCTCTCTCCTGTTGGCAACAAAAATCAAACCTCATTAGAGTAATGGGTCGGACAATTGCAGCAGTTTGTTCTCTAATGCATTTTAACGGGAGAGAAAGCTGAGAAGCCAAAAAAAACAAACGGTCAGTTCACTGTGTGTTTGAAATCTGGACGCCGGGAACGCTCTCTGCTCTTTAAAGGGCATTTTGGCATTTTAACTTGAGGAGAGGCTGGCAGATCTGTGTGTGTGTGTGTGTGTATAGGAACAGTTGTTATTGTTTGTGTGTATTCTGTTCTGCTGACATGACTCAACACACTCTCCTTTCTCTCATGTTTTCCATCCCTCCCTTCTTTTTTTGCTCCGATCCTCTTATTTCTCCATCTCTCTCCCTTTGTCTCTTGTACATCTGCCTCTATCCAGTTGACTAAGCAGACAGACAGGCCGACAGACAGACAGGTAGGCAGAGAGGCAGAGGTCTGGAGTTTTTCATGAGTCACTTTCGTCCTTCTGGACTGTTGTCAGTTCCTCTAAATGTTTGGCAGAGGGGAACAAACTGGAAGTGGCGAATTAAGACGAGAGAGGCAGATAAGGGAGAAACGACCGAGGACAGCTGGAGGGATTTGGTTAATAGACGTTTTAATCAAAATGGAATTAAAGACACACACATGTAGGGATGTTTGCTCGCACACGCTCAGATGTGCGGAGACATTTTTATGTTGGCGTCATCACCAGAAGGAGCGTGTGAAAGGACCGACTCGACAGTTCAGGAAATAATGCTGCTTCATTTATTTGCAGAGCGCCGTCCTGTTGGGAGAGAGTGAGCTCAGCTAGTTAGATAGTTTGATTGGAAACTGGCCTGGTTCTGTTCAAAGGTTAACAATACAGCACCTCCAAAGCTCACTGATTAACACATGATATCTAGTTTATTTATTCTGCACAACAAAACAGAACCAGGCTGGATGTTTTCTGCTTCAGGAGGGGTGTTTTCCGTTGGAGAGAGGAGCTTCTGCTGGTGCAGATCCATCGTCCCAAAATGGTTTCTATTAACTAGGGCTCGATTAATCTGAGGCTTACTGACATGACTGTCATGGTTTAATCTATTAAATGTCAAAAACAATTGTGACATGTGCTCATCATTCATGTCTAAGAGCCCAAAGTGACGTCTTCAAGTTGCTTCTTCAGTCCAACCAACAGTCCAGAGCCAAAATTCATCGACTATCAAAATACTAATCGATTATTTGACTTCTAACTGCATCTTTCCAGGTCGCTGATGATGTTTTAAAGCTGAGCAGGGAAACAAGTTTCAAAGTTTTCCAAAGTCTCAACATGTCACAGTTGAGCTGGAGGAGTTTTTCAGAAGTATATTTTTAACCTATTATTCTCAACATTGCTGAATATAGTTCATAAACTGCATTTTGCATGAGATAAATGTGGCCTGGAGTGATGCTGTTGTTAGTCTGGTTGAACTACTGAGGTGGATCACTTTTCACTGTAAAGCTCTTAAACTAAGTGCCATCTTGAAGAAATGTTTTGGCGACTGTTTGAAAACGCTGTTTGACAGGATGCACAGTGAGGAGAAGCTGTGAGACATATATAAATATATAAATATATATATATATATGTCTCATGCTCTGTTGAACGCTGCACACTTCGCCCAGCGGTGCAAACACCGGGGAGCTGCTACAACAGGCGCGAGACGAGTCTGACTCAGCGCCCTGACAGACGGAAGAGGCTGACGTGATAAAGGCTGACAGAGACAGAGACTTCTCAGAGGTGTGAAAAAATAATTTCAGGGCGGAAATGCTGGGGGAGAAGATTTTATCTGTCTGTTTATGTCTGCGCCGAGCACACGCCCATGCACAATGTGTGTGTGTGTGTGTGTGTGAGAGAGGCTGTAGCACCAGACTGTGGTTACTTCTGATCCAATCACCCTCCAGGGAGAGTTGCGTGTGTGTGTTTGTGTGTGTGCTGTAGGTCCTCACCTGGTCCCTGCTCCTGTGTGTAGCTGGGTGAGTGGTTGCTGTGGGTGTGCAGGGATTGCGCCCTCTGTTGGCGGGCCGAGTCGCAGGTCTGGTTGGGATGCCAGGCCTGCTTGCAGTGGTAGCAGAACTCGGCGCCGCAGCCTTCTCTGCGACACACCAGCCTGGGACAGCTGGCACAGCCCGAGGCGATGACGGCAAATCTGAGAGGAAGAGACAGAAGAAGAGACGCGTGTTCAACGATGCGGCGACAGAAGAAGTCCAACAACGAAGACGGGAAAAAAGATGAAATGTTCTGATTATTTCTGAGACTCGAGCAGAGCTTTTTGTCAAGGAAACAAAAGACGGTTGTTACGGCATTTCTTTCAAAAACTATTTTGACTCAAAATCCGTATGTGTTCCCTTTATTTTCCCGTCCCTCTCCTCCCAGTGTGTAGCACGTTACCTACACCTCTACATTCATCCAGCTGTTTATGCACACATGTACACATCTTCATCTCAACCCAACACTTCTAACCTCAGGACAGTACCATCTTCACTCAGTGTGTTACCATGTTGTTGTTAATTACCCAAAAGAAATAAGGAAAAAAAAAAAAAAGCACACTGTGAATCAACAAGTTGGCTGCTCCACATCTACCAGTCTGAACGTCTGCCTGACATCAATATGCATAAATGAATCAGCAGATTGATAAACAAGTCTAGCAAAGCAGGAACACGACGTTTGGGACCAATAAATAGATCCTGGGGCTGCACAGTTTTGTAAAAATATATAAAATCCCGATGATGTGACTTTTGTCGGGTTCTGAATCAAACAGAATTTGTGTGCCAGGACATCTCTGCAGAACTACACCGCTTCATCATAAAACAGTTCTCCACACATTTCACCTTTATGGAAACATTCACAGCTTCTTGTGACTTGGCAATGCTGCAATTTAGACCGCGTTTTGATTAATTATGCAGCCCTGCTAGATTCCCAATTAATCTGGTGGACGTCCGGATGCAAATTTGCGCTGCTGCAGAACTGCACACTGGCCTGATGACGCTAATCTTCGAGGAAATGGTGGCTTTCAGACTCTAAAATGGATGAAGCTATCATATTAGCTTAATTGCACAATCCAAATGAAATGATTCTGCTCTGCCAGAGTCTAAACTTCCCCACAGAAAGACATGCGTCACCGTTTGCAGAAGGTCGTGAGTAAAAAGTACAGCTGAGGACTGATGTGAATGACATTAGTTTCCAGTTATTGGACAGAGTGAAACTTTCACCTGATCATGGCACTATACGTAAAAAATGATGGGATCATCAAACATATTACAATTGATCCTGAGGGGGGCATGAATGTCCGTGCCAAATTTAATGGCACTACATCCGTCCACATTTCAGTTACAGCCATAAATATTGACCTCACGGCTGGAAGAGAAGTTTGAATCTGTCTCTGGGAGCTGAGGATGTTAACACCAAACTTCATGGCAGTCTTAACAAATAGTTTAAAATACATTTCTGCTCTTTGCTAACATGACAACAACATATGTTAAAGCTTGCTGCTTAAAAATGAAGGTGTCCAAAATGGCCCCTAATGTGCAGATTACCTCGCCTGAAAGCTCTCTGTGGACTGAGAGCGGAGAGGAGGTTTGATCAATGCAGTAATCACTCAGTAACAACACTGAAGAGAGACGGGACGAGGTCAGTCAATATGGATTTCGCAAGGTTCAATACTGAGAGAGGAGACAGAGCGTTCGCTGCGGGGAGATGTGTAAATACAGCCGAGACCGAGTTATTCTGAGCTCGGACTGAAGTCAGTGAAAAAAGGTCAAACCAGAAGATAATTGGTGTGAAATTTTAGCTGCATTGATTGACACGTCCTGCAGGTGGATCAGGGGTCGACTTTTGTTCAATGCCAATACTGATTGTTAGTAATCAAGGAGCCAAAGTAGCGCATTTCTTAAATTATCTAACCAACCAGACACAAAAAAACACATATACCAATCAAAAAAACAAAATATTGGCTCTGATCATCTGCCTTTCTCTAATATGGATTATTTTTTTATGCGAGAAAGTGAGTTGAATCATGAGAAAATGCTTGACTGAGTTATTCCCTGAATGCATCACTTTTTACTTTTGTCACCAAATTTCATTCAAATTTTGAGGTATTCTGTCAGACATAACGACATATAACATTTGATTTTATCATCCAGCATTTACAATTGCTTTTGAGGAGATTTCAATATAGATACATGGTGTGATGCGATATAACCTAAATATAAAACTTATTTTGAGGCCACATCGCCCAGAACTAATACAGAGAGATAAAAATCAATAAAACAAAAGGTGTTTGTCATGTGACTTTATGAAGAATACATATTCTTAAAGCCTCTACAGCAGACAAAACATTCTTTTGTTCTGTGCTGACGTTAGGCGAACACAGTTTTAAGCAAATAGTACTAAATATAGCAAAAAAGAGTGGCACTCTGTAACAGCGAGGACAAAAATGGCAATTAAAGACAGGGAGAGAGAGACTGAGACACAGGCTGTCAATCACTGGACAAATCACAAAAGAGGCCAGTCATCAAATGTTGTCACCAAGCTCTCAGTGGGAGAAAACATGCTGGAGGAGTGTAAACAAAAGCCGGCAGGGATTTTAACATTTTAAGCCTTTTTATACCCGAACAAACAAAAAGACAATGGCCGGTTTTCTGCACGTTGGTCGGGCGTTCAAGTTATACTACAAAAAGGGAAGAAGAGCGGCGAAGAAGTGATAACACGGCAAACTTGTGATTGTTTTGGCACGCCTCCAAACACGTCGGCCCCAACATGTCCCTCATTACCACCTCTTCAAGCGCTGTGACAGGCCTGTTCTCAGGACGGAATAAATTAACGACTATCAGAGGAGACAGGAGCGACTTTCTCAGGACAAGATAAGACAAGAACTGGCATTCCTGCAGAGACACATCACCCTGCATCTGTGAGGATTTAGACCCCTCAGCTGTCTCCAGCGCAGATCTGCATAAAGTAGATTCCTCTGTAATGATGGTCAACCATCCGCAGAGTTTTCAACGGGAGCCAAAGGTCAAACAGTCACTCTGATCCGACTCAACGCTTCAGTAGCTGTATAAAATTTCAATCCAAACGAAGGCACACACAAACACAGAGATGCCAGTTTTTTGTTCCTGCAGCGTCAGCTCTCTGGTTCAAGCTTGTCTAAACAGAAACAGAACAGCAGAGTCTTGAACGAGTAACCAACACGAAATTCACCAGAAAGCCTCGTTCTTAACCATTTCCCTTTATAAAAAACTCACCCTGACCACCTTGTGAAAACCCCGTTATTCTACTTCCCAAAAGCACATTTCATCTCCTCGACCTTCAAGCTGTTGAGTTCTGAGTTTTATTTTTTCCTCATGTGGGAGGAAAAGCACAAACAGGTGGGATATTTGAGTCTGTTTCAAGTACATTGCTCAGTTGCCAACAACTCCCATGACCCCTCACTGCTTACCTCTTATGCTTTGTTTTGATTGAGAGACCCCTTGTGGCTGAACAGCCGCGCTATCCGCTCTGTGAGACTGTAATTCACGGTGCGTTCATGTGGTGGCGGACTAATCAGAAAAATGCTTTTCTTCCAACAGGGATATTTCACGTAAACGCCCTCTGAGGTCGGAACAACAACTCAATTACAGGAAACGAGTTGACGTCATGCGATGCTGAAACATGGTGGAACGAAAGTAAACACTGAGCTGATTGTAAACAACTTTAGTCAAAGTCATGTACTGCACATCAAGTTTTGGCTCACATGTAATCTGTAATATGATATTTTAGGGTGTAACCGTTAAAAGCTGAGAACGATACACTTGTTTTTGCCGTCCATGTTGCTCCATGGAGCGGGACTACCAGCGTTAGCACGATAATGCTTTCTGGCATGCTAACCTGCTAATGTTTAGCAAGGACAATGTTTAGCATGTTCACCATCTTAGTTTAGCTTGTTAACATGCTAACATTTGCTCATTAGCACCGGGCACAAAGTACAGACGAGGCCGTTTAGTTTTGCAGCCATTTGGTCATAAAACAGAAATCTGGACCTGGTGATGGCGCTGGATGACACATTTAAAGGAGTCACTAGAGTTAGCACACTTAATCCTGAGGTGAACAGCGACGTCTGTGCCTTGGCGAGACATATTATCACAGGCTCAGCGGGCTTTAACATCCCTCCAACTGTGCCGCTAACAACAACTGGCTAAAAATACCTAAAATCCAAAAGATAGAAGATTGTGTGTGTCATCGGGCTAACTCTGGACTTGCTGCGGTACAAAGCACATGTTGACACAACAGCTTTTTCCTGGGAGAAACATCCCACTCAGCGCTGCCTCGCGATTGGTTGATTTTTTTGATGTGGCACTGAAAATTTGTGCTGACATTTCCAGGAAAAAAAAAGAGACAAACAGAGAGAGAGAGAAATAGATGAGATGTAACAAAAGGACACTGAAGGAGGGTAAGAGGGGATGGAGGAGATGGAAGCGGAGGTGGAGGAGTTATATGAGTGCTGACGTGCCGCATGTTGAGAGGAAACATGCATAGACAGTCCTGTCAGTGTTCAGCTCCACCAAGAGCCACCTGGGAATCCTGCTGAGCCTTTAAATGCAACCTTCCAACACACACACACACACACACACACACACAGACACACACCAGACACAGCACACACACACACACACCTCTAACACCTGGATGAACTGGATGTGCGTCAGTCTGACTCGAACAGAAACATGAAACACACACATTACATGTCAGTCAACAACAATGACTTCAGCGAGTATTGATCTGTTTAATTAAGTCCCAACTCCGGTTACCCCTGGCAACGCTGCCTCTATGCCGCAACGATAGTCGCCATAGCAACTGACAGCCGGCGGAGAGACGGCCACTCTTTGCTCTCATTGGACGCCCGGGCCTGACAGTCACGCGGGCCGAGATGTTATTGGTCCGGACGGGGAGAGCGGGTCAGAGGTAAAACGACTGTGTTGTTATGAAGAGTGAAGAGAATAATACTGAGGTAAATAATACAAGGGCTTCAAGGATCGAGCGTCCATGATTAATTAAAGGATTGTTATATTCGTATTCAGAGAGCCTTTCAGAATGACCTCTGTTGTAAAATGAGCTGCAGACTGTCGGCTTCTTTCTTCACTGTCACTCAGCGGTGCTGTTGTTGTGGTGGTGGAGATGATTAGTCAGAAACACTCAAGTGGATCATTTTTTCGTCTTCTGCAGCGAAAAAGCGCTCAAACCAAAAGACGGCGGACTGAAGTGTTTGTTTTGTCTCGTGTGCTCGGCACAGAGAAAAGGATTCGACACTCACTGTGTTTTCAAGTGAGCTTTTCTGCTCCTCATCAAGGTTTATATGTTCACATATTTCAAGGTTTAGTTTTAATCAGCTTGAACTGATGTTTTTTGGCCACTTCAAGGGGAATTCAGGGCTCCATGTTCAGATATTTTGGTCTCTAAATGACTAAAGACCGTCCGTGAGCGTCTGTGGCCCTGGTTGTTCTGTACGTCCTGCACTGCTGGCACAAGTTGGCCCTTGTCCGTGACTTTTCAGCTGACCGACCGTGTGGAATCAGTGAGGCAATTCCATCTGGCTGTTCAGCTAAGCCAGTCACTACACGATTTCAACCCCATACTGCAGTTTCTCCTTATTCTTACTCCTCCGCCTCTTTCCCAGGAGCATTTGCAACTTTTCATCAGACATATTATCGATTAGAGGCGGCTTCATCAGCAACAGTCTTCTCAAAAATGTTTTGTTTTATCATAACAACGGTTTGTTTATCCACAGTCTTCCAGTTTTCCTTCTGTAAATGTTGAATACACAACACTGCTACTTGGTGGTGTGGAGAGTTATTCCCTCTCACGCAGTCTAGCTAATTGGCTGTCGGTGGTAGTGACGTTCGTTCGTCATACTCGCTCTTGGATGTCATTTTGTACCGTGTGGGCCGCAATAGGTATGAGAAGTTTTGGAATCGGTCCAGCCAAGCTGTGATGACTACAATCATCAAATTACGTCCACTAAAAGTGCCTGAATGTGCCACTGACAGGCTCAGATTGTGTGACGCCGTAGTGACGCCACCCGACTCCATTTGCAGAAACAGTAATTTTACCATCGTAACACACACTTTGTTCAAACTCGACAGAAACAAGTAAAAACCTCGGATCAACTTTCCACAACTACAAAAAAAACACAAACTCCAATTTGGTTGAAATAAACTCTTAATTCGCAGAGTTACAGGGGGAAACAATGTGTAAAGCCAGAGCATTTTCACATGTAACGTGACGAAAAACTGAATGGCTTTGGCAAAAATAAAACCAAGTTCCTGTCGAGTTAAAATCCCGACACTTTCAGCCCGTCTGCGTCAAAAACAAGCATGATTAGTGAAGCAATCTACTCGACTGATTACAAAACTTCCTGTTCCTCTCAGTCATTACACACCAAATTAATTTTATAGCTCGGATTCAAAAAAGGGGAATTGCATTTTGAATGGGATCGAAACTGCCTCTATATTTATCTTCCACTCGTCAGTTAGTGTCATGTGCATTGACTCCTGGATATCTTCTGAACAAGATCAGATTATAAAACCAGGTCACATTTACATTCGTTTCCCACAAGTGAGCGAATACGTAACTAACACACACACACACACACACACAGACACACACACACACACACACCCACACACACACGATATGTCCATTCTCAGCTATAAACACTCCATTCACAGTTATACTGATGAAATTCACACTTATTACACTGTTTCTGTGGAAGCCACGTCCCCAGTGACCGACAGCCTGAAGCTGTAGCTGCCAGGTGTGTGTGTGTGTGTGTGTGTGTGTCTGTGTGTGTGGAGAGCTGTTTCTGTGGCCTGGACTGTTTGTGCTGAATAATAATATGGACTTAGTCAACTCGTCTGATTTACAGAGGTGGTGAGTCACCGCTGGCGTCAGACACAGGATCAACTGGGTAAATATGTAGGTCAGCAGCCGACCTCTCCTCTTATGATACCGCTGATCCAGACACACACTTGTGGTTCTGGTTTATTTTCATCTGAAAACTGTGTTGACTTACTTAACCTTCTTAACTTTTATTATCTACATGAATCACTTTTTTCAGTGAGGGCTAGCTAGTCTGCTCGATCACACCGTCCACTGAAAGCAGTGACATAAACACATGTAAACCTTCCTAAAACAATAGTCATAATAGTGATTATATACAGTCAGCCTCTCGAGGACCACTGGGAGTGAAAAATCATCCCAACTCAAAGATTCGGATTCAGCTGAGCTCTTACAAAAACAGGGAACTGTAGAAAACAGGAATGGATGCTCACATGGTTCTGACACGACACAGATGGTAAAACACCAAACTTAAACTGTAAAAAAAAAAAAGGAAGACAGGAAAGTTCAGTATTCCTCGGAAAAAAACTATAAACGCCTGAATCATCCCTGGCTGTTATGTAAATCTCAAGGCCAAAATGTCAAAAACATCCATTTCTACACAGGAAATATTCAAATCCAAGCCACTGTAAGCAGATTACAGTGAGACTTTGTACCATTTAAAGGTTTATATGGGACTTTTGTAACAGTAACACGTGTAGAGAAGAGTTAGATTTAATGAAACAACTCCATAATGTCAGTTTGTATAACAGACTGTATAAAAAAGGTGGACGATGCACAAAAATGAGGCTAAAGTATCTCTGATATAACATGTGTAGATATTTTGAATGGTCTACTGTTCTCTTCTGTCTATAGTGTTTTTCGATCATTTAGATCGTGTTACAGGTTTACAGACAAACTAACAAAGAGAGAGGGGAAGACTTAAACACACGGGGGATGATAACTAACAGAATACAGGTGGGGAGCGAAAAATGAGGTCAGAACTTTCGTGCTCTCTTTCACAAGACGGTGGCCCAAATTCAAAAGTGTCACGTCACACTACGTTGTTCAGGTGGAGGATACAGTCAATGGTGAGTATTTAACCACTGTAAACTATTAGTCATAGCAGTCACACCTTGAGGCTCCCCTGTAAGCACATTTCACAGCCTACGACCTGCTGAATGCCCCTCAATGTATGTCAGAATTCAGAAAACCACCTCTGCCACCACATTGGGGTGTAAAGTCAGAGATCTCTCTGTTTTGCGGTGGCCAGGTTAGAGCTTTGCCTACTAAACTACATCACTCGAGGGCACAGGGGGAGATTTTGCTGCTCGGAACCCGCGTGTTACCTTCTGAACCCTGTGGGTAACCTGTGCGTTACGTAGCGTCGGGGGGTTTGTTGTGGAAAGTGAGGGAGCGAGTGTTGCCACGGCCTCAAAATACAGGCTGTGGTGCCTCAGTCGGCCGTAAATTGTCTGGACAGGCTCAGGTTGCAGCATAATAGTCGGCTACTGAACAGCTGTGTGTTGTGTTCGCTGCCACAGAGGAAAAATAAAAACTTTGTGTTCCCTGCGCCCAAACACACAACCATGACGTCACCTAACATAACCTACATTTCTTGTCCCCCCCCCCCACTGAAGTCGGCACCAACAGGCATGACACACAGTTACGGAGAGAAAAAGAAATAGACAGAATTTAGAGATTTAAGTAAAGATACCACATAGACGCTCCGGCCTTCCCCCGTGACAACACCAGTATAACAAAACAAATCCACAGCAGAAAAATATCACCAAATATCTGTGTTCCTGCTTCCCACACACACACACACACACACACAGAAAACACAAACACAGTGAATCACTCCTGCTTTCTGAGATGAAACTAACGCCTCTCATTTGTTCCAGAAACCTAACGAGAGCAGCTCTACCTCCAAAAACCCATCTGACCCCCCCTCCGACCACAGGGCCAGCTTTTACAGCCCGCTAACCCAGTTTCAGTTTCACAGTCAGCTTCCCACAGCCCCTCTTTCTCTCTCTAACAGTCGTGACTTTAAACCAGACAAAGCAACACTAACACAGTCTGAAGCAACACTGTTTATGTGAAATCAAGGCAATTACGGTAGAAAGAATGAGGAAATAAACCAACAGCAGTTGAGCTAGTGATTTGACTCATCAGAGTGAGACACAAACTTCATTAATTTTTTTTTTTTTGGCTTGACAAACGGATCTTAATGACAACAAGTTCCTCATCAGACATTTTAGAAAAACTTTAGCAACACTTCCTGAGTCGGATCAAACATCTGTCGTAGATCACAATCACGGCTTGTCTCACGCAATCTCGTTTATTTCTGTTTCTCGTAATGTGTTAATAGTTGATATTAATTGCGCAAGATGAATTCCCCGAAGGGCAAAAAAAAAACAGAAAAAAAGAGTTCATTACAGAGTTCTGGCACACTAAGTGCTCCGAGGCTCTCTGTGTGCTTAATCTCCTATCAGATAACTTGATAATCTCACACTCACGGGAGGATGGAGGGCGGAAAGTGGCACAGATGAGCTCAGACAAACACCGCAAATGCCAACTATTACCTCTATAACATTCATTACGTACGCAACAAACCGCAGTTCCAACTCTAAAATTCCCCTCTGAATACTGAAACAGATCAATTGATGAATCTATTAACTGACCGACATCTCAGTCTGACAAATCAAACATTTGCTGGTTCAAGCTCAGCACATATGAAGATTTGTTGCTTTTCCCTGTTTTAAGATGACTGCAACTCTTTGTTACACGGCTGCAACAACCCAATTTGAAGATGACTACAAAAGAATTGATTGCAAAAAAAATATCATTTGTAGTCTGACAGTGAAGACTGGGAGAAAATAAGTCTGCTGTTTGCTGCAGGGGCATCAGTGTAAATACACTATGAGATAATATCATACAAACAGAAATAAGAAATCATGACAGGAGCACAGAAGAGATCTTGAGGTTGAAATCACAGACCGTGACTTTAAGAAGCCCTGTAAGGAACCTCAAGATGGTTATGAAACAGTCTCGGTCTCTATATGACCTACATGAGTAAACGAGACATCAGGAAGAAGATGTTCTGTGTCTAGTTAGTTATTATAGTTGTACTGGACACCTGTCAGTGGGTCGGATTCTAACTTATACAGGTTGGATAAAACATTAAATAACACTATCTTTATGGCAGACTGCGGAGGATGATCAGTCTGTGGAAAGATGCTGCTCTGTAATCTGGTTTTACAGCAAAAAAGTAAAGTCAGCTTCAAGTAGATCAAGGAAAACAGCAGCAGTTGAAGCTTTCAATAACAGAGAAAGCACTAAGGACAGAGTTGTAAACATCATCGATAGTTTCTTACCCGCAGTCAGGCGCTGGGCACCATCGGCAGTCTGGATCGGAGGCGAGGCACCTCCGCAGCAAGAACTCCTCATACTTCTCCAGCAGGGCCGCGTCATCCAAGATGTCTGCCACCTGTTGCGGGGCCAGTCTCTCGGCACACTCGGGGCAGCTCAGCTGGACTCGACTCTCTGTGATTTCGATGCGGAGGTACTGCCGCAGGCAGCAGAGGCAGGAGCGGTGGCTGCACCCCAGCAGCTCAGGGAGCTGCTCAGGGGGCTGGCGCACCAGGCACAGGGGGCACTCCAGGAGGTTGCCCTCCCCGGAGGAGGGGGCTCCACCCAGGGACGGCTGGCTGGAGGACAGTGGCTTTGACGGGGTGCTGGAGGCAGCATCCTGGGGGGTCGTGGCGGCTGTGGTGGTGGTCGTTGTGGGCGTAGCAGCTGCAGCAGCGGGCGCTGAGCTCAAGGCAGATGGGAGAAGCTGTTGCTGTGTGTGGTGGAGATGAGATAAAGGGGTGGCCGCTCCAGCCTTGGGGCCTCTGGTGCTCCGAGAGCCCCGCTTGCTGTGGAAGAGGCTGTGGAAGGAGATGCGGCCCTGGCGTTTGCCCGCCGCACGGCACTTAGGGTTGGGAACGCCACTCACCGAGGAGTGAGGTGACTCTGAGTCCTTTTCTGATCCCATTTTCCCAGAAGAGACACACACAGGGCCAGTTAGTGTCCCCTCACACAAGTTAATGTACTGCAGAGGGACACTCAGCTACACAAACTCACACTCTGTCGCGCACAAGGGAGGATCTGTCCCCTTGTGAAGCCAAACTGGAATGCAAATGCTATTGAAGTTCCTGTTACAGTACCTTGAGTCAGTCCTTTTCTTCCTTTTATGTGCAACAGAGAGCTATCAGAGGGAGATAACAGAGAGGCAATACTGAAAATGAAAGAGATTACGCAAGTTCAGAGTGAAAAAAAAATTCCCCTTCAACCTGCTGGAGTTTTCTAAAACTCAGTGGTCAAAAGTTTCACAGAGAAGAAAAAGTACCTAGTCTTTCATGTACCAGGCAGAGATCGAGGTCAAACATTACTGTGATTCCGACTGTCATACGCAAAGATTAATGTCAGTTCCAATAAATGACTCTCCTTAAAAATAAAGGCGTGTAAAAAAAGAAGGAAACAGAAAAAATCCTCCGGGTAGAGTTCAGTCTGAATGCTGTTGTAATTCCTCAGCTTGGCTCTGATTCTCTTCAGCTGCTCTCAGAGCCTCTCCTCGGCTCGTCTTCCTCCCGTCTCGCTGAACGCCGGTGTCTCTGAACGGTCTTTTTCTGTCAGGAAGAAGAGAGCAGGAAGTTAGCACAAAGAGCATGCTCAGTATGACACACACCTCTCTTCCTCTCTCTGCTCTCTCTCTCTCTTTCTCTCTCTCTGCTCTCCTTCATTAACTCTTCTGACCCTGAACTGATCGTCTCGCTGTGCTAATTACATTTAAATAGACGGATTCATACTCAAATATATGTGTTTGTGTGTTAATTAGCCATAACTTAAATGGTTAAAAAGCACTGCAACATGTCATGACACCCGTCAAACTGACACTTATACACATGACATCATCAACCAGTCGGACCAATCATGTATTCATGTGAAACCAGTGTCTCTCTCTCTCTCTCCCTCTCCCTCGTTCTCTCCATCACGCTGAGCACCGCAAGCTCTTCCTCCACTTCACACTGCGCTGCTAGTGCCGTTGCCATGGTGACGCTCACTGCAAGCGAGGCAAACAGCGACCCACTCTGTGACTCTGGCACTTATGTATACACACACACAAACACTCACACACACACACACACACACACAGGGCACATACTGATAAATGCATACACAAGTAAACACTCACACACACGCACTCACACACGTACATGTTATGTTGTATTACATGTACACATGTACATATTGTTGCATTATATAAATATAAATATAAATATATATATATATGTAGAGAGATAGAGATAGAGAGAGAGAGAGAGAGAGACACACACACACTCACACTTCTACATCCAAAATTGGTCACAATGAAAGCAGATGTGAAAACACATGTGAAAACACACACTCATTAAATGACACATTCAAACCTGAAAAAGAACACACACACACATGCAAACAGATGTGAAAACACACACATACATGCTCATAAAGAGACACACCACCACCTGTAAGTGCACACACACAAGCAGAAAATCACCAGCTTCACATCCCTGCATGAACAAACACATGTGAAAAGTGATAATTATGTTTGCTCTAACACACACACACAGACGCACACACACACACAGTGGAATGTGATACGTACACACTCACACGTACGCATGATAATTACATCCTGTGGCCCCGTTACAATTACCGGCTGTGTGAGCTCTGTTAAGGAGAGACACTTAACGCTCTTACGTGTTGTTAAGTCGCATTTTAAGTTTTAATTCCACATGTATTTTTGTGGCATTAGATATTACTAGTTACTACAATTTGAGAGTATTACGTTACTTTACAAAAATATCTGTCTGTGCAGAGTAATGCACGACTTTTGCAGTCAAAAAGTGATATTGTGATCATTTTGACAGATATTGCGATTGCGGTTTAATTCATGATGATTTTGGATGATTCAATTTTACATCGCAATTTACGTCATCACAGAACTAATAAAATCATGATGATGTGGCATTTTCTGGTCTCTGCCAAACAAACATGTGGAGAAGAAGCTCTGTAGGCCGGAGCGTCTCTGCAGCACTACAATTCATTCTGACACATTTTACCTTCTTGCATTTTGGATATGGCACTTTTTGCAATTAACTGTGCGGCTCTGATTCAAAGCTGATTGTTGATCGTAACTTTTCTTCTGTTCTGCATCCAGCTGTGTTTAGAAATCAGCTGAAAAAATGACGGTCAGAGCGGTCAAGTCGACATCTGAAACAGCAGCACTCGCAACACTCCAGAGGCTGTTCTGGGGTGAAAACTTTAAACGGAACAAGGTGTGGACACTTTCAGATTCTGGCAGCAACACAACAAAAACAAACACATCCAAACACCAGGCGGCAGGAAGAACAGAAAAAATATGCCTCCTGTCAGAAGAAGTTAAGTTTTGTGGTCCGACACTGAGCGATGGACTTGACAGGACACGGCTTGAATTAATTCAACCAAAAACCCTTCTCGGCTCTTTTGATCGGAGGTCCGTGGCGGATTAAAGGAATATAAATTGACAAGAAATGGACACAAATTAGGATCTTATGTCAACTTCAAAAGGTCAGCAGTCACCAGTTTTCCTTCCCGTCTCTTTTGCTGACCATGCTGCAAATCTGAATGAATTATCCCTCCGGTCTTGTGTTTTCTGTTAAATGAACTGCACAGCGGAGTTGTGGAGAATCAGAAGTTTGAACATTGATATCGCTCTCAACTTACATTATTTTAAACAGCGACCTGGTGGTACCGGCAAAACATCTCATATAATCCTATGAGAAACACATTATATTACTCAATTACTGCTTAAAGTAATCTATTAGTGTAACACAAACACACACACTGAGGATAACCTGCTTCTTAACTGGTTGAAAACTCCTTGAAAACACACTGAGGAGACTGTCTGAGAGGGTTGTTGTTGTCAGTGATGTGACATTCAATCAATCAGGACTAAACTGAATTTAAAAAGACTCGAGGCTCTCACAGCAGCGCGGATGTTTCCCGGTTCTCTCGCTCTGACCAGCAAACAACCGAGCAGCCTCTCTGACTGACTTACTGTTCACAAATCTGATTATGCTAGTTCACGCGCGCACACACACACACACACACACACACACTGGGTAGCGCTGACCCAGCAAATGTCAGACCATTCAGGAGATTGTGACCCGAGTGTGTTCGGGTGATTGACAGATTAGCTGACCAATCACTGCTGAGGAGCAGGCAAACAGAGAGGCGTCTGCCAAGAGCTGTCCTCAGGCTGATCTGGAGTCTGCTGTGGTCAATTCAGGGGGCTTTAATGTTCATTCATGAGTTATTTGGTGTTTTGACTCGGTTGTAGTCGTCTACACAGCTCATTATGACACACTAACTGTGATGATTCACCCTGAAGACAGAGGAGACATGCCTGACACTTTCACCAGAAAGTAAACACTAAAGTCATCCTGCTCTCATGTTTGATATCCGGCCGTCCAGCAGATGTGAGATACAGATAACCTACATCGCAGCGTGAAGCGGCTGCAGGAAGAGGAAGGAAAAACACTTCAGAGCCGAGGTGAAGTCAATAAAAGAGGAGGATTTCCACTGGTACACAGAGGAACTGCTGAGGCCTTTTATGTGCAGTTTATTTTTCCCACACAACTGCACGCTGTACACAACACACACACACACACACACATACACACAGACATCCATTTACGGTTGCCATGGCAGCAATCACTCGCCATCTTCTCAGGGTCAAACTGGGTCTCTTCGCTGAAATGTGTGTGAGAGTGTAAAAAGCCTGCAGTTCCTAAATATAAACTCCCACCGGCTGAGTTTGTAATAGCCCTCTCCTCTGCTGCACCCCGAGCGTCACACACACTCACACACACACACTCACACACACATTCATACACACACGCGGTTTCACAGATGGCAGCCTCTGTATGTGTATTTTTGATAAGGCCCATGAGTGTTAGATGCTTTTTGATTTTTTTTTACAAACATGAACAGTGTGTGTGTGTGTGTGTGTGTGCGCGCGCGTGTGTGTCTTTCATCCTGCTCCACCACAGGACTCCCATTAGAGCCCAGTGATCAGTGCTCCTGGTACTGGAATCAAACCGGTGAACCTTTGATCGCGTGTCAGTTCTGTGATGTCACTTCATCAAAACCCCCTGATGAAGAAACACCTTTGAGTTGCAAACAGATATCTTTGATAAACAACACACACACATTCCTCCATGACCTGCTTTTGTTTGTTTTTAGGAGGTGAGGTTCTCCAGTGCTGATTGACAATTCCTGCTTCTCCGAGGAATCGACATGAAACAAAAGATCAGAAAGACGAGTTTCTTCATCTGGTATGAGGCGTTTATCTGCTCGCTTGTTTCTCACATTTCTCTTTGAAGAAGATTCTGATCTGCTATTCCAGTTTGATTAACATCTCCTAGAAGTCTGAGGGTCCGTAAACACAACATGTTCAGGTGTTTGAATACTTGAACGTGATGCACTGGAGCATGAAACGAGTGCGTTTTTCTTTTGGCTTCATCTCTGTTCATCTATGTTGAACATGTCGACGTGTCACCGCAGAAAGAGTACATTTGATGACATTACCACTGAGTCTTGATGATGTTCGCATACAAGATGCAACGAAAGCTGATCAAACATCTCATTTTGTCGACATGATTTATGGGAATTATATCAGCATCCTGGTCGTTAGATAACAAGAGTCAGGAGATTTGACTGGTTCTCCGAAGAGATTCACATGGTGTGTGTGTGTGATTGTGTGTGTGTGCGCGCGCGCTGTAATCATGCCGTCATTTGGCAGATCGGTTTGAACAGCCTGAGAACTTCACAATCTGGACTTGATGTATGATCAACATGCTCACACACACTTTGTTCCACACTCGTCCTCCTACTCCACTGCTGCTCAATTCTGCTCTCTCTCTCTCTCATACACACACACACACACACACACACACACACACACACACACACACACACACACACACACACACACACAGACCCTCAACCCTCCATCACTGCTTAAATCCTTCCCTCCTCTCTGTTTTCTAAATCAAAGGTTCTGTTGTCTGTTCTGACAAAATGCTCAAATCAACCGATGTTCATGAACATGCTCTTGTCTGTGTGTGTGTGTGTGTGTGTGTGTATGTGTGTGTCTGTGTGTTGTGGTTTGTAAACGAACATCTCAGCTAACAAAGATCAAGATTAAAATGTTGACTGAAGCCTCACAGCAGCTACTGTCGTACTGTGATTCCCATGATGCACAGATTATGTGGTGTTGTAGCAGCAGATCTCAGAACTGCCTCTCAGGACAGAGACGGCTGCTGCTGTTTGATTCTTGCCATCTGTGTCAGGATTTTTCAATACTTAATGTTTTATAAATCAAAATTTACTGTAATCGTTATTTATTCGCACCCATCAGCTGATTTCCTGCATTGCACCTTTGGGCACCCTCAGACCTAAACGTCAAATGTCGCCGGGACGATCCAGGATGTTATTTTCTTACTTTTTTTAACAACACAAGATACAGCAGGACCTTTATCAACATTAACATCCAACGAGGCTTTTTTCAAGGAGACCTGGGGACATCTCCAGCAGATTTTGTGGCGACTAATACATCGAATTACCATCCGCAATCATGCTGACCAAAACAGGTGTTTTACACCAAACCACAATGTTTTTCCAACCCTGACCAGGTGGTTTTTGCACTGAAACCTAAGCAGAGTCTAACACAACGTTGTGACAAGAAAGAAACAGAAAATTCGAACAGAGGTAAAACTGCAACATAAAGAAACATTTGTCACATCATGATATAAGAGTGTCTAAAATGTAAAATGGATCTATGGTCTTATATCATGATAATGATGTTATATCAATATATTGCCCAGTCCCTGTTTCTCCTCTAACCTTTACAACTTCCAAGAACAACTTTATATTTTGGTCTCACTTCCTTGATGGTTCCCAGAAAAGCAAAAAGTATGATGTTTGTCCAAAACTTTTGTATTTGGTGGAGTAATAAACGCTGCAGCCTCAGTGGAGCTTTTAATCTGGTGTCTTTATGGGCCGTTAAAACTGTAACGCTCAGTGTCCTAAAACGACCATAATGAAACCTTACAGCCTGATTCTGGGTTCGTAATGAGAAACAGAGAGAGAGACAGATAGAGACAAAGAGAGAGAGAGAGAGAGACAGCCACAGAGAGAGAGAGAGAGAGAGACAGAAACAGAGAGAGAGAGAGCTGAGTGTGTCTGGAGGTAATCTGTTCTCAGACACACTGTTCTGTTTCAGACGGTGAATCTGTGCCTCAGCACTTTGGGATCCTCAAGTCTCTCCCTGCAGGGCCGACCAACATGCTGCGACTGGCAGCACAGACACGCAGTACAGTACATTACAGTATGAGGAGACAGTGCGAACCACAGCTAAATTGATTTGATTATTATAAGATTAAGTGCATATCAAAATGTACGGTCTTTTGCTTCAGTCACTTTCCAGCTTTTCAAATATGAGGATCCGTTGATTTATATTGTTGTAAACTGAATATCTTCGGTTTTTAGACTCCTGTTTGGGCAAAACAACCAATTATGAGATATCATCTAGGGCTCTGTGACAGTTTTAGACAAAACAAATAATCAAAAGGTTAAAAGAAACCAACAAAGAGTGTCAAGTGTCCGCCAAAACAATTTAACAAAGCAACATGCAAATCCTAAAAACCAAGGAAGCCATTTAGACTCAAATAACATAAACAGGACCTGATTCAGCTTGTGAGAGCTTCTATTGTAAATAAACACACACGCACACACACACACACACACACACACACACACACACACACAC
Source organism: Diplodus puntazzo (assembly GCA_963678695.2). Taxonomy (NCBI): domain Eukaryota; kingdom Metazoa; phylum Chordata; class Actinopteri; order Spariformes; family Sparidae; genus Diplodus; species Diplodus puntazzo. Next base: position 5,714,644 of record OZ023169.1, read on the forward strand.
ACACACACACACACACACACACACACACACACACACACACACACACACACGCGCACACACACGCACAAACAGACACACTGTACCTGGGCTTCAGGGTAATGACAGTGTACTACAGGTGTGCTGCTCTCAGAGCTGATTACTGTTATGCAACAAGATGATTTACTGCCTCCACGCTCTGCACAGGATTCACATTACAGCACACAGACACACTGTAAATCACACTGTTAAAGTACTCTAGTACAAATAAAACTTGTCTAAATTACTTTATTGTACGATAGGGAAGTGTTGACTGGTCAGGAAACAGTTTCATACTGATGCCTCTGTTTGACCACTATAAATAAACAAGACCATCGGCAAGAAGATATTCTACGTATTACTAACGCCTGCTGGGTCGGACTCAGACCTATCTGGATTCAATGAATAAAGAAGTAAAACTATCATTTTTATTGCAGAGTGCTGACAGCTGTGTTTACAAAGAAAAGTAGTGCATGATTATGATGCATCTTTCTTCCACCTGCTTCCAAAACAAATGCAGCCGGATCAAGATGCTGACCAGAGGCCGGCGGTGCTTTTACCTCTTTTGACCACAGGGGCCGCCAGAATCAACACAAAATGAGGCTCCTCATTGCAGCTTTAATTGTTCAGAGAAAACAATCCCACCACAAGGGTTTATAAGCTGGCTCTTCTGCGATTGGTTGGTTTTATATAATAGTATATTTTATTCAAATCCTCCAAAGGGGTCATTTTTTCATCCGTGTCCATTTCTTTGCTGGTTTGTCTGCAGGATTACACAAAAGCTTCTGAACCGATTTCCATGAAACGTGGATGGAGGATGGGTCACATTCAAAAATAGACCCTATTAACTTTTGGCGTGGATCCAGATAAAGGGACGATTCCAGGACTTCCTTTTTTCTCTTCTTCTTTCCCATTTCAAGATTGGGCATTTCACAGCATTTTGGGTAATTTCTCAGGAAATAATGATGGATCTTGGTGAAAAAAAACAAAAAAAGAGGCATATGGCTTCTGTACAATTACATTTAGATCCTTGAATACGGGGCTATCGGTTGAATTAAAGGGGACTGTTGGGCCTTGGCGGAGGTATGCGCTCTATTGAGTGCCATTTATAACAGAGGAGGAATGAAAAGAACAGTATTCATTTAGTGAAATAAAGTGAAGGAGAATTGCTGAATGTAAGTGCAGTACTTACACAACACATTATTTATTTAAAGCCATGACGTCTTTCCTCAGAACTACTCTGCTGATTAATGTCTTTGTTGATTCCCTGGAAGATTGTCAGGCCTCTCTGCCTCTGAACTTTCCACTTCTCACTGCTTCACATGCTTGTGACAAACTATTGAGCACAGTATCCAGTGAACCAAAAAATGTGGCTGTTACACCCAAACTGGTGTCCAAACACGCAGCTGCACCCTCACATACTTGAAACAAACACTTTAATAATGATCATTTCAAAACGAAACCACTGCATCAAACCGAGCATAGAAAAGAACACAAGCCAGGACAAACACGTACATGAGCCCGTGTTTGTTTTGGAAAATATTTTTCACATCCTTAACTCTCAGATTACTTAACCAGAAGTACACAGATAACAAAAAAAACTTTTCTCACTGCTCTATCACAAAAACAAAAACCAATAATCTAAACATTTCTCTTTCTCATGTTTCACTAAACCGATTATCCTGTTGTTGAGCTCAGTGTTCAAGAGCATCTTATCACTGTGGATAAGAGCATCAGCTAAAAGCCTGTCGTCTAAACTGACGGATGACATTGTTTAAACGTGAACAGACACGTCCACAGAGAGCCGGGCTCCGGCCCACGACTGTTTGTAGTGATACTGACTAAAACCTCGCTAATCTGAGAGCCGGGGGCCGACCGTCTCCGGACAGAACAGGTGGTCTCCGACTCAACCGGGGCTAATGATGCATAATGTGTGTTTGTGTGTGTGTGTGTGTTTAAGGGGGGAGAGCTAATTAGAGGCCATGAGCTAATAGGCACTGGGCAGTAAAATCCTCACTGGCTGACCGGCTGTGAAAACGTCTCAATCAATAAAATTGAAATTAAGGAAAATAAAAGCTTATAGTGGTAATAGAAAAAGTACTTTGTTTGTTACTTAAGTAAAGCAACAATACTAAAAGTGTGTGTGTGTCTATTTAGACACCCTGCCCCCACACATGAGCCAAAAAAGGCCCCCCAAATCGTTGAAAATTTGGAGTTACAGCTAGATATAGCGTACCTTATCTCATCAGAGTACACACAGGAAGTCATTGAGTCACTGTGTATAACAAGGACGAGATGAGATCTTCAATTCTGTTAAAATCACCTTCCCGGATGCCAAACACAAGAGCCAGTTGATACACATATGGTGGTAAAAAGCTGTGTTCACAACATCCCAGATTAGCCAAATTACAGTCGGGAGTAACTTGCTTCCATAATACTTTCAGAATTTAAGCAGTTTGGAGAATGACGCAGTAAGGTGAGTTACGAAATGTGGTTTGAAAGGTGACGCAAGTGTGTTTTGGTTTGTTTCTGCTCCTACACCCAGGCTCGAGTCCAATTAGTTTTACGATAACAGCAGTTTCAGAATGTCGAAATGTCTGGAGAAACTTGTCCAGATGTAATCCAGATGTGAAAGGGTAAGCGCGATAAAAACTTCATAAAAATGTCTGAATATGCTCCTTCAGCTGAAGCGTCAAAGCTCTGAGAAGGAAGCCAATGTGACGTAGACGCAGTGGTGGAAAATGGTTCATGTTTAGAGGACATATGTACTGTGGCTACAGAGGGCTCCACATCCTCATGGCAGGTGTGGCTAATGAAAACTAAAGAGCAAAGCTATGATGGCATGTTGTTGTTTCAGCTGCACTCTCCCAGCAGCAGTAAAGTAGCCGTTGTTCAGTTGTCTGGCATCGTCCATCCCTGAGGTAGCTTTTATGGTCGGCACACATCTCCGGCACCGCCTGCACATCATCATTATTAGCGGCTAAATGTTCCTTTTAAAGAGGAGGGGTCAAGCAAAACGTCCTCACTATATCTTTATGGGAACATTTGGTGCTCGTAGAAGAAATACAGCGACACACACACACACACACACACACACACACCAGTCAAGGCTACGTCCACCGAGCAGAGGGACCGGCTGAGTCACGCAGATTAGATATCACAACTGATTAACTGGGTTATAATGACACACGAGAGCAGAAAGGACGGTTTGCCAACCTCTGTCTTCACAAATGATTCACAGCGCACCATGTGACCTCACTGCAGCGTCCTCCCACACAGCTGCTTTCATCAAAAAAACATAAATGTGGGATATTTTTAAAATTAATTATTCAGAAAAGGGCGGCGCCCTCCGTCAGCAACCCACGAGCATTCGCATGGACACCTGAGGCCGGCTCAGTCCGATGATGTTGAAGGGAAGCCGGTGGAATTGCAATACTTGTAGTGTCATCAGCCTCACCTGTTGGAGCAAATAGATCTGTCTTTCAGGCATTAAATGCTGGTTTCTGTTGATTTGAAGTCAGTGTGAACTGTCACGAGGAGCTGTTTCACTTTCATCAATGGCTTTCGGTGACAAGAACATCAACACTTCCCGTAAACTGCTTCGATGGACCCTGACAACACAGCTGAGCGAAAACAGGAGCACTCTATTCAGAACTGAAGCTCCTGTCGCACAGGACACGAAGTACTTGATGTTTACTGTCAATATTTCACACATCTACAAGAAAACACTTTCAGAACAGCAGGGCCACCCACATTAAACCCTGCAGAGACTGAGTTATTTGACTGTGTGTGAGCGGGCAAGCTGATGGAGTGATATCACCGATAATGGAAGCAGTTCTTTCTGTGGAAAAAACCACCCTGACAACCGGACGTGTCGGCCTGCTCTTCACTGGAATCAAGCTCACACACACACACATACATACGTGTGTGCGTGTGCGTGTGTGTGTGTGTGTGTGTGTGTGTGTGTGTGCGTGTGTCCTCTCTCATAGAAAAACCATTCAAACATCTGGTAAAACGCTTTACCGCAGCATTTGGGCTTCTCTCAACTCCCTAAAGTGAAAGCCAAATAAATTGGACTTGAATGAAAGATTCAAAGCATGTGTGCGTGGGAAGAAGATCTGATATGTGCTGATGTTTACACACCCTGTTTCAGTGGAAATGCACTTCACAGTTGGCTAATTTCCATAACATCACTTTGATGACATGGCAGGTACTGTTGTTGAAACTAGCGTCGTTGTATCCATCTTTGCATCAGGATTGTAACCGAGCAAAACTGATCTTCAACTCACAGTCAAGGATACAATTTTAAGATGATTCAAGAAAATCAGCCATTTTGCAAAAGACTGAATCATATATGTGAATACTCGTGTGCTGCTGTGAATCATATCATAAGCAGCGTTGGGAGGTGTTTTGAATATAACGATAATCCAGCTGTTAGTCATTTTCTGTTTTACCTCAACCGGGAAACAATATCTGTGTAAGTTCCTGCTAAAAGTATCTGCAATGTCAAACTAATTTTTCAGCCTTGGTATTGGTTGACGTTAGCATAAGTTAATATAAGTCATGTTTATCAAAGAAGGATCTGATCAGTATCTTTATGTTAGCTAGGGATGCACCGATTATAAAATCAAGGGCAATACCTAAAAAAAGAACACATTTTTTCCATTCTTCTTTACTTCGTTCTTGTTCGTATTTATTCCCCCTTTTGTGCCGGTGTAACAATCTTCATTCTTCAATAACTGCACTGTTTCACATTAATTCATTCAGCCCTGGACCCTCACCAATATGCATTCAGAACCAACAGACCCACAGGAGATGCCATATCCACCGCCCTCCACTCAGTCTTCACGCAACTCGAAACAACAACTACATCAGAACGTTTTTTTTTGTTCGTTTCAGCTCAAACTCCAAACTTTCCTTCTCCACATTTCTTTGTTTCCTGTTGGAACGACAACCCGAAAACCCCAACATATTTTACAAAAGCGGAAAATATCACGCAATTGCAAAGCTGTTACCGATGAAATGTTTCCGCTTTTTCTAAGAAATTGACTTGAATGATTGTAAATTGTCAAAATAGCTGCCAAAAAAAATTCCCCGTCCACTGATAAATAGCTTAACTGACTCATAGCTTCAGCTCTAGTTTCGGTTGATACTTATCAAACTATCATGGTTTGATACCCAACGACTCGTGACGAGTAATAACAATTACTAAATGCTACTTTCATGGTTGAACAAGCTCATCTGTGTCTGTGTATACAGAGAAACTTGAACATAAAATTTTTTTTTCAGAAATAGATGCAGTGTGAGGCAGATGGACACACAAACGGAGAGTTTGAGCATTTTCCTCTTTCCCACTGACTCTCATTAACACATCACTCTCTCTCCTACACACACACACACACACACACTTAAACATGAAGTACATGGAGAGTCCAGAGCGATGCACGGGAAGGTGGAGGTAGAGAATCAGCTGCTATAATTAGAGAAGCGTTCGGGAGCCATACTGCTGAGTTGTTGAATGTTTAATGTGAGGACTGCAGGCGTTACAGTCGCAAAGAGCAAACCTCCGAGCCCCTTTACACCACCTCTCAACACACACACACACACACACACACAGACACACACACACACACAAACATAACGCCCCCTCACACGCACACACCGAGGCCTGCGCAGAGAGGACGCGAGCAGCAGTAACACTAGTACACTGGATGAGTGGACTCAGGTTTCAGAGAGGAAACAGCAGCACAAAGCACGGACACAGCACATGGGACAGCTGAGCGTGTAATTCCCAGCAATTGTCTGTAACCTGAACTACATCATGACACGGGAACTCAGACCTCCTCTGGATGAGGTAATGCTCCAACACATCTGACCAGCCAGAGGAACTGCCGCTGCCGACATGGACGGAGAGTGTTTCATCTCACATCTGTTGTTTTCTCATTGTAGTCTGGTCTAATCCAACAAGACGACGTGTTACAGAGCGGCAACAATTATTCCAATAATCAGTTATTGGTAGAGTATAAAATGATACTGGGTTTTTGGGGCAGATACTGATATGACAGAGTAATCATTTCCGATATTGATATGCCGGCTGATGCACAAAATATATCACTAAACAGCTGTGAAATCTGTAATGGAAGTAGAATAGTTTCTTATCTGCACATATCGGACAAAATATACGCAACTGGCAAACTATTTGTGAAGAATTCAACACATATATCGGTCGGATATCAATTTTGATGATCTATTAATCGATTTGAGTAGTTTTTTTAGGAAAAAAAAAGTCAAACTCTCTTAGTTCCAGCTTCTTAAATGTGAATATGTTCTGGTCTCTTTCCTCCTCTGTGACAGCAGGATGAATATCTTTGTCTGGTGGACAAAACTAGACATTTGACGACGTCATCTTGGGCTTCAAGAGCCATTTTCCACAACTTTCGAATATTTTACAAACCAAACAACTCCAAAAAAAAAAAAAATCCACAGATCAATCGACAATAATAAATACTCATTAGATGTGGCTCTAATGTGTTCTGAAATACCATATAAAGGATATATGTCCCTAAATATGAAGTTTATCAATAAATAACTTCTAACTGTATCTGATTCTGTGTGACAGATTTTTAAAGGGGCACTATGCAGAATTTTAATGTTCATAATATCAATGAGGTAATTATACAAATTCAGAAATATTTATTTTCTCCATAACTGAATAAAGAAGCTAGTAGCTAAGACAGAAACTAGAAAGGTGGCAGGGTCCGCCGCATGTAAACAAAGTAAAACAGTATGAATTTGTGTCCTTCAAAGTCAGCTTGTTTATTCAGTTTATTCGGCCAAAATAGAAACATTTAAAGGGAAACAAGGTGTCAATAAAGATATTCAGTGTTGGTGTCTTTATTTTTAGGGATGTATGTCATCAGTACTGACCTTGTTAAACAGATCTACTGATCGACTGATCCATCTTTGTCACTTTCATTTGTGAAACTATAACAAAACATTTCATGCTTCTGTGATCAATGTTGAGACAAACACGAGTTACACAACTGCATCTGTGCGGCTCATTTCCATCCAAAACAAATGTGAATAATGACTATTTGCTGGAGCTGTTCGCCTCAGTTCTGCCTCACAATGAGGTGAAAAGCTGAGGATAATTACACACCTGTCATCTGTTAAATCTGAACCAATCCACCCACTTCAGACTCGCTGCTAAACATCCACAGACAATATGAACGTGGACGCACTGACACAACAACGATCTCATTAGAACCTCACCAAAACTGAGCCAATTATGACTCTTCAACAGGTATTTAATCACAGTTTGACGGACTAACTTCAACCCCACCAGGTTATGATGATGTTTATCTCAAATTAGTTTAAATAAGCTATTCTCTAATGTTAAAAGTTACCAATATTGCACATTTCAAGTAAATTTCAGCCTCAGTTTATCAAATAAAAGCCAGATTTTGTCGGACGTCTCTTCATAAAAGGCAACCAAAGCATCGCCAGGCTAGAAAATCTCACCACACCTTTTCCATCCTGTGAAAGTATGATCATAAAAACCTGAGCGGGAGCACAATAAAAAGACGAAACGTTCATGTAATATTCCTGCGAAGAGCATTTATAACCTTTTTCTGACACGTCCTCTTGACAGCACTCTTTCACATAAATCTCCTCTGTCCTCACATCTACTTGTCTGGCTGTTTTTCTGTATATTTTCTGCCTGCTTCACATGTAAAATGCAGCACGTCCTCTGCCCAGAACAGTGACCAGGGAGTGGCGGAGGAATGTGAATTTTAAAGGGAAGGATTTTTTTTTTTTTAACTCTCAGACATCCTGGATGACTTGGACAATGACTGGCTGAAGACATTTTGGTTTTTTTTTTTGAGGGGGATTTTTTGATTATGTCCAGACATGCAGCAGCTCTGAGGCTTGGACCCTGACATGTATATCCTCCCCTACCAGGTGCTCTAACAACCTTCTAGCTTGTGTTTTATAAGATCATTTTTATTTTTTTGGCCGGTTTTGGGGGTGAAATGACCCTCATCATGCAGAAAATGTGGCTGTCATTACAAACCACGTAGAGAGATAAGAATTTAAGGGTTTTCTTGTAGGAAAGGGCCACAGTCCCTTGTACCTATGTTGTGTACAGAAGGAGTAGAGCCTATTAAATCCATGACACCTCAGTCACACAGCTCACACAGCTCACACAGCACTCACCCTGCTCAGGACTGGATTTCTTCGACGGTTCCTCTCCTTCGCCTGTTTTTGAATCGATAAACAGTCGGTACAAACAGTCTCTCCGTCCCCGCCTCGGTCTTCTCCTTTCGGGGGTTCTCCGGGCGGCTGTCAGCGGGCCTTCCGTCTTCCTGCGCCCCGGCAACGCAGCGCTGAAACTCCCGTGTAATCTCCGCAGCTCGCTCCGCTCCTCTGACCGCCGCTGCCCTCTGACGTCAAGCAGGAAAGCCCCGGTCGGTGACGTCACTCCGTACACAACACGGAAACCCCACCCCGTGGCGTCACCTCCCCCCTCGGGACGTTCATTTAGCGTTGACTGTAAAAGGCAGACATGTGAAGCTCACCAACAAACATATTAATATCATTATATTAATCATATTAATAACATACAAAATTACATTAATTACATTATATTAAACATATTTAAAAAGTAATGTAAAGAAAAATAAAACTGATGCTGCAGGAAACAGATCTAAACTGGCTTTTACCTTTATTTCAAACAAGGAAGTGCATTTAAAATTTCTACATGAAATATTCCATTTTAACCTTATTTTTATTTAAAGTCATTTATGTTTTCTGTCATAATTTCAGTGCATCACCCCTTCGACTTGTCACTGATTTGTAAACATTTTTTCCCATTTCTCTCCACACTGTTCCTCTCGAGCTCTCATCCTATCAGTTAACTGTTCACTATCACAAATTTCATGATTTATTTCTTGTGTTGGCGGTTCAGCTTTGCACCGTCTCCTTGTAAAAGCCTTTCTGCAGGCCAAGTGAACAAGATTTTCAACAAATATCTGCTTTCTCTTAACACATAATCTCCTATAACATAACCAAGTTACAGCGCTAAACCTGATTTAGGAATATCATATCCCACCTTATTAACTGTCTTGTTGCTACACATGTCGATGTGTCTTGTATCTTTTGTAAACAAAGTATAGAAACAGTCTCCCACCCTTGTTTGTTTGTGAATCATCCCAACACGTCTAGAGAGTCACTGAGTCTTAGTCATCTCATCCAGATGTTGCCAAGAAGTGAAATTGTTTATTCTCTAACAGAAAATCGACAGATCGCTCCCCAAGTTGTTCTTGTTTGATGTCCTCATGTAACTTTTGCTTTTCCTTTATTTTTGTCCGTGTTGGTTTACCTGAATTCTTTGTAAAATCTTCTTTGAATAAAACAAAGAGTAAGCTGTAAAACCAAATGTGTGTGTGTGTGTGTGTGTGTGTATGTGTTGGAAAGAGACAGAAGGAAACTAAATAGTGCTTTGTTTTTACTGTCAAATAAACAAACTGCAGCTTGACAGCAGATGATAGCATCTGCAACTTTGTGACCACTTACATCCTTTGACGTCTCTCACTTTCTTCTCTATGTAGATAATCTGAACTCATTTGTCTCTTTCAAAGTATGGGTGAACATTATATGCACCGTCTAGGCCCTCCACTGACTGGTTTATAAATGATTTAAAACTTATTTCTTATCACAGGAAAAAAAACTATTTGCAAGATTGTAATAAAGATAGATGTGGACATTTCTCTTTTTCATGTCATTTTGATTTAAGGTTCTTATTTTGGCTCTTTGATGTCTTTACGCCACCCTTTTCTTATTTTCGCTGCCTTGTGTGTAGGATATTTGCTCAATCCTTAGTTATATATTTACATTTTATTTCATTTTTCCTCATCCAAGCTATTTTTTGTACTACATGTATACACTACTCATATTAGTTATATATTGGGATATGGGTGCATATATGTCAAATTTTGGGGACCATAAACATTCACAAAACAAAAATGTAGATATGTTACAGGATAATAAAGTGAAACTCTAAAAATATCTAATATCAGCTAATTTTGAGTAGCTTATATCCTCTACGATACATATCATACGTTATGCATGTTCCTAATTGTTCGAAAACAAAAGGTAAAAAGGTGAAGTCTATATTATTTAGCTAAGACTGCTAATTTAAAAAGATGCAGTATGTCCATGAGACACAGTATCTACTGAAGTTAGCATGCTAACCAGCTAGCCCAGCCAAAGCCCCCATGTTGGCAGCAAAAAAACAACAACAACAACAACAACATCATCACTCCCTCAGAGCCCAGGCTAAATGAGCTAACAAGCTAACGGCAACAACAGTTAGCATCACTCAGCGGTTACTCTGGTGATATGCTGACCCCGATTTGTTTGAGTAAAGATTCAACAAGTGGCTCATTCTTACATGTAGCACCTTTAAACTTCGGACGTAATTCAGGTAACAAAATAAAACAATGTGCACAGAATGTCATGATTGTAGGAAAGCATGACGGTTTATTGGGAAAACATGAGGAATATGACAAAAAGCTTTTCAACTACAATCCTACAATTGACATTAACTTAGTTAGTCTAAGTCCCTCGATTTTCTGACCCCCCCCCTTCCTCCTCCAGCCATCTGTCCACCCGCCCGAGATCTTTTGCCAACTCCAGTCCTTCGCCCCGGTGAGAGTGGAGCAGCTCAGGATTCAACCAGCTGGAAGACAAGGGAGAGAGAGGGGAAGGAAAGGTGTTTTTGTTTTTTAAAAAAATGCAACAAGCCATGACTGATAATACTTTTTTTGGTCATTTAAATGCTGGAACTGTCCATCTCCGAGTGCAATTAGGGAGTCAGCGTTCACTTTAAGGTGCATATTCATAGGTCACATTCATTTATGGGTGAACAGAAACCCAACATTTCACATCATAATTAAATCTTTACATTCACAGCTCTCAAGAAGTGATTTTAAAAAAAGGAGCCGAGGCATCACTGAGCACAGGACAGAATATTAGAGGAAATTCAACATTAATGGTTGAGTCGATAAAAGACTGAAATCTGCCTACTGGGACTGCTGAACATCTGCTATTGTTTTTCATCACAACAGCCCCCTGAGAGAATAGAAACACATCAGTATTCGAGGGAAGGTGCGGGCGACACAGTCTGCATGCAAGATGTTTCCACTGAACACAAACACCAGGTGACTACAGAGCTGGGAGGAAAACTAATAGGTCAAGGAGGAACGGAAGGATTCAAGGACAAAAACACAGGAGTGTCCAGAGGCCGAGCCAGTTATTCAAGCTGGAAACACTGCGCACACACACACACACTTCTGTTTATAAGTCAGGCTGATTACTCATCTTTTTCCACTGATCAAGAATATATAAATGGAACAAATGGAGGTTACAAGACACCTTTGGGAGCCGCAGAAACAAAAGCCTGCAATCAAAACATTTCCGAAAGGGAATTTTTTTTTTTTAGATTTGAATGTCCGATGGCCTCCGCTTTCTTTGGTCTCTGATCCAGTTCGCTTCACGCAAACTGTGCCGTCAGCACACAAGACTCAAACTATCATCTTTAACCGTCAGTGCCACGAATACAAAATGAGTTAACATCAGTGCGAGTGCATTTAACCAGCTGGCCTCCCAACTCTGGACACCGATGTGAAAATACATTTACCAAATTAACAGCAAAGGAACTTCACGACAAGGAACAAGGGACAAATTCATTTTTGTAAGATGCCATTTTACACGAGCAGGACTAAAATGATCTGATCCAAATAGCTGGATTTTGATTTGTTTGCACTAATCTGTGACATAATTGTATTTGTTTCATTTCGTTCTTGCTCAAGTTGTGTTGATTTATAGTGGATTTATTTTGTTTATATTATTTACATATTAATTTAAAGTATTGTTTAAGTCAAGAATAATGTCTTTGTACATATAGAACAATGAGCTCAGTCTCTTCCACACAGCTTAGTAATTAAATGCTGCTATCGGACCGGTCCAAAATCAGGTATCGGAATCGGATCACCACCTGGGAATGAGACTTACTACACTTTTAAAATCAGCAATAATTATTTTTTGGGGGGGCTTGTTGGTGGCAGCGGAAACAAGCCGATATATTAAGCTACTACAGGGAATGAAGCAACATTATGGAGTCGTGTTTCTGGGAGAAAACTGAGGGAGCTGCACATTCATTTAATAATTAATAATTCTCCAAGTTCATCACTATGACTGACTCTTCTCACCTTCTCATTTAATACATATCTTTTATAGGCACGTAAATAATAATGGAAAAATATCAAGGCTTCATGTTCACAGCTTGGTCTCAGTCATATTCAGCAACCGAAATCTAGATCACAACATCTAAACCAGGGACGACATCTCATATCCGTTATCCAACTTTAAGAATTAATAAAAGACTTTACAGCTCAGCGTGCAAATATTCAATAATCAGCGCTCCCACTGAAAAGATTCTGACTCTAGTGTCTCACAAAAACTTCAGAAAAGTTTGACAATAAAAACTTGAATTTGTAAACCTTCCAAAGCCTGCGAAGCTACAGCTATAAAAACACTGAGCAGTCAGTAAAGTGCATATTGATTTTGCATTATCAATCAAATACTGACTTAATTTTCAACCAGTACAAACTCTCAAATGTCCAAAAGGTCATTCATGGAGTCAGAGAGTGAGAGCAGTATCGAGCCAAGGAGGAGAAAAGACAGCAGGTTATACTGATGGATGATTGAATGAAGGGAAGTATACTGACTGCGTTATATTGACCAGTCGGACTCTGTGCACTTGAAAAGTATGCCGAATTAGCTATTACCAGTTCCTGTTTGTAGAGTTCACATGAATGAACACGAAGCCATCACTGGATTGTGTTAATATTGCAGGAAACTTCAAAACGTGATCTTTCCAAAGCAAGTTCCGCAGTCATAAAGAACACCTTGTTTTTGGCACTGAGTATGAAGGATGATGATATCCTCGCAAAGTTTCAGTCACACTGAATCTATGTGCATCAGTGTAGCGTGTTCTAATTTAATAGGACTGTTTTTTTGGACACAAATTGCAGCACCCAAGTTTTAAAGTACCTTAATTATCAAACTAGCTTCCTGTTTACAGAACACCTGGATGCAGCTGTCCCCTTCACCTCATGTGGTCTCTTTGCCTCCACTGCCCTCCTGTAACTCTCTTGCACCCCTGGAGAGGCACTTGAACAGTTTGAAAAACTTTTAAATAGACTATGATTAAAACTGTCATACATTTCATATTTCCCGATTATTAAATGTGAGGCAAATTACACATTTTAGATGTCGGGTCCTATTAACTGCAGTTTCATCAGCCCTGTCTTAAGATTTTTTCCCTCCGAACTGCTACCAGTCATTGCAGTTTTATGACACCTCGTTAAAACCCGACAGCTTTGCTTCTCAGTCAGTGCACTTAAAACCAATCTGACAAAATTTAAGGCCACTGAAATTGACTTGCGTGTGCGAAATGTCAGACACTTCTACTGTGTTTGTACCTTTGAGGAAACAAAGGAGGAGGGAATACATCTAATAAGAGGAAAAAGGAGATCTACTGTTTGTGCGAGAGAATCAGAGATGAAGAGAAAAGGGCAAAGTCATCGATTAAACAAGAGCAAACCTGTCCAGCGAAGGCAAACAATATGCAACAAATGTCAATATTTTCAAGCACATCTGATGAAAAGCATCTCTGGAGTGGTGCCTGGCATTCTGCTCTGCTAAATGTCAAAATCTTATATGGTAGGAAGGCAGACGCAGCAGCATGGGGCTAAGTGCCGTGTTGTCGTTATTGATCAGTTCCCTTTCACGCTTGATTTTGTGATGAGGAGAAACAAAAACACATCTTTGAATCCTTTCTGTTTCTACAACAGGGATCAAACCAGCTGAAGAGCTGACGCCACACTGAGTCTCCATCTTCAAAGTTACATTTTTGTTGCCGCTGTGACACTTGATCGACTCTTGTGTAATCTCCACCGTTGGGGGGGGGAGAAAGAACCCGTAGGAGGGGATATGGGAAGGATGAAGAAAGGCTTTTAAATGAAGAACACTTGGTCTTTACAGGCGGTGGCACGCGCGGGGGCTTCTGTAGCGGTGGAGAAGGCAGCTACGATGGAGGCAAAGACGACGTTTGGGCTCTTAGCGGCGTCGATGGCCGTGTGCAGGCCCCTGGCGCTGTAGTACTTCACCAGGGGGACGGTCTGCCGGTGGTAGGCGTCCAGACGGGAGCGCAGCGTCGTCTCGTTGTCGTCACTGCGGCGGATGAGAGGCTCGCCTGTCAACTGAGTGCAGAAAAGATGGGATTAGAGAGAGGCAGTAAACCTGAACAACAATGCATGCCAGTTTCAACCTGTTTCTACAATTAGGTCAGGGCTCCCATCTCACTTTCCTTCTCGCACACACGTTACTTGTTCCCGTGCTGAAATCTTTGTCTTGGTCAGAACAGAAGCTTTTGGAAATCACAGCCTCCTTTCTGAGTCAGAGGATTGAGTGTCACTGTGTGCTGCTTTGTTTGGAGAGTAAGTAAGACGGTAAGGAAGTTTGGCAAGTAGAGAGGCCCTGATCCAATCCGTCAGATCGGCATTTGAACCAAACCTGAGCAGGTATCAGCCGATCCACATTAAATATAGTTTCTTTGTTGTTGTTGTGTTATTATAAAATGTAGAGTTTTCACTATTAGTTACATTCATTCAGTCACAGCGGCACAACAGCTATAACTGGCCTCATGTTACATCAGATATAATAAGTTCCACACAGCTTTGAATTAGGTAAAAAGAAGTGGGCAATGGAATCAGCAAATCAGCAGAGAGCGGTGAGTTGAAACCGAGATGGAACAAGGAGCACTCAGGACCTCAGTTTGATGGCGGTGCAGTCCCCATTGCAGACAGCACTACTTCAATTTGGTATTTTCCTGAATTTCAAATTGGCTTTGCTGGTTTCTGTAGCATTTGGTGCGCAGGTGGGACAAAAGGCCACGGTGGTGACAGCTGTATTGAAGGCAGGTTAATGACTGAAACTGAAGGCAGACTGGTGATCCTGGCAACGCTGCTATCTGCTTTCACGTCTCCATTACGGACTAAAAGCATGAGTAAACTAGGGCAGCACTGCAAATTAATTCTTCAACATCTTTGTGTTTTTGCTGAATTAAAGCCGAACATCAAGATTTCAAAACTTCATGTGTTGCCACTCACGTCCTTCTGACACTCAGTGGCGTACCGTGATATCACAGTCAGCCTCTACAACTATTCATGGTATCTGTTGGAAATTCATGTATGTTTCCATATAGCAGAAAAACAAAAAATATTTCTATGTCATTGTTCCTGTGTTGTTGGTTGCAACTCTGAGGAAAAGTGTGAAGTGCTCAGTCACTGTGATATCATCACCATTAATAACACCACTTCAAACACTTGGGCGGGAGAGCGTTTGCCTCCACTTTCATGCGTGACCTTAGCTGTGCTTTTTTTTTAATGTAAGTGTAAACATTTTCATCGTGCATTAGCATATCTTTAAAACACACCAGAAAAGCCTGATCTAATCATCACCATTCGGGAAAAAAAACCTCTAGTCAACAGCAATAGATCAATAAACCTCCCACTCGGTGCCACCACCAAGCAGAAAGCTTCTCTAATGGAGTAAAATAAACTGAATGTTCCAAAGACATCTTCCCAAATAGTCCTGATTATCTTCTCTGACTCCGAGTCTCTTCCTGTACATCAGCGCCTTTGTGACGCATTTAGAGTTAATAAGATGAATCAAAGGATGATGGCTTTTCACAGAAACATCTCCGTGTATTTAACTCGGAGCAAATGTCCCAAACATTTTATACATTCTGAATGCATCAAAGCACTTAAGTCTGAAGCTGGCTGATTGTCACCAATTTCCAGCCTGGCAGTGATTTTAGGTAGGAGGCAGTTTCTACAGAAGTGGTTCATAAGTGGGTTGATAACGAAACTACTTACGTCATCCTTCATGGGCTCTTTCGGGGGGTTAAACTCCTCGTGGTAGGAGCGGCCACTCGGCTGATGAATTAGTCTGGGGAAATGGAGGAGAGACGGTGAGGAGGACAGGACAAGGACAGAAAAGGAATCAAGAGTGAGAGCAGAGGAGGAGGACAGATGAGGGTTACATAGCCACAGTGACTCACTAACTACTTAACTGTCCTTTTCACAGCCCACACGCTGCCCTTGTCCTACTTGGGCTTCAAACGGCAGCAGCAGGCCTCCTCTTCCTCACAAAAGAACCCCCCGTCGACAGAAAGATGGCCCTTTACAAAATCTTACATTGAGTGTGTCGCCGAATATTGTATTGTGAAGAAAAGAAGGACAAACACTGCGCTGCGATAACAAACGCACTGAATGATTTCCCAGCACACATTTTCTAAAGCGCGTGTTCAGCTGAAGGACTCTGAAATGTGTGGGTCAGCCTAAAATCAGAGCGCAGCATGTCGTATTAAACCGTTACATAAATAATGATTTGTGGCACAGCGGAGGCAGAGATGGAAATGTACCAGGAAACAACAAAAACAACACACTGCCAATTAAGTCGTTAGAAGGTTTGCAACTTTTCTCTTCAGTTCTCTCTTTTGCCTCAACCTGTAGAGCTTACATAAGCGAATCCGTGCCAGGTTCCACCAGAAAGTGGGACGGCAATTCATCAGGGCGCCTTTGTGAAATACGTGGCTGCTGCTGGTTGCTGCTTGATTCGCTTGTGGAAAAACAGACCCAGTGAACAGGGTGAGGTTAAGGACAGAACCAGAGGCTGTACTACGAAGCAAAGTTGAACGTACTCAGGATATCTTTACGTTATCTGGCCTAACCTTAAACCTTGCAATCGCAATCACACGAAGCAGCCACGCGACGGCGGTGATTAACTCCATAAGTCAACCCAGGTTATCCACATATAGACACAAGCGAGTTCAAGTCTGGCAGCACAGTGTCGTGAATGGCGTCTCTGTCAGCAGGCAGGGAAAAAAAAACATTTTCTGGTTTTCCCTCCCAGAGTTTCCTGATAGACAGAACTGCTGCTATTAGCTTGTTAGCTTGTCTGACATTACATCGGATGATATATTTACAAAAACCTTGGATTTCTAAGATTATTTTCTGATGGGTTATATGCTGACACCTCTTTAGCAGCTACAGTGAAGATTTCCACAGACACGTCAGTTGCTTAGGTGAATGCGTCAATGCCGCTTTGTTGTGAAACTATACAAATGTGAACTATTAAACTTCACCTGACTTTCCATCAACATGAGGGTGAGGAGATAATGACTCAACTTTCATTTTTGGTTGGACTGTTCCTTTAATGACTACACAGTCCTTTCATATCCATGCTGCGATGACGGATAAAAGAGGAACATTAACTGCATTTCTTTCTGTCAAACCTGCATCAGAAACCGTTTCGCGCTGTTGTTTCGAGACTGAATAACTCTCGTCACCTTTATTTGTCCCACTCTAACATCTCTACTCTCACAGCCAGCATACACATTTATTTCATTTATTTTTTTGTGCCATCGCTGTGAGCACTAGACATAAATCAGCTGGTGGATATATATATAAAATGAAGAGTGGCTTCACCATTTGTCTCCAATTCTTTTTTTTTAAGGTCAGCACTGTCAAGACGGTTTTCAGTTGATCGTCGTCGACACAACAACTGAAAGCACACAAGGACTGCTCACTGGTTTTGTTCTGTAATGTTGATATGACTACTGCTGTGACTTCTTCTTGAAAGCTTTATGAACCTATTAACGTGTAACTGTGTGTCCTTATCAGATTACACTTAACTTTGAACTGGTTTATTGTTTCCTGGTTCCTAGAAGGAGATGCCACTCCTAGTACCACGGTAGTTATTCATCACAGTAACATCAACTGTTAATGTGCATCACTAATGAGCCGTAGCTTGAGTTATTGATTTGTTTTGTTATATACACGTGTCCCTTTTGAGCTCCAGGAAAAGTTTCCCCTCACAGTTTAAAAGTACAAGCAGGCTCTGAGCAGCTCCAGTATTTAGCACATTTCATCAGGGACGGGCACGTCCACTTCTTTAAGAATTCAACCTGCGACCTTCCAGCCGTGGGACGCTCTCAAAACCCTTCAGGCCACCTTCGCTGCTAATCGCACGCTTTCACGCTCCACTTCCCTCAAACATTATCTCACTGTCCCAGGCTCTTCTGTTCACATGAATCAGCCCACCTGCCCAGCTGGATTCAACACGCGGACAGAATGAGAAGCTTCTCGGCCAAAAGGAAAAGAGGCATCATGGGGATATGAAACAGATTGAATCCTTTCTCCGGTCTTGAATAATTAATTCTCTCTCTCGCTCCTACCTGCCACAGATCCTGCGGACCAACAGAGAGTCATCGACGGCGAACTCGATCACAGAGTCCAGCTTCTCCTGTCTCTTGTCCAACAAGTCGTCCAGCTGGAAGATGCAAAACACAAAGACACAGAGTCAAACATACGGCAGGACGGATATCTATGGTTCAGTACAAGAAGCTCTTCCTTTCTTTCCTGATGACTGAATGTCTAAAATGAGAAACGATGTAAAAATGTATTGCTGTAGGGCCGAATAAAGATAAGATGAGAAAAGATAAGATGTTCCTTTATTGATCCCCCTTGGGAGAAAAATACAGATAACACAGCAGTACGGAGGGAGATAGTCTCAAAAGATAGACCATAATAAAGAGATATTGGAAGAATAAAATAATATGAATAGAACATATAATAGGAACTATAAAAATGAAGGTAAAGATAAAAATGTGAATTTCCAAACACGAACATTGAGGAACCTAATCAAAAAATAAAACTATTACATTATATTTGATCACATTTTAGTAGAAAACTGCTCTGTTCCCATTTTTCATCTCAATTTGCAGGAAACATCTTTACTAATCTTTCATGAAGCTGCTTTTGCTTTTGATACACAGAGAAAAAAAAATTTAATTGTGAAGGTGCATTCTGGGCGATAACATTTTTAGCATTTCATTGATTATTTCAGACCATAAAGAAAAAAGAAAGTGAAAGAAATGTATTCTGCCTGGGAAAGACTGCCACCTGTCTCCCAAAAAGGAGCATAGCTTTTGTAATAATACAATGCCAGTGTATTATTTGCAACAGAACTTTATGACCCTGTAAAGTCATTTAGACGTTTTATTCAAAATAGCGAAAGTATGCAAGATGATATTTCAACACTATTGTAGCCGCTTTTCAAATCGTGCTTTTAGTGTGAACTGTTAAAGAAAAGTAATTGTTTCTGCAACTAATAACTATTCTCATGGTCAGTAAATTTTGTGGAGTATATTCTCAATTCACTGATTAGTTATTTAGTCTGTAAAATGTCAGACAATTGTGAAAATTGTCAGTGTTTCCATACGCCTGAGATGACGTACTTGGATGTTTTTTCCACAACCCAGATATATTCAGTTAAACAAATTAACCAATAATCAAATTACTTGCCAATAAATTTCAGAGTTCACAACTAATTGAATAATTGTTGTAGTTCTACATTTATGTAAATTCAATCTAAAACTAACAAACTTAAAGAAACGGTTCCAAATTTTGATGATTCTCTACGTTCTTTTGAGGCTTTAATGTGAAGATAAATCCCACTGGAGCTGAAGCCCGAATACAGACACAAAGACTGAAGACAGTCTGGCTCTGTCTTTTGTGACCTAATCAGTTTTACTCAGCGTGATTTTGTTTCACATAACAGCAGTAAAGCAACAGAATCAAATTAAATCCTGACCATCTCCGCTTGTTTGACTGTGCGAGGGAACCCGTCCAGCAGGAAGCCTTTTTTGCAGGCCGACGTGTCCAGGTTCTTCTCTATGAGCTCCACGACCATCTCATCGCTGACCTGCAAGTCACAACAAAGACAACACAACATGTTGACGCAGTTCGGTTGCATCTGATCGAGTGCTACACAGTGAATTTCCTTTATTACAAAACAGGAGTCATTGTGTTTAAAGAACAACAAGCAGACTTGTTGATAGAGTGGATTTCTGTGCAAACAGCTCCGAGGAAATGAGAAATTAGTCACAGGAGGAGAACAGGTTATGACACAAAGTGTGCATAAAGATACAGATACAGTACTGTTCCCACACACAAATATAGAACAAGACACAACTAGAGAATAGAAATGTTATGAAAGGTCACATTGTGCTGGATTTTTATTGAGGCACAATCTTTTTTTCTATTGTTAAGCAGCCACTGAATTACGTGTCCTTAGCATAAAGATGATTTTGCAGGGAAGCAAACACGCAGACCTGTACCTCTTATTTTGGCCAGGCAGAAGTAGTTATCTTCCTAGTTAGTCGACAAAATAAAAGAAACATCTGTGTAAAAGAGCTCTGGCTCTAATGGAGCGTGAGAGGCTGTTCCCAAAATGTACATTGGACACGAGGAAACGATAAGAGAAATGACGGGGAGTGCCACCTGCTCGGACACCTGGATGATGAGTCAGGGACAGCTTGATAATGGCGTCACACATTTTCAACTGCTCTGAGTTTAAGCCTGCAAAAACAGGAGGCACTCCAGGCATCAAACAAATGCCAGCCCAGTCACCAGGCTGTAATGTGAGCAGTTAATGTTGCTGCAAACCTCAGGCAACATCTAAGGTGGACATTTGTAACAAACATGGAATATCTCACTTGTTAGCCACCTGTCACATCAGGAGGTGGAGGAGATGGTGTCGGTGTTATTACAGCCAGCAAGGCTGCCAAACGGTCGCATGCAGTTTGAGCCACACCACTGGACATTCTTAAGGGACATAAGGACGACAATACTGGGTGTTTTTTTAAGGAGACCTGTAGACCTCTTCTACATGTCACCATCCCTCTCTTTCACCTCATTTCGTGTCACTCTTAGGAATAAGCCAATAAGAAGACAAATACTACCACCACTAACTCCATCTGTGATTGTATCAACCAAAACTGGCATTTAAAGCCAAACAATGATTTTTTTCTCTGAACCCTAATAAAGTGGTTTTTGAGCTCAAGCCTTAGCAGATCATAAACAAATCACCAGGACAGGAGAGAGATAGAAAATTCAACCGAAACAGACGTAAAGTTGCAACATAAAGAATCGTTCCAGTTTGAACTTATCTGTGATTTTGCAGAAATGTACTTGGCGAACATTAACAGGCTTACTGCCCAAACAACAAAGAAACAACGGCTCTCACAGCAAAAACGGTTTTCTGCTGATGAATTGTATTGCAAAACACAGAGCAATGTTTTCAAATATTTTGACAACCCAATTTATATCGATTAGGAACTGAGTGCTGAGTGAGCACAGGAGATGCAGGCTCTGAATGTGCAGAAACGTGACATCTAACACTCCGTACAGGATTAATAAAAACCCACTGTGTCTGCACAGCTTCACCGCTACAGAAGAATTCAAGAGACTGATTAATAAAAAAGAGACACAGTCGTCATCAACATTCAATAAACAAGGTACAGGCTAAATTAAATCAGCATTTAAGCCGCAATTTTGCCTCCATTAGCAGATTCTGCTTTATGCGAATATTTCAGTTAGCATTACTTTTCTCTGTATATGGCTGAGCTCTAACTTGAAGAGATGAATAACTCTGCTGTCTCACAGTTCAGGAACTTGTCTTCAAAATCAGTGGAAGCCATCTTGGTGTCAAAATGCCACTAAAGACAAATAAACACGAGGGATGTGGTCATGTGAGACTGAACATAAAGGACCATAATGTCAACACAGAGCCTCAGAGAGGACAAAGGAGCAGAGGAAGAAAAACACACACAGAGACCATGAGAAGCAGATGAGCAGAGATTTTTTTTACCAGTTTGCCAGCGTCCATGGTCTGCTTGAGCCTCTTGCCGAGCTCGGAGCCCGAAGCCACCATCGCCCTCAACATGTCTCCGGTGGCCAGATGGCAAACACAGTACTTCTCTGCCAGCCGAGGGGCCTGCGGGGAGAGGAGAGAGATCATCCGTGTTAAATAATAAATGATCAGAGTTTTAAACTATCAGCACCAAACAGGCAAATGAATAAAGTTTGGCAGTGGATTTCAACTCTGTTCTACCCACTGATGCTGTCAGAGAGCCAACCACCTGCACTGCTGGCTGCTAAAAGCATGGGAGATATTGGATTGTTTTAGCTTCGAGGCCAAAGAGTTTTCAGCAGCAGAGATTATAAATCTGATTATAGCGACGCAGCCACACTGAACTTAATCCAAACCACCTCTTTGGCTGATGAGTCCAATAGTTAAAGTGAACAGCATCTACTTTTATTAAGCAAACTAAGGTGAAACCCAGATTATCCATTTAAATTGATCAATCAATATCATTGTAGTCATATCAAAGATATTGGCACGAGGCATTGAACTGCAGTAATTAGTCTATCTAACGATTAGTATCTCAAAATAAAATAATTCTCAACTCTTCCGAATAATCGATGGATCGTTTCAGTCATTCTCCCAGCAAAAATGTAAAACATTTGTCGGTTTCAGCTTCTTAAATGTGAGGCTTTGCTGCTTTTCTTTGTCATTTATGACATTAAATGAGTATTCTTTGGGTTTTGGACTGTTAATTTTTATCAATTATACATTTTATGTTGATCAAGTCATCGATTTAAGATCTAAAAACTAGAATTCATTCATCCAAAACAAGTGAATCTCAAGGGATTTTAAAAGTGAGTGTTCTACTGACAGAAAGGAAGACTCCAACCAGATAACAGCATTGGTGAAAGAAAGAAAGGACCGAAGACACAAAAATAATGCCAGAGCATCTGTCTGTGCACTTCAACATGCATGTGTCGCTGAGAGTACAATGTGAAGACGTAACACGACGGACTGAAGGAGATCATTGTGACATTTCTTTGTTTGTCACATTTCTGTCTCCTGGAACGTTGCAACACAAATCCTTCTGAATAATATGATTATGAAACTGGATTGTTACAGGCCAAATATAACTATGTGCTTCAGGACTGTTGCTCCTATAAAAATGGATGTCTTCTAAAATTATCTTTGTTATACAAAACTGTTTGTACTTCAAACAAAAAATGCAGATTAGTATTAGTCAGTATTAGACCGATTATCAGCGTAGCCGGTTGTTGAGGCCAATATTCAGCATTTTTTCTGACTATTGGTATATGTATTTTCTGATTGCCAATGAAATATAACAAATCCGTAGTTCGGATGTGATGGAGCAACCTTTTTCTGCGAGTGGTCAACACTGGTCTGATGTCACGAGTACAAGCTGATCAGCGCTGCAGAAAATAGAAAAATACTGAAGCAAAGTACCTCCAAATTGTACACAAGTACAGTAAGTTTCTGACATCGCATCACTGATTAATCTCAACTTTGAGACTAAGGTTTTTACTTTTCCTGTAAATGTCTATTGGTTCGTGTCATCTGTTTATCGGATTGATTCCTAGTCAGCATTTTTTTTTAAATTCGACAATTTTTTGACCAGTTTTAAAATATATAATGGTACATCCTGATTAAATCCATTATGAAAAGACAGGATCTACCTGACGCACTGGTTTGATAAGACGATCCTGACCGAGGTCAACCTGAGCTTTCTCTTATATTTCTGCATTTTACATACAAAAGTAAAAGTGAAAGCTCAGGTTGACCTCGGTCAGGATTCAGTCTGCAGGCTAACACCACTGTACTGTAGTTCTGCTGCAGCTCTGCCTGCTGATGCTCCACCTGCTAGTCCATGCACCAACAGATAAGTTGTTGCTAATGAGTCCATTATGATGAATGGTGATTTAATTAGTGATTATTTTTGTTGAAAATCATTCTGTTGATTACGTTACAGTAGAAAAAGCCCATAATAAAACTACCTAAACTGTTCTGTTTGCCAGACTAACAATCTACACCCAAATATATCTAATTAAAAATGACAGACAGAGAAGAAAACCTGATTAATTATCACATGTCAACCGCAGGAAACACTTTTACTTTATTAAATCTATGAACAACAAACGAGAACAGAGCAGGCGACAGAAGCTAACTTTTCACACTGGGATATAAACTGCTAACTTCTTCGTGAAACTTAAAAACAAGCGTTCAAACACATATATTTCATTTTCCTCATGAAACTGGCAGACTCATCACAGAAGAATACATCCTTAACTGAGTGAGACATGAGCTGTGTCTCTCTGACAGATGGAAGCAGGTAAACTCAGTTAGCATTAGCATTAGCTAGGAGTCCCGGCCATGCGCTGAACGCTGTTTGTCTAAGCTAATACTTAGCAGCTAGCAGCTAGTAGCTAGCACTGTTAGCTCGCCCGGTTGTCCCTCTCTCACCTGAGTGCCCTTCCCGGCTCCGGGTGGTCCGAGCAGGATGGCACGGATCCCCTCCTGCACATCGGCTATTGCCTCTTTCATCTGCGTGCTGGGGGCCATGTCTGGACCAGGAGAGTACCGGAGCAGAAACTTTATTAAAGTCCGTCTGTGTCCCTCTGGTGACACTTCAGCCAAGTTGGCCAGGAAAGGAAGCGTCACCGCCTCCTTTTTGCGATAAGGATTAAACCCCGCCCTCTTCCGGGAGATACGGCGTTTTGATTGGCTGCCAACCTACTTCGTCAGCAATTTCGTGCGTTTGATTGGCTCCCATATGGTTCTGTCAGTAATTGTGTAAGCTGATTGGATAATATTCGTGCGACGCCTCATTTTGTCACATCCGAGGAAGAGAATGTCAATTGCTGTATATTATGTTTTATTATTTTGATCATTTACATTAAAAAACTGATTTCAATATGATTAAATACCATTTCTTTAATTTATTTATTCATTTTCAAATTTCTTGAGCCTTATTTTGATAGATAGATAGATAGATAGATAGATAGATAGATAGATAGATAGATAGATAGATAGAAAGAATTACTTTAATGATCCCAGACAGGGAAATTATTTTGTTACAGCAGTAGTGGGTCCGCAAATAAAACACTTTGTACAAAACATAAATAGAAAGCAATATATACATAGTGTGTATATAGACAATGCACAGTGTGCTATAAACAATAAACAATAACAATATACACAACTAAAAAAAGCATGCAAAATATATTATAAACAACAATAATATATACAAACAGTTGAGAGAGCAGAGTTCTCTGTCAGGCAGAGGTGAGAGAGTTGTTGTATAAAGTGATGGCTTGTGGCAGGAAAGAATTCCTGTATCTATTGCTACGACAGCGAAGCTGAAGCAGCCTTCCGGAGAAGGTTCTCCGCTGTCTGACCAGTGTGAGTTGGAGAGGGTGGAGAGGATTATCCATGATGGATAACAGTTTTTTCAGTGTCCTCCTCTCCACCACAGCCTCCAGAGTGTCCTGTTTGCAGCCAATCACAGAGCCAGCCTTCCTGATCAGTTTGTTGAATCTGTGGGTGTCACTGGCTCCGATGCTGCTTCCCCAACAAACTACAGCAAAGAAAAGTACACTAGCCACTTCAGACTGATAAAAGATCCCCAACATCTTGCTGCACACATTGAAGGATCTCAGCTTCCTCAGGAAGTAAAGTCTGCTCATCCCCTTCTTGTAAACAGCTTCAGTGTTAGATCGTCAGTCCAGTCTGTGGTTGATGGTAACACCCAGGTATTTGTAATCCTCCACCGCCTCCACATCCCTTCCCAGAATGCGCAGTGGTTGGAAAGCCGTCTTCCTTTTCTTCCTGAAATCTATCACCATCTCTCTGGTCTTGCTGATGTTCAGCCGCAGGTGATTCTTGTCCAGTCCATTCCACAAAATTGTCCACCAGCGCCCTGTACTCCTCCTCCTGTCCCTCACTTATACACCCAACAACAGCCGAGTCGTCAGAAAACTTCTGCAGGTGACACGACCCGGTGTTGTACTGAAAGTCAGTGGTGTATAAGGTGAACAGGAAAGGAGACAGTACAGTCCGCTGTGGAGCTCCTGTATCACTGACCACCGCATCAGACAGAACACTGCCCATACGGACAAACTGTGGCCTGCCTGTCAGGTAGTCAGTAATCCAGGAGATCATCGTGTCGTCTACACCCATCACCCGCAGCTTCTCCCCCAGTAGCAGTGGCTGAATGGTGTTAAAAGCACTAGAGAAATCAAGGAATGTGATTCTCACAGTGCTTCCTCCACCATCCAGGTGCGAATGGGCTCGTTGCAGCAGGTAGATGACAGCGTCGTCAATTCCCAAGTGGGGCTGGTAGGCAAATTGCAGTAATCTTATTCTTTTAAAAAGGCTTCGGTCTTTAAAAAATGGCCTATAAAAGTCATGCATATCAAATTACAGAGGTTTTATTGACTTCACAATATAAATAGAAGATTCTATTAAGCATCAGTCTACATTATTGAGATTTAAGTTCTCAATTTGAAGCTAAGAAGCTACCTATTTTTTAGTGTGAAAGTTAATTCTTGATGTTGGAAACAGTGCAAAGCAATATGATATCTACACTTTTTCTCAAGTAAAGGCCAATTTTTCTTATTTAGGTTCTTTAAAAACGAGATTTATATATATATTTTATTATATGACATTACATTACATTATATCATATTTTATTATATTGTGATTTTAAGAATAATTGAAGTATTTTCTCCTCTGAACTAATGGGAAATTAAATGTTATTGCGAATGACGGGTGTTTTCATTGGTAGGTGAGACAAACAGGAAGGCTGTTTTTTTTCCGCTGTGACAGTTTTTTGCTATGACAACTTCTCTTGCTGACAGTTAGTCAAGACGGTAAAATGACTGAAGCTGATGTGGTGTACTCTGATGTGAAGTTCACAAAATCAAAGGAAAATGCCACAGGTGAGTCTGTCTGTCTGTTGTTCTGTCCATTTATTTTTGTCATTTGCTATCACAGTTTTCTTGGAAATGTGCTTGTGTCAGATTTTGAGTGAATCATGAACGTTTTTTCTATGCTTTATCAGTGACTTCCTCACCAGATGAAACCACTTACTCTGAAGTCAAGATTTTGAAGACCGAGCCATCAGCAGGTAGGTAAAAACTATCATTAAACTGCAACATGAACTCATCTGTTCAACTTTTTCCAGAATAAAAACAGGTGCAAGGTTCAATAGGCTTTCTTCATCGGGCTGTTGAGGGAGTGCTCTTTCTTTGGAAGCATGAGACTCTACTGAAACATTAAAATTCCCCAGATAGATTTTATTGTATATGATTTAATTGTCAATTCTGACATTATAGAAAACCTTAGTTAAATACCACCGTTCATGCAAAGATGCAGCCCAAAGTGCTTAGCAAAGACAAGAATAAAGGAATGTAGAAATCACAGGTTAAAAAAAAACCAAACAATTGCATGAATTTGGAGAAAAGCCTGCAGACAAATCATTGACGAGAAAAATAATAGTAATGAATTAAAATCAGAACAATGATTCAGTTAGTTCACATTAAAAACCAGATTAAAAAGATTGAAAGAAAGAAAGAAAGAAAGACAGAAAGACAGAAAGAAAGAAAGAAAGAAAGAAAGAGTGTATATAAACACTGTATATAGTACACGTTAAAGAGTTAAAATGTCATTTCAGTGAAAAGCCTGTGATTTTTTACAACCTTAAGCTGCAGCTTCAAGGTATATTCACTGACGTGGATACTGAAATAAAGTAAGATAGTGTGGCCACAACTTTACAGCAATTATATGGTAGCTTTAAAATCAGGCTTTTTAAAATGTCGTTGCCTTTTACTGTTGAAATGTCGTGCTTTTTTCAGCTGCAACATTAGAATAAAGGAACCCAAATCCAACATGTTGTAATGTTGAGAGGAAGTTTACTGTAAAATGTGCTTAGGACAGGAAGTCTGGGTCAGAAAAAAAAGTGGAACTAAACATGAAAAACAGCCACTATAATCTCTATTACTATGTAGCAATTGAAAGCAATGAGCATCACGTTTCCATCTTTTCATCTGCACTCTAAAGAATCCAAACGTAAACGTGCTACAAGGAACGATTAACTGGCTGTGTTATGTGAGAAAAAAATCTTAATCATCTACAGAATGTGAAGAGACGACAGTTTTGACGTTATCACATCGATGTATTATGTTGAAAAAATTTATACTGAAGTGAGCATGCTGGTCCAAAGCACTCATGCTAGCGGTGTTAGCACCAAGCTCACCGTCCAGCCAACTAATGCATGGCTAACTGAGCTAGCTAGCAAATGGCAGCTACAGCTAGCAGCAATTAGCGGTTACTTTGTTATTTGCTGCCTCCTCTTTGTTTTGAGTGTAATTTCATAATAATCCTAACGTATTGCATGTTTAACAGTCTTTATTTAATTCTGAAGCGTCTTTATGAACTACATGAGTAAATTCCAACTTTTATTGGGTTGGAAAAATAATGAAATTCGGGTTATTTTTATGGCAGAGTGCTGATGATGAGTCTCACAGCCTGAGGAGAATGAGACTGCTCTGTAGTCTGGTGGTACGGCACGAAAACAAACTGTTTCACCATCGTCCAATTAATCCTACAAAAGCCAGCCAGAATTGTTTAAAAAGAAAACATAGCATTAAAAATATGTTGCCTATTTCAATTATTCACTTTTGAAGATAACCCAGTGAGACCAAGATCTTTACCACAGGAGGAGGTGGTGGTCATACCACTTTTGTCCTGAGGGGGCGCCAGAAACAATGCAAAAATAAAGTTCTTTGTAGCAGCTTTAATTTTTGCTTGGAAAAAGTCCACAGTAAATAACTTCCGTATGTTCAAACAAAAGCACAATAATACAAACAACATCTACCTGGTACAAATTTAAATCCTAACTTGTTTCACATCCACTCACCCTCTCTCCTTCCTCTCTCACCCAGTCCTCTGCACACAGTCCCATACAGGCCTAATTTACAACTTCTCCATCACCTCACATCGATTCAGCCAACAATTTCCTCATTTCACTAAAATGTTGCGGTCCCTGCTCGTGAAGTAGTCACACATACTTACATAGTTTTTGACACGTAAGTCATGTAAACTATTTTCGACTGTGAGAAATCGGACCGAGCAGCTCCTGCCCCACTTACAAACACTATTTACTGGGGAAAGTAACAACTGAACACACTATCTGCATCTTCTGCTGTTCAACAGGCTCCCAACAACAAGCAGCTGGAGGGTCAAAGGTCACAGCAGAGAGAGTGGCCGTAGTGGTACTCAGTGTTCTCCTGGTTGCTGCTGCAATCGCTCTTGGCTTTATCTGTGAGTTTTACTTTTTTTTTTTTTTTTTTTTTTTAAGAAAAAGCAGTTTAATCTACATTGATTTCTACAATCTGAAAGTTGTTTGAAGAACAGAACTTGTGGCTTCACTTGCAGGTGAGATTCAGAACTGTCTTAAAAATGAGGGCGCAACATACAATACCCAAGTGATTTGAATACATGTAAATATTTAAGCTAATTCTTTGACGTAACTTCAGTATAAAGGATAGAAAACAGATGAACATTTAGGTCTAATTAAAATACTTGCTGTCAATGTTTTGGGTATAATTACTTTAGTAATTTAGTAATCTGAGTGAACATCGCTCTGCTAATTTTCATCATCAAGTTCTGAGTAATTTACCAAATGTGAGTTTCACACACTGACTTGACTTTCTTTTTTAAAATGAGGTTATAAATACCATCAAACCACGGAACATCTCCAGAAGCTGACTGATGAGAATGCAGCCATGAGAAAGAATATCACAGGTAAGTCACATTTTGGGTTAAACTCCAATAATATCTGCCAAGAGTTGTGTTCTCTGTTCAGCTTCTCAAATAAAAGAGGATCCTGGTGGAAGTGACATCATTTTATCCTCTTTCATAACAGAGACACACTGTGAACTGATAACGGTGCAGAAACCCTGTCTACAACCTCCTGGTCAGTGACTGATGTTGCTCAGTTCATCCTGACTGTAAATATGAACAGTGTTTTGTTACACTTGACTCAAATCTTTGCTGTAATCTCTTCAAAGCTAAGCCATGTCACAAATGTCAAGAAGGCTGGGTGAAGAATGGACTACAGTGCTACTATTTCTCCACTGATAAATTAACCTGGGAACAGGCCAGAGAGAAATGCCGACAAAATGGATCAGATCTGGTTAAGATAGAGAGCGAGGACGAGCAGGTAGAACACACTGCTGCAGCTTCATTCAGCTCTCTGGCTTTTGTTCTATCATGTTGTGTTTTTGCATTAGTTAACATGATAAAAGTGATGTTACATAGATATATTGTGTTTTTCATCAACTTTCCCTGTCCAGTCATTCCTGTTGCAGAAACTGAGAGAGAAGATGGTAAAGCCTGAGGACAAGTTCTGGATCGGACTGACAGACTCAGTGACAGAGGGCACATGGTTGTGGACAGACGGGACACCACTGAACGAGAGGTTTGACCTGTTAGCAGGTTTTATGTATTAACAAAATCAAAGTCACAAGTTTCATTGAACCAGTTCTTTCTGTTCTCTGTCTCTCAGTTTGAAATTTTGGAGCGATAGAGAGCCAGACGACTGGAAAGGGCACAACAATGAGAGCGTGAATGGAGAGGACTGTGTGAGGATGGGAGAAAAATCAGGATCAGGCCTGAATTGGTGGTTTGATAAATCCTGCACAGCAACTCAGAAACGTATTTGTGACAAATCAGCAGAAACTGGACATCTGAAGTGCGTCTGAAATGTAGCTTAAGTCTTGTTCAACCTGTTTTAACAATCTCAGGATCATGTGGAGCTTTTTTTTTTTTAAAATCTTTTTTAAATGTTTATGCTAAAGAAGTGTCACAACTTTCCAAATCTACAATCTGATTTGAATTTTTGAATGTTAAATTCTTCTTTAATAAGATAAGCTACAGGTACAGAAAGATGCAGGAATTATGTATTTATGTAGGCTAACCTGGAAGTTAGCATCGCACTGGTGCACTTAACAGAAAGTATTTGGGATTTATGATACTTACATGTACATTCAAAAATCATTCAAGTTGTCGCAGCAGCTGGTGTCACTTTGAAACTGCTCAGCAAGAAAGAAAATTAGTCACTTATTTTTCTGTCACTGTACGACCCTTTTCTACTTTTACTTACTTCTTTAAAACCGTGTTTTGCAACTCTTCTTCTGTGCCATCTTGGAAAGGGTCACAAGTCAAGAATAATTAAGCTAACGCAGGCTGAAAATGTTCTTTAATGCCTTAATGAATGTGTATCCTGTTAAAAAATGAGATATATATACATATCTATATTTATAAAATCATACAACATGTCTTTGATTTTGCATGTTATTATGTTATTATAGTTTTTCATTTCCAATTGTTGCCATTCTGCCACATGAGACCTTATTTTCATAAAACTTTGCATGCTGCTGATGGAGAAAGAAATAATCTTTCTCTCCTGTTTGAATTGTGCCATAAAGTAAACATGTGATGTTTGTGAAATAAAAAGATTCATGTTCAAGTCAATTAATTCTGCTGAGAGTTTGTTAAGGAAGTATCATCTGTTTTAGTGTGAAACGACGTCATGTGGCTCAACACACGTCACCAACACCAACATGGCCGCCAACTCCACACAGAAATAGATTTAACAAAGTGAAACTCTGCAGTTATGTGAGAGGACAGTCTGACAGTAGTTGAGTAAATATAAAGACAAAGGAAAGCAGAAACATTTAGAGTCCAGCCTGATAAACAAGCAGCAGCAGCTCAGCTCAGCCACACGTCTGCACTGAAAAGCAAATCATTCGTTGTGTCAGTGTGGGGAGATTTGTATTATATTATATATTATATTGAGATACTAAGAAAAATTCTAGTATTCTCTATTCTGAATAAGTGGGAAGTAAAAGACAGGAAGGGTGTTCTTTTTTTATTGCTGTGACAGCTTAAACTTATCTTACAGCCTCACTGACGGTTAGTCAAAACGTTAAAATGGCTGAAGCCGACACAGTGTACATTAATGCTGGATTCAAAAAATCAAAGGGAAATGCCACAGGTGAGTCTAATCTATCTATCTATCTATCTATCTATCTATCTATCTATCTATCTATCTATCTATCTATCTATCTATCTATCTATCTATCTATCTATCTATCTTTGCCATTTACAATCACAGCTTTCTAGGAAATGTTGTTTGTCAGAGTCTGAGTGAATCATGAAAGTTTTTTTAACACTTTATCATTGACTTCCTCACCGACTGAAACCTCATACTCTGAAGTTGAGACGTTGAACAGCGAGCCATCAGCAGAGCTGCCTGGTAAGTAAAACTATCGTTAGATAAACTGGAGCATGAACTCTGACTTTCTGACTTTTTTTTGGATATATATCTGTTTTAAATATTTGTATATAATATTTTCATATTGATTCATCAATATTCAATATATATATATATATATATATATATATATATATATATATATATATATATATTATATATATATATATATATATATATTACCAGCAGAATGTGAATAACAGTTCTGACATAATGATGTGAAAGTATTGCGTTGCTATGGAATATACTGAAGTTAGCATGCTAACCAACACCAACGCTCCCAGGACTCCCAGTTTGGACTGCCAGCTGCACGGCTAACTTGCCTGTCAGAACACACAGTGTGGCCACACCTTTACAGCAATTCTATTGTAGCTCTAAAATCAGGCTTTCCAAAAATGTTGTCACCTTTGGTGTTGAAATATCTTGTGCTTTTTACAGCTGCAAATAAAGAATAACGGAACCCAACTCCAACATGTTGTGAAGTTAAGAGGAAGTTTACTGTAAAATGAGTTGAAGACAGGAAGTTTATGTCAAGAGAAAAGAGGAACTGTTGTGGCGATTTATTGTAAGGATTGTACAGTAAACTGGATTGAATCACTTGTGGCCGCTGGAGGGCATCGGTTAGAATACACAAGTCCAGATGTTCCTTTTAGTTTCTTTCTTGCTGATTAAGAATGGTTGAGGGTGTGAGTGTGACAGATGAGTGTGTGTGGGTGAAATGTGTGTGAAAGATGCATGGAAGTTGTGTTCTGTAACAGAGAATAATAAAGGACAGTATTCAGAACAGCATGTACATTATTAACTATACAGTAGCAGGAATGGTAAAAAATGAATCATTCAGCTTACTTACAACAACAAGTAATATACAGAAAAAATACAAACACATACATGTAAGAGACTTCTTACTATTAGCAACTATTAGCATTAACAAGCTAACTGGTTAGCCGGATTATCAAAATATACAAACATAAGGAACAACATAAAGTAATAAACAAGTCTCTCTCTCTCTCTCTGGCTCGTGTCCACCTGCTGCATTGACCCACTCTGCGGAGGCTCCTTTTCGACAGCAGGGGGCGCAGTTCTGACTCTTATTTACCTCTTCTATATCTGTCCTTCAGCACAGGAACTAAACATGAAAAAGAGCCACAATAATCTGTATTATTATGTTGCAAGTGAAGGCATCAAGCATCATGTTTCCATCTTTTCATTTGCATTGAAATCCAAATCTAACCGTGCTACAAGGAACGATTATCTGGCTCTGTTATGTGAGTAAAAAAAATTAAAGCATCTGCAGAATGTGAAGAGACGACAATTTTGACATTATGACATTCATATATTATGTTGAAGAAACACATACTGCAGTTGGTCCAAAGCACCTGCGTGGCTAATTGAGCTAACTAGCAAACGGCAGCTACAGTCAGCAGCAATTAGTGGTTGCTTTGGTTATTTGCTGCCTCCCCTTTGTTTTGAATGTGATTTCATAATAATCCTAGATTATTGCAAGTCTAACAGTCTTTATCTGATTCTGTAGCCTCTTTATGCCTATATGAGTAAATTCCAACTTTTATTGGGTTAGAAAAGTTTAAAAATTGAGGTTATTTTCATGGCAGAGTGCTGACGATGAGTCTCACAGCCTGAAGAATGAGACTGCTCTGTAGTCTGCTGATATTGCATTAAAACACACTTTTTCACCTTCGTCCAAGTTTAGTTATTAATCCAACTAGTGCAGTGCCCATAAGAAAATATGTGCTCCTATAGAAAAGTGGGAGGTTAAGAAGCTTTTTCATTGATGGCCAAATGAGGCTGTGTTTGAAGGTGGGACGTCAGGGATATTTAGGTTTGCTGTGAAATCCAATATTCCAGGGTATAATTGGCCATTTTTGACTATTTTTGATTTTGCCATTATATTTTCACCTTAACCTGTGTCATTATTTTCAGCACAACCTCACATGTGTGACTGTACAGTTATTTTTTCATTTTGACCTACTGTATTAACACAATGGACCTAAAATCACAAAAAAAACATAAAATCCAAGTGGAAAGTTAGATTTTTTTACTGTGAAAACCAAAAATATGTTTAACAAGCCATTTATATTACTTATAATGCAAATATAAATTGTTGTTTGCCGAATATGTGCATACATTTTAAAAATTTACAAAGTTATGTGTAACTATTTACATTTAAATGCAGGCAATGCTCAGGTCTGCCTGAGCTCCTTCCAGCTGAATGAAGAGCTGCACTGCCTGCTCCACATTCAGCTTCTCATTGTTTTGACTCATTAAACAAAAAACCAACTCCACTACACACTAAACACACTACACCAAACACTACATAACACACTAACTATACACTCCAAACACGCTAAATGTCACAAATCTCTCAACTCTCAATAGCGCTGTCTGTACACCGACCGTTGTTGCCTGTCACTCATCCGCCGACGTCCCTCCCACAACTTCCTGTTCGTCAACAACCAAACTTGCTGCTTGGACACTTGACAAAAGCCCGTTTTTACCGTTTCTTCTGCACCAGACACAAAGCAAACGTGACGGCAATGTTCGCGAAAAAGTGTGGCGGACATTATTTACCCAAAAGTAGCTAGCCGCTAGCAGTTAGCTACACACGAACACCGTGTGGGTTAGCTAGCGGCTAGCAGTTAGCTACACACGAACATCCACAGATTCCGATTCCACTTTGTTGTCCGCGCGTCTCCGCATCTCCTCAGACCCGAACAGACTCGGCCCGGTCTCATTTAGTCTCATTACTCCACAACAGTCAGTTTAGATGCACAGAACAGAATGGGACCGAACCGCCGGCTAACTCCCGGTCCAGCTCGCGCCACCGCAGGTATAAATCCGCTTGTTTCTTAACGTATGTCGTAGGCTTGAGATCTGCACTCATTGGCACTGGTGCGCACGTGACTGTGGTGGCTCCGGTGGACAATGCTTGTGGCATTGTAAAGCATTTATGAAATAATTTATTAACGGTATCATTGCAGTCCAAACAAATACGAAGTCCCACACCACTGAACCACGCAGCAGCCATGTTGAAACTCTCAGGTCAGTCTGATCCTGATCCGCAGAGATATTTGAGGCACACACACATACACACACACACACACACACACACACACACACACACACACACACACACACACACACACATACACACACAAACACACACACACAGACAGACAGAGATTTCCTTGCTTTTATAGAGAGATAAAGTCACAAACAGATATATTCCCTATTCAAAAAATAGCATTATAAATATGTTGCCCTTTTCTTTTATACACGATCAAAGTAAATGCAGTGAGATCGAGATCTTTACCACAGAAAGTGGTGGTGGTGGTCATACCACTTTTGTCCTGAGGGGCCGCCAGAAACAACGCAAAAAGAAAGTTCCTTGAAGCAGCTTTAATTTTTGTTTGGAAAAAGTCCACAGTAAATGAAGTTCTTATGTTTGGTAGAAACTCCTGCCCCACTTACAAACACGAGGTTTACTGGGGAAAGTAACATTCAAACACACGATCTGCATCTTCTGCTGTTCAACAGGCTCCCAACAACAAGCAGCTGGAGGGTCAAAGGTCACAGCAGAGAGAGTGGCCGTAGTGTTTCTCCTGACTGCTGCTGTCATCGCTTTTGGCTATACCCGTTAGTTTTACAGTTTCTTTTTCTTTTTTCTTTTTTTTTTTACTTTTTATTCAAAACAAATGAATCTACACTGGCTTCGACAATCTGATAGAACAGAACCAGTAACCAACAACCATCTTAATTTGTTTTAAATAAGCCCATGAATAAACACATTAGATGCACATTGCAGTATCTTTAACTGTAAATAGCAAATATGTGCAAATATTGAAAAACATATAAGGTTTGTTTTTGAGTCTGCATTCATTGAATCATAGAAACACTTTACATTTAACTCATGTCATGAAAACAGATTCAATTTAGATCTAATTAAAATACTTGCTGTCAATGTTTTGGGTAGACTTACTTTAGTAATTTAGTAATATGAGTGAACGTTGCTCTGTTTATGTTCATCATCAAGTTCTGAGTAATTTACCAAATGTGAGTTTCACACACTGACTTGACTTTCTTTTTTATAATGAGGTTATGAACACCATCAAACCATGAAACATCTCCAGAAGCTGACTGATGAGAATGCAGCCATGAGAAAGAATATCACAGGTACGTCACATTTTGGGTCAAACTCCAATTATCTCTGCCAAGAGTTTTGTTCTCTGTTCAGCTTCTCAAATAAAAGACGATCCTGGTGGAAGAGACATCATTTTATCCTCTTTCATAACATAACAGAGACACGCTGTGAAGTGATAACGGTGCAGAAACACTGTCTACAACCTCCTGGTCAGTGACTGATGTTGCTCAGTTCATCCTGACTGTAAATATGAACAGTGTTTTGTTGCACTTGACTCAAGTCTTTGCTGTGATCTCTTCAAAGCTGATCCATGTCACAAATGTCAACAAGGCTGGAAGCAGAATGGACCACGGTGCTACTATTTCTCCACTGTTAAATCAACCTGGGAACAGGCCAGAGAGAAATGCAGAGAAAACGGATCAGCTCTGGTTAAGATAGAGAGCGAGGACGAGCAGGTAGAACACACTGCTGCAGCTTCATTCAGCTCTCTGGCTTTTGTTCTATCATGTTGTGTTTTTGCATTAGTTAACATGATAAAAGTGATTTCACATAGATATTATATATTTTTCATCAACTTTCCCTGTCCAGTCATTCCTGATGCACACACTGATAGACAAGATGGCAGAGGGAGAGGACAGGTTCTGGATCGGACTGACAGACTCAGTGACAGAGGGCACATGGTTGTGGACAGACGGGACACCACTGAACGAGAGGTTTGACCTGTTAACAGGTTTTATGTATTAACAAAATCAAAGTCACAAGTTTCCATGAACCAGTTCTTTCTGTTCTCTGTCTCTCAGTTTGACATTTTGGAGCAGCCAGGGAGAGCCAGACGACTGGAAAGAGGAGGATTCAGATGGAGAGGACTGTGTGAGGATGGGAGAAAAATATAAATCAGGCCTAAAGTGGTGGTTTGATAAATCCTGCAAAAAACCTCACAAAAGTATTTGTGAGAAATCAGCAGAAACTGGCCATCTGAAGTGTGTCTGAAATGTAGCTTAAGTCTCGTTCAACCTGTTAAACAATCTCAGGATCATGTTTTAATGTTTTTTAAATGAGTAAGCTATAGAAGTGTCACAACTTTCCAAATCTGCAATCTGATTTGAATTTGAATGTTTAAGTTTCTGTGAGTGTGAAGGTTATAAAAATATTTGACTGCTGAGCTCAGTGGTTTTATCACCTGATAAATGTTGCTTACATTTTCAAATCATTCTTTTGTCACAGTTGTCGCAGCAGCTGGTGTCACTTTGAAACTGCTCAGCAAGAAAGAAAATTAGTCACTTTTTTTTCTAACTGTCACAGTACGACCCTTTTCTACTTACTTACTCCTTTAAAACCGTGTTTTGCAACTCTTCTTCTGTGCCATCTTGGAAAGGTTCACAAGTCAAGAATAATTAAGCTAAAGCAGGCTGAAAATGTTCTTTAATGCCTTAATGAATGTGTATCCTGTTAAAAAATAAAATATATATACATATCTATATTTATAAAATCTTACAACATGTCCTTGATTTTGCATATTATTATGTTATGTTATACACACACACACACACACACACACACACACACAAACACACACACACACACACAGCTGTATTTCCATAAAGCTGTCATTACCTTGCATTCTATTTCCCTTCTTCCCTCTTTCTTTGGGTAAGTTTCCCCTCCGTAAAATGAAACTGAGAGTAGCGAGTTCAATCGTCTGTTTATTGGTGTAAAACATAATCCAGCAACTGTTCAGTTAGTTTGATACTTTACTTATCATCATAGACCGGCAGATGCAGGTATTGTCCGCTGTGTTTGTGTATGTGGCCGGGCGTCCGCTTCCGGGGTATGGATGCTCCGTCGGGACAAACCGGACGAGCTTTGAGTGGCGTTGTTTGGCATGGCTAAAATAAAAACACCTTTGCACTAAAGTGCTACTGTGGTTAGACCATCATTTTTTCTTTGCAAACAAATTGGACCTTCAAGTGGCCTTTCTGACAGTTGGTGGCAGTGGTGGGATATGTTTTGCAGATGCTGGACCAGCTGGAGCAGTACCGTGAGGAGGCCCAGGACAATTTGAAAAAGGCTGAGCACAACCAGAAGCGCTGGCATGATGAACATGCTCGACAGCGGGAATAACAGCCAAATCAAAAAGTCCTGTTACTACTGCCCACGTTGACGAGCAAGCTCCTGGCGAAATGGCAGGGGCCATACACCATCACCCAGAAGATGGGACCAGTCACATATGAGATCCACCACCCGGACCGTGGCAAGCAGAGGCAGACCTATCACGTCAACCTGATCAAGGAATGGAAGGAGCGGAAAGAGAGCCCAGTCAAAGCTTTGATGGTGAGGAAGCTGGAGGAAGATGAAGGCACCTGTGACCTTCGAGACTGGCAAGAACAGAGCCCCATGAAGCTAATTCACCTGAGCGAGGACCAATGAGTTGACCTGCAGCGGGTGTTCAGGAAGTATCCAGGCCTGTTCCAGGAGAATCCAGGGAAGACGTCAGTGCTGCATCATGCTGTTCACCTGAAAGATTCTACACCCATCCGGCAAAGACCCTACCGCATTCCAGAGAGTCTTCTAGAGCCCCTGAGGGAGGAGATCAGGACCATGACAGAGCTGGGAGTAATTGAGACCTCATGCAGTGAGTGGTGCAGCCCAGTGGTCCTTATGCTTAAAAAGGATGGGACATTACGAGTCTGTATGAATTTTCGGAAGCTCAACGCTGTGTAAAGGTTTGACACATATCCCATGCCCAGGATTGACGACTTGATTGAGAAGATTGGCCGTGCCCGATATATCACCACCCTAGACCTCTGTAAGGGATATTTGCAAAGTGCTTTACATTAAAAGAAAAGAAAATGAAACAAACCCCCTTAACATCCCCACTCCCCGCACCCTCATTCGTGTAGCACACACACACACACGCACACACACCCTTGAGCACACAGCATACTACACTGATACGTACTGGTGATCTACTGTATCAAAAGCAACGCTTAGATCCAGTAGCACCAGGACTGACAGTTTCTGAGAGTCCATGTTACACCTGAGATCCATCCTGAAACCAGATTGACACTGTTCTAAAATATTGTTGCTGTTTAAAAAATAATTGAATTGGATATAAACCAGCTTTTCTAAAACTTAACTTAAAAAGGGTAAGTTGGATACAGGTCGGTAGTTGGCGAAAATATCAGGATCCAAATTGCTATTCTTCAGAAGGGGCTTCACCACTGCCGTTTTAAAGGCAGTGGGGAAGACACCCGTCTGGAGAGAGCAATTCACAAAATTTAAAAGTTCAAACTCAAAGAATGCATAAAATTGTTTTAAGAGTGATGTGGGAATTGGGTCTAAAAGGCAGGTTGTTGGGTTAACTCGGGAGAAAACTCTACCGAGTGTTTCTGCATCAACCAGGACAAAATGCTCCATTGTTTCTGCATCAACCAGGACAAAATGCTCCATTGTCTCCACAGATAAAAGCGATGGCTCAGGTCTGTCAAAAGCAACATTGTTTTGTTCTAAAAGAGTGGATCTAATGCCATCGATTCTACCTCTGAAGTGGTCTGCAAAGTCCTCAAATAGATCGATTGTTGGAACTATGGAGGACTTCTTAAAATCAGTATTAATTAAACGAGCGATTGCGGAGAAGAGGAATTTATGGTCATTCTTTTTATCTGAGATGAGTTTTGAAAAAAGGGAAGTTCTTGCCTGTTTTACTGCTTTATTGTAGGTTTTGAGTTTGTCCTGGAATATGTCATAATGAACTGTTAACTTTGTCTGCATCCATTTTCTCTCTGCGCTCCTGCAATTTCTTTTCAGTTGTTTTATTTCAGTCTTTATCCAAGGTGGTGTAGGTTTGATTAATGCTGTTTTTGTGGAAAGTGGAGCCACTGAATCTAGGGCTGACCTGAATTTACTGTTAAAATTATCAACAATAAAATCGCAGGGTGCAGGTAAAATGTCAGCAGTGCTATTGTGTAAAATTTCAATAAAATTTGCAGCCACTTCAGGAGTAAGGTAGCGTTTCCTCACTGTTCTCATCGGGGCCTCCTGTTGGATAAAACTGGAGATATTGAAAAACACACAATAATGGTCAGACACAGCCAGGTCGACAACAGAGGACACACCAGTGGACAGGCCATATGTTATGACAAGGTCCAGGGTGTGTCCTCTGTTGTGAGTGGGCTGTGTGATGTGCTGCTTAAAATCCAGGTAGTTTAAAAAATTTAAAAATTCAGTCGCAGTGGGATCTGAATTATCATCTGTGTGTATGTTAAAATCGCCAGTTAATAAAACCCTATTGTAAGTTGAGTATAAAATGGATAAAAGTTCGGAAAACTGATAAAAAACTGATAAAACAGGGATGGTGCTTGGGTGGTCTATAAATAGTCATACATAAAATTGGAAGACTGCTAAAAACAAAGGAATGGTGTTCAAATGATGTATAGTTGTTAAGTGAAATGTCAGTGACTAATTGTAGTATTTTCTATTCTGAACAAATGGAAAGTAAAGTGTTATTGCAAGTGACTGGGTGTTTTCATTGGCATGTCACACAGGAAGGTCTGTTTTTAGGGTTGGTTTTTGCTGTGACAACTGAAACTTATCTTACTGCATCACTGACTGTTGGTCAAAACAGTAAAATGGCTGAAGCCGATGAGGTGTACGTTAATGCTAGTTTCATAAAATCAAAGGGAAATGCCACAGGTGAATCTATCTATCTATCTATCTATCTATCTATCTATCTATCTATCTATCTATCTATCTATCTATCTATCTATCTATCTATCTATCTATCTTTTTGTGTCATTTACAATCAGAGCTTTCTAGGAAATGTTCTTTGTCAGAGTTTGAGTAAATAATGAATGTTTATTTTGCACTTCATCATTGACTTCCTCACCGACTGAAACCTCGTACTCTGAAGTTGAGACGTTGAACAGCGAGCCATCAGCAGAGCTGCCTGGTAAGTAAAAACTATAATATAATAAACTGGAACATGAACTCTGACCTCCAGTGAGACACCATTTTTCAGATTTTCTACAGAATAAAAACATGTATTATTCAATTTTCAATAGATATATATTACCAGCAGAATGTGAAAAACAGTTCTGACAAAAGTACGTGTATGTATGGCATTGCTAAGGTATATAGTGAAGTTAGCATGCTAACCAACACCATGACCTAGTTTGGATTGCTAGCTGCACGGCTGACCGAGCTAATGGCAGATTTGGTTAGCAGCAGTTAGCTATTAGTCTGTTTTGAGCATGACTAAAACAGGTGGTCAAATTTGACATTACAGATAACCTTATTTATGTACAACCTTTCATACACAGACTGATACGATACACTTCTTTGAAATATTGTAACTTTAACCACCCTCTGTATATTAACAATGTATACAGTACAGGTTAAAAACAGAGTTCAAATGTCATTTAAATGAAAATCTGTGATTTTTCAAAATCCTCACACTGCAGGCTTAAGGTAAATTCACTGATATAGATATTGAAATGCAATGAAGTGAAAATTGGCATTTTGCACGTTTTTCAATTTATTAGATTTCATATTTACAAATATAGTACAAATATTAGCAGTGCGACCAAACTGACAGACAGATGCTGTTTGAACCAAGGTTAACTGATTCAAAACAGACAGCATGGCCACACCTTTACAGCAATTATATATTATAGCTTTAAAATCAGGCTTTTCAAAGTGTCGTCGCCTGTGCTGTTGATATATCTTGTGCTTTTTGCAGCTGCAAATAAAGAATAAAGGAACCCCATTCTAACACCTTGTGAAGTTAAGAGGAAGTTTACTGTAAATTGAGCTGAGGACAGGGAGTGTACATTACAAAAAAAGAGGAACTAAACATGAAAAATGGACAGAATAATTTGTAGTATTATGATGCAAGTAAAAACATCAAGCATCATATTTCCATCTTTTCATCTGCATTCTAATCCAAATGTAACCGTGCTACAAGGAACGATTAACTGGCTGTGTTAAAGTTGCGTTATGTGAGACATTTGGTTGAAAACATAAAAAAACAGCAACTATTAAGTCATCTACAGAATGTGAAGAGATGACAATTATGACATTATGGAATCAATGAATTATGTTGAAGAAACATATACTGCAGTTAGCATGCTGGTCCAAAGCACCTGCATGGCTAACTGAGCTCACTAGCAAACGGAAGCTATAGTCAGCAGCAATTAGCGGTTGCTTTGGTTATTTATTTTGAGAATAATTTCTTAATTTAATTCTGAAGCCTCTTTATGACCCACATTAGCAGATTCCAACTTATTTGGGTTGGAAAAGTATTGAAATTTAGGTTATTTTCATGGCAGAGTGCTGACGATGAGTCTCACAGCCTGAAGAATGAGACTGCTCTGTAGTCTGGTGGTACGGCACTAAAGGACACTGTTTCACCGACGACACTGTTTCACCGACAAGTACTTAATTAATCCCACAAAGCCAGCCGGCAGTGTCTAAGAAGAAAAAATAGCATTATTAATATGTTGCCTCTTTCTTTTATTCACTTTCAAAGTAAATGCAGTGAGATCAAGAGCTTTACAAGAGGGGGCGCCAGAAACAACACAAAAAGAAAGTTCCTCGTAGCAGCTTTAATTTTTGTTTGGAAAAAGTCCACAGTAAAGGACGTTTGTATGTTTAGTAGAAACTCCTCCTCCACTTACAAACACGAGGTTTACTGGGGAAAGTAACATCCAAACACACTATCTGCATCTTCTGCTGTTCAACAGGCTCCCGAGGGTCAAAGGTCACAGCAGAGAGAGTGGCCGTAGTGGTTCTCCTAGCTGCTGCTGTCATCGCTGTTGGCTTTACTGGTGAGTTTTACTGTTAAAAAAAAAAAAAAGATTGACTTCTACAATCTGATAATTGTTTTGAAAAA
This sequence comes from Diplodus puntazzo, assembly GCA_963678695.2. Taxonomy (NCBI): domain Eukaryota; kingdom Metazoa; phylum Chordata; class Actinopteri; order Spariformes; family Sparidae; genus Diplodus; species Diplodus puntazzo. The sequence goes on from OZ023169.1 coordinate 5,757,898, forward strand.
AAGAAGTTGTGGCTTCACAATTCTTTGACATAACTTCAATATAAAGGGTCAAGGGTCAGAGTTAAGTCAATGTGTACAACTTAAATACCTTAATGTGCGATTTATTACAGGAAACAGAATAACCAGCTTAAATGCTTTTTAAAAAGCCATGGAATAAACACATTATATGTACATTGAAATATCTTTAATTGTAAATAGTAAATTTATGAAAAAATCAAAAAACATATAAGGTTTGTGTTTGAGTCTGCATTCATTGAATTTGATTTAATAAATTATCTTATTTATTCACACTGAGTCATAGAAACACTTTACATTTAACTCATTTAATGAAAACAGATGAAATTTAGGTCTAATTAAAATACTTGCTGTCAACATTTGGGTATAATTACTTTAGTAATTTAGTAATTTGAGTGAACGTTGCTCTGTTTATGTTCATCATCAAGTTCTGAGTAATTTACCAAATGTGAGTTTCACACACTGACTTGAATTTCTTTTTTAAAATGAGGTTATAAATACCATCAAACCACGGAACATCTCCAGAAGCTGATGGATGAGAATGCAGCCATGAGAAAGAATATCACAGGTAAGTCACACTTTGTATTAAAACTCCAGTTATCTCTGCCAAGAGTTTTGTTCTCTGTTCAGCTTCTCAAATAAAAGACGATCCTGGTGGAAGTGACATCGTTTCATCCTCTTTCATAACATAACAGAGACACGCTGTGAAGTGATAACGGTGCAGAAACCCTGTCCACAACCTCCTGGTCAGTGACTGATGTTGCTTTTCTTACATGTTTGCATCCTCTGATGTTGATTAAAGAAACAGTGACAGATTAAACCTGCGAGCTTTCGTCTCAGCTGCTCTCAGATTCAAACTCTTTAAGTTCATCCTGACTGTAAATATGAACAGTGTTTTGTTGCACTTGACTTAAATCTTTGCTGTGATCTCTTCAAAGCTGATCCATGTCACAAATGTCAAAGAGGCTGGGAGCAGAATGGACCACAGTGTTACTATTTCTCCACTGACAAATTAACCTGGGAACAGGCCAGAGAGAAATGCCGACAGAATGGAGGAGCTCTGGTTAAGATAGAGAGCGAGGACGAGCAGGTAGAACACACTGCTGCAGCTTCATTCAGCTCTCTGGCTTTTGTTCTATCATGTTGTGTTTTTGCATTAGTTAACATGATAAAAGTGATTTCACATAGATATTATATATTTTTCATCAACTTTCCCTGTCCAGTCATTCCTGATGCACACACTGATAGACAAGATGGCAGAGGGAGAGGACAGGTTCTGGATCGGACTGACAGACTCAGTGACAGAGGGCACATGGTTGTGGACAGACGGGACACCACTGAACGAGAGGTTTGACCTGTTAACAGGTTTTTGGTGTTTGCAAAATCAAGTCAAGTTTCCATGAACCAGTTCTTTCTGTTCTCTGTCTCTCAGTTTGACATTTTGGAGCAGCCAGGGAGAGCCAGACGACTGGAAAGAGGAGGATTCAGATGGAGAGGACTGTGTGAGGATGGGAGAAAAATATAAATCAGGCCTAAAGTGGTGGTTTGATAAATCCTGCAAAAAACCTCACAAAAGTATTTGTGAGAAATCAGCAGAAACTGGACGGCTAACGTGCGTCTGAAATGTAGATTAAGTCTTGTTCAACCTGTTAAACAATCGCAGGATCATGTGGAGCTTTTTTATGTTTTTTAAATGTTTAAGCTATAGAAGTGTCACAACTTTCCAAATCTGCAATCTGATTTGAATTTGAATGTTTAAGTTTCTGTTGGTGTGAAGGTTTTAAAAATGTTTGACTGTTGAGCTCAGTGGTTTTATCCCCTGATAACTGTTGTTTACATTTTCGAATCCTTCTTTTGTCAGATTTGTCGCAGCAGCTGATGTCACTTTGAAACTGCTCAGCAAGAAAGAAAATTAGTCACTGTACGGCTCTTTTCTACTTTTACTTACTTCTTTAAAACCGTGTTTTGCAACTCTTCTTCTCCGCCATCTTGGAAAGGTCCACAAGTCAAGAATAATTAAGCTAACGCAGGCTGAAAATGTTCTTAAATGCCTTAATGAATGTGTATCCTGTTAAAAAATGAGATATATACATATCTATATTTATAAAATCATACAACATGTCCTTGATTTTGCATATTATTATGTTATTATAGTTTTTCATTTCCAGTTTTGGCCATTTTGCCATATGAGACCTTATTTTCATTAAACTTTGCATGCTGGTGATGGAGAAATAAATAATCTTTCGCTCCTGTTTAAATTGTGCCATGAAGTAAACATATGATGTTTGTGAAATAAAAAGATTCATGTTCAAGTCAATTAAGTCTGCTGAGAGTTTGTTAAGGAACTATCATCTGTTTTAGTGTGAAATGATGTCATGTGGCTCAACACACGTCACCAACACCAACATGGCCGCCAACTCCACACAGAAATAGATTTAACAAAGTGAAACTCTGCAGTTATGTGAGAGGACAGTCTGACAGTAGTTGAGTAAATATTAAGACAAAGGAAAGCAGAAACATTTAGAGTCCAGCCTGATAAACAAGCAGCCACAGCTCGGCTCAGCCACACGTCTGCACTGAAAAGAGATTTTATGCTGCTGGAAGTTCTCTGGATTGTTACACTTCACTGAATTTTCCTATTTAATTGTCTTCTAACCGCATTTATTGTGTCAGAGTGGGGAGATTGGTATTATATTATATATTATAAAGAGATATTTAGAACAATTCTAGTATTTTCTGCTCTGAACAAATGGGAAGTAAAATGTTATTGCAAAAGATTGTGTGTTATCATGGTTAGGTCACACAGGAAGGTTGGTTTGGGGTTTCTTTACTTTTGCTGTGACAACTTAAACTTATCTTGCAACCTCACTGACGGTCAGTCAAAACGGTGGAATGGCTGAAGCTGATGCGGCGTATGTAAATGCTGGGTTCACAGAATCAAAGGGAAATGCCACAGGTGAGTCTATCTATCTATCTATCTATCTATCTATCTATCTATCTATCTATCTATCTATCTATCTATCTATCTATCTATCTATCTGTCTGTCTGTCTATTTTTTGCCATTTACAGAGCTTTCTAGGAAATGTTCTTTGTCAGAGTCTGAGTGAATCATGAAAGTTTTTTTTACACTTTATCATTGACTTCCTCACTGACTGAAACCTCGTACTCTGAAGTCGAGACGTTGAACAGCGAGCCATCAGCAGAGCTGCCTGGTAAGTAAAAACTATCATTAAATAAACAGGAACTGAACTCTGACCTCCAGTGGGCCACAATGTTCAGAATTTTCTGACTTTTTCCAGAATAAAAATGTGTATTCTTCAATATTCAATAGATATATAATATGAGGGTTCGGTGTGTGGTAGTTTGAGCAGTCTTATTGATAAAGGAGAGCAGAATGGAGACGGATAATTTCATTAAGCAGCACTTTAATTTTTTCTGCACTTCAACCTCACAACAACAACAACACTTAGTTGTTCTGACTCACATGTGACTGAACAAACCAATCAGAGGCTAGAAGGACTGAGGTAAATTCATGGCATCACAAAAGGTACATTCAACACATTTAATGTAGCCGTCTTATCTGTGCTGCTGAAGAGATGTAAACATGAAAATGTGTAAATAACAATAACCGTAAGCATAAATAAAGTAAATAGTTACCTGTGTAAACATTAACACATTTTTAAAATAAATTAAAGAATGAATTAAATTCTTTTAAATTAAATTAACTTCTACATTTTACAGATATATATTACCAGCAGAATGTAAATAACAGTTCTGTCATAATGACGTGAAAGTATTGTGTTGCTAAGGTATATAGTGAAGTTAGCATGCTAGCCAACACCTACGCTCCCAGATCTCCCGGTTTGGACTGCTAGCTTCACGGCTAACTTGCCTGTCAGAACTGACAGTGTGGCCACACCTTTACAGCAATTATATCGTAGCTTTAAAATCAGGCTTTTAAAAAATGTTGACACCTTTGGTGTTGAAATATCTTGTGCTTTTTACAGCTGCAAATAAATAATTAAGGCACCCGAATCCAACATGTTGTGAAGTTAAGAGGAAGTTTACTGTAAAATGGGTTGAAGACAGAAAGTTTACATCAAGAGTAAAGAGGAACTAAACATGAAAAAGTGCCACAATAATCTGTACTATTATGATGCAAGTAAAAGCATCACGTTTCCATCATTTCATCTGCATTCTAAAGAATCCATGTAGCCGTGTTATAAGGAGAGATTACCAGGCTCTGTTATGTGAGAACAAAATCTTAAATTATCTACAGAATGTGAAGAGATGGCAGTTTTGGCGTTATGACATCGATGTATTATGTTTAAGAAATATATACTGAAGTTAGCATGCTGGTCCAAAGCACCCATGCTAGTTCACCATCCAGCCCGCTAGCTGCATGGCTAACTGAGCTATCTGGCAAATGGCAGCTACAGTAAGCAGCAATTAGTGGTTACTTTGTTATTTACTGCCTCCTCTTGGTTTTGAGTATAATTTTATAATAATTCTTACATATTGCACATTTAAGAAACAGTCTTAATTTAAATCTGAAGCCTCTTTATGACCTACAGGAGCAGATTCCAACTTATTTGGTTTGGAAAGGTAATAAAATTTGGGTTATTTTCAGGAGTGCTGACGATGAGTCTCACAGCCTGAGGAATGAGACTGCTCTGTAGTCTGGTGGTACGGCACTAAAACAAACTGTTTCACTGTCGTCCAAGTACTTTATTAATCCCACAAAGCCAGCCGGCAGTGTTCAAGAAGAAAAATAGCATTGAAAACATGTTGCCACTTTCTTTTATTCACTTTCAAAGTAAATGCAGTGGCATCGAGATCTTTACCACAGGAGGAGGTGGTGGTCATACCACTTTTGTCCTGAGGGGGCGCCAGAAACAACACAAAATGAAAGTTCCTTGAAGCAGCTTTAATTTTTGTTTGGAAAAAAGTCCACGGTGAAGGATGTTCGTATGTTTAGAAAAAACTAATGCCCCACTTACAAACACAAGGTTTACTGGGGAAAGTAACATCCAAACACACGATCTGCATCTTCTGCTGTTCAACAGGCTCCCAACAACAAGCAGCTGGAGGGTCAAAGGTCACAGCAGAGAGAGTGGCTGTAGTGGTTCTCCTGGCTGCTGCTGTCATCGTTTTTGGCTATACACGTTAGTTTTACAGTTTCTTTTTTTCTTTTTATTCAAACAAATTAATCTAGATTGACTTCTATAATCTGATAGAACAAAACCAGTAGTTTCTTTTAAATATGGACCATTTGAGTCCGAAATAAAGATTGATATAATAACCATCATTAATTTGTTATAAATAAGCCCATGAATAAACACATTATATGCACGTTGAAGTATCTTTAACTGTAAATAGTATATATGTGCAAATATTGAAAAACATATAAGGTTTTGTGTTTGATTCTGCATTCATTGAATTGAATCTAATAAATGATGTGATATATTCACAGTGAGTCATAGAAACGCTTTATATTTAACTCATGTCATGAAAACAGATGAAATTTTGGTCTAATTAAATTACTTGCTGTCAACGTTTTGGGTATAATTACAGTGGTATGCAAAAGTTTGGGCACCCCTGAGGAAAATCACTGCATCAGTTTGTCACTTGCTGAGCTTTTGAAGCAGCAACTTCATTTTAACTACTAAATATTTATGGAATTATTTCATTGGGGTACCCTAATTTATGATAATGCCTAGTTTTGTTTAAATGTACATAAAAATGTTTCTGCTGGACCAAAAAAAATTATTTCACTACTGAGATGTTTCTGTTTCCATAAGGTATAACATATGTAGAGCCTCCTTTTGCTGCAAGAATAGCCTGTAGACGCCTCCTATAGCCACAGACAAGTCCCTGAAGTCTGGCAGGTGGTATTTTGGCCCATTCCTCCATACAAAACGCCTCCAGTTCAGTCAGGTCTCTTGGCTTCCGTGCATAGACAACCTGCTTCGAATCAATCCATACATTTTCAATGATGACGTGAAGGTCTGGGGACTGGGATGGCCATTCCAGAACACTGTACTTGTGCTTCTGCATCAATTCCTTGGTGGATTTTGAACAGTGCTTAGTATCAGTTGTCCTGCTGAAAAATCCAGCCCTGGCGACAAAGTTCGGCGTCAACTTTGTGACCGACTCTTGAATATTCTTGTTCAGAATCTGCTGATACTGAGAGGAATTCATTTGGCCCTCAACTTAAACAAGGTTTCCAGTGCCTGTGCTAGCCACGCAGCCCCATAACATGATGGACCTTCCACCAAATTTCACAGTAGGCAATAAGTTCTTCTCATGGAATTCAGTGTGTTTTTTTCGCCATCCATACCTCCTCTTGTTCTGACCAAATAACTCTATCTTAGTCTCATCTGACCACAGTATTTTTTTTCAAAATGCTTCTGGCTTGTTCAGATGTGCTTTTGCATTCCTCATGCGACTCTTCTTGGGACAAACACTCAGGAGAGGCTTTTTGTGCATCACACTTCCAGTGAGCTTTTCCTGGTGCAAAGTACACTGGATTGTGGAACGATTAACAACTACATCATCAGCAGCCAGATGTTCTTGTAGTTCTCTGGAGGTGGTCTGCTGCTTGTCTGTGACCATTCTAACCATCCTTCGCCTGTGCCTTTCCTGTATTTTTTTGGCCTACCACATCTTTCCTTCACAAGGACTGTTCTTGTGGCCTTCCATTTCCATTTCGACATTTCTGACTGTGGAGACAGACAGTCCAAACCTTCCAGATAATTTCTTGTACCCTTCTCCTAATTCATAATAATGAATTATCTTAGTTTTTAGATCAGTGGAGAGTTGTTTAGAGGCCCCCATGTTGCCACACTCTAAGAAAAAACCTAGGACAAGCACAGCCAGCAATTACATACGTTAAACAGCCTTTTTCATGATTGGTTCCACCTGTCTTTAAAATTGAAGGTCTCACAAGCTCATCAAAGCAATTTTGTTCTGCGACCCGTCAGCTATAAATCCCTACAGGTCTTGAAATGAATGTGATTAAAAGGGTGCCCAAACTTTTGTACATCCCATTTTTTGCATTTTATTTTATTATAATAAAACTATATAATGCTACTCTAAGAATGTTGGTCTGGAAAACACTCAAAATGTCAACATCTCTGTAGGAAAACAAATCTTGTTGCTGTGATCTTCTCTTATAAAGGTAGAGCAAATTATTATGAAATCTCAGAGCAGTGCCCAAACTTTTGCACACCACTGTACTTTAATTAGTCATTTGAGTGAACATTGCTCTGTTAATGTTCATCATCAAATTCTGAGTAATTTACCAAATGTGAGTTTCACACAGTGACTTGACTTTCTTTTTTAAAATGAGGTTATAATTACCATCAAACCACGAAACATCTCCAGAAGCTGACTGATGAGAATGCAGCCATGAGAAAGAATTTTACAGGTAAGTCATATTTGGGTTAAACTCCAGTTATCAGACAATGATAACGGCGCTGAACCCTGTCCACAACCTCACAACAGTGTTTTATTGCACTTGACTCAAGTCTTTGCTGTAATCTCTTCAAAGCTGAGCCATGTCGGAAATGTCAAAATGGCTGGGAGCAGAATGGACCACAGTGCTACTATTTCTCAACTGATAAATTAACCTGGGAACAGGCCAGAGAGAAATGCAGACAAAATGGATCAGATCTGGTTAAGATAGAGAGCGAGGACGAGCAGGTAGAACACACTGCTGCAGCTTCATTCAGCTCTCTGGCTTTTGTTCTATCATGTCATGTTTTTGCATTAGTTAACATGATAAAAGTGATGTTACATAGATTGTATTTTTTATCAACTTTCTCTCGTCTAGTCATTCCTGATGCAGACACTGAGAGACAAGATGGCAGAGGGAGAGGACAGGTTCTGGATCGGACTGACAGACTCAGTGACAGAGGGCACATGGTTGTGGACAGACGGGACACCACTGAACAAGAGGTTTGACCTGTTAACAGGTTTTTGGTGTTTGCAAAATCAAGTCACAAGTTTCATTGAACCAGTTCTTTCTGTTCTCTGTCTCTCAGTTTGACATTTTGGAGCAAGGGAGAGCCAGACAATTGGACAGGGCACAACAATGAGAACGTGAATGGAGAGGACTGTGTAAGGATGGGAGAAAAATCTGGATCACACCTGAAGTGTTGGTTTGATGAACCCTGCACAGCAACTCAGAAACGTATTTGTGAGAAATCAGCAGAAATGGATGCCTGAAGTGCGTCTGAAATGTAGATTAAGTCTCGTTCCTGTTAAACAATCTCAGGATCATGTGGAGCTTTTTTATGTTTATAAACGTTTATGCTATAGAAGTGTCACAACTTTGCAAATCTACAATCTGATTTGAATTTGAATGTTTAAGTTTCTGTCAGTGTGAAGGTTATAAAAATGCTGGACTGTTGAGCTCAGTGGTTTTATCACCTGATAACTGTTGTTTACATTTTCAAATGCTTCTTTAATAAGATAAGCTACAGGGTACAGAAAGATGCAGGGATGATGTGTTTATGAAGGCTAACCTGGGAGTTAGCATCGCACTGGTACCCTCGACAGAAAGTATTTGGGATTTATGATACTTACATGTACATTCAAAAATCATTCAAGTCATCACAGCAGCTGGTGTCACTTTGAAACTGCTCAGCGAGGAAGAAAATGAGTCACTTTTTTTTCTAACTGTCACTGTACGGCTCTTTTCTATTTTTACTTACTTCTTTAAAACCGTGTTTTGCAACTCTTCTTCTGTGCCATCTTGGAAAGGTTCACAAGTCCAGAATAATTAAGCTAAAGCAGGCGGAAAATGTTCTTAAATGCCTTAATGAATGCGTATCCTGTTAAAAAATGAGATATATATACATATCTATATTTATAAAATCATTTTGCATATTATTATGTTATTATAGTTTTTCATTTCCAGTTTTGGCCATTCTGCCACATGAGACCTTATTTTCATTAAGCTTTGCATGCTGGTGATGGAGAAAGATATAATCTTTCTCTCCTGTTTGAATTGTGCCATGAAGTAAACATGTGATGTTTGTGAATTAAAAAGATTCATGTTCAAGTTGATGAAGTCTGCTGAGAGTTTGTCGAGAAAGTATGATCTGTTTTAGTGTGAAATGATGTCATGTGGCTCAACACACGTCACCAACACCAACATGGCTGCCAACTCCACACAGAAATAGATTTAACAAAGTGAAACTCTGCAGTTATGTGAGAGGACAGTCTGACAGTAGTTGAGTAAATGTAAAGACAAAGGAAAGCAGAAACATTTAGAGTCCAGCCTGATAAACAAGCAGCAGCAGCTCAGCTCAGCCACACGTCTGCACTGAAAAGAGATTTTATGCTGCTGGAAGTTCTCTAGATTGTTACACTTCACTGAATTTTCCCAATTAATTGTCTTCTAATCGCTAAATTCTTCTGTTCCTTGAAAACAAATCATTTGTTGTGTCAGCATGGGGAGATTTCTATTATGTTATATTATATTGTACTATATTGATATATTAAGAATAATTCTAGTATTTTCTGTTCTGAACAAATGGGAAGTAAAATGCTATTGCAAAAGATTGTGTGTTATCATTAGCACGTCAGACAGGAAGGTTGTTTTTTTTTTTTTTTTTTTTTGCTGTGACAACTTAAACTTATCTTACAGCTCCACTGACGGTTAGTCAAAACGGTAAAATGGCTGAAGCTGATGAGGTGTACGTTAATGTTAGTTTCATAAAATCAAATAGAAATGCCACAGGTGAGTCTAATCTCTCTCTCTCTATCTATCTATCTATCTATCTATCTATCTATCTATCTATCTATCTATCTATCTATCTATCTATCTATCTATCTATCTATCTGTCTGTCTGTCTGTCTGTCTGTCTGTCTGTCTATCTAAATATCTATCTGTATTTATGTTTTTGCCATTTACAATCAGAGCTTTCTAGGAAATGTTCTTTGTCAGAGTCAGAGTGAATCATGAAAGTTTATCTTACACTTTATCATTGACTTCCTCACCGACTGAAACCTCGTGCTCTGAAGTCGAGACGTTGAACAGCGAGCCATCAGCAGAGCTGCCTGGTAAGTAAAAACTATCATCAAATAAACTTGAACATGAACTCTGACCTCCAGTGAGCCACAATTTTTCAGATTTTCTCCAGTATAAAAACATGTATTATTCAATTTTCAATAGATATATATTACCAGCAGAATGTGAATAACAGTTCTGACATTATTATGTGTATGTATTGTGTTGCTAAGGTATATAGTGAAGTTAGCATGCCAACCAACACCAACTCTCCCAGGACTCCAAGTTTGGATTGCCAGCTGCACGGCTAACCGCTAACCGGACTGTCAGAACATCTTTACAGCAATTATATTGTAATCAGGCTTTTCAAAATGTCGTCGCCTGTGCTGTTGATGTATCTTGTGCTTTTTACAGCTGCAAATAAAGAATAAAGGAACCCCATTCCAACACCTTGTGATGTAGAGAGGAAGTTTGCTGTAAAATGAACTGTGGACAGGAAGTTTACATCAACATAAAAGTACTAAACAAGAGAACAAAAGCACTAAACATGAAAAAGGGCCAGAATAAACTGTATTATGTTGCAAGTGAAGGCAACAAGCATCATGTTTCCATCTTTTCATCTGCATTCTAATCCAAATGTAAAAATGCTACAAGGAACGATTAACTGGCTCCGTTATACGAGAAATAAAACTTAAATTTTCTGCAGAATGTGAAGAGATGACAATTTTGACACTATGACATCAATGTATTATGTTGAAGAAACATATACTCCAGTTAGCTTGCTGGTCCAAAGCACCTGCATGGCTAACTGAGCTAACTAGTAAACTGCAGCTACAGTCAGCAGCAATTAGCCGTTCCTTTGGTTATTTGCCTATTTTTATTTTTTTTTTGTACAATTTCCTAATAATTCGTGGAAACTGCACAGTTAAGAACAGTGCCGGCCCTGAGTAATTTGGTTCCCTAGGCAAGATCTTAGCCGGCACCCCCTTGCATCGCAGTCAATTTCACAATCAATTGTCATACACTCACACAGAAACTGCATGTATGTATTCAAGATTTTATTTCTTTTAAGTCAAAAATATCACACGAAATAAAAACTGAAGAAAGAAACAAGTGATAAAAATACACTATAAATAAGGCATTGTGCAAACATATTATCTCTCAGCCTCAGAGTGGCATCTCTCACTTATCTATTGTCAGCCGCTTTGCAAAACGACCTCCAACTCCTTCCATGTTGCCATGTGGGTATTGTGCTCCTAACCTTCAGGAAGTGGCTTGCATTGTTCCAGTCCTTTAGTCCTTCCTTATTAAGTCTGTATTCTTTTGGAGAAAACATTTAGCAGCAGAAACAGTGCAAGCTATCATTTCTGTTTGAGTGCATCAGCCAGCTTCTTTTGATTTTTTCAGCATTGACTAAGACTCTGTTAAAAAAGTCATGTTGACACTCTCCCATCTTTGTTTTTGGGAAATGTGTAACTGTTTTTTAAATTTGAAATGGTCCGCTGTGAACTACCTCTCATCTTGCTTTGTCAGTTAGAAGAGATGGCCAGTCAGCCTTTAGTCCTGATGCTGTGTCACTCTGCTGTGCTGAGGTAGAGGGACAGGAGCACCTGATGCTGTGTCACTGGGCTGGTGGTGAAATATTTTAAAAAGGCATCTGAAGAGAGAAGAGAAGTATATGTGACCACTGCATGTTACATTTTAATAAAACAACAGATGCTTGATATGTGCTATACATAAGACTTATATAGACTAATAATGAAAATGTGATGAGTTTCATTCAACTTTATTGTCATTGCAATACAATTCAGTCTAACCAGAGTACAAGTGCAGTGTATATATATATTTCGCCTATGAATGATATGGGAAAGCTAAGGTATGGAGTATTAACAGTAATACACTTTACCTGCACTTAACACTGATGTAAACTTTAAGAAACATAAACTGTGACACAATAAACCAAAGGCTTACAACGACCCTAATACAAAGGGGATGGAAAACTAATAGCATTTTAACTGACAAGCAGGAAAGACACCTGTAAAATAACACCTGAACAGGCCTAACATTAATTTTCCAAACGTCCCTGATGAATTTAAAGTGGAGTAACATTAACACACGGTGACTCAGCTATTTATCAATTATTAAACAATGCTGCTATCGTCAGATGTAAGCTGGCAAGCTAGCACTCTGCTCCAACAACGGTAACTACGATCATTAAACTACCAATTTCCTTTCGCTTCAGCACATTGACGTAACTGTACCTGTATCTTCCTCACGTCTTCCTCTTCTTTGCTTCTTTTCCTTCACTGGGCGCCGGATGGTTTCAGTCTTTGGGACCTTGTGGTTCCGCTACAGTATCAGTAAATCTCTCTCTGGGTCTTGGGGTCTCGGTGCGGTCAGATTCAGGCAGCTCGCCTCTCGACCCGCCCCGTTCACAGAGGACAGGTACAGTGCAACGAGCCAGTAACCCAGAAAAAAGGCTGCTCCGTTATTTAACAGTCTTTTCTATGACATTATGTTGCTGTGAGCTTATATAATATTTTGAAACAATAGTAGCAATGGCACTGGTAAAAATATATATTTTTTATTTTTTTCATTTTTTTTCTCCACCCCCCGTTTTCGGCGCCCCCCGCGGATGACGGTGCCCCTAGCATTTGCCTATACTGCCTATGCCCAGGGCCAGCTCTGGTTAAGAAACAGTCTTAATTCTGAAGCCTCTTAATGACCCACAGGAGCAGATTCCATCGGGTTGGAAAAGTTAAGAAATGTGGGTTGTTTTCATGGCAGAGTGCTGACGATGAGTCTCACCGCCTGAGGAATGAGACTGCTCTGTAGTCTGGTGGTACGGCACTAAAACAAACTGTTTCACCATCGTACAAGTTCTTCATTAATCCCACAAAGTCAACCAGAAATGTTCAAGAAGAAAAAAATGCATTAAAAATATGTCCCCTCTTTCTTTTATACACTATCAAAGTAAATGCAGTGAGGTCAGGATCTTTACCACAGAAAGAGGAGGTGGTGGTCATACAGATTTGTCCTGAGGGGGCGCCAGAAACAACATAAAATGAAAGTTCCTTGTAGCAGCTTTAATTTTTGTTTGGAAAAAAGTCCACAGTAAAGGAAGTTCTTATGTTTGGTAGAAACTCCTTCCCCACTTACAAACACGAGGTTTACTGGGGAAAGTAACATTCAAACACACTATCTGCATCTTCTGCTGTTCAACAGGCTCCCAACAACAAGCAGCTGGAGGGTCAAAGGTCACAGCGGAGAGAGTGGCCGTAGTGGTTCTCCTGGCTGCTGCTGTCATCGCTGTTGGCTTTACTGGTGAGTTTTACTGTTTGAAAAAAAAAAGATTGACTTCTACAATCTGATAATTGTTTTAAAGAAAAGAACTTGTGGAATAAACACATATAAACACATTATATGTGTTTATTCCATGGAATAAACACATATAAACACATTATATGTACGTTGAAGTATCTTTAACTGTAAATAGTAAATTTATGAAAAAATCAAAAAACATATAAGGTTTGTGTTTGAGTCTGCATTCATTGAATTGAATTTAATAAATTATCTTATTTATTCACACTGAGTCATAGAAACACTTTACATTTAATTTAATGAAAACAGATGAAATTTAATTTTTTAATTTTAATTAAAATACTTGCTGACAACATTTGGGTATAATTACTTTAGTAATTTAGTAATTTGAGTGAACGTTGCTCTGTTTATGTTCATCATCAAGTTCTGAGTAATTTACCAAATGTGAGTTTCACACAGACTTGACTTTCTTTTTTAAAATGAGGTTATAAATACCATCAAACCATGAAACATCTCCAGAAGCTGACTGATGAGAATGCAGCCATGAGAAATAATTTTACAGGTAAGTCACATTTTGGATTAAACTCCAGGTATCTCTGCCAAAAGTTTTGTTCTCTGTTCAGCTTCTCAAATACAAGACGATCCTGGTGGAAGTGACATCATTTTATCCTCTTTCATAACAGAGACACGCTGTAAAGTGATAACGTTGCAGAAACCCTTTCCACAACCTCCTGGTCAGTGACTGATGTTGCTTTTCTTACATGTTTGCATCCTCTGATGTTGATTAAAGAAACAGTGAAAGATTAAACCTGCGAGCTTTCGTCTCAGCTGCTCTCAGATTCAAACTCTTTAAGTTCATCCTGACTGTAAATATGAACAGTGTTTTGTTGCACTTGACTCAAATCTTTGCTGTGATCTCTTCAAAACAGATACATGTCACAAATGCCAAGAAGGCTGGGAGCCGAATGGACCACAGTGCTACTATTTCTCCACTGATAGATCAACCTGGGAACAGGCCAGAGAGAAATGCCGACAAAATGGATCAGATCTGGTTAAGATAGAGAGCGAGGACGAGCAGGTAGAACACACTGCTGCAGCTTCATTCAGCTCTCTGGCTTTTATTCTATCATGTCGTGTTTTTGCATTAGTTAACATGATAAAAGTGATTTTACATAGATATATTGTGTTTTTCATCAATTTTCTCTGTCTAGTCATTCCTGATGCAGAAACTGAGAGACAAGATGTTAAAAGGAGAGGACAGGTTCTGGATCGGACTGACAGACTCAGTGACAGAGGGCACATGGTTGTGGACAGACGGGACACCACTGAACGAGAGGTTTGACCTGTAAACAGGTTTTTTGTGTTTGCAAAATCCAGTCACAAGTTTCATTGAACCAGTTCTTTCTGTTCTCTGTCTCTCAGTTTGACATTTTGGAGAAAGGGAGAGCCAAACAACTTGAAAAGAGAGGATGTGGATGGACAGGACTGTGTGAGGATGGGAGAAAAATCTGGATCAGGCCTGAATTGGTGGTTTGATAAATCCTGCAAAGCAACTTGGAAAAGCATTTGTGAGAAATCAGCAGAAACTGGACGTCTGAACTGCGTCTGAAAAGAAGCTGAAGCCTCATTCAACCTGTTAAACAATCCCAGGATCGTCTGGAGCTTCTTTATGTTTTATAAATGTTTACGTGATAGTGTCCAAATTTAGATTAGATTAGATTAGATTAGAATCAACTTTACTGTCATTGTACAAGTACAGAGACAATGACATGCAGTTAGCATCCAACCAGAAGTGCAAAAAGAAGCAGTAAAGTGCAAGTGTGTACAGAGTAAATAGTGCAGCAGAATATAGACAGATTTACAGTATTTACAGTATATATAGTGTAAATAGGTCTAGGTACAGTATGTACAGTATAAAAAAATTACTAGCTGTACTAAATGGAGATACAGTATGTACAATCTCAGGATCATGTGGAGCTTTTTTATGTTTATAAACGTTTATGCTATAGAAGTGTCACAACTTTGCAAATCTTCAATCTGATTTGAATTGGAATGTTTAAGTTTCTGTCAGTGTGAAGGTTATAAAAATGCTGGACTGTTGAGCTCAGTGCTTGTATCCCCTGATAACTGTTGTTTACATTTTCAAAACCTTCTTTAATATGATAAGCTACAGGGTACAGAGAGGTACTTTGGGATTTATGATACTTACATGTTTTGTTCAGTAAGATAAGTTTAACCACTTGAGGATGGGGTGCACTCCAAAGAGAGAAGTGGCATTCGAGTTTTGTGTGAAACTGAAGAGAAAGTTGTATTTTGCTCTTCGTGGGATTAGGGTTTAAACTCCCACAAGAGTTTGATGTTAACTCCTGAAAGGGTTCAAAGATGCTTGATGGTCTTACATGTACATTCAAAAATCATTTGAGTTGTCGCTGCAGCTGGTGTCACCTTGAAACGGCTCAGCAAGGAAGAAAATGAATCCACTTTAGTTTCTGTCACTGTACGACGTGTTTTGCAACTCTTCTTCTTGGAAAGGTCCACAAGTCAAGAATAAGTGAGCTAAAGCAGGCTGAAAATGTTCTTTCATTTTTGTTAGTTTAGTAATAGTTGTTTTGGTTTAATTGTTTTCATTTCAAATTTTGTCCATTTTGCCACATGGGACCATATTTTTTTTTAAACTTTGCCGCTGTTTGAATTGTGCCATAAAGTTAACATATGATGTTTGTGAAATAAAACGATAATTTCTTCAAGTTGATGAAGTCTGCTGAAAGTTTGTCAAAAAATCATCTGTTTTAGTGTGAAATGACGTCATGTTGCTCAACACGTCACCAATATGGTCGCCAACCCCAACTATCCGATATGATGTGTATTCAAGTAATAAAAGTAATTTTCTGGCAATGAATGTATTCAAGTATCAATAACAGAAATAAAAATAAATGAAATTTATATTTACATGCAAGTATAAACTGTATACTCAGTGTTGATTTGGTGTATCACTTTACAGTATAGTACTTACTCATTATATGATAATACAAAGTAAGATAAATCAAAGATCACTATTCAGTATTTTTATTATCTAAAAATAAAAACAAATATCAAGTCACAACTGAAAGCTTCAACATTCACTGTTCAAAGGACAAAAACAAAATAAAAGCATGACAACTGTAAATCAGCAGTAGACTTAAACTCTTTTCTCTTCCTGATTTTCTTTTTCTCTTTTAAAGTTGAACAACCTCAGGAGCTGGTATTGTTCTGAAGTGTTAGACTCATGTTAGATCTGCTCTAAGATCAGTCTGATACAAGTGAGACAGCTTCAGAGAAATAAAGATTAACATAGTTAAGGCCTTGAAACAAAGACACCATTTCCCCAGACTGACTCTGCACCAAAATACACAAAAAAAAGAGAGGAAATTTGCTTCAGAATTTTAACGTTAACGTTGCTGAACAAGTAAAAACAAAGGAAAGTCCTGCCTCATAAACAACCCACAGCAGCTCGGCTCAGCTACACATATGCACTGCACACAGATTTCAATTTAAAAAAAAAAAAGGCTGCATTTACCCATAATTGAAGGAAAACTAGTTGTTGAACTCAGAACATCAGAACAGTCTGATATGAAGGTCAGTTGTTTACTCCTAATGAGTCCCTGGCGGTGTGGACTTTTAAACGTGGAGCCTTCAGCATTCGGCAAAACGTTGAAACATGATTTTGTGAAAACCTGCAGAAAGAATTCTTTGCAGTTTAAATCAAAAATATACTTTACACAGTTCTTTTCATAAACTTTGACAACTTGATTCCCAGATTTAAACGCATATATCCAAAAACAAAAAAAGTGTCTCTAGCTGCTCGTCATCACTCTGACGCCTCCTCATCCCGTATAAATGGTCAACACCTCATGTATGTTCCCTCTGCACCTCTCGGACGGCGAGGATTTGTACAAGCATGGCCTCCACCGTGCTGTCATCCAGAGGGGTGGAGGAGAACCACAGAGGGCTGCTGGGAACGCAAGAATGATCCGGGTGAAGGTAGAACAAGTCGGCGCGCTGCCTCACCGACTCTGGGCTGGATGGAAAGAGAGAAAACAAAGATTGTCAATAAGTTTAGACGGACGGATCCACAGAGAGACTCAGCTCGACTGTTCATATGATAAAGAGGTTCAAAAGCGATTTACAGTAATTTGTCTGTAAAAAATAAGAGCTCATTGATATTTTCCAGAGCCCAGGATAATGTCATCAGTATTGCTCTTTTTGTCTGCTCATCAACCCAGAACACAAGACATTCAGTACATAAGGATACAAAACAGAGAAAAGCAACAAATCTTCACACTTGAGAGGCTGAAATCAAACAATATTTGGATGTTTTAAGTACAAATGTTAACAGGCATCAAACCTTAAATACAGCAGATAAAGAGTCAATAACACAACTCAACCAAAAATAATAAACAATGAAGCTACAAACCACTTGGAGAGGTAGAACTCGTAGAGCCGGACTGGACAGCGGAGAGGGTTCTCTGGGTTCTCCATCATCTCCAGCTTGCCCTCTTTACTCTTATCTCTCTTACGCCTCTTAGCTGGGACGCCGTCTGCATCTGACAAGAACACGCAGAAATTGAAATACAATACTAAGGTATAGATGTTTACACACTGTAAGAAGACTTTTTTTTTTACATCTTAATTCAATATCATTACAGTACAATCACTTCAGCTTGAGCCTCAGCCATGTTGGTACCTGACTCTGCCTCGTGAAAGGATTTTGGCGGGTAGAAGCGCAGGAAGCTGGTCTTGGCGTTGTTCTGGTTGGTTTTGGAGCAGCACCTGAGATGGGCGAAGGACAGCTGGCAGTGCTGCTTAATTGTGGTGAAGCCGAAGTACTTGCAGGTGAAGTAGAGCAGAGTGTTGAGGAGAATGATGGGGGAGTACGCCCCCAACTGCTTACAGTCCCACAGGAACTCCTCCTCCACACGGGAATAGATGAAACCTGCAGAGGAGAAGAAAGACGCGTGTTTAAATCTGGTCAATCTGAGTTGATACAACGCAGAAAGTCCTGATGACTCACCGTTGGCTGTGGCTGAGGGTTTGAAACCTTTCAGGATCTTGGTGATCCTGACGGAGAACTTTTTGAAGATGGGGTCACTGAATATGTTCTCCATGTGACCGTTCTCCAACAGGTGCTGCAGAGAAACAACCACAGTCAGAGAAAACAACAGGAAGTGTGTGATCTTAATCGATGTTGTCCCAAATAATATATTATCATAACAATCATGAAAAGCAGATGTTTGGAATGAGAGAGAAGAAAGTCACAGAGAGTGAACTGAAGATGTGTGGACAGTGTTGCTCATCTTGCCTGCTGGATGCCGAGGCAGAGGTAGAACAGGCTGTCGGGGGAGTATGGCTCTCCGTCGGGTCGTTTCACCTCAGTGATGAAACAACAGAGGCCGTCACTGAGCTCGGCCGCTGAGCAGCGATGAACATCCTTACTGAACGTCAAAGAAGGAGCTGATAGAAGAGTCGGAAGAAGGATGTGTCAGCCATGTTGTTTCTGATTCAGACAGCAGTGAAACCCTTGTGCCATCTCATTCCTCGTGTGATAAGTTCCCGTTTTGGGAATGAGACTGACCTTTCATATTTTAGTATTTTTGTCTTTATTGGACAGTGAAAGGCAGACAAAAGACAAAAGTTGCAGGAATGTATGCAGCATACACTGTAAACATTTTGGCTAGCAGAGCTCCTCGTGTAATCAAAGGGTAAGACTACTGAAAGTTGAATAATAAAAAACGGAGAAAGACAGAAAAACATACAAGAAACGAGGTCTGGGTCGGTTTGTGACTCCCTCCACTGTATCCATCTCCTCCAGGCATCAGCTCCACGACGACTCTTCAGTTTGCGGTGCTTCCTCGAAGCGGCCTTAGCTGCTTTGGACGACTGCTGCAGCTTACGACTCTTGGATGGAGAGCAGAGACAAGATTTCACCACAGGGCAGATAAAACAACACCCTTTAAACTCATTCCCCAGGTGCTTTGTTACCTTATTCTTGTTGTGGACTTTCCCCACAGTTTGTTGTAATAGTGGAGGGGCTGTAGCAGCGCTCGGTGAGCTGCGGGGATCCTCTCTCATCTCCAGAGAAGGAGGAGGAGCTGGAGTTTGGAGCTCAGGTTGAGGCTCACTGGGATCGAACACTTGTGAATGTGGAGGCGCTTCTTTGTGGGTGTCAGAGAACGAGTCCTCCTGGTCTTTGAAAGCGCCGTGATGATCTGCATGCAGGTCATCACTGCAGTTACTCTTGTGCTCTGAAACAAATGATGGAAAGTTGGAGATAAAACAGTGCTGAGACAGAGATTTTGCACGTGTTTCCTTTCTTTTAGAGACAAAAATAATACATTCAAATTTTTTTGAATAATCCTGCGCTTTGATGTGAGAAAAAGAGGCCTAAATTAAAATTCATGGAGCTTTTCTCTGGTGCTGTGTTGTGTGAACATTATTCTAACTATATTTTATTTCCTCTTCTTCTGTAAGCTTTGGTTGATAAACTGTGTTACTAAAGAGCTGAAACGGTTTCCTCATTAGCTTGATACATCGGTTTCCTTCCTTCCTCAAATCCAAGTTTCATCACTTCACTTTGTTTTCATCAAACGTCTTACCTTTTGAGGTGTGAATTTCTTGTCTTTGTCCCTCTTTTGTCACCTCTCCGTCCATCTGCTCGTCTTCTCTCTCTGGGCTGTTCGCCATCACAGGAAGAAACACGGGAACAGGCAGCTGCAGAGGAGACAGTTTGGGAAAGACTTCAAACTACTTTTTAACCAAATTCAAGAGTGATTTTTGGACAAAACATCTTTTTTCTTATTAAAGCATTGCAGTTAGTTAGGTATAATGATATGAAGTATATGCAATCTCGTTCAGAGGTAGGTTTATGTAGGATTAAGATTATTAGAGTAACTTTTTTATCTTTTACATTAAACTGAAGACATTTTAAGACTTTTAGCGGACCTGTAGACACTCTGATTTATTGGATTGTTCAATGGCAGACGGTGGAGAGACTTTGGTAGAGGTTACTGGTTGGATTGAACTGAGGATGTTGCTGTTACGGGTCTTAAATGGCTGGATCACAGGGAAGCCTCATGCTAGCCCCAAATTAGAGGATAATTGGGCAGATTTTGGGTCTGATTTGGGGTGTTACCTATACGGGCTGGTTGGAGTGCATTATCTACCCAAATGATGCTGTAGTGTGAAATTGAAGGAATTGAGCGTAAAGCCCTGATACTTGATGTGTGTCTGTGATAACAGTAAAAAATAGAATGTTTTGCAGGATTCTCAGAGGTGTTTTATGTACCGGTACGGGAAGGCCCACAGGTTTCGGTGTGTACTGGCTGTACATGTTCATAGGCACAGGAACGAACACCGGCACCGGGACCGGCAGGACTGTTGGTCCACATTCGTCTGCATAAAACAGACAAAACAAACAAACAAACACAACTCAACATCAAAACTCTCAATTCTGAAAAGATGGTGTGTGTAGAATAAGATAATTTGTTTGAGCATTTAACAATCCTGGAAGTGAAGTTTACCTGTCTGTGCTTCTGTATCGACGGTCTGTGTTGTACAGGAGACTCCTTTGTTGTGGACCAACGGCGTGCAGAGCGTGGACTTGTTCTTCAGCTCCTTGGGGACGGTTTGAACACTGGCCTGGGAGCAGACAGATAAAGGCAACATCTTCAGCAACAACAACAGCAATTAATTCAAACTTCAAGAAAATGTTCTGCATACTGTAGGTTTTAAATTCGCACACATCTATCTTGGCTAATTCAAGTTTTGTTTGGTCGTGATGCACAGATCATTTTGTTTTTGGAGAAAACTTACATGTCCAACAACCTTCGTCTGAATGTCAGAGACAGGGACTGTGGAGGGACGACAGAGTTTGAATCAGAAAAAACAACTGAACGAAGCATATGCAGATTTTTTATAATTAATAGCATTTGCACAGTGCATACATAATGTGTGTGTGTGTGTGAGGATGTACCCTGTTTTGCAGAGCTGGCAGAGTCTCTGTGCTGCCTCGCCAAAGCGCCAGCGAGCGAGATGACGTTAGCGATGACCGGGGAGGACTCCACCGTGCCCGCAGGTCGAGAGGGTGAAGAGACTGTCGGTAGGAGATAAAGAGGAGTGAGCAGAGGCTGCAAGTCATTTATCTCGTAACATTTTATACAATTAATATAAATGTCAAGTCAAACTCGAGGTCCTCAGGCGGATCCAATCTCCTTAAAAAAAACAATGACAGAGCTCAAGCAGATCTATCAAGCAGGTCTAGATCATAGTTAATATTAACTGCAACGCATGTCTGTGTGAAATGACTGACGCAAGAAAACATCAGCATGCAGCAGTCAGGCAATAAAAACACAACTAATTAACTAGAACATGGCCTTGTTGTGTTAGAGAGTATGCCTATTATAATCCCTGAAGCAATCGATTTACTACTTTGGATTACTACTATGCACAATTAAATATTTACAAATATCACTGCTGATGATGTAAAACATTAAATACTTTGTCTTTAAACTGTTTTCAGTTCAGTTAATGTCAAGAAAAGAATGACCACTTTCTGTTTCATCTCTGTTTTTACGCAGCATCCCAACTGTTCAGGAATCAGTTTAATACAACAGCGACACTCACCTGTGTTGACCATCTGGACCTTTTTGTTGCAGAAATGCAGGAGACATTTCAGGTCACAGAAGTGTTTGACCTCTCCCAGGATGGGAAGACTCTGCCTCAGTTTCCCTTCATGACCGCAGGTGTCACACTTTGCAACCTGAGAGAACACAGACTGTAAATGTTAGTCTGTACAGAGAAGCTTTGTCCCCATCGTTACTTTGGTATTTTAATGAGGAATTAAAACTAAACTAAAAATGTAATTCTTTATTGGTTTATTTCCTGATTACTGTCTAAATTAATTATTTGGTCTACATGATGTAAGAATATTTGGAGATGCCTATTACAATTTCCGAAAGACCCTGAGGCACCTGTACTTACATGGCAGAAGAGCATTTTGTAATTTGCGCTGCAGTCTTCGGAGCAGAACTCCTCTTCAGTGCCTTTATACTGGGCCATCACCACTGTCTTAGAGATGGAGAGGCAGTAAGCACAAGTGTGACAATACTCCCCCCACTTCTCTTTCAGCTCGTGGTGATAGAGCATCCTACAGCCTGAGAGGAAAGAAAGGAGAGGATCAGGGATGTACATGATTTTTTATCCTGAATTATCTGTCTGTCTATCCATTCATTCCTCCTCTTACCATCACTGCAGAAGTAGCAGTCTTTGTTGTCAACTTTCTTGACGTCTTTGATGATCCTCTCATTCTTACAGTATTCGCATTTGCCCATGATGTTGTTGACCCTCTTAAACTCTTCAGAACAGGCCAGACTACACACAAAATTCATTTTGCCCTGCGCACAAACACACAAATATATTCACACCGATGTCAAAGTGTATGTTAACATTTTCTAGAGATGCATTGACACCCTTTTTCCTTCTCAATACAGATTTTGATTGTGAACTATCCATCTTAAAACGACAGATCCAACACACCTTTTTCTGGACAACTTCTGGTGTAGTTTTTAAAATGCGCCGACACTGGGCACAAAGCAGTTTCTCTGGTAGTTTGTGGAAATCACACTGAGGTTGGTCGGAGGCTGCTGGTGGGTTAGTGTCAACATTCTGGGTCTCCTGTGGCAAAAAGAGGAACAAATGTGCCAAGGTTTCACTGACAGATGGGGTATCAAGTGTGAATGAGTAAACAGAAATCTATCATAAAGGAACTTGTCAACAAGTGCAAAGTTTTTTGGATGGCAGCAGTCTCTCTAGTCTCTTTTTGAAAAGTCAAAATTCTCTGATTCCACTTTCTAAACGTGAATACTTTCTGGTTTCTTTACTCCTCTATGAAAGTGATCTGAATATCTTGGAGGACGTCAACACCATTTATTGAAGAGTAACATTCATCCATTAGCTGTATTCACTTATCCTTTAAAAGGGTCACTCGATGAAGTAAGTACTCCTTTACACCACAAAATGCTTTATTTTGCTTTATCATACCGGGTGAGTTCCACAGATGGGTAACATGAAAACCAACTAAAAGAAGGACAATATTCTATATCTTTTAATTCTATACAAACTAGTCTGTCCCTTAATCTCCATTTGTGCCTTTCGGCCACAAGCTCATTGGTTGATAATGACGACACATTTTAATTTTAGAAGTCTCGGTGATTTCCTGGACCAGCAGAGTAGTGTGGTTTCTTGCAAATGTTACTCAAACAGGAACTCAGCTACTTCTTGCACGACTTCTGGTTACTTAATCAAAGAAATAAGTGTTTTGAACACTATATAATCTAGAAATTGTATTACCTTGAAAGTCATGGCACAGGTTAGAGTGCAGAAGTTTCTGATGGAGGCGTCTGACATGGCGAGGTGGCAGGCCGGTACTGTGGTCTTACCACAGTGGTCACAATCTAACGGAAGACCTGTAGAGACAAAGAGATTGACAAATGAATGAGGAAATCAATAATATCACACGTACTGTATCAACTTTAGTCTCAAAGAGGCAAATAACTACAGTCCAGTACCTGACGCACTGACAGCCTGGATCTTGGATGCCATCACACAGCTGGTGGTGCAGAACAGCTCCACCTCATTCTCACCGTTTTCATTTTCAACCATGTCTGTCATTAAATGTGCGGTGCAGCACATGGCACACGGCTGCTGTGTTTGGGTTTTCTGCAAAGTCATAAAACAGTACAGAGAGAATATTAAGCCCAGGCATGGATATTATATCACCAGAGCAGAAGCAGAGCAGAACATGATAACAATGAGTTTTTATAAAGATAAAGGACTTTTTTCTTTTGGTTATATTCTCACAGTATTCTTTTTATTTAGTTATTTTATCCTACTTTACTGCTGCCTTTTACTTAAACAAATCTGTTTCATTAAGATAAAATTAAGCTAAGAACTTGACTAGACGTTGTTTCCAGCCTTTAAAACAATTTTCAGCATTTTTGCTTTTTTTTTTTTTATATTTTAATATTTCTTTACCTCTCTGAATTGAGCCAGACACTCTGCACTGCAGAGTTTTTTGCTGCCATCTTTCATCTTGAGCACCACAGGTGTGTTGCAGTGGGAGCCACAGTTCACACAAACGAACAGGTTGTTCATGTTGCAGAAGCGCAGAAAACAGGGCTCACTGCAGAGCTTGTGGATGACGTCCTGATGTATGATCTCATGTCTGCTCTGCAGGAGGATAAACAAAAGACAGTGTGCGATCCATTATTCATATAAACCTGGGGGAATAATGTTTCCTAACTACATTTAGGAAAAAAAATCTTGTTTAGGCTACAATTATGAAAAAAATGTGTTCCCTTGTCTCTTACAATGCAATATCTGCTGCACACACTGCATTGAGAACGTGACACGACTGGCTTGATGTGTATTTTGGCGGACATGATTCTCTTGTAGTTGAACGAGGACAGGCAGGCCTGGCTGCAGAAATCCTTCATCGTCTCCTCAGTGTCCGCCAGGGCCTGCAGGACATCCTGAGGATTTGTTATCGCCCTGAGAGAAGGAGGAGGGATGAGATCAGCTCAATGTATGCAATATATGAAAATAAAAAAAATATGTACAATCAGCTGAGATGAGTTTAGCTGAAATTCATAAAAATAAACGACTGTATGACTCACTGAAGGCAGAAGTGGCAGGTGTTCTTAGCTTGTTTCATCTGGTAAAAATTCAAAAGGCAGGGAGATGAGCAGAAGATTTCTGCATGGCTCTTCCTCTGATAAACGGTCTCTCCGTCCACCAGCGCATTTTTGCAGTTGGAGCAAGACGCAGTCAAATCCATCTTGGTCTCAGTGGGCACTGTGGATGTGTCTTGTTCAGTGAAAGAGAAGACTGAACCAATCTTCAAGTCCTCCTGTCAAAACCAGAAAAAGTGTGGGGATGCAGAAGCAGCATGTCCACTATCGTGTGTCTACTCCTGTTTGACTCATTAATATCAGTGACGACAGCATCATCTCTCATCCTATGAACCGTATCATGTGTCCTACCTTCGCCACTTTAGGCTCGTCCTTGATGTCCTCTGCTGATATGGAGAATGAAAAATATTCTTTGTAGTCTTCATCAATGGGCTCTTCTTTTATCTTGAGGAGTGAACCGAGTTAGAACCGAGTTAGTTGAATAACATTTACAACGGAGAAGTCTGTGCAGATCATTGTGATCATTTACTTTCTAACATTCACACACTGAAACTCACCTTCAAGTAATATTACTTATCAGCCAGTAAATCGGTAACACTGATATACAGAAATGTGTTTTCACGTTAGGCCTTGAATCTGCATATTATAATTATCACACATAATACTCACAGAGCCCAGATTTGGTAGTGATGGCTTCACTTCTTTAATGTCTTCTTCCTCCAGTGGTGGGCTGTTCCTTTCTACAGACGTGGTAAAAATTAGTCAAATTATGATTTAAAGAGAATGTTTTCTTTCAGCTAGAGATGTGAGAAACACATCATTAAGTCTAGAGTAGATGGTATAAACTATCTATGCACGAAGATCATTACTGAGCAAGGTGAGCAGCCAAATGCAACCAATTCTGTCTTTTGATTGTTAACTGCCGTCACAGCTCAAATATTATTCTGTATTTCAGTTTAAAAGTACTGTAACAATATAAATAAAAGCAGTGAAGAGAGAGAAAGTGTTACAGGAGGGAAGAGATTTGGTTGTGGTACCTGAAACAGTGACAGACTGAGCCTTGTGCACCATCATACATCTGTTACTACAGAAGAAGTCCAAACTGCCCTCGTCATTTCTATCTTCAACCATGTCCGACATCAGATGGGATGTTTGGCACATGGGGCACAGCTGAGGGGTCTCAATGTTCTGTAAAGTCATAAAAAAGACTAATTTAGTTTAATATTGAAACATCTTTAAATACCAGCACGTATCTCAAGACTGTAGAAAGCATTTTTCGAATGAAGTAACCATGAACGAAAACGTCTAATTTCCACACCTCTTTGACCTTGACCAGACATTCTTCGCTGCAGATGGTTTTACTGCCGTCCTCCCTCTTCAGCATGAGAGGTTTGTTGAGAAAGACGGAGCTGCAGATGTCACAGGTGAACACAGGGAAGTTGTTGACTCTGTGGTAGTTGATGAAGCAGGTGTCGCTGCACATTCTAAGCATCAAGCCATCCAGGCTCTGCCTGACTTTGCACTGAGGATGACAAGAGAGGATGTGCATGTTACTGTTGGCTAATCTTTGTAAACAGAAATTTAAAATCATTGCGCAATATAGTCAAATAAAGGTTTAAAACAAAAGTTTACTTTTTTTTTTAAAACTTACAAAGGCAAGTCTGCTGCACATCCTACACCTCATAGTGTTCCTCTTGGAGTTGACGGAGGTGAGGCAGGCGTTGCTGCACAATTCCCTTACAGTTCCTGAATCATCCACCGGAGTCAGGATCATGTTGTGAGGCCGCATTATCACCCTGAGGGAGTGAGATCAAGATGACATTCTGTCAGGTGCATTGTGGGGTTTTATTTTGACAAAAAACTTGTTTTTAAAGGATTGGTTTGCCTGCAGTACTTCAGTCTCCTAAATCTAAGGCAGTGTGTGCTAGCTGATCATGAGGGATGAGTATCTGCAACAGTATCCATAACTGGAAAGTGTTAGATTTCAACCAGAAACACACATTTTACTCAGATGGAACTCGTAAATCCATTACGTGATCTATAATGGATACTCATTTCCTCCCAGTACTTGCTCAATTCTCCTAATCACAATACTGGTTTTGGACTTACTGAAGGCAGTTGTAGCACCTTTTGGTGCCTAATTTGTTGTTGGGGTGCCTTTCAGAGAGGCAAGAGGCTGAGCAGTAAACCTCTGGTGAGCTCTTTGCCTGGTAAAGCGTCTGTCCTTTTGGCAGTTCTTTCCCACAGAGGCAACAAACAACGGACGAGTCTGCAATGATGATCGTTGGTGTGTTTGACTGAGCAGCTGGAGATGCAACATTTCTGTTCACAGTGGAGTCTGCCTGTCGGATGATGCACAGTTACACTACAGTGGTTAAAACCTCAGAATTTTTACAATTTTACCAAATGAAAAAGGATCAGACGGACTTCTCTCCGTCCTTCTCTCTGCTTTTCGTACAAAACAGTAATGTACTGTATGAAATATACTCACAGTAGTCAATTTCTCTTTCAGTTTCATGTTTCTTTTCTTCTTGTTCAACTGAGCTGAGCATTCTTTCCCTGAAAGAAAAAACAGAAACAAGTGTAACATAATAATGTAGTTGTTAGCAGACACAAGGTTATTTTAAATGTTTATCAATGTACAGTATGGGTCAACAATTCTAACTTCTCCTGTTTAACTTTTAAGTTAACTTTAAAACATAGTATTACGAATCACTGTGCAGAGAGTCTGATAAGCCTTAAAATCCACAGATGTATGGCTCAATCTAGACTTCCTGCATCATCCCCAGAAAAAAGTCCCTTGTGTCTTTTAATGCTGTATTATCGTTGATCTCAATTCCTGCTAAAGGGGACAAAGAAGGTGAAAAGAGGAGGACTATCAGGACAAAAACAAAGCCTCCCTTACCGTGAAGCTTGTATTCCATTGCGAGTCTGTATGACGCCACACAGGTGCGAGTGCAGAAAAGCTCCACAATGTTCTCACTGCTTTTGTCATGAACCATGTCTGAACACGGCTGAGAAATGTGGCAGGTGGTGCACCGACAGGGCCTGTTTTTATTCTGCGAATCAATAGAAAAAGAAGGGCAGAAAATGTAATTATCTCATTCACAAAAACGTAAAATCAGTGAGGACGCATCTCAGCGCCTTGTATTGTGAACATCAGTTCCAATCAAGGGGCATCTTGATGATATTTCAGACAATAGCGGGGTTTCAGGAGGCTTTTTAAAAAGTTTTTGAATCTTCTAATGTAGTTTTATTCTTTCAGGATTAGACTGTTGGCAATGCTTTTGCTTTTTTTAAACATCGAAGGATGAGGCATTCTCAACAACACCTATTTAAAAAAAACAAACAAACTAAAAAATGTATGTATTTATCCCACTAGCAAGCAATTCTTGTGACGTCCCAGCCTAATGCCCAAAGTAATAAAAACAGATGCACCACACAGTTGCACATGATAAGACGTTCCTTCATTACAATGAATGCAGCCAGTGTACTGTATTTTGAAGCAGCGCCACAGAAAAATAAAAGTCCTCCATTTATGCTGATTCATTTTGGTTCCATGATTATAAAACACTTGAAACTAAGCCCCAGGAAGGGAACTTTTTCTGGGAGCAGATTATTCTTTGTCAAGCCCGGGAGAGGAGGTAAAATGTTTTGTTTCAGACCAAGCTGCAAAATAATTTGTAATTTTGTAATGAAATTAACTTTCTGACTGCTGCAATTGTGTTTTGACACTATTGGTGTCTTGAAAAGTAATAAGGGGTTGAAACCTAACTGAAATCAATCAATGAATCAATTGGGACATTTTTCATCTCAGAAGAGGTCTGTGACAGAAAATCACCCTCACTGTTGATATAAATGGTAATTACAGCCCAACAACTACTGGATGTGTGATGCCACGATGACCTGATAAACATACTGACAACCCAGTTGAATGTGTAACTGTGCTTCAGTGGAACTGGTGAATATACAGTAAATCAACAGTCTGAGAGATTCCTTTGTGTTTTCTGTCTTTCTCAATCAGAGCGACCATAGTAAGTTTTGATATTTCTGCACCTCAATGAACTCGTCCAGACACGTGCCGCTGCAGATGGTTATGGTCTCCTCCTCCAGCTTCAGCATTAGTGGTTTTTTGGTGCAGGTGGTGCTGCAGTTCTCACAGATGTCCGTGTTTTCCCTACGGAAGTCGTCAAAGCAGGAGCCGCTGCAAAACTTGTGGACAACTTCGTACAGTGTGAACTCACATGTGATCTGTAGAGAATAATGATAAAGGCTCAGTGAGCACAACAAACATGTTACAGTTTAAATCAGCACTTTTGCTGACAATGATTTCAAGTTGGAGGAAAAAATGTTTTTGCTTACAGTGCAGGACTTGGAGCACTTGCTGCAGACTGACGGTGGCGTTTGGCTGGACTCAGGTTTGGACTTAAAAGAACACAAACAGGTCACACTGCAGAAGTCCTTCATAGTTCCCTTAGTGTCCACTGCAGCCATGATGAGGTCCTGAGGCTGCAATATCGTCCTGACAGAGCAAGCAGGTGAGATGATAAACAGTTTGTTACACTATCAGCTTTCAGATGGATATGATGACATAATCAGGATGTTTTTCACAGACTCACTTTTGACAGTAATGGCAGGTCTTTGCAGCTGGTTTGTTGATGGGAAATATTTCAAACAGGCAGTTTTTGGAGCAGAAGACGTCTGTGAATCCTTTCTTCTGGAAAGCCGTTTGACCCTTCATCATGCTTTTCTTACAGCATGAGCAGGTCATCTGAATTGTCTGATATGCAAGAGAAACAAAGAACTTATGCAACAATATTTGATTTTAACTAGTCTGTGTAAATTCTTTGGTTATTATGTCTGTTTTGGCACCTAAATAATTGAAGATGGTGTATTCTTGGATAATAAATATTTCAAGAACTTAAACATGTGAGAAATATGAAATGGCAGATGAAATCTTTCATCTTTTTTCTGCAGTGTGCAGAAGAAATAATGCAACAATCGACCTCCTCATACCAGCTCTCAATGAGAAACATGTATTCATTCAGATTTGAGATGGCAAGGACTCGACTCTGATGATTTTATTAAAACAAATGACTTCATAGTGATTCAATTTTAAATTATCTTTCACTAAACTAAACTAAATACTCTTCTAAATGCTATGATCTCCTGATATATCATTTCAACTCAGAGGAAGTGTGTGCCCCCACCTTTTCATCGCTCGGCTTTGTCTTGTCATCTGTGTTTGTGAACGTTGTTGGACTCTGGTTGTTCGCATCATGCACGGGCTGATCTTTCAGCGGTTGCTTGACAGAATTAGACACGGATGATAACCTGGAAATAACTGTAAGGCTGGATCCTTCAACTTCGCCTGGAATAAGACGGCAAATCAGCAAATGATTAAACTTTATGCTTAAAATGGAAAACCAAGTTTTGTTTTATGTTCTTGTCATTTATCATCAAAAGTATGAAGACAAAAAAAATGAGAATGGTCACATCAGCCACTGAACCACAGAACAGTGATGTGGTTGCCAAATGTGTATCTATAAATAGAGCTGGGTACTTTATTATAATATGAAAATGTGGAGAGAAATTAGATACTCACAATGTCCAGTTTTGGGATCAGTATCTTCACCTCTTTCATGCTGGCCATCACAGCTAGTAATGTGTTCTTTTCTATAAATAATCAAATCAAATATGGGTGTTAAACATAGTTGTTGTTATACTTCTAAAATTAAATGAATATACTATTGGATGGATTGACATGAATGTTGCTTCAGATGCTCAAGATCCTATGAGGAGAAAATTCTAACGACTTTGGTGATACTCTGACTTTTCCTCTAGTGACATGCAAAAGTGAACAGTCTAAAGTTATTCACTGACATAGCTTGATTTCCACTGGACTGGAACATACTTTTGTACAGACACTCACAGATGTGTCCTATTGATTTTTTTGACTTCCTCTTGAGAAACGAGTAGAATTTTACCTGTATTTAAAGTGGCACAGGAACGTCTGCTCCCCCTATTTTTTTCTGCTCTTTTCTTTGGATCATCTTTCTCCACATGGTTAGCCTCTTCAAGGTCTGCAACAGTACTGTTATACTCAGGTGAGCTGTCGGTCTTCTTGGCATCACTGCTGTCATTGTCCTGCTTGGTCTTATCTACTACATCTGAGTCATTTGTGTTGCCATCTCCAACATATTCCTCATTTCTGATGTCCTCATCACTGTCAAAGTCCATTTCAAAGTCTACATTCATGTCTTCATCGTCATCACTGAAAGACATCTTTGTTGCTCTCTCAAACAATGTTTTCTCAGGTGTGTTCACATCAGAGCTCTCAGGCTTGTCCTCTGACCAGTCATGCTTCTCAGTGCTCACATCCTTCAACTCAGGTGCCGCATTTTCCCTCTCCTGCTTCCTGGGCCTGCCTCTGCCACGCTTCTTCAAAGAACCATCAGAAATGGTTTCTTTAGTCGATGAAAGGGAACCTTTTGAGGAGGAAAGACCTGGCAGAAACAAAGAGCTGCAGCTATTTTCACTCTCCTGTTTCCTGGGTCTGCCTCGGCCGCGTTTCTTCTGCGAAGAAGCGGAGATGGGACTGGGAGAATATCTGGAACATTTGCTGGGTTTTTCAGTAGTTGAAGAGGAGTCAAAGTCCATGTCAAAGTCTACATTCATGTCTTCATCGTCATCACTGAAAGACGTCTTTGTTGCATTCTCATTGCTATGAGACAATGTTTTCTCAGGTGAGTTCACGTCATAGCTCTCAGGCTTGTCCTCTGACCAGTCATTCTTCTCAGTGCTCACATCATTTCAACTCAGATGTCCCATTTTCACTCTCGTATTTCCTGGGCCTGCCTCTGCCACGCTTCTTCAAAGAGCCATCGGAAATGGGGCAGGATAAATTTCTAGAACAGTTGCTGGATTCTTTAGTCGTTGAAAGGGAACCTTTTGAGGAGGAAACACCTGACAGAAACAAAGAGCTGCAGCTATTTTCACTCTCCTGTTTCCTCGGTCTGCCTCGGCCACGTTTCTTCTGTGAAGAAGTGGAGATGGAACTGGGAGAATATCTGGAACATTTGCTGGGTTTTTCGGTGCTTGAAGAGGAGTCAAAGTCCATGTCAAAGTCTACATTCATGTCTTCATCGTCATCACTGAAAGACATCTTTGTTGCATTCTCACTGCTACGAGACAATGTTTTCTCAGGTGTGTTCACATCATAGCTCTCAGGTGTTTCCTCTGGCCAGTCATTCTTCTCAGTGCTCACATCATTCAACTCAGATGCCGCTTTTTCACTCTCGTATTTCCTAGGCCTGCCTCTGCCACGCTTCTTCAGAGGACAACCGGAAAAGGGACTGGGAGATTTGCTGTTTTTTTTTGTTGTTGAACAAGACGCTTTTGAGGAAGAAATACCTGAAGGAGACACAGAGGTACAGCTAGGTGAGAAGATTATAGACAATTTCCTCTTTCACTCCTTATCTGAGTTACATTCAAGTAAAGACATTTCTTATTTGTTTTACGTGGGTTTCTTTTAAATCCAATCTAAATCTCAGACCACTGTCTGAGTATCCTGACTCCAATGATTTTCTAGCTTCCTAACCAACTCTTATTAACAATTTACAGCAGCTCTGACCAGGACTGTGACTCCTGCGCCCCTAAAAGAATACAAAATACAGATCACTGGATATTTGGAGTCTGTGCATTAACATACCGCTCAGCTGTAAAGAACTTCCTGATTCATCATTGCCGTCCCCAGCATCACAGTTGTCGTTTTCAACATCAGATTCATCCTTTTCAGCATCACATTTTTCAGGATTTTCCCGCTCCATATCCGGCTCCAATTCATCTTCAAAGGAAAGCAAAGACATGTATACATCTTTGGCACCAATTGTGACATTGACACAATAATTATGATACCATACCATACATTTTTTAAAAGGGTACCATGTGGAATTTATGTGCCGCCCCAGAAATAACAAAAAACAAATCAAAGTCCCTTGTTGTAGCTTTAAAAGGAAATGCCACAGAGCACCTTTAAGTATTGAACTTGACACATACCTGCAATCTCAATTTCCTCGAGGGACTTTCCTTCAAATCTTTCAAGAGATCCACTCTCCATTGCTGTCAGTAGCTCTGAGATTTTTGCAATGTCGACTGCGGCCTCGGGCGTCTGATAGTACTCTCTGTCGGTTCGGATGTCACGGCCCAGCAGTTTGGCGAGCTGATCAAGCTCTTCGTTCGTGAGGCTGAGAATCTGGAAAAATCTTGCAACGTGCTTACGAAAATACACAGACCTGAGAATCACTTTGTTCTTTGCGCCACACCGACCTACAAACATGGAGAAGCACACATGTCCTTGGTAGAAGCTCATCCACGTGGCAGCAGGTTTTGCAAACAGGAATGCATTTTTTTCATGTACACCACATGCGTCTCTCTTACTCACAAGCAGTGTCAAAGCATCGAGCAGTTTGGGGGTCAATGTAACAGCAACTTTTCTGCCCTTGTTCCTGACATTGATCTTCACAGAGTTCTTGGAGAAAATTTGATCTAACTGTGACTGGCAAACAGCAGCATCCTCTTGAGGCTCAGTCTTCTCTCTCTCATTGAATGACTTTAGTGTTACTTTTGAAACTTCCACCATGTTTTTGTTCAAGGCTGACACTTGGGCGACCGTCACTCTGAGAAGTGCATGGTAGACCGGAGGACATGCGTACATCGTCAGACTTTCAACTCCAGATGCTGCCGTCTGTTCCAAGCACTGAAAGAGAAGCTGCACATCATGAATGAACGGGATGGTTGGTGTGTTCACTGTTTTTAATTGGCGGGCAGAGACCCATTCTTTCTCACACAACTTCATGAATGTTTCCACTTCTTCCATCTTCTGTTTTTCAGCATCCTCTTTCAAAGCCCTGGCGTAGTTAATGGTTGAAATTTTCCTAAGCAAATTTCCCAAATGCAACCAGACACTTGGTTTGTCACTGGTCTTTGTTTCCTCATTGAAAACAGCAAGTTCTTTGGCCGCTTCGACAAGTTTGCTGAAGTTCTGAGGTTTGATAGCATCCTCAATGCTATTTATTGACTTGTCTTTTAATTTCAACAGGAGTCTTCCCATTAGCCTCAGGCTATTTGTAAATGTAGTTTGGCTTGTTTTACCTTCATTCGTGTGGTAAATACACTGTGCCAGCTGCTGTATATGGGGATCACTCAAAATTACAGAGGCAATCTCATCACTCTTGAGGTTCTCTATGAACTTCTTCACATCTGATGAGACCTCCTTGAGGTCTGTTGACTGTGCGGCATCTACCAAACTTAAGATTTTCCTCTGGGCAGGCGTTCGATATTTTGAGGATCTCTTTGCGGCACACTTTTGCACATGTCGCCACATGTAATTACGACTACGCATGACTTTACAATATAGACAGAGCGCCAATGCTTTCAAATCGGTTCGCTTGCCTGGTTTTCTTCTATTCACTTTCAGTTTTCCGCGGTGAGTCCTTAAAACCTCTTCATTATGTTGGAAATTTCCTCTGTTTCGTAACTCATTCAATATCACAGTTCTCTCCTTGGAGTGTAACGGCAGGGCAAACACTGCAGCTATCTCAGGCACTTCATTTCTATGAGTGAAAAGGTGACGAGCGATTTTCCTTAGACCTTTCCCGCAAACGTAGCAAAAATTTTTGTTGGTGCAGGTGGGACCTTCACGCTCGTCATCAGAGGTAAAACTGTCAGTGTTGTCGTTAGCCTCGTCCTCCACCTGCTTGATGCTTGAAGCTCTGGCAGGTTGTTGCACAAGGCGCTGCTGTTTAGAAGAATCTGGATCTGGACTGTTCTTCTGGAATTTGGGACTCTTCTGGTTGTTGGTGCTGGTTAAACTGTCATCACTACTTGGTGCTTCATCAGGTACGTACTCGTCATCAAAGCATGATTCATCAGAACTGGTGGCTTCTGCCGAGTCCTCAACCTGGAATTATGAACAAGTAATTTCATGAAACACAAAACAACAAGAATCTCATATTTGTCAGTCTGCAGAATCTACTATGTTTTGCTTTAGCTCTCGTCTCTTTATGGCGCGCTTCCTGAAGACCCAGTCAGCTCTGATTGGTCAACTCACACACGCCTGAGCAAACTCCGCTTTAAAGGGAATTACGACCATTATTTCCCCATACTTTACACCTACAACACTTACATGTTTATCCTCTGATGAAGATGCAGCAGCACTTAGGTCCATCTGTGATGTTTTCAGGTCCTCACCAGATTTCTGTAAATATTAAGAGGACAGAAAAGTCATGAAGAAATGACCGAGTTGTACACATACACTATCTAAACCATTAAAGCCAAAACATTAGGTCTGGTTCAGTAATTCTGTGATTCATCTTACTCTGACAAAGCTGATAATGGGTATTTATTGTTGATAACCTGTAAAATGAAAACATTCTAGAGACATTCTGATGCAAGTCGGAGGTCATTATTGGCGTGTTGTGTTTGAGAGAATTTTCAAATATTTTTAAGAGGGCAGCAGAAGAGTCAAAACTATTTGCAATAGGTATCAACAGATATATATTATTATTTTATTATTATTTATGACGTAATGGACAAAACAAAGCCAATGTTTTAAAACAAAATCAAAAACAAGGCACATAGCAGAAAATACACCAACCGTTGTACGCCATGGGTACGAGGAGTCCCCGTAGTTATAAGTTATCTCCTCGCCTTGAGTAATTTCCTTCACTGCAAACAGGCACAAGTGTGGCTTTCCCTCGTAAACAACTGTCTTCATTTTGCAGTTGGGACTTGTGTCATCGTCGTTCACAAGTCTACCAAGGGACCCATCATCTTTCGAAGCATCAATGCTGCAGGAAAAAAAACATAGTCTTCATGAAACTTCCACCACTTTTTAGATCATCATTTCATCACACTAACTGATGGTAGTGTGTGTGTTAAATATTTAGCAACTATGTCAATCAAGCCACCTGCTATATTTGTATAAATTCACACTAATGAACGTAAACTAATGTTACGAGTACGAAATCTTTTTTAATGCACTCACAAAAACTGATGCAGCATGAATAAAGGAGGGTGTAGTTGTGAAAGTGAGTTTAACCTGTTTTCTCTTAAACATAAAACAATAAAGACGATTTACAAAATAAAAAAAAAATCAGAAATATTCACAGTAAACCCACCACCAGTTTGTTCCATTCCATGAGAAGTCAAACATATAATTCTTCAGAGCGTCACCACAATTCTTTTTTCTGGTGATTTTCCCACGATACTCGACAACGAAGGCGGATGGTTTAATTGCTTCGTGGGTAAAGACACCTCTCCCTTCAAAGTAGCAATAAAAAAGTTACATTCAACATACTTTCAACACTAAACATCTGTAAACAAAAACATTTTCACATATCTGTGGACATTAGCTTTAAGCCTACTCTTGTGCACAGGTCTCTCTTCAAAAAGGGATCTCAGTCAGACTACTTTTTAAAATAAATGGTTGAATAAAAAAATATTGAAAAAATAAACCTTTAAAGGGGTCAATAAACATTTGCTCCAGGAAAGGTTTGTCTCTGGAGGCCTTAATGTGCTCCAGGGCATCTTGCTCAGGAGTCAGTTGCCTGCTCTGCTTCTCCGTGCCGGCTTGTTGTTGCACAGCATCTGGAAAAAATATGAATGTTAAAGCATAAAAAACACAAACATGGATCATATACATAAACCCCCGCAGCCAACATATGGGATGATGATAATAAAGATGATGCTAAGAGACTGTGGCCACAGACACAAGTTAAGAATACAAAGACTGAGAATCTCAATTCTACATAAATGTAAGAAACAATGCAACAATGTTCATGATAAACTTCCGTGTCACTCTCCAAAAATAACAAATTCTTCATGACATACCACTCTGCTCAGGTAAAAGCTCTGATTCTTCATTGTCAACCTCAGCATTACCGTTTCCAGGGTTGCCCTGCTCCACATCTGGCTCCAATTCATCTTAAAATATTAAAGCAAGATAAAGGATGATTTTATTTGTAGTTGTCTCTACTAAACAACAACTGTCAGTGTTTCACGTACCCTCAATCTCCATTTGATCCAGAGAGTTTCCTTTAAACCTTTCCAGAGAACCCTTTTCCATTGCCAGAATAAGTTTTGCGATTTTTGCGAGCTCCACGGCGGCCTCTGGCGACCGGTAATATTCCCTGTCAGCCCGGATCTTGTGGCCCAACAGCTTCGCAAGGTGATGGAGCTCATCGTTCTCCAGGTTGAGAACCTGGAAGATTCTTGCGATGTGCTTGTGAAGATGCACTGATCTGAGATGCTCTGGGTTCAATGCACGACACAGACTTGAAAAAGCCCCGATGCAGATCCCTCCGTGAAAAATACTGGTAGAATCTGAGTTTGGCTTTGCAAACAAGAAAGGATTATCCGGGTGTATGCCACATGCTTGTCGTTTGCTCACAAGCAGCGTTATTGCACTGACAAGATCAGAGGTCAACAAGACAGCGACGTTTTGGCCAGTTTCGTTTGGAACATTTATTTTGATGAAGCGTTTGGATAACACTCGAATGGTGTCGTCCCTCTCCTGGAATGTCTCTACTGTCATTTTTGAAACTTCAGGTGCACATTTGTTCAAGACTGATGCCTGTGCTAGAGTCACCCTGCAGAGTGCACTATAGGCCTGTGGGTTTCCATCCATCTCCAGGCTTTCAATCGCAGAAGCTGCTGTTCTTTCCAGGTACCTGTGGAAGATCTGCACGTCTTGAGTGAATGGTATGGTAGACGGGCTGTTTGCTTTTTGTCCACTCTGTGAATTCGCTGCTGTTTTGGGGACAAGCTCACTCCATTCTTCTGCGCATAATTTCATGAATTTCTTTGTGTCTTTCATCATCTGCTCATTGCCGTCAACTCCAGCGAGGACAACGGCGCCTATTTTTTTGAGTGAATGTCCTAAATTCAAAGCCAGACTTGGTTTGTCGTAGCTCTGCATCTTTTCGTCAAACCCCGCCATTTCTTTAACAGCCTCAACAACTTTGTAGAAGTTTTTGGATTTGACTGCATCTTCAAAGCTGAATATTGACTTTTCATGCAGGGCTATCAAAAGCTTTCCCATTCCTCGCAGCCTCTGTCTGATGTAATTATATCTATATCCATACTTACGGATCAGACTATCTGTCAGCTGTAATAGAAGGTAGTCACTCTGAACTGCCTTTGCAGTCTCATCTGGTTGCATTGTTAGTAGTATCTTCCACACAGAAGGACCAATCTCACCTAAGACTCTCGTCTTGTCATCTGTTGCAGAGTGTGCCGCTCTCTTAGAAGCACATCTGGCCACATGTCTCCATGCGTCATTACGTCTGAGCAGACATTTACAAAATAGACAGTAAATGTGTGTTTTAGCACTGATCTTCATTGTTGACTTGCTTACCGGTCGTCTTTTCATTTTCAACTTTCCACAGTTCTTCTTAAAAACTTCTTGATTATGTTCGTAATTTCCCCGGATCCTCAACTCATCAAGTAACTTTCTTCGTTCCTTGGAGTTTTTGGGTAATGCAACAACTTCAGCGATCTCAGGCTCCTCATCAGCGTGTGTCAAAAGATGTCTAGCAATTTTAGAATAACCTTTCCCGCAAGCATAACAATAGTTTTTACTAGTGTAAGAAGATTCTTTAGGCTTTCGCATTGCCTTGCTGGGAACATAGTCTCCATCCTTGTCAGATTCATCAGAGTTGAAAGCAGCCTCGTCCTCCTGCTGGCTGCATGAAGCGCCGCGTCGTATCACATCTTGAGAGGAATCCAAATCTTCAAGAGAATTGTCG
The DNA here is from genome assembly GCA_963678695.2 of Diplodus puntazzo. NCBI lineage: Eukaryota > Metazoa > Chordata > Actinopteri > Spariformes > Sparidae > Diplodus > Diplodus puntazzo. The sequence continues at coordinate 5,796,784 of OZ023169.1, forward strand.
CTGACGTCCAGCTGACTGTTGCTGTTGGCAAAACTTTCATTGTCACAAATTGGTTCACTGTCATCCTCATCATTAGAGGCGGCATCTTCATAGCTCGAAGCTGCCTCTGAGTCCTTAAACTGGAAATAAGGTAAAAAACAATAAGTTTTTTTTTTCTATGTCAGTACACATACAGAAAAACATGCAATCTACAGCTCTGCCAGTACGTCATAAAAAGAGACTATTAAAGAATATCGACATGTTGGTGAAAGCACCAAATGTAGTGTTTTACATACCTTTTCCTTCCATGGTGTTGAATTAGCATGAATATCTGCTCTCAAAGAACTTGATCTATCAGAGGAATCCTGAAAATGTTAAGAACAACAGAAAAGTAAAGTGACAAAATTAAAATTAACCTTGTTGACAAGATGTATGAAGACTTGGAGGGTTACCATTAAATGAATAATAGGACTAAACTGGATAAATAATAAAACCATTAAATTGTGAAACAAAATTTGTAAAAAATCGAAATCCGAAGCAACACCTCTTGAAAAAACTAAACATTATAACCTTAATGCATGCATTTCAGGACTTTTAGTTTTTAGTGTCAATCAGGAGCTTGTAATAAATCTATAACACAAACCTACCTTTGAGCGCCACGGATAGGAGGAGTTCCCGTAGTTGTAAGTTATTTCCTCGCCTCTTGCTATTTCTTTCACTGCAAAGAGGCACAAATGTGGCTTTCCATCGCAATTAACTTTCTTCATTTCACAGTTGGGACTTGTGTGATCGTCATTCACAAGTCTTCCAAGCGTCTTATCCTGTTTTGAAGCATCAACGCTGCAAGCAAAATGCACTCAATGAAAATCCAGCCAGGTCTCCTTAAGACAAAAGTGACAACAAGCAGGTAACTCACCACCAACGTTCTCCTTTCCATGAAAACTTAAACAAAAAATTCTTCAGAGTGTCACCACATTTTTTCTCAGGTCTTGTGTCTTTGTCAGGAAAGGTTCTCCCCCGATATTCAACAACAAATGTGGAAGGTGCAATGGCCTTGTGGGTGAAAACTCCTCTCCCTAGAGCAAAGATTGACATGAAAACATTAGTCCAGTGTCATCATTGCTATACTTTGACCAAACAAGTATATTTCCAGATTGAAGGACACTCAAATAACACCTGTTCCCTTTATATCCATCCTGACAAAAAAAGGGACTCACTTAGACACCCCCTCTTTCACACACAAGTTTTTGACGCATTCTCATCTAAATAACAAAAAATAGGTTCAGACGGACTGATTATTCCAGTCTAGTTTCAAGTACTGGCAGAAATCTCTTTAATATCACTACAGAGTTTATTATCAGAAATGTACTACTTACCTTTAAAGGAGTCTATATACCTTTCCTCTAGAAAGGGTTTGTCTCTACCAGAAACTATGTGCGCTAGGGCATCTTGCTTTGGAGTCTTCTCCATGACAGCTGGAAAAATATCCAAAAATGCTGGATTAAGTTCATGTGATATGAGATCTACTGAGCAGAGTTCTTATATAGCAGACAATAGAAGGTTTGGGTTCAATGTTCTTAAAGTATTTTTAAGTGTTTTGAAGCAACATTAAATTAACAGCTTCAGAATCATGTTGATTATACAGGGTCATGTAATAAAGTGAATGGTGTCTTGTTTCTGCATCATGTAACTTCAGTGAGAGGGTCAGATCACAGTGTCACATGCATGATTAATTTGTGTTTGTAGTTCGCACCTACATGGTGCTCTGTCAAATTCTTGCAGACCTGGGATTGGTATTAAGGACAGTGGTGTTGCCAAATCCCATAAAATGCCTTTCTTCATAATATTGCTTTGACTGCCTTTTGTTGATTGTTGAATTTAGAATGTACGTGATAAAAAAAAGTACCTAATTCACTGATCTTAGTTGGAAATTAAGCTGAAACATCTCACTTTAGTTTAGCCGCCTTCTGAGGCCAAGTTGGACAGAAACTAGCTGGACATGACAGATGTTTAGCAAAAACCAGTCGGAAAATGTATCAAAGAAATTTCCACTTTACTACTAACTTCTAGGTGGAAAGTAGCAGCGTGTTAGTATCTTGTTATGTGTTATATGTTGCTTGGTAATTACCATTACATTTTGCCACATCTGATATTTGCATATAAGACAGTGCTGCTGCACAAAATGCAAATTTCTGCATAATGCTGCATTAGCTTATCTGTTGATGTAGCAAAGAACAAAAAGCTGTCATCTAGCATTTCTTTTTAGGAGAATAAAAGTGATTCACAAGCTATTCAACACTTAGCTTTACCTCTTTATGGACCGTTTTGTCAAGTGAAAAATAAAACCCATTACTTCCTGTCAGTTCCATCAATAGAAGCAGTCTGTGTGTACTGAAGATACTTCCGTGTGTATAGATATGAATTTGTGTTACTGTGTGTTAAACTATGACCAAAGAATGAAGGTAGCTGTAGAGGTAGTAGCTGTCTGTTGCCTGTGTGTAAAACATCGCCTAATTGTGTTTATATCAAACCACTTTTGCTCGGACGGTGTTGAAACTGACTCTTGTTTACTCTCAGTTTGTACACATGCCTTGCTAGCATGCTAACATTTACAAGTAAGCTAGTGGTGTTTGTCGCCACTTTGTGCGTGTCGGTTGCGTCAGACACATGTAGCTTAACGGACACATGTTTTAAAACAGGTAACGCTTACCTTTGCTTCAGTATTCCAAGTTAGAAACGTGCAGAGTTGCAAATGTTGCCAACGCAGGTGAAGCCATCGTCCCTCTGTGTGTCCTGCTTGAAAGCCATTCCTGCTCTAATTAAGACCCGCCCCCCTCCGCCTCTGATTGGCTATGATTCGTTGCCCTCGTCGAACTCTTCCTCTGATTGGCTTATTCTCGTTGCCTTCCCCAGCTCAGCCTCTGATTGGCTTACATTGGCAATCTTATCCAATCCCTTTCATAGGCATATGCAATTGAGTCTTAATATTGGGACATATTGATCCTATTTTTCTTTTCCCCCCTGATGGTGAAAGATATATTTCATGGCTGTAAACTTTTATTTTGAAAATGAGATAAAAACAAACAAACAACAAACAAAACAAAATAATGTTCTTGAATTTTTTTATGGCTTTTTTCACAAAACCAACTACAGTTAAATAGGCTAAACATTGTATTTGTGATAGTTTTCATTGTGAATTCTGCTGATTTTTGGAATATGCTACCATTCTGAAAAATGACTGAATTCATCTATCATCTTTTTTCTTTCTGTCCCCTACAAACTATCAATGATGGCTTAACCCTGACCTAAAAAACTTTAATACTTATTTAATTATTATTTTGTGTTTTAATATTTTTTTAAAACTCCATTATAGCAGAGGTTAAAGCTTCCTGACAGCTGAAATTGTGACTGTCAGTCACTGTCATCTCATTTTTATCAATAAATAAAGCTCAAAGATGTGTCAAATTCATGCTGCTCATTTATTTAATCACAACAGATGAGTCCTGTGATTTCCCGGTAAGGTATGCCTATATTGTATATCATAGCAGGGAACACTTCCTGACAGCTCTCAGATACTGTTTCTCTTGTGTTTAACATTACAGGAAGCTCACTCCTCCACATTTCAGAATGGAATATTGGTTGAATATTGTTTATTGTAAAGCCTATGACCAGTTTGTATTAAAATGATCCATCCATCCAGACGTCCCTCTCCCCAGCAATGCTGGGAATCAGCTTTAAGTCGACAAGAAATTGCAGCTTACTCAGTAACGCATCAGTAATAATAATACTATTATAAAAATGTAAACCTGCAGGTGCTATTCTTCCTGATGAGTACTCTTAATACTGCTGATCACACCTTTGTACTTTTATCAGTACTGCTACTTGTATTTTCACATTGTGGTTTTATAACATTTACTTATGTGACATGTAAGTAGTTATTCCGATGACTGCTCATTGAGAACTGTGAAGATGTTCTTCAGCAAGTTACTTGCACTTTTACTGCTCTATATCTTTATCAGTGAATGACTGGAATTATACTGAGACAGCCACTTGATGTCAGTTTTCTACTGCATTCTAAAACCATCTTTCCACTATTATCTGTGTCATCACTATATTAACTACAGTATCAGTAAAAACTATATTTGCCGCAGAGATATAATGGAGTAAAAGTATAAAGCTGCTTTAAAATACAGTGAATAAAAAAAGTACTTTGGTAAATGTACTCAGTAACGTTCCAATTAAGGAGACTAAACTGGTTAACCATTGTTAGAATGTTAATATTTCCCCTGGAGTTCAGCTACTAGAGATAGTATAGTATGCATTAGGTAAATAAGCACAGGTTTGTCTGAATTAGTCTGTGTTCATTCAAATTAATCTATTGTATCATATAAAGTCCCATTTTCATCAGATTTAAAGTCAACATGATTTGATGAAAAGATTACATAAATAAACTTGAGAGAAACTATTTCATTTCCACGTTTATTTACATAGCGTAAGGTGTTACAATAAAATTCCATGTCACCATTTTATTATAAATACACCATTTTAACCAAGGCTTGACAACCCTCATTAAAATACATCCTTCAAACCTTTTGAAACATAATAAAACAAATGCTTTAATGAATACATCTATTTCAATTTTGCACCTTTTTTTTTAATGTTAGTAAATCATGCAAAGCAGAAATATAGAGTACGAAAATAAAATGATATAGTTTGAATGTGTTGCTTTACAAAGGAGAATTTAAAATCAAAACAATTATATGTAGTGGAAAATACAAATACTGGGTCTGGTGGCAAAGCTTAAAGATCTTTCTCAAAGAAATGTTAAGTAATGGCTTTCAGCAATAGTGATCTATATAATCATCAATATACAGTACATACATTACATTACTTGTCTGTGAAGGGAAAAAAAATCAAATAATGGAAGTCTTTTAAGATTATTTTTGACACTGAACGGAACTGAACTGTTGTTATTCTAACGTTAGATTGTGACACACTGGACTGTAAAAAGGCTTTCCTGATAACACAGTAATCATACCATTATGGTTAGCATTGCACTTGAAGTCATGCGTCAGTCAATTTACAGTGTAACCACTGCACCATCTTATAATACTCAACATCCCATTTTAGTGTTACAGAGTATTTTGCAGGCACTTACAAAGCATGGTTGAGGCCTTTAAATGGTTCAAGATAAGATGCAGGTTTCAAAAGGGTCCACTGTTAAACACATAATCCACAATAAACCTGATGAAACATCGTATGAGCGAGTGTGTTGGTGTTATGCTGCATAAAATCATTGATTACAGTGAAGGTCACAGTCCAAAATAACGCCACAGGCATCTGGAAGACATCTGAGCAAAGAGCTGGAGACGACATGGACTAACATATCTGAAACAGAAGAATTGAACATTGAACAAGAACATTAGACTTCAGGACATGAAAGACATTAAATGGCACAAATAAAACAGAAAATATGGTAAGAATTCATTTTACAGGTGTAGATTTTTACATGGTAAGTAGGTGGTAACAAACTACCGAGTAAAATATTTTGTATTTTTATGAAATTACCACAATAATTACCCCAAAATGTTAAAAAATAGTACTAAAAAACTACTAATTTCTTCAATACATTTCCAGGAAACTTCTGACTGGTTTCTGCTGAACTTCTTCTGCTGATCGTACCATTTTAAATTCCATTAAGCTGAGTCTAATTTTCACTCAGCAGGACACTAAATTGATATTTTGTTGCAGCTTCTGCAGGTCAGTAATTTTATGAACAACATTCTCAACAATCAACAATAGGCAGTTACTAAATGAAATAACTCACTTAATTCTTGATTGAAAATGTGCATTTGTTTTTAATAGCAGTTTATTGTGGCTAACAAAAAAATGGATATTTGAGAAAACTGTTCCAAAGTTCCAAAGGTATGACAGACATTAGTGAAATTATAAATTATTTAAAAAATGTGCTTCAATTACTGACCTGAAGAAGTTGGACAGACATTAACTGGAGGTTAAAATGATATGAGCAGCAAAGTTTAAGCAGAAAGTGACTGGAAGTTTCCTGGATATGTAATCAAGAAATGACCAGATATTCATTAACTGCTTATTAGAAATGTTGAGGTCATTTCTGAGAAATTTCAAACAAGTAAATCGGTTATTACCACCTACTTCCCAAGAAATGTATAGACCTGTAAAATGAAGTATTTCAATTCAAAAAGTTGTGAAGTGATAAAATGTAAATATTCTCTTAACCTACCTTTTAAAGTGTCCAGAAAGGCAGAGGCTTGTATGTTGAAGTTGAGGTTGGATGAGTAAAGTCCAGAACTGTCACATGGTGTTTATTGTCACAATAGGCTGTTTAATCCTTCCATTTGTGGGAACTTGCTCTTTGAGGTTAGCATGTTGCTGTAACTAGCAGATGTTATGTTAGCAGATGTTATTTGCGGCAGTGTCGCCCAGTAGAGAGAAGATCTTGAAGCTTGGCATTCTGTGTTTATCATGTTTTGGGGACTTGTTATTCTGCTCTGCAGAGTGGCACTTTTCTTTCTTTAGCTAACTCTTATATTCAGAAATATATACATGTACACAATTTTTTGTTTGTACACCCAATTTGGTTTTCTGTAACATTCAGGCTAATGGTAATGAACAGCTCGGTTATAGTGTAACACACTGTATTGTAAAGTGGAACATTAAATGCTTATGATATTACACTTTAAAAACCAAAAAAAAATCACGTACACTTGAAACTTTTTTTTGCGATAGATACTGGAAATGATAAACAGCTTTTGCATATGCTGCTTACAGTACGGTAATCAGAAAGTCTGATATGATATAAACATAACTAAAAGTAAATGTGAAATATACAATAAACAAAAATATTCAACTTGTAAAAAATTAAATATTAAAAGTCCTGTAACAACCACATGCAGAGCAGAATAAAGCTAGTCCTTATTCTACTGAGAATTAGGCATCTGGTGAACACTGTGGTTTAATAGTGTATCCTTCCCTTAGAAAATCATTCCCTAACTTTCAAACTCATCAGTATCTGCGGCCGTAGCTTGGTGAACTGTAGGAAGTGGAAGAGAAGGTTGTACTGAAACTTGATCCAGTGGCATCAAAGCTGCCTCTTCTGGAGCCGGACCTGGAACCACTTCTTGAGCCAGACCGTGACCCAGTGGCGGAGCCTGACCCGCTGATGCTATAGGGACTGTAGAGGCCTTTGCTTGACTGAGATGATGCTTCAAGCAGTCTCAGACCTGTCCCCTCCTCTATCATGCTTCTATCCATTGCATCCTTGTAAGAGATTTTCAGCTTGGTTTTCGGGCATGTGAGGTATTTCGAGTATGCACTAACATCTCGTAACTTCTGCGCAGTGCGAGCATCCAAGGTGCCCTTCTTCACGGCCTCATCTATGGAGACTCTGCTGGTGGCTTCTGGTTCAATTAATCCACCAGTGAGATACTGGACCTCAAGGAATCGCTGCCCAGCCTCATAATAGAGCCAGCCTTTCTTCAGGGCTTGGGCTGCTGACATTTTGGTTTTGGTTCTTGGATCCTCAAATCCATTGCACGCCTTCTGGGCTAGACTGATACGGTCCACCATGATTTTATCGACAAGCCCTTTGTTCATTGCGTCTGCAACAGTGAATTTCTCTCCGGTATTTGGGTCAATAATCCCTCCTGTGCAGGCCTGAGCTTCCAGCAACCTCTGACCTGTTATATTGTCCAAAAGGTTCCTGTGTATGGCTTCCGTGACGGACACCTTCTCCAGAGTCTCTGTGTCTAAGATTCCAGCCACCGGACCTGTTTCCTCTGTTGGGTCGTTCCATGTGGTTGCTGGTGTTTTTATGGTCGGCGCAGGGCTCATGCTGTAAGATGAAGAGGAGCCAAAGGAGGATGAACGTGATCTGGAACCACTCATGTTTCCGGACAGCATGTCTGCAAACTCTGTGATGGACAGAGTTCCTGCACGGTACTGATCGAGAGCGGACTTGTCAATCAGGCCCTTTGAGATCGCATCATCAATATCATACTGCCGACCAGACCTTCTGTCAATGATCATGGATTTCACAACTCCGTCAGATGAGGTGATGGTTATTTCCTCCCATTCACACTCCTGCTCTGCAAGCTCGATATAGGTCTGGTGGTCGATGAGCCCTTTCTGGTACGCTTCATACACAGACATCTCTTTGCCTGTTTCTGGATCGACAATGACAACCCTGCGTTTGCGAACAGAGGACTTGGATGATGTCTTCCTCTCACGCTTCTTTTCTTTCAGCAGCAGAAGAGCGAGGCCTGTCTCTGGGTCTATCATACATCTCTCCATCAGCTGCAGGTAGGTGAGGTTTTCCTCAGTGTTAGGGTCAAAGAAGCCCTTTGTGTCATCAGATGGGTCAGTGAGGATTTCATTCATTTCCTGGTCGAAGAGGCCACGCTCATACGCTGTTTCAACCGGCAGACGATGGCTCTCCTGTGGGTCAATGATTCCACCAGTAGCAATCTGAGCCTCTAGCAAACGAATGCCATGGTCTTTCAAAATGAGGCCCTTTTTCATTGCCTGGAATAGTGAGATGACCTTGCCAGAATAAGGGTCCTTGTAGCCTGTGACAGCTCGTTCAGCTGAGTGGAGTTTATCTTTAAACTCTGGGCCAACAACACCCATCTTAACAGCTTCAGTGACATTCAGTTTTAGGTTCTTTATAGGATCAATTACATATCCAGTGGCAGCTTGAGCCTCAAGGAGCTCAAAGGCGGTTCCTGGTCTGATCATGTTCTTCTTCATTGCTTGGTAGATAGACAGCCGGTCTTTGCTTGATTCTACATACACACCAGCAATACAGCTAGTTCCCTCAAGGTATTTCTTCACAGCTCTGCTGACCTCCTCCACCGTAATGATACCCTCAGTGAGATCATTGTATGTTTTTTGGTCGATAATCTGAGAACGAAGCAGCTCGTCCACAGTGATCTGCTTTCTGAGACCCTTGAAGAGAAGACTTCTATCAGCCAGTGATAGCAGGCGCAAACCACTTTCTTTATCAACTCTGCATCTTTTCAGTAGCTGGGCATAGGTCTGTTGTTCATCTGTTGTTGGATCAGTGTAACCTCTCACATCCCCAGTGGGTTCAGATAGTCTCTCAAGTGTCTCTTTGTTGATGTATCCACGCTGCATGGCAACGTCTGTCGGGAGGTGGAAGTAGTACTCAGGATCCATTAATCCACCAGTGGCATTCTGGGCCTCCAACAGCCTTAAGGCATAATCCTCCGGAACCAGGTCTTTTTTCATTGCTTGGAAGAGAGAAATTACTTTTCCGCTGTACGGATCCTTGTAGCCTGTAACTGCTCTTTCAGCAGAGAGAAGTTTGTCATGAAGTTCCGGGCCAACAAGCCCCTTGCGTACGGCTTCGTCAACTGTTAGAAGTTCATCTTTCACCGGATCAATCATGAATCCCGTTGCTGCTTGGGCCTCGAGGAGATTCAAAGCAGTTTCAGGTTTAATCTGTCCGCTCTTCATAGCCTGGTAGATGCTGATCTTTGGAGGATTGTCTGACATGATTCCTGCAATGCAACCAGTGCCAAAGAGGTACTGCTTTACTGATGGCATCTCCATTACCTCGCGGATATTCATCTTTTCTTGTTTCAAGAGATTGTATGTGTGCAAGTCAATGATTCGGGCACTGTATAGCTCCTCAATAGTGATTCTTCGCCTGATAACGTCACATGACATGCTCTGCTCGGTCTTTAGAGTCTCCCTTTGTTCGATAATTTCGATGATGATGACCAGCATTCTTTCCTTTGTGATTTGCCCTAAGCGAAACTGCTCCATGAGGCGGCGTCTCTCCTCTTCTGGAAGCATGTTTGAGTTCATGACTTCCCAAATGGTCATACTCTTTCCTGCAAAGCTCTTATGAGGGATCTCAATTTGAGTGTCAGCTAGATCTGTTCGGGCTTGCTCCTCTGTGTACTGGTAAGATTTCTCAACAGGAGCAGGAGACTCAACCTTTGACAGAGGCAGGTAGCACAGACCAGAGTTGGGATCTCTTACGCATTTCTCCACTAGCTGCTTGTATGTAACACTTCCGTTGGTGTTGGGATTGGTGAAGCCTTTGACGTCACCTGAGGGTTCATTGAAGGACTTGGACATTTGTTTGCTGAAATAGCCACGCTGAATGGCCACATCATTGGGAACGCGATGGCTGCTGACTGGATCGATGATCCCTCCGGTCGCAAACTGAGCCTCTAGGAGTGGGATAGCATGCTCCCTCAGAATAAGCTCCTTCTTCATAGCTTGGAAAAGAGAGATCTTATTGCCTGTGTATGGATCTTTGTATCCTGTTACTGCTTTTTCAGCTGAGAGAAGTTTCTCATGAAGCTCTGGACCTACCACTCCATCCTTCACAGCATCATCCACAGAGTACTTCAGATTTTTGACTGGATCAGTTATGGAACCAGTTGCTGCTTGGGCCTCAAGCAGGGCAAGTCCAGTGTTATGTTGCAAAACATTCTTTTTCATTGCCTGGTATATGCTTAACTTCTCATTTGAATCTTTCATAGTGACACCATCAATGCGGTCTGTGCCCTGCAAGTACTTCTGTACCTTATCAGTTTCACTAATTTCTTTAGGTGTCTTCTTGCCCTGTTCGAGTTGATCAAATGTAGTCTTATCAATGATGTTGGAATCAAGCAAAGAGCGGGCAGTGACTGGTGCTCTAAGACCTTCAAAACAGGCCTCTTCCTTTGGTTTGTCTTCTTTTTCCTCAACCATTGTTATCACAATCTTTATCAACTTTTCAATTGTCACCTGCCCCATTCTGTACTGGCGGATCAGCTCAAGTCTTTGCACCTCAGTGATGTATTCAGAGTGTATTATCTCCCAGATGGTGACTTTTCTTCCTTTGAATGGACCGTACTCCAGCTCCATAGTTCGCTTGGTTCAAAGTCTCTTTTGTCTTAGCCTCCGTGATCTGTTTGACTTCTTTTGGCTTTGCAGCCTTCTTTGAAAGAGAAAGCAGAGGGAGTCCAGTTTCTTTGTCTGTGACACATTTATTCAAGAGCTGAGCATAAGTTAAATCCTCTTGTGAGTTTGGATCATAAAAGACCTTCGTTTCATCTGTGTTTTTGTTCAAGGTCTTTCCCATTTCCTCATCAAAATAGCCACGCTTGCAGGCAACCTCATGTGGGATGCGGTAGCTTTTCACTGGGTCAATAATTCCACCTGTTGAGAGTTGTGCCTCAAGCAGACGGATGCCGTGGTCTTTCTTTATGAGGCCTTTGTTCATGGCTTCAAACAGAGACACCTTCTTTCCTGTATATGGATCTTTGTAGCCAGTGACAGCTCTCTCTGCTGACAGGAGTCGTTCATGCAGTTCTGGCCCTACAAGACCCGACTTAACAGCTTCATCAACAGGGATCCTCTCATTTTTGACAGGATCGATTACAAACCCAGTTGCTGCTTGTGCTTCAAGAAGGTTTGCAGCAGTTTCTGGTGAAAGTAATTCTTTCTTCATAGCCTCATAGAAAGGCATTTTCTCCTTGGTTGGTTCATTCAACAGTCCAGCAATGCTCGGTGTTCCTTGTAGTGCCTTCTTCACGGGCTCCATCTCAGAGATCTCTTTGACCGTTACTTTGCCTGTACTCAACTTGTTGAACAAGTCTTTGTTTATGACCTTGGACTCCAACAGTTCGCTGGCGGGTACTGGAGCCTTCAAACCATTAAACACATTTCCATTATTCTTCTCCTTGTCTTCCACAACAGTGATGACAATTTTAATAATCTTCTCTACAGTGATCTTTCCTGTCTTGTACTGGCGAATCAGTTCCCGTCTTTGCTCTACAGTAAAGTATTCTGAATTTATGACTTCCCAGATGGTGACTATCTTGCCTCTGAACTTTCCAAAAGGCACGTCAACGGTTGCTTTACTGAACACCTCCTTAGTCTCCAGATCTGTGTATGTTCTCTCTGTTTGAGCAGCTTGCTCTGTTACGGGTAATATCAGCAGTCCAGTCTCTGCATCTTTGGTGCATTTCTCCAGCAGCTGTTTGTAGGTGAGTTGCTCTTGAGTGCTTGGGTCAATGAATAATTTGCAATCATCACTGGGATCGGTGAGTTTCTTGTTCATGTCTGCGTCAAACTGGCCCTGCTTGTAGGCAGTCTGAAGAGGTGCTCTATGACTATTGACCGGGTCAATGATGCCACCTGTTGCAAGCTGTACATCCAGGAATTTGGTGGCCTGCTCCTTTTCAATGAGTCCCTTCTTCATGGCCTCATAGAGAGAGATTTTGTCTCCAGTGTAGGGATCTTTGAAGCCAGTGGCTGCTCGCTCCGCAGAGAGCATCCTGTCATGGAGCTCTGGGCCGATCAACTCATCTTTAACAGCCTCGTCCACAGAGAGGAGCTTATTTTTCACTGGATCTACGATGTAACCAGAAGCTGCCTGAGCTTCCAGGAGCATTGCGGCAGTGTTTGGACTAATCTTTTTCTCGGTCATAGCCTGATAGACACTCAATTTCTCTTTGGATGGAGTCAAGACACCTCCGACACAACTCTGACCCTTAAGACATGATTTCACTTTATCAGTCTTTTCGAGCTCTTGCACAGAGACTTTGCCCTTTTTCAACTTGTCGAATTCCTTTTTGGTCAGAACACCGATCTCATGAAGCCTTGCGGCAGGAACTTTCTCTCTAATTCCATCAAAGGCAAAAGGTGATTCTCCACCTTTCTTCGCTCCGTCCACTTCAACAGAGCCATTGAACACTTTCTTTGTTGTTCCCACCATTGTCATGGCAACTAACTGCTCCTCAGGAACCTCATCAGTCTGAACTTCCATTTCCTTTGTTTTGGATGCAACCTGTTTGGAGGCAACCTCAAGACTCTTAAGCTTCTCTCTGAGCTTTTTGTTCTCCTCTCCCAGGAGTTTTTCTTGCTCAAGCCTTTTCTTGTCCAGAACTTCCATTTCCCTCTGCTTGTTATTCATATCTGCTTCAGCCTCCTTTTGTTTCCTAACAGCTTCATCCATAATGGCCTGAAGTTTCTTCTTCTCATCTTCCATAAGCTTTCTCTGACGTTCTTGTTCATCTTTGAGAGCTTTGGCCTTGTTCACTTCATCCTCAAACTGTTTCTGGAGCTTCGTCTTCTCAGCCTCAACATCCTTTTCTCTTTTCAACAGCAGTTCCTTCTCTGTGAGGAAAGACTGCTGAAGAATGGCCTTCTGTTGCTCGATTTCTTCTTGTTTGGCATTTGCCATCTATTTGGGGAAAAAGAAGAAACAAATGAGTAAAATGTCAAGCAGAAATACACTGTCTTGCTGAGAATAAGATGAGAAGACTGATCCAACTTTCATGTCTGTCTGCTATACAGTAAAAACAGTCTGGCATAAGAAATGTCTTCAGGATTAATAATGATCTGTCTTACCTTAACTAATTACCTTGCAGCAGCGTCATATTTAGCATACAGACATGAAAGCAATATCATGTTTTTCATCTAACACACAGGAAGAAAGTGCATAGAAGCATTTTCCTACAAAGTATTCACTATTTACAGGAATAGTTCATTAAGAAATGAAAATATAGTCATGGTATTCTCACCTCCATGCTGACTGAAAACTGAAATAGATGGGGACTTGAAAAAAATAAAATAAAACAGCTCCATAAGGGTTGTTCATCACACTCCAAGTCCACAATGCCCAGGCTTGAAAAAAGCTCAATTTGGTATCATGGGGGTTCTGCAGACTTGGATAACACTGGACGAGCTTGTTTTTTTACATTATAAAACAACGTGTCTCCCTCCCATCTACTTCAGTTGTTCATTTGAATGCTGTGAAGCTCCATAAATATACTGCGGACTTAAGGAACTTCACCTGACTTTCCATTGGCATGAGGTTGAGCAGATAATGACTGAGTTTTCATTTTTGGTTTTCCTTTAACTAGTGATCTTTTCAGTTCTGCAGTGTTGTGTTTTGACTGACATTCATATAAATTGCTGGATGTTATTTTCAAGTCACCGCAATTTACATGAAATATTACAATGACTTCTACAAATACTGTAGTTAGTGTGTTTGACATTAATGTTAATTCTAAGGGTTGTGTAAATTGACTAACAATGTTAATTCATATAAAAATACCTCTTTGGATTTTTTCTGCAGCTCTTCCGCCTCTTTCCTCAGTTTCTCCTTCTCTTTCTCGAGAGCATTGATGGCTACCTTCAAGTCGTCTGCCTCCCTGCTGCTCTGCAGCCTCTGTGTCTCCAACTTCTGCACGACGACTTCTGTGGTTTGTTTTTCTGTGTGTGCAAGACGAGTTTTTGCATCGTCGGCTTGTTTCTTGAATTTCTTAGCCTCCGCTTCAGCCTTTGCCTGGGCGTCACTGAGCTCTTTCACCCTCAGCTTCAGTTTCTCTGCTTCAGCTGAAACTTCAAGCTGCCTCTTTCGCTCGGCCTCTAGTGACTTCTGGAAGCCCTCTGTCTCCTTATCGAGTCGCTGCTGGATCTGTTGTTTGTCCTCCAGTAGTTTTTTAGCCTTCTCCTGGGCCTGATTCTTCTGTTTCTGGAGCTCCTCTGCTTCAGCCTTCAGTTTCGTTGCCTCTTGGATGGCCTGCATTTTCTCCTTCAGCATTTTCTCTGCAAGTGACCTCTGTTCAGCCAAGTCAGTCTCAGCGACCTGTCGCTGTCGGGCTGCCTCCTCAGCTGCCACACTAAGTCTGGCAGCATCCTCTGCCAAGCTCTTCATTTTCTCTGCTTCCTCCGCAAGTAATTTCTGTGTACTATCTTTGTCTTTTTTCATGAGGCGGCGGTTTTCTTCCTCGATCTTCAGCTTCAGTTTCAGGAGTTCGTCCATCTGGGTCTTAACTTTGGACAGCTCATCCTCCACCTGTGCCTTTTGCTTGACGGCATCATTTACTTCACCTTTGACTCTCTGAAGCTCCTCATCCAACACAGCTTTCTGCTTATCCGTCTCATCCAGCTGCAGTTTGACCAGTGAGAGTTCCTTTTCAACCTGAGACTTTTGCTTAAGCGATTGTTCTGCTTCTTTTTTGTGCTTAGCCATCTCTGCGTCAGCCTGCTTTTTCTGCTTCAGAGCTGCTGCCTCAGCTGCTGCTCTCTTGGAGGCCTCCTCCTCCGCCTCCTTCTTCAGCCGCTCTGCATCTTTCTGGGCTTTGGCCTGTTTCGCAGCTTCATCCTCTGCAGCTTTTTTCTGTTTTTCGGCCTCCTCCGCCTTCTGACGGAGCAGGGCAGCCTCTTTCTCTGCTTTCTCTTTCGCTTTCTCAGCCGCTTGTGCAAGTTTCTTAGCGTTTTCAAACTCCTCTTTCAGCTTCTCCTGGGCGAGACTGTCTTCTTTGTTCTTGCTGAGAACATCTTGGGCCTTCTGCTCGGCGGCGCTGCACTTCTGCGCTGCCTCTTTGGCCAGAACGGCTTGCTTCTCTGCATCTTTCGCCGCCTTCTCTTTCTGTTTATTTGCATCGGCTGCTTTCTTTTTGAGGCGTTCAACTTCCTCCTGAGCGGCTTTGCACTGTCTGGCTGCCTCTTCTTCTGCTGCAGTAATCCTCTTCACCTTCTCCTCAGATTCTTTCCTCTTCTTTTCTTCCTCCGCAGCGAGCTTCTTCAGTTTCTCAGCCTCTTCCTCAGCTTTCAGTTTGCTCTTCTGTGTCTCATCGGCAAGAGCCTTCAGTTTCTTTAACTCCACCTCCAGATCCGACTTTCCCTTTGATGCTTTCTCAAAGTTGATCTTAATAATTCGAATTTCCTCTTCAACCACCTTCTTTTGCTTCAGGGTTTCTTCCACAATTGCTTTCTGTCTCCCTAACTCAGAGTCCGACGAGCTCTTCAGGTGGGTGATCTTCTCTTCGATGTCTTGTTTATGCTGCGCAGCCTGATCCTCCAGCAGCTTCCTCTGATAAGCTTCATCCTCGGCTTTTCTTTTCAGTCTTTCATTTTCCGCTTCCTTCGCTTTCAGAGCGATCTCAGCTTCAGTCTTCAGACGAGTCGCCTCGTTGATGGCAGCCAGTTTCTCTTTCAGTATGTTTTCTGCCTCGGCTCTCTGCCGAGCTGCCTCGTCCTCGGCCATCTGCCTCTGCTTCTTCGCCTCCTCTGCCACAGATCTCAGGCGAGTCGCTTCCTCGGCGAGCTGTTTCATTTTCAAAGCTTCAGACTCGAGAAGCTGCTTGCTCTTCTCGGTGTTGGACAGCGTCTGCTTCTCAGCTTGAACCTTCATCAGCAGAAGGGCGTCCATTTCACTTCTGACTTTAGCCAGCTCATCCTCCAGTTGCTTCCTCTGCTTTTCGGCAGCGTTCACCTCGTTTTTCAGACGCTGGAGCTCGTTGTCCAACAGGCCCCGCTGCTGTTCAGCATGCTCAAAGTCGGACTTCAGTCGGATGCATTCCTGCTCTGCAGAGAGCTTCTGCTGGGCCACCTGCTCTGCAAATTTCCTCTGTTTTTCCAACTCTTTCTCTGCGTTTTCCTTCTGTTTAAGAGCAGCTTCCTCAGCTTTACCCCTTTTCTTGGCCTCACGTTCTGCATCAACCTTCTGCCTCTCTGCTTCCTCCTGAGTCTGGCTCTTCTTTTGAGCTTCCTCTTCAGCTTGTAGCCTCAAGCGGAGAGCCTCGTTGGCTTTCTGTCTCCATGTTTCAAGCTCTTTCTCCGCTTGTTCCCTGGCTTTGTTAGCATCCTCCTGTTGTTTCCTGAGTTTTCCGGCTTCCTCCTGCAGCTGAAGGACAGTGCCCTGCTCTTTCTTAAGGGATTCCTCCAGTTTGGTTGCCTTTTCGTTGAGCGATACGGACTGGGTTTGCAACTGTGTGGCTGCAGACTTTTGCGCCACCTCCTCCACCACCTTGATCTGCCTCAGCTTCTCCTCCTCCGCCTGCTTCATGCGCCTCTCCGCTTCTTCGGCTTGCATTTTGAACCTCTGCAGGTCATCCATAGCTTTCTGCTTCTGCCTGGCCGCCTCTTTTTCCGCCTCGGATTTACGCTTCAGCTCGTCTTCAGCGTTTTTCTTCTTCTGAGTCTCCTCGTTGACCTGCTTGCGGAGCCTCTCGGCCTCCTCCTGAGCGGTTTTCCTGAACTTCTCGGCGTCATTAGCCTTGTCTCTGAGCGCCTGCAGCTCGACCTCCGCTGTGGACTTCTGCTTTATTGTCGTCTCTAACTGGAGTCTAATTATGTGGATTTCCTCCTCAATTTTGGTGCGACTGACCAGCGCCTCCTCCAGCTGCTGACTCTTGGACTTGATCTCCTGCTCAGACAGACTCTTCAGATGATGCAGCTCCTGCTGAATGTTTTGCTTCTGCTTCTCGGCGTCCACCGCCACATCCTGCCTCTTGCTGGCTTCTTCTTTCATCTTCAGCTTCAGCTCCTGGGCCTCTTGCTCTGCCTTGGCCACTGATTTGGCGTGAGCCTCAGCCAACTGCTTCTGCTTATCTAGCTCGGCTTGTATCTCTGCCATTCTTTTCCTCTCCTCTTCTTTTAGTTTCTCAGAGGTTTTCTGTATTAGTAGAAGCAAAGAAGGGGAGTTGAAGGGGGGTTGAGAGAATGTTAAAAGGTGTTAGACTGTAAAATAAAACGTCATTAAAGTAGTAATAAAAACATGTAGCTACATGTAAATGTAAATACATGAGAATATGTTACAGGTAAAATCTACAACGAACAGGCAGATCGTTTAGCTACAGCAGAGGGGAAACATTGTATCGGGAAATGCTTGTCGTGTTTATTTCATGTATGGCACACGGAATGACACTTTACTTCACAACACAGCACGACACGTTACTTTCATGCAGTTGAGGTATTTTAATTATTGATATAATCTGTTTAATGATCACATTTTAACACAGTTGTATTCTATGGGCTTGTTCAAATAATATCAAACATGTATGTAGTAGAAATAAGTGTGTTGCTGCTAAATTTCCACTTAAAAATTTAATACTTGGATATCTAAAGGATAGTTTCATTCAGTCACCAATCGATATTAAGGGTTTGACTTGTGTTTTTCAATCTTTACATTCTCAAAACAAAGCAGCTTGTTTTTTGGTCAAATTTATAAGGTAACTGCAAAGAAAAAAGCAGGGAAAACAATAATTAGCAGCATGCAAAGATTACTAAGCGCAGCGGCAAAGATACCAGAGACTTTTGATTATAAAGCTGGAATTCAACCAGAGTAAAGTCACTATAGTGATGTAGCAAACACAGCGTGATATGATGTGACACAGACCACAGAGAGAACGCTTGGATTGATGTGACACGACATGAATCCAAGATCACGGTGAGCTCAGTCCCACAACAGCAAACACCAACAGATGAGTTCTACTCTTCAACAATGACGGGAGATGTAACTGCACAGGTGAGTGACAACGAAGAGGAAGGTCCAGAACTTTAGAAACCTGTCATATTGATCTCTGATTAAGGTTTAACACAGTTTATTCTTATGGATCAGCACCAACCTCCTGTATTTATTGATTTGCCTATGACAGGGACATTTTTAAGTTTGACGTTTATGAACACTTTCTTGTAAATGTGCTTTCGATATTAGTCAATGGGTAAGAATTAAATAACTGGATGTGTAACTCATTGCAGGAGACAGAATAACCAATTGTCATGTTTTATTACTGAAAAATAAACACTTCATGTTCCCACTTAACTTCATACATACTAAGTGGATAAACACATATGGTTAATGTTTAAATTTGGATTCACTGAATTTAATCAGACAAAGATATTTTATGACGGAAAAAATTGCCTGAAATGCAACATTTTACTTTTAACATGTAATTACATTTGAAAAAGATGGACAATTTACATGTAATCAAATAGTTATAGTCACTGTTTTATGCATTTTGTTGGGAGTGTACAGTCAAAAAAAGTATTTAGTAACTATTTTGGTAAACTATTATTTGTTTTAGTGTTTTTAAAAGCAAAAATGGAGTACTTTTCAGTTTCTAAAATAAGAAAGTTTGTTAACAACTGAATATATTTGGACATTTGCTTGAATAAACATTTGAAGAAATCACTAACCCTTGGCTCTGCAAAGTTGTGATGGGCATTTTTAAAACATTTAATAGGCTAAAAAGAAAAATGGATTCAAAAAATGAAAATAAGTATTAGTTGCAGCCCTGAACAGTATTGTCAAAGATCCCAATAAGGCCTTAAAAAAAGAATTTCTTTCATATCAAATTATTATATTAAGACAACAGAAATACTTATAATACCTTGGAAATTCTATTTAAAGCTGACATTTACATTAGCAACATAAGAAATGCCTACAGGAAGCTGATGCTCAGTTCTAACTGAACTCAAATATAAAAGGTCTCTGAAGCATCCTGAACCTTCCCTTCACTTCACTGCAGACGAGGGTCTGACGCTGGAGAGGAATGACATGAACTGAGAGGGTCTTTTCTTCAAATACCTGGTGCTTTGGGGTTAATTCATCTCTTAAGCGTGTGATTAATATTCGTGACAAAGCACTGGCGAGCAGGTCGAAAAAGAATCAAACAGAATAAGAAGGTTAGGAGGGAAGAAAGGGGAGAAAGTAAAGGTAAGATTGAAAAGAAGGCAGGAAGCCAAACGGAAGCCTTCAAATCACAAGTGTGGGTGATTTCAAGAGGAAATAAAGAAGCAAAGACTGAATCAAATATTGATCGAGGAGAACGTGACTGATTCAGAGTCTTACTGTATGTACAGACTATGTGACATGATCGTAGGGAATGAGAGACATAAACTCTAGTGGGGATGTGATGTGCTGGAACACTAGGATGAAACAGTTTGCTTCACCACCGAACGTCGTTTTACTTCCTTTTAATACAATAATACATTTTTAGTGCCAACATTTTTATCTCTATTTGATGACAAATGATTTCCCATACGTCCATCAGTAAACAGGGCAGGGCGGCAGTGTTTGTTCGCGTTAGTTTGTTTAATTCTCAGACGTCTGTGTGTGATTACCTCATCGTCCTCCAGGCGGCGCTGTGTCTCCGTGATGAACTTAATGTACTGGCTGGTGAGAGTCATCAGCTCACTGTAGCGGGTTCTCAGATCAACATACTGGAATAAATGCAGCGGCACAGAAAAGTTAGCGACGTTCATTTTCCTACATTTCTCTCATTCTTTATAAAACATTAAGTTCCCAGCAGTTCATTAAAGTAAGGTTTTTAACCCGTTTAGATCACATTCCTGGTGGAATTTTGCTTTTATCTAACAAGAGAAAAAACAAGACTCGATGCTTTTGAGTTTCAATGAAAGAGGCTGAAACATTGTACTTCACCTCATGGGTTTGGGAGTTTTAATTTCTACGTTTTAAGTTGAGGCTGACAAGATATGATGACAATAACACCG
The DNA here is from genome assembly GCA_963678695.2 of Diplodus puntazzo. NCBI lineage: Eukaryota > Metazoa > Chordata > Actinopteri > Spariformes > Sparidae > Diplodus > Diplodus puntazzo. The sequence goes on from OZ023169.1 coordinate 5,817,070, forward strand.
CAATATCCATGACAATTTGAAAAAAAAGAAAAGCCAGCAATCAAATCTGTCTTTAACTTTGTTTATTGTGTGTTCTGTCTCTTTTTTGGAAAAAAATGACCCTCAGAATACGAGTGTGGGGAAGTGAAGAGAGAGTCTGTAACCATAACTGCAGAGGATGGTGTTCCCATGCTAGAGCGTTGGGAAAACGATACCACTATGAACTGTGGTTAATTCCCTCAAGCAAAGTCTTGGAGAGAGACTTGGGAAAAATGGACTGTCATGGAAGTCCTCATGTACTACGTCACCTCATGGGTTTGGGACTTTTTATTTTTACACTTTAAAGACAAGATATGATCATAATATCCATGAAAAAAAGAAAAGCTAGCAATCAAATCTTTCGTTAGCTTTGTTTATTGTGTGTTCTGTCTCTTTTTTGGCAAAAAAACAACTTGGGAAAAGCGGACTGTCATGAGTTTGTAGTCGTACAGCCCAAAACCCTCTGGACGCCTCTAACCGTGTGTTCATGTGCTGTCGGAATTATCTGAAAAACATTTTTTCCGACAGAGAAAGTTCATTGTGAACGCCCTCTCAGGTCGGAACAACGGCTCGGAAAATAGGAGAAACACAACACACGTTGTCAAGATGACGCCATAAATACTGGGTTGATGGAACGTTCACCATAGTCATGTATTGTACAGTCATTGTATCATTTCTTAATTGTCTCTCATACTAAAAATCTCATCCATCCGTCCATTTCAGGAACTGGAAGTCTCCGTGTCCCTGAGTGTGGACAGTTGGATTAGTCCATTGATCCATTATTTAGCTAGATGATACGTTTTTGTTACGGCACACCCACTTATCAACATTAAAGTCAAATTCCTACCAGTGTTCCTCCTCACCTGACTAGCCTTTTTCACTCTGATATGCATAAAATGTTTGTTTTGTTTATCGCAGCGCTGATAGCAGACGGGCAGATCAACCATAAACACCACCACCTGGTCGTCTGTATCATCTTTGCTCTCCTCAGCTGGTGTGTGATAAACATACCTCCTGGATGATGTTATCAGACGCACACTCCATTTTGGGTTTCTTCAAAGGAGACGCGATGGGATCCTGCAGGGCTTTGTAGGTCAAAATCTGGAACTCATAGTCCTTAAAAAAAAAGACAATAACTTTAAATCAAGCCAAAAAACGTTGTTCTTTTTGTTGTAAAGCTAAATATATGGGCACATACCTTGACTGAGTCGATGTAAGCCTTTGCATTTTTCTGGCACTTCTCAATCTTGTCCTTGTTTTCCTCGATCTCTTCCAGGAGTTTCTGCAGAAAGCATTGAGAAGAGAATAATTAACTATACTATATAATACCTTTTTAGACATTTTCATGGTTCATTTCCATCATTTTATTCTTAAATAGAAGAACTGCAGCTACTACTTCTATTATCAAAATACAAACACAGGTTTAATTTAAATCTCCCAGCTTTTATTGTTTTATGAAACTGCATTTTATTCAACATTTAACTGAATTGATTGTAAGGGTTTTACATGAATGTGTGTTTACTTTGAATTTTACTTGTTTGGCTTTACCTTTCAAATAATCCTCTATAATCTAAAGCTTTTTATCAGCCAGTTGTTGGACAAATTTTCTTTACGAGAACAGCTCTTGTTCTTTATTTCCTTTTCTTTGTTTTTTGTTATTGATGACGAGGGTGATCCATCAATAATCTCTCAATTCTAACTTAAGATTGAATGAATGAATGATCCATCATTACTATAAACAAAATAGTAACCAATCAGTAAAGACATTTTCGTCAGAATCCAGTGCGCTCTTTCAGCCACCAGAGGGCAGAGGAACGTTTCTTCCTTTCGCCCCACACAGCTTTACCTTCTCCTCTGCCAGTTGCTCCTTGAGAGCCTTGCTGTCGCCGATGGGCACGGCCTGAATCTTCTCCTGCCTCTTCCTCGCCTCTCCCAGCCAGCGGATGAGCCACTCGTAGCTTCCGTTGTAGGAGTTCATGTGGCGGCCGAGGAGGTCGAGCTCCCGCTGCCTCAGCTCCAGCTGAGCGAACACGGCCTGCCAGCGCTCCAGGAGGCTGCTGACCAGCTGGCGGTAGTGCTCCACCTCGGTGTCGCGCTCGCTGTGGATCCTCGTCATCTTGTCGTTGATGGCCGTCGCCCTCTTCAGCTCGTCCTGCAGCCGGTCGAACACGACCTGGTCGGCCTCCGCCTCAGAGCGCATCGACTGATGAAAGGGCAAAGTCGTCAGCTTAACATGAGAGCAACAGGTTACAGGTTTATTATTTGAATGACTTTACCAACTTCTGAAGTACCTTCAGCTGACTGCGATGGTCCTCCACCTCCTTCTCATCCGCCGGCATTTTGCTAACATCCCGCAGGCGAGTCTCGTAATTCTTCAGGGTGTCCTCAGCGTCTTTAGTGTTTCTGATCACCACATCGATGGTCTTCAGCCTGAAATCAAACAGATGTTCAGTTAATAACAGCTGGAGATTCACCAGGAGGCACTAAGAGAGTCAAGAAGACTCACTTGTCCAGGTAGACGGAGGACAGGCCGTAGACGTGTTCCATCTTCTTCAGTGTGACGTCCAGTTCGGAGCGCAGCATCGGGGCCGAGCTGGACTGCTGAGGAGACGCCAGAACCTCCTCCGTCTTCTCAGAGATGGAGCTCAGGTCTTTCTTTAAGCCCTCCAGCTCAGACTGGACTTTCTGTCATTGAAAGGCAGATGGTTTAGTCAAATAATAAACAAATACAATCCCATTCCTTTGTTCGTGTTTTAAACCTCAGTTTTTCCCTCTCATCGTCGTTACCATTTGCTCTGCAGTCTTCATGGCGCAGGCCTTGAGCGGCTCCTTGTCCACGGCCTGTCGGAGGCGCGTCACGGTTCGGTTCTCGCAGCCCTCCAGCCTCAGGCGAAGGTCTTTGATCTGCGTCAGGTAAGTCTTGCACACCGACTCGTCTTGCTCTCCTGGTGGGATTGAAAAAAAAATGTGATATCTGTTATTAATTTGCAGAGAGCACAAACTCGGGATGAAAAGGAAGAAAGTTAATTTAGGTTTTGCAGTGAGTGAAGGGTGTAGCTTTTAATATCAATCGCTCAGACATGCATGAAAACATGGCGTACACATAAAGGTACAGCATTAGTTACAGGATCTGAAACTTAACTGAATAACTTTGTTTTTTTTTCATTGTATTTTTCTATTTCAAAATAAAGAAAAATCACAAGAAATGAGTACACAATTAATGCACTTCTTCATGTTTGATTGGTTCCATGTTGATTATCCACAACAGAGGTTAATTTATCAGTTAACAGATTTGATAATTCTCTGGTAAAGATCTGAAATCAGCCGCCGTTAATCTCATGCGCAGAGACGAGAGTGCGACAATGAGTGAAGTCAGGAGGGGATACCAAAAACCGGTGAGGATGATGAAGCTGATTGAGTTAATGAATGAAGTGAAACATGACAGCACAACAGCCCTCAGTACACACACACATGAACACACACACACACACACACAGAGTCCTGTTCAGCCAATCAAAAGCTCCTACGGCACATCTGCTGCTGTAACTGAGGCGCCTTACCTGCTCTGGGTGGCACATAGCCTGTAACGTGAACCCGACAGTCAACTTACTCACACGTGAAATGACTCGATGAGAAAATGTTTTAAATGAAACTTTAAAAAACAAAATAAATGCGACTGCTCGTGGTTTGTGTGGTGATAAAAGAAGGTGGAGTGTAAAACAGTACCTTGCTCTGCGGAGCTGACCATGGTGTTGTAGTGCTGGTTGGCGCCGTTGTAGTTGGACTCCACCTGCATTCGGTCCTCGGCCCCGAACATCTGGGAGTCCTGGCTGTCTCTCAGGAAGTCCTGGTAGTGCAGCTCCAGGTTCCTCAGTGCCAGGCGGTACTCCTCCACCCTCAGGGTCTTAAACTGCAAGAGCACAGATGGAGACGGACAGAGGAGGTGGATATCAAACCTTATGAAGTCAGTTTTCATACTGAGATGTAACGATGAATACATGCTTAAAAAAAGAGGTAGTATAAACCCTGCTGACTCCAGAGGAAGCTGCAGGTAATCTAATAAATTGCCTCCAGTGTTGTCACTCAGTGGCTTAGATGCATTGTGGGTAATGTAGGCGCCAGATTTTGAAAAGGAATAGACAGATGTTGTTTTTAAACTGTCCATAATGAGTCCGACAGTGTTACAGGAGTGAATTCATCGACCGGTGGACCGCTTTTTCAAAACCTGGAGCCTACATTACCCACAATGCAACTTAACCACTGAGTGACACTGAACTTTCTGTAACTGGTATATTATTTCTCTCTCCAACACACGACTGTTACCATGGTGAGGTTCCATGTCTTGATGATGTGGATGTCTCTCATCAGATACTGCCAGGACAGCAGACTCTTCATGTCCACGAACATCGTCTGCCACATCGTCTGCAGCCTCTGCAGGTTTCCATCCAGTCTGAGGAGGAAGATAAGGTGGAGATGAGCACATGTGAATTCAATTAATCTGAGACACCCTGACGCCACTCTCAACTCACCCGGCAACGCTGTTCACTGCCTCCTTATTGGTGGGTGGAACCAGGAAGCAGATAGAAGGCACGGACGCCTCGCTGCCTTTGTCGTTCAGCACCCTCCACTTGTAGGGCTGCGAGTTGTTCAACAGGGCGCACTCGTCTCCTCTGTGGACGGTGATCTGGAGGATAAACGTACATGCTCGTGTCAGACAGACTGAATCTATTATGGAGGAACTACTTCACTGTATGAAAAGTGAGCTAAACGCTGGACACTCACCTCCATCTGCTTGAAGTCGCAGACGGCCTGGATGGGCTGTTTGCCCTTTATCCCCGACGCAGGGTTCCGTGGCTTCAGCTGGATGACGGTCTTGGCTCTTCGCTTCAGACCCTCCAGGTGAGTTTTGAATTCAGTCAGCTGCTCCTTCTCATCCTGTATAGAACGAGGGATTCAAACTTTAAACTCAAGGCCGGTAAACATGCTGCAGTGTTACAAACTACCTTCGCTAAAAGTGTTTATTTTTGCCACTTAGAGGCTCAAATTGTTATTCTAAGTGTCTAACGGGGTTCTGCAAAAGATCCCTGAGTTCTTGTTTAACCAGAAACAGCCGCCATCAGTCACATCAATGTCAAATCCACCAGACTCCATTTGCAGAAACAGTACATTTATGATAATAAAAACTATAACTAATAAAAATATTTTCTCATATAACTCCAGATTACAGATTTGTTTTGACCAAACCAGGATTAGTGACTGTTGGAACATTGGAATGTGGTTTGACTGACTTGTGTTCTGTTTCTGTCCCATTTTTAATGAAGTGTTGTGCGACGCTAAAATGACTGTTTCTGCAAATGGAGTCTGTGGTTAGTGCGATTTGGTGGTTAAACAGAGAGGACCAGTTGTTATCCTCCTGAGTCAGTTAGAGACAAACTCATTTGAAAATAGGGTCTATGTTGTTGTTACCCTTTTAGGCGTCCCTAAGAAAGCATTTAGAAACAGTTATCTCCTCATCAAATGCAAAGTTAAACACGAAACAAACAGATGTTGTGTAATGTCTCAACAACATAACGGTGAATAAACCTACAGCTGCGTCCTGCAGTAGATCCTCCAGCCGTGTGACGGTGATGGAGCGGTCGCAGGTGTACTTCCTCTTCATCGTGTCCTGCATCTTTTTGATCCTGTCCTCCGCCTCCTTCACGTCAGAGAAGAACTAGAAGAAGAGGAAATAGGTGAAGTGACGTTCAGCAGTTAAGACAAACAAAAAGGGGAACAGATTTCCTGATGGGCTGACAGATAGAGTCAGTAAACACACCTGGAAGTAGGCAGTGTTTTCTTTCAGGTGTGTTTCGATGCAGCAGCACAGCTGGAGGATCCAGCTCCACTGAGTCTGCAGAGCTGCAGTGAAGGCCTGAGGAGGTGACAGTCAAATGTTTAAATCAAGATCTCCACAGTTTAATTATGTGTTCATCGTCTGTAGCCGCCATCTCAAATGATCTCACCTCCACCGTGGTCCTGGCCGGGTGTCCGTCCCTCAGCAGTTTGTCTCCTGTGGCCTGGACATTGTTCATCTTCTTCTCCCTGAGCTCCAGCTCTCTCATCAAACCCTGCTCCCCCACAAACAACAACAACCACAATCACATCACTGTCACCATCACTGGAAAGCGACGTGGATAAAAACCCCGTGAGAACTTCATGCCGTCACTCTACCGAGTAGTTTTCTTTCTTGGCTGCCATGTTGGTGTTCCGCTCGCTCCAGTCGTAGTTGACCTCCTCCTCCTCCTTCTCGTTCAGCCACATCAGCTCTTTGGTGGCTGCGGTGACGAAGGCGTGGAGCTCGGCCAGGTAGCGCAGGCGGGCCTTCGAGGAGTTCTGCGAGGAGGGAAGGTACATTTTGATGCTGTTTCAGAATGTTTTAGTGCTTGAGTTGAAAGTTATCTTCACCCACGGTTCACTTTCTAAAACCTGTTCAGTGTAACATGGGATGAAATCTAATGCCTGTTTTATGATAATACAGGCCAAAGTATAAAATGATTTATGCATACAGTATGTAAATCACATTACATTTAAGAGTTTCTTATCCCCCCCAAGGCCTTCCTGAAAGAAGAGTAAATGTAAATCTTTAAGACTTTTTAAGACCCACATGACCTGACACCACATCGCCTTTGTCTCTGCAACAAAAAGACTTATGGTACCCAAGAGTAATACTTAAGTAAAAGTAAAGATATTGTGTTAAAATACTACTTTAGTAAAAGTAAAAGTTACCCATAAAGTACTTAGTAACTGATATTAAATGCTTACTTTAGAAGTAAAAGTAAATTATACATATGTTTACATGCATTTTTGTGATCATTGGAATCTGTGTTTTATTTTTACACGATCACTGATGAAATAAATGAATTTAAAAGTGTTCAACTGTTGCTCTGATGCAGCCTGTAATCTGCAAAGTAACTAGTTACTAAAGTTATCAGAAAAAGTAGCGGAGTAAGAGTACAATCTCTGAAATGTAGTCGAGTGATGGCACGAAGGACCAGAAACTGGAATTATTCGAGTGTAGTACAAGAATCTTAAAGCTGTACTTAAGTACAGTACTTGAGTAAATGTATTGAGTTACATCCCCTTACTGATTTGTTGTAACTTACCAGGAGTTTGCCGTACTGCAGCTCCAGTTTCCCCAGATAGTCGCGGTATGCACCTTTACTGGCAGGTGAGATCTGACTCTGGATCAGGTAGAGGCAAGAAGAAATATTAGAAACCCTTCACGGTGATAAAATAAAATAAAAACATTTTTGTTTTGCACTTTATTCATTATTTGAGCTTTAAAGAAGATCTAAATTTTAGTTTTTCAGTTCTGTTCCAGTAGCAGCACAATCATTGTATATTATTATATGTAATGTATTATTTATATGAAACAACACAGACAATATGCAATAAAAGAAAATTCAGGAATGGAGAAGAAAAGAAAAACGATTAAACCAAAAAACCCTCAAAGAAACAGAAATGTAGGCCACCATGTTTGTTGTTGTTGTTGTTGTTGGTGTTTCTACCTCATCAGCCTTCGCCCTCTCGATCTTGGAGCGGAACTCCTCCACGGACTGGTGGAGGCCGCGGTGGCTGCCCAGCTGGCACTCCACGGTGGGCAGGTCGGAGCCCCATTCCCCGTCATCCACCCGGCGCTGGTTCTCCTCCACCCAGCCCAGCAGATCTTGGATGTACCGCATGGTGACTTCATCCAGCTCGGGCCGCACCCTCATGGGGGCCTGCTGCAGGACCTGGGCGGAGTGGACCTGAGTCATGTGGACCTGGGTCAGGGGGATCTGCGTCATGGGGATCTGCGCCGTGGTCACACCTGACTTGAGGCGCAGATTGTACTCGCTGCGGAGGTTCACCAGCCTCTCGTGGAGACGGTACACTCTGGAGACAGAGGACAGGTGAGGATAATAAATCAACAATATTTAATAGTCAGTTCATTATTAACTCACTCAAGCTCTTAAATTCTAGGATTTTCCATATATACATCGGAGTATTTAGTGTTGCATATTTAAGGCTGTTTTAAGGAAAACTTCTGTAAAAATCTTGTTTTTTTTGTTTTGTTTTATATCTAGAAACAACAATTTAACTTTTTTATAGTATATAGTAATTTTCTGGATATAAATGCATGTAAATATCAAAAGTACAAGTAAAACTAAATTAAACATAGATGTACCATTTATGTATAAACTGTGTAATTAGTGTTTGTGTTGTCAAAAGGGCCAATTATTTTTCAGAATCTTTGGGATTATTAGAATCAGTGTTTTTTTTGTCTGACTGCTGATAAAATAAATGTATATTTAAAATGTGCTGCTGCGGTTCTGATGCAACATGTAATCTGCAAAGTAAATAGTAACTTCTAATCTATTAAATGAATGTAATAGAGTATAAATAAATATTTGCCTCCAGAATGTAGAATGCAAGTATAAAGCAGCAGAACATGTAAATGCTCTTGTAAAGTACCAAGTAACAAAAGTTATTGTCTGGGAATAAATGTATTTAAGTATCAAAAAGTATAAGTAAAAGTAAATAATATATATATTAACATGAAAGTAAATATTGTATTTAATATGTACTTAAATGTGCAGAGTTCGTTTAGTTTATTCTTTCGCACCTGCGATACATCTGCTCCGCTTGAAGGTGGCGTCCATCTTTGAGCAGCTGGACGTCGTTGAACAGGAAGCGAATCATTCCTTCTGCTTTCTCCAGGTCCGCCTCCATCTCTGCTGTGTGCTGAGGAGGTTTCCCCGCGCTCATCATCCTCACGTCCTGCAGCGCGCAGACACAGAGTTTACAGCACTGCACGCGGCTGCAGCGAGCTCTCATCAAACACCGTGCGTTAAAGGTTTGTGCCTCACCGTCTGCAGCAGGGTCTCCACCTGGTTGAGCTGCTCCTCGCACACGCCTGACTCCGTCTGGACTTTGCTGACGACCCTCTGAAGCCGCTCCAACCTGCAGAGGAAAAGGTGGAGGTCAAAGGTCAACAATCACTTCAGACAGAGGAGATTACCTGATTTCCTCCCGGTTGAATTAGCCTCCTTTTTCACTTCCTCTGATGTGATTATCTCAAGTAGAAACCATCTCCTGACAGAGTTAAACTAAATCAGTCAACTTGAAGGTTAGGTGAGAATAAACACTCACTCCGTCCTCTGGCGGAATAAATACTTCAGCTCGTATCCTTGATGCATGAAAGCCATGACGGAGTTCTCTCTGCCCGCTGAAGTAGAGACGATATTTTCTCAAACTCTGCACAGAACCTTTTACAAGTTCTGGAAAAAAAACAAAATCCAAAAGCTACGCCCTGCCAGTCTTGTGATAAAAACAAACACAAGATATTAAATGGCCAGATGATTGCGAGGATGTTTGCTTGGCGATGGCAGCCGTTGTCATGTGTTTGCCCTAATGTGATTCTTAACTTCCCATCCAACAAAGCCAACTCAGTTTCATTACATCTGAAGTGGACTTCATCATCAGGACATGAGTCATCCTCACGGGCACACACCAACCGTCTGATGACTCATTCCGTTTTTTTTTTATTATTACAAATAACCTTGTGGTTTTCAAACCACTAAGTATCTCGGTTGCCTCGGCACCAGAACACTGTTTCCTGGCTTGCCTCTCAAACTCTGTCCGGAGGAGTCGCTCTCGCTCCAGTATGGCGACGTGCAGGCGACCCCACTCCTTCTCCACGTCAAAGGGATGGTAACCAGGCGGCACTTTGACGTGACCGGCCTGAACTGCACCCTGCAACACCAGAAGCAAGCGGACATTATTTCCATCAAGTGTTTTCTTGATTCATCATCTTTCATCTCTAAAATAGCAGGAAAAAAATGAAAAATCGAAATCTTAATTTTGCAAGATTTAAGTTAACATCAGTTAAATATGTTGTGTTATTTAACCAAGAGTCAAAAGACTGAAAATCTTCTTTTTATTACCATTTTTAACAAATAAAAGCATCAAATCATCATATTTATTTTACTAATCAAGCTGTAACCTGTGACATTTTGACATTTGTACTTATTATTCTGTGTGGACTCTTGTATTCTCCGATTCATATAATCATTTATATTCGTATAAGGACAATTATATATATTTTTCACACTGATGTTGCTGCTATGACACCTGAATTTCCCTCCGAGAATCAATGAAGCTTTATCACGTTAAAAAAGATACCGATTAGTTTTCTGTCGAATGAAAATTTGGAAAAGAAGATAAAGATAACTGAAGTTAACTGAGTGGGTTTGATTCTCTTTTGATAAATTTAAACTTTATGTTTTAACAGATACTCTAAATGATTGGAAAGCCAGACAGTTCTGAAGGTATGCAAACAATAATATCGTTGAGGTTTTGGTTTGTGCCTGGATTATTGTTTTTGGAAATGACGAGACTCTAATCTCCTAACTGTCAGTGAAGGCTTCACATAGTTCTAGTGTCCCGAGGGCATCAGTGGATTTTAACTGTCAGGTGTAAAACTGGAATTTGTCTCCGTTAAAGTGTGAAGAAAAAAACCTAATTACTTTAACCTTAAAGCAGAAACTGCAACCAAATACGCCCCTGAAAAGAGTCTGTAGACAGCTGACTGTAAACCATTTAGACCAGTTGCAACTTCAAAGACATGCGATTGAAGAAATGCAATGTAATTTGTGAATGAACATCAGAGTCTATCTGCTCCAGAGGCTGAGATATAAAGACCCTCTGGTTTTACACGGTGTTTAAGACTGCATGTTTAATGGGGGCCTTTGGTCTTGATGAGATCATGACAGAACCCAGATTTGTCGGAGCTGCTGATGAAACTCACCTCAAACGACTTGAAGATGTGTTTGGAGCGATTCTTGTCGGCCTCTTTTGCAGGAAGCTCCGTTTCCTTGAACTTCAAAAACTGACGCCAGAGAACCTGCAGATCAGAAACGGGATGAAGAAATGTATCACCGGCTTCATCGTCACTGCTATTCTAAGACTTAAAGCCCTCGATCCACTCACCTCGATCTCCTCGTAGCTGGTGGGGAACTTCCTCTCCTCGAAGACGAGGATGTGGTGTCTGATCCACTGCAGCAGCATCGTGACCAGCTCGTAATACTCCTGCCAACGCAGCTCCAGCTCCTGAAGCACAGAAACACACAGACCGTCAAGTTCAAGTCAACTCAAGTCAATCCATTATTCCTCTCTCTGCTGCAAAATACTTGAAGTGACGATGAGGACGAGGGGGACTCACGTTGGCTTTGACGCCGTCCTGGACGTCTGGTACCCTGGGCATGACATCGTACATGGAGGAGACGTATGTGATGATGGACTTCTCATCTGGATGGGGCACGTCCACATCTGTCGAGCGAGAACACAGTTAAAAACAGCATTTCTATGTCAGAAACTACAACCGAAGTGTCTCAACCACCTTTGCTTCACTTCAGTAGAGCTAATAAAGTGAATGTGTGGGTTTAACGCTGCACGATAATGCACACAAGCTCTAATATTCCCCGACTGAAGTGTAGAGGGAGATACTGAAGGTGTCTCTCACCCTCGGGGTCCAGCAGCCTGGTGACGCCCAGGTCTCTCTCTGCCACGCTGAAGGCCTGCTCCAGATTCTCCTGGTTGCTCTGTCGGTACACTTGGCCCATGTCAATCAGAGTGGGCCTGCAGCCAGAGAGAGCAGAGAGTGGAAACGAGTGAAAATTGCACCGCTGTTACTGTCAATCAAGACAGAAAGCTGATCTTCATCCTTACTTTTTTTTATTTTTTTTTTTGCCTTTTCTGTACATTTTTTTTTACCTGCGAGCCGTTAATCACATAATGATGGCCGCAGGCTACGAAATATTTGCATAGTTCATGTTTTGTAGCTGGAAGCGGTTTTAATCGTGTGTCTGTCCTGACACCAGAGAGGGCAAGCATGTACAGGAGTCCTCACTGCCAGAGGAGATTAAAATTCCCCTATCATTTTATAAACAAAGGAGACAGACACATTCCCTCTGAGTGCACTTTGGCAGGAGGAGAAGTGCGGTCGAATAACATGTAGGCACAAGCACAGAGCATCCAAGGATAAAAAGCGCTTCTAATACCGACAAAAAAAAAAGATGCTGCAGGACACAAAGTAAGCATTAGATTAAACAAATATTCGTACACTTGCACCACTCTCTGGATGTAGTACTGTTTCTGAGCCCGGGGTGGTTCTCGCTCCACATAGCAGGCCTGTCTGTAGGAGTGTCGGTCTCTGCTCAGGTGGATGTAGCGCTGCTCTGACCCCGATTCGTGGTCCTCGCACTGGGAGCCTCGGCTGGATCGAGCCCCGCCGCTGTTGGAGCCTCGGCCCGAGTCGAAGGAGTTCTCGTTGGGCACGTCCTCGCACAGCATGACCACCCGGTCCTCCAGGTCGCTGACCGAGCCCACCGTGCTGCTGGAGGCACTGTTCAGGCGCTTCTTTTTCATGCTGAACTTCCTCTTTACGTTCAACATTGTCGCGGGAACCGAAGCTTTCCAGGTGACTTAGTATATTCAGCAAAAAGTCAAGAAAAACGAAAATCAACTCTGCTGCAGCTTCACGTGGATTTCATCCTGGCTCAAGCCCCATTCCTGATTGTATCCAGATCTCTTCTCACCGCAGCCGTAAAATCTCTGCACGTCCTGCTCGTCCTCCACCCAGAGAGAATCTATGGCAGAGTGGCGAGCGTACCTGTGCTCTGCTACAACCTGCCGAGCTCCCAGCGAGCACACCTCCAGGGTAACCTTTTCTCAGATTAGTGTGATACACCCACACCGTCAAAGCAAACGGACTCCCTCCCTCTCGCTCTCTTTACACACTGAATGATGCCAACTCAGGTTGTACATGTTATTTATATGGCGTGTACAGAACGGTCCTGCGGGGCTTGTTTGTCTGTGCAGGCACAAAAACTTAAGAGTGGAGCTCCACCCAAAATATATAGTTAGAGTATGAAATGGGGCATCTCCTGCAGGCTCGAAAGATGGATGTTAATTGTAGTTAAAGACTTCCTTTGATCAGCTGCGATCCATGTAGGGTACAAACTGATTCTTAAGACAGCGAGAAAAAGGCGTCGAAGCATCTGCAGAAACTTTTCAAGCATCTTCAAGCAACAGTTACCGTCAGATTTACTGTTTTCTGCAAGAGAATGACTCTTCAATGGACACTATGTTACTATTTTCCCCACAGTGAAGAGCCGCCACCATTGAAAACCATTCTATAAAACCATAACAGATGTGTTTTAGTTGTTTATTAATATACTGCATACTGCATAAAGAGTCGCTGATAATGCCCCTTTAAAATTTTTAATTAAATACGATTACCTGCATGAACAAATCCTTTCAGGGTGTTTTCCAACATTTCCATTTTTGATCAGGCAGGTTGGAAACTTGTTATAAATCTGTTGAAAACTCGTGAGGACACGTCAGGCGTCTAAGTTTATATGTTACTTATAAATAGCAGCTTGATTAAAGGATTCAAGTATTGTCACATTAAATCATATTCTTCTTATTGCTTTTAAACTACTAATAAATGATAAAAGGGGGGGTTAGTTTTACCAGGAATTTACTGAATCAGTGCACTGAAGTCAGACTGAGCTGATATCTGTCTCCGTTTGATTTACAATAACCTGCCGACAGCTTTTGTCCTGACAAGTCAGGTGTGCTGCTGTAAAACTCAAATAGGAATTTGGCATTCCTGCCTCTGAACACACTTCAATAAATAGAAGAAGAACTGCCAAAGGTCACAGAGAAGACCTTTCTAACTGTAGGTTATATTCAACTCCAAGTCCAGGCAAGCTTTTTGAACCAGAAAATAGTTCTGTGTGATTTTACAAAACAAGTCTCCATGAGGTCCTTTCTCTTTAAATCACATAGTTTGACTCAAACCCCCTGCAGTCTCAGTTCCTGGCTCTAACCTCGACCTACCGAGATCCGGCGTCTCACCTGTGTTTGTGTATGATGGCGTTGAAGAGCTTGCCATCCCTCCAGCTGGTGGTGAAGTTGTCGCAGCGCAGGCCCTGGTATCCCTCCACCATCCGCTGGGACCAAAGCAGCAGCTTCTCTTTGGCCGTCATGTCGTCCGACTGGCCGTTCACCTGAATGTCTGAGATCTGGACGGAGGACACGGTGCGATGCAGTCAGAGACATCAAGGCGCAGAAGGAGCGTAACATACTTCATTTCATTTTCGGTATTCGGTAACAGAACGTGTGTTTCGGTGGTCAAAATTGCCCTTAATCCTATTTTTAAAATCTTCCACACTTTAGGTTTAAAGAGTCTCTGCAGCTCACACCAGGTTGAAGACGCAAAAACTTTGTGTAAGTTATTTTGGACAAAATTATTATTGAAATTAGTTTACAGTATTGATCACACGGAGATAGTTGGATTGACAGACTTTTTCCTCATCACAATATATAAGACTTTCATAAGTAAACTGCTTCTTCTCTCATATTCCCGTACAGAGTGTGTGTGTGTGTGTGTGTGTGTGTGTGTGTGTGTGTGTGTGTGTGTGTGTTGGATGAGTTGCAGGAAAACTTTTTTCTTTTTTTTTTTCCACTTTGCCCGCTGATTTCTTCCAGACTCCAGATGAGTCACACGACCTCAACGAACAACCGCCGCTTTCACTCGGAGGGCACATGAAATCAATTAAACTCACTGTTTTGGAGAGAAACACAAATGCTGTGTGATTATATGCGAGCGAAACTGAACTCTTAAGAGTGAAAATGACCGCAGGTCCGAAACAAAGTGTCTCATTAAACCCTCTGGCTCCTGTAAATGAACGTTGGACTGTTTAGAAGAACCTCCGCAGGCTAATTCCTCTTTTTTTAAGCTCTGCGAGGCGAAGCTATGAGTCACTAAAACACACTACTGAACAAGAAAAATCCTGCGGCGATATATTGCAAGAAACTTTGCAAGAAAGAAGAATACAAAGAGCCACAATGAAAATGAATCACAGGTTTTTATCCAAACAGGTGTATTTCACCTGTGTTGACACTCAGAGACTTAACACGGATTCTACAATTTGACTTGGCAGCCGGTTGAGCCGCTGCGACCCGCTTTGCTGTAATCCGTCACCCAGCAGCTGCTGCCTGTGCTGCATCTGTAATCACATGCGAGAGCGGCACTTCTGAAAGTCCATGTTTTTGTTTTGGTCTGCCGCAGCAGATGGGTGGGGCTCGACGAGAGATCTCGGAACACGTTGTGAAAACGTTGCAACAATCACAGGAAACCATTAAAGTTTACGGTGTTGCTTTAAACAGTGAGGTGTTTGACTTGATTCTCCACCGCAGGCTCCGAACAGTTCAGGAGAAATATCTGCAACTTTGGCTTAAGCATTTGTTGCCTTTGTGTCCCAGAGTATAGTGAAGTAACAACATATTAAACATTCTTGTTACTGTAGTGAAGTTTCTGCTTTTCCTCCCTACATTTGAACACAGATATCTGCACTTTCTCCTCCTCACATCTTCAAAACAGGCTCGATACTTTAGTTTAAATGCATATGAGGGGGATTATGTATGTAATGTTTTTAAGTTGCGTCATTGCACGCCGCCTTTCCAACATCACAAGACTGATTTCAACCCGTCAGTGCACATCATGCACAGCAGATGTTAACGAGATGCAACGACTTGGAATGAGGAGAAAATGTGTGTTAGTGTCTTGAACCTGCAGAAACTCTGCAGAATTTCTTATTTTCTCACTTTGTTTCAGCTTTTCCAGCCTAAAATGTGGCTATGTGATGCCCTAGAAATGAGACTCAACAATAAACTATCTTTGTGGTGCATTTTGGAACAGCTGGGACAAAATCCTACTGATTCTAGTTTGAAGTCTAGGAGTCTCTGAATTGTAGTAATATGACGTGTGCTCCAGCTACCTTTGAGAGGAAATGTCATTCAGTGGGAGACTTTTTCTATTTAGATACTTTTGAGTACATTTCAGATCCTGTACTTGATGACTTTATTATTAATACACAGGTATCCGCACTTCTACTTGAGTAAAGAATGTGTGGACTTTTGACACCTTTAGAAAAAAACTATAAACATCTAAAATTGGATTAAATCTACGGCACATTAGCTTCACTTCCAGTCCTGATAAATATCACAGTCTTTTTTACTGGAATAAGTGCGGTTTTATTACCACGGCATACTATTTTCAGTGTTTTTAGTTACGCTGATGAGTCATAGCAGAACTAGCAATTTTACTTACAGACTCATTTTTTTTTTTTTTAGCAGGAAAGGGTGGAGGAGGAGAAAAAAAAAGAAGGCATGCTGTCCTTCTGCTATTTTCCCTCTCGAAGGGAAACCCCGGCGCTGCAGCGTGGACGTGGGCACACAGTGACTCAGAAGCTGAATGGAAACAGGACCTCCGCCCTCGCAGCCCCCCCACCCACCTCTCCTGTCACGGACCAGGCCCTTTATTTAAACAAGTCACCTGAGCGTTACTGGACTGTGAGCTGCACCTGGGGAGCTCGCAGGAAGCTCGCCATTGTTTGTGATGAATTGCATGTGCCAAAACAAAGAGACTGAGGGTTTGTTTGGAGGAAATAAAAGCTGCCCGATGATTAAGTGTATCGGCATGGAAGTTTTTCGTTTTTCGCCTCATTATCAACTATGTTCAGAGATCGTTTCTGCTGCTTCCAATGCCGAGTCCTGAGCTGTCACGCCCCAACGTCTCCTGCCAAGCTTTCTCCAGGGAATCACTGAGTCACACAGGACCGAGAGCAGGATCCCACATCCGCATCCCAACACAACCATCACACCCGTTATAGCATCAAAGACTCTTCATGCACTCCCACTCTCTTTCCCAAAAATCTACAAAAAACAACATCTGCTAAAAGAACATCCAAACACTCCCCATCAGGAGGTCGTCTGATCACTGACAAATATTTTCCTCCAGTGTGGCTTCTGCTGCCGAACAAGCAATTTTACATTCATACTGTTTATGTTGAAATGAAACCACTACGTTTAGATTTGACAGCGGCCTATAGAGCTGCACAGGACCATGGAAAGAGTTTAAAAAAAACAGGGCTTTGAAATTGTGAACATCCTCCTTAAAAAAAAAAAAAATGAATGAATAGCTTTTTTCAGTGTTTAGTCTTGGTGCACTCAAGGACAGGAGAACCGGTGGTAGTTGTGTATAAGAGCCCGAGTGCTGCCAAATGTCCAATAAAGCCCATTTGGAAGTGATCGACTGTTGGACCGTACCGTACTGTAACTGCTGTGTCAACATCGGTCCGCGCCGAGGCCGATGATTGAACACCAAAGAGGGAACGGCACTCTGATTTTCCCTCACAGAGCAGCGGAAGCAAACTAATCACAATGTAGTGAAAGTACGCTGTATGAAACAAACGCTGCTCGTTGACTGGAAGAATTTGATCTTACGAAATTGAGCGCCAACGTGCAGACTGGAGGATAAACACCACATGTCGGGTTCAGGAAATGTGATTCAGCTTTTCCCCACAGGGCGCAGTCAGCTCACATAATTAAAACGCTGGAATTTCTATTCAGTATTCGATTCAGTACCTTCAAAAAAATATCAGCATTCAAAACCATGCGGGGGAAAAAATCGGGCAACACATCGAGGGATGTGTGCTGACAAATGGCCACATTGAAGTTTTGTTTGCCTCTGGAGAAGTAGAGCTATGTGGGCACCAAGCGAGCGAAAGAAATTAAGTACCGTACTTTCCGGACTATAAGCCGCTACTTTTTCCCCATGCTTTGAACCCTGCGGCCTATACAACGGTGCGGCTAATTTATGGATTTTACAGCTAACGGCCACTAGGGACCTCCTCAAAATCTATGGATTGTACAGGTTACGTACCTCACCTTTAACGCCTGGTTTATTATTATGCTTCTGCGTCGCGGAGACAGGTAGCTACGTCGTGTCGGACCCGCACCGTCATTGAGATTCGGTGTTCTGAGTCGAGGGGAACGCGTTGTCTGTCGGTGGATGTCATCAACGTCAGTGATTCAGGTTTGTTATGCTAACAACACTAGTCAGACCAGGTGCGGTGTAACGGAGCTAACAGCTGTCTGTCATCTGACGAGGGAAGTTCTCACTTTACTTCGCTGTTTAGTGAATTAAATGATTTCATGTTGTCTTTAACTGTCCGGTGTGAACCAGTCCGCAGCTTTGTGGTCTGTTTGTGCGTCTCTGATCTCTTGCGTGTTGCGTTTGCGTTGGTCATTGGTTATGCAATATGCAACTTGTTTGTTGAAATTTTAATAAAATGGAAGCTTCCCAAACAGCAGTCTCTTTCACGACATTCTCCTCTGTGACGAGCTTTACATATGCATATTAAACGCTAAAACACTGCGGCTTATAATCGGGTGCGGCTTGTATATGTACACATTTGTGTTTTCCCCTAAAATTGGCTGGTGCGGCTTATATTCAGGTACTTTTCTCTAGTTTTGAAAATCTCAGCTAAAGATATAACAAAGGTTCAGTCGTTTTTTCGCCATTCATAAGTGGACATGTTCCAGTTTATGTCTTTAAAAGTGGCCCACGTTACCTGGAAGTGAAGGATGATGGTCCATATCAGCCCCAGGGTCAGCTTGGGGTTTCCATCTGCAATGTCATCATTCCTGATGTTGACCAGTTTGACCTGAAAGGGGCACAGATACCGATAAACTACTGAGTTTAAAATGGGTTTATTGGCACTGTAGGCAGTTTTCTGAATTGACTTAAAACATAAAAATTCATTAAAAATGTCACTGTGTTCTGACCTGTCTGTGTTTGAGAAAGTCCAGGGCGATCTGTACATTCTGCAGCTTGTGGAAGCGCATCCGGCCTTTCTCCCGCGGCTGCAAGAGACGAGAGGACGCTGAACATCAGGAGGACGTTTGAATGACCAACAAACAGCAAGAGCCCCCATGACTGAAGAGCAGGTGCTTCAAGTGTCCAGCAACACCTTGTGTGTTCATAAACAACCATCTATTCTACTCTGAAGTCATTACAGTCATGGTGTTTAACTTAAAACTAAAAATACAGCAAATTTGAAGGGTGATTCAAATTCTGCGTGGTTGTGATTGAAGCCGGACCTCCAACAGGTCCGACCACTAAAAAAATGACCCTGAAATGCATCAACAGACCAGCCAGGATGTCTGCGGTTGAAAGCGAGGTAATGAATGATAACGCGATGTCAGTGACTCCCACAAACCTCAGCCACATTCCTCATTCTCTCTGAGCCCTAACACCTAATGAAACACTTTAGATTTGACTCTGAGGCGCAGTCCGATCGAGCAGCATCCACATTTTCCACCCCTGCGCCGGGCAGAGTTACCCCGGGAGTGATGGCCATGACATGCAAAGAAGGTGCTCCACGTTTTAAGCTTTGAGTCGGAATGAAGCTTTTGTTGCAGAATTAGTCGACATGTCAGCTTGCAGTGATGGCCTTTGCTTTCAGTACAGTGAAGGAACCCAAATACTTCACCCCTGACATGTTTTGAGAATTTAAAAAAAGGATTATATCAGTGATGTGTAGAAGACTATTGGAGCAGAAAATAACTAAAGACTGATTTCATACTTCCCCTGCACCTTTTTAATAACTTTATTTTATTTTGAAGGTCATAATCACTCTAAATCCCCCCCAAAAAATCACTACCATGAAGTGTTCTCACTCCCATCTCATCAAACATGACAGGTTGGTCAGCGGTCTTAAACTTCAAACTAGAGCCTCTTGGTTTTTGCACATGAAGAGCTCAGTGGTCAAAAGTTGGACTTTCAAAATAAAGCTTGCGGACAAGTATTTCAAAAAGATCACGCTCTGGGTTAAAACAAGTTTGCTACTTACGTAAAGTTCAGTCTCGTCACTTACGCAACGTATGTTACATAAGTCAGGTAACTCACCTGACTTACGTTATGTCAAGACAAATCAGTCTTGACACTTACAGGCGAAATGCCCTTTATATGATCCATCAGCCCTCCAGCTCACTTACTTACGTACTTACAAGAGCAGGCTCAGTGACCAGGCTGCCATATCTGACGCGTTGCGAGTGAGAACTGGCGGAAATAATTCCACTCTAACCTCGACTAGAACTTATTCTCTCCTTACATGACGCCTGATTTCTCACTGATAAAATGGAAGAGGACGATGTTAATACAGGAAAAAGGCACAATACAGGGGAGTGTGACTGTCATCATGCACGACCCAGAAGCCACCTGGGGCGGTGACACATGCCACGCGGCGGCCAGCCACGGTCCAGGCGCCACTCACCAACCGCACGTTCCTCACAACGTCACGTTCCCTCGGCTACCACAGCAAGAGCATCGCAAGAGAGGAGGGCAGAGGCAGAGGAGGGAGAGGTCAGGGCAAAGGTCAGCAAACAGGAATTAGAGAAAGGAAAAACCAGGGGTCAAACAGGTCAGTGCAGAAAGGTTACGAGATGGAAGCAAAGAATGAAAATTAGTGTTTTAAAGTGTGTTCTCAACGTAAAGTAAAGAAGTGCGCATAACACCAGCATGTTCTGAAATGTTCCACAGACTTAAAGTCGACGCATGCACGAGTGGAGACAAGAGACCAGAGAAATAATATATCTGACCCGGATTAGCATTAAGACCCGGTTACAATGAGGAGACGGGGACAATAGTACAGTTATGACGGCAAATCAAGTCACAGAAGAGCAGGGACGAGAAGAGAAGGTCTGGACAGGACACAGGGGGGGTTACAGCAGAAGCAGATGTCCTGATATCTGAAGGTCAAAGGTCACCGAGAGCTCACCAGTGTCTCTCCGGAGAGCACCTCCAGCAGGGAGATGAGGTTGTGTCCATCTCTGAGGTCCTCGTACAGGTCAGTGATGTGTCTCTGGGTCTGAGGACAGAAGAGAGGGGGACACTCTTTTAAACATGTTATTGATCCATGCAGTCTCCCATCAGGTCAGTATATTTTACAAACAACACAAACAGTGTTGGAACCACTTCAACACCAGATACATACTGGAAAGGAACGTCACACCCACTTAATCCCTTAATGTGACTTAAAATAGATCTTTGAGTAAAGTACACGACAATTAGGAATGCTGTCAGTGTTTTTCCTGTTCATAGAGAGTTTTTCCTTACATGAATCGAGGGTCTATGGACACATTGATCGATATTGGGCCATTTAAAAATCGATTTGATTTGAGAAGACGGAGCCAGAACTAATATTGTATAAAACTACGTTGCGTATTAAACTTGGCCTCCAATAACCATTAGTACTACAATGTATACAAGTCGATGGCATCTGTAGCATGGATAACTGTAGCCTCACCTTTTGTAGTTTGTCTGGTGGAGTTTTGAATATGTTGAATTCTCTCGCTCGAGAAGTTACAAAACAATCCAATGCGGCTTAAAATAAATATGTGTACACTTAATAATAAAGCAGCTAATTGGCCGATATGTTATATATATGTAATATATTGTTAGCTGACCAACTGCGATTGACTGAGGAGAGATGAGCAGAAAATCATCAATATTAAATAAATGAAATGTACATTTTTAGGTAATTTTTAGCTAGATTCAGCTTAAAGTGTATTTTTTAGACACATTTCAGTTTTTGGAAAAAATAAAAATGTTCAAAATATTATGAAACAGATAATTTGGAGGACCTGCTAGGGGTCATGGAAGCCAAGTATCATTTAACACACTAATTTGAATCTGGCAGGGAACACGAGTGGTTAGACGATGAGTCATAAACAAACACCAAGTCAAGACTTTCCATAGAGGACGCAGTGATGTTGCTGTGTCCTCTAATCACAGCAATATAATTTAAAGTTAAAAAAATTCAAATGTAACCAACAGGGATGATAGGAGACCTGTGAAGCTTTACCGTATTTGTTTTTTTGCTTTTTTTTAGCTGCTAGAAAGTGTTGCAGAAACGTGTGGAGAACTCGGAGGGAGTAAAACTGTTAACACAGACATGCAGGCAGGAATGAATTGTGTCCACTCAGCACTCTGCTCACAGACAGCACCTACCTCGGCCTTCCAGTGCTGATGGGAAAGGATGGGAGGACAGGATGAAGGATGAAAAGAAGAAACAGACTGATGAGAGAAGATATAAAACTGCAGGGACTCGTGAAGGAGAGGAAAGAACAAAAGACAAACACGCAGACGCTGTTTTTTGATTTGACAAACGTTAGACAAAGACAGCTTCCTGCTTTCTAATCATCTGATTTCATTTACAAATCATTTTCAGTGTCTGTTTAAGGAGAAGACATCTGCTCTGGATTAACGTGGGATATACCAAACACCTCTGTAATCTGAAGATTCATGTAAGACACGCTACAGTAGATGGCACTTTTGAGCCAGCTGACCACAGAGAACGGAGCGTTCCCGGCCTCATAACTTAATCCCATGACTGTGTTTTGACCACGAGTCCAAAATCGCCTCGAGGGCAGCCAGATTCGCCGACCCCGTTCCAGCCTTTTGGACCCGAATCTGAAGGGATTTGCCGACAAAGAAACAACGGCTGACGACAAAAGCCTGTGAGTCATCTCGTGCCACAGGACGCACATGGAGGACGGCGGACATTCCTCACAGCCCAACACACACGAGCTCCCGTGTGAAAACAAGGATTCGTCAGCCTCAGTGCTCGCCAGAATACTTCAGGTAGAGTCACGCTGTCGTTCGGTTTAACTAAAAACATTTCCTCTTAATATGATCAGGGAGGGCTGCAGAATGTAAACGCACTTTCGTAAATACACATCTGGATTTTTGGCTTTTTTCGTTTAATTAGAGACCAGAAAGATCCTTATTACACACTACATGGGTGTTGGCTACAAAATAAGCATTGTTTTCTTTTTTCCTGTTGCCATCACATCATATTACAAGAGCTATTTGCTGAGCGGTTTTACAGATTTGTCTAAGAAAACTCTCAAAGGTGCAAATATGTAAGAACTGCACCCGGCAACTCACTCTCCAAACAAAAAGAGGCTCAGAATATCACAAAAGCAACCTTGTTAGCTCAGTTAGCTCAGTTAGGAGTGCAGATAGCGGTCCCGATTGGGAGCTGGGAGCAGCATTGTTTAACACTAATATTCTTACATACTGCACCTTTAACACAAACAGTTTCCAACTCTGAATTCTTTCATTGCTGTTGAATGATGAGTATGACTCTGCATTTTGCCTCCTGATAATATTTATTGAAGATAAGCAATGCAAAAAAAAAAACAACCCAAAAAACAACAATTTTGATAATTTATTTACTTGATTTTTTTTTTTTTTTACTTTTCTCAATTGTGAGGATTTATTGCTGCTGAACATGTTGAGGTTTTGAACTGGTGGTTGCTATAGACTTAACAATTCATTGATTCAGTTAAGGAATCTTGATATTAATCAGTAATCAAATGATTTCATTACCAAAACATTTGCTGATAACAAAAATGCTTCAATGAGATGTTTTTCTCCCAAATCTAGGCTCTGTTATCTTTTTAAAAGCATTTGCTACCATTTACAACATGTATTACATATTATTTTGTCTGAGAACAGGTTGATCTCTTTATCCTTTAATGAATGAATTAAATATTTAGTCTATAAAATGACACAAGAAAGTAAAATAAATGCTCATTACAGATTCCCTGAGGTCACGGTGACTTTTTTTAAATTGCTTGTTTGAGCACAAAACTCAAAGATATTCACTTATTCATCATTCTAAATTATAAAAGATAAAAGATAAAGAAAACAATTGTTCATGTGGCTTCTTTCTGACACCTGTCTACTTAAATCGAGGGCCTGCATACGACACACACAGTAGGAAGTACCTCCTTTTTAAGGGTCATGGGCCAGAATGCTCAAGTCTTGCCTTCGGGTATCATAGCTGTAAACACAACTCGATCTTGCCTCCACACTCGGTGTAGGAGTCCACTCCTGGAGCTTCCTGTTCCCCTGCAGAGCCTTGAGGAACCACCCTGGTCGTCTGGGGCCCAGATGTGAAACCTGAGCGAGCCCGGCCCATGAACGCTAAAGCGAGCCCAGGTGCTGGTGACTCACTGCCTCACACTCGTGCAGTTAAGACAAACAGCATGTGTGGATTTTACGGTGCGGAGGAGCGAGAGAGACGTACGGGGAACCGAAATGGGATTTCGCCTCTGATCTGTTTCCAGTTTATCCATTGTTGCTTTCATGTAGCGTTTCCCAGCAGGGTGACACGATCAGATCAGACGGACTTTTGCCTCCTGAGGAATCCACTTTGTGTAATTTAAGCTATTGTTACCAGGTGGGACATTAAAGAAACTGCTGGAATGTGAAACAGATCTACGTTGAGGTTACTTCAGGACAGCTGAAGTGCTTCCGGTTGAGTTTTACACTCCAGATGAGCTGAAGTGAACAAATCATCGACCTCTTCCTGGTTCATAATTGAGCTGAATTTATAGAGCGAATAAGTATCTATATCAGTGAGTGTTGCTGAAGTGGGATCTTACCTTCATCAGGTGCTTGTTGACCCATTTTGTGAAGGTCTTCTTCTGGACTCGGTCCCGTTCATCTGAGGAGGGAACAGACAGAAGCTTGCGTAAATCGATTACGTTAATACTAAACATTACTGCTGATAACGTCTGCTGATCAGTCTGTTGTTGAGAGCAACAGATGCCTGCAGACTGAATAAGCTCTTAAAGAAGGCAGAGTCTGTCCTTGGCTCTCAGCTTGTCAACCCTGGAGGAGGTGGCGGAGGGCAGGATGCTGGCGAAACTGCCGGCAATCAGGGACAACGCCTCTCACCCCCTCCACAAAACTCTGGACAGGCTTAAGAGCCGCCTCAGCAACAGACTCATTCAACCCCGCTGCCCAAAGGAACGGCACAGGAAGCCTATCCATCTACAGGGCCGGGTTTTAGTCCTCAGACAGATTTATTTTTCCAAACATACTTGTTTCTAAATGTCAAACCTTTCCGGCAAACACATTTTCCATAGTGTGAAAAACATCAGCCTGCAGAGACGAGGGGAATGATCTCTCGCTGTGAATAAAGCGATGGGAGTCGGGACGCGCTGCTTTAGAGGCAAAATTACGTTTCATTTTATGAGCTACGACATCTAAAAACCACAGCTATGGTCCCACATGTGATGGGACCCTACAGGGACACATCGCTTGCACAGTTTGCCCACAGTTGTAAACAGTCCCGACTAATATTCTGTTGAGCCCAAAGCCTGAAAACAGAGCAACAAACATGTGACGTCGACTGCAGAAGATGCTTAAGGCGACACATTAAGGGACTGCGCTCCCTCTCACTGTGGTTTAACATCATTCGGCCAGAACAACATAAGAAACGCGCCGTACTCGTCAGGTGAAACGCGAGTAAATCTACAGGAACGTGCCCCACCCTGCAGGACTGTCGCTGTTTTGGTTTTTAATTTCACCGTCTGGTTATTCCGAACAGGCCTCTCACATACCAGCAGGTACCGGAGATGTTATGCCATGTTTTCCCCTCAAAGCTGTCGCCCCCGCAGCGACTCTGGAGAGATAACAGCCAAAAAGAACACTTTCACCTCTTCACCGCGCTGCTCCGACGAGTGAAGAGGCTGTTTGTCAAACACACAAACATGCTGTGACCGTCTGTTGCAGAAGAGACAGTGAAGCCATTCTGTGTGATAGTCTTATCAGCCACACAGTGTGATTACGTGGGATTAGATCAAAGCTCGAGTGAAGAGAAGTGATCAGATTAAAAAAAAAAAAGGGAACAGAGAAACCATAGAGGACGACATCCAGCGGTGCCAACGCCCAACTCCGAGTGACATTCAGTGGATGACTCACACACACGCTGGTGACTTCCCACTTTCACAAGAAGTGAAATAAACCTCAAAAGCAGAGACATTTTAGAGAGTCATTTGATTGTGAACATGTGACGCTGCGTGCAAGTGTGATTAAAAACAGAAAAATGATTTCTCTGTAGGAAAGAAATCCTGTGACAAACTGTTTGACAGTGTGAGGAATCGAGGCCAGACAGAAGCTAGACCAGATCCCAGACCAGTGAAGTGCACGCCCCAGAACAGCAGAAACCTTGCCGATCCCTCTCACAAATAACGTGCTTGCTCGCGAAGGTTCGTAGCCCAGAGCAGCAAACTGAGCTGTGGATGTTTGCTTTCATCCTCTGAGTCAAAGACACTTTTTAAAGATGAGGTGTGAGATACGAGGTCTCCTGAAAGAACGGCATTGTCTGGTTATATATCTGAAAAATCAGCCCGTCACTCCGTTAGCCGGCGATGCAGCTGTGATGTGTGAGTGTCACACAGACGGAGACAACGCGTTTTATTTAATATCATTTAGTTTTTTTTAACACTTGAGAGAAAACCATCTGCAGTCTTTTGATCTGAAAGCGAGCAGTGATTTCACAAGTTGTTTGTCTCATAATGTGTCTTTTTAATTAGTAACCAGCACTTCTCAGGGGAACTTCTGTTTTTAAAACTGCAAATTACATCAACGACTGGAAATTCCGCTCTTCGTGAGAATACCAACAGAGTGACGCTGCCAACTGATCCAACGTGTGTCATCGTTGGCAACATGGCAGATGAGTGTGTGCCACCAAAGAACTGTCTTTAAAACAATATTGTGTTTATTGTGTGCAAGTTAGGCGTCGACTGATGGGACACAGATTACCCAGATTTGGAACAGATATTAATTTTCAGTAGAAAAATGAAAATCTTGGAGTAAAAAATGTAAAATAACCAGTGATGGAAGTGCAATTTACTTAACTACAGTTATTAAGTACACTTCTGAGCTACTTTAATTGAGTATTTACTTTTTCTGCTACCTCATACTTCCCTTTCTCTAAAGTTTTTTTTCTGATAATTGTAGTTACTAGTTACTTTGCAGATTTATATTATTCAGTGTTTATAGGCTATTCATGGTGGCATGTAACCAATCATATTTTGTTGTGGGCGGGACGTTGCATCAGAGTCAAGTTAGCACATTTTTAAATTAGCGATTATCGCTAATCAAAATGACTATGAATGAATATTGGGCCCAGATATTCAGACAGGCTCGTAATTAATATGCAAATGTAAAAAGTCATTGGCTACAGTCTGCAGGGCATTTCAAAATTAAGAATGAAAGATCATAATACTCATTAAATAGATCTTGATGTTATTTCTTGGCCGAATCACCCACATCTGTTTTCTTTCTTTTGCTTTTAAAATGTATTTTTTTCTTTTACGTGGAAGAAACAATTGTGCTGTTTCAGCTAACAGACAGAACGAAAAGGAAAAGAACGTTTCTATTAAGATAGAAACACAATATTTATAACCTTATCGCGACTGTGATCAAATAGATCCTGATATCATTTTTTCCGCCCACTCCTTCACTGAACCAACCAGAAATATGTAAGCAAGTCCTTTCAGATATCTTTACTGCTTAGTCTGTTCCTAGAATGGGTGTCCGCACAGCTGACCAATAAAAAAGAGCAGAAGCCGTGACACATGGAGGGGTGTGTCCCATTTGACTGCAGGGAGGCAGAAGACCACCGCAGACAAAACCAGATGCTACTTTTTTAGAAATGAAACCACCGATTCTTCGTATTAAAGAAGAGAAGATAAAAATGATTTTCAACAGTGAGCTGAGAAGAAACTAAAAACTCTGGATTTAACTGGTCTAGAAGTTCTGTTTCTACATCAAAGCATTCAGTCGCAGGTCAAATACAAAAAAAACCTTTAAGCCAGCGCTCCTGAAATAATATAGAGATGACCAACTCTACCTTTCCTGTGGTCCGTGGCCTTGAGCATCCCCTGATAGTACGAGTCCTCGATGAAGACCCTGTCACTACCCATACTGTCAGAGGAGTAGTTCCTGAATCTCTGCTCCATCTCCACACTGGATCTATGTCACTGATCACAAACGCCACACTAGCCTCTGCAGGTCGTCTCTTTCTCTAGAGTTCCACTTCTTCTTATTGCCTGTAAACACTGCTTCACAGTGAGGGATCCTGTACTTAACTGGGAGTGTTCAAGCCACTGAATCAGTTCAAGTCTTTTTTTTTTCCTCCCTTTGCTCTCTCTGACTTTCTCTGCTTCTGTTTTTCTTTTTTCTTTTTTTTTCACTGGCTCTTGCAAAATGCCTGCCCGCGGGCTACAATGTCAGAAACTGTCAGTCACTACAAAGTGGTCTTTGGAGGGAGAAGGAAGACTCTCCTGCTGCCCTGCCCTGCTATGTGCTATGTGTACACCCTGACCCCACCCACCAGACCACACCTCCACAGACCCTCGCTGAGTGAGCACCCAAACACACAGACCTCTGCGCTGATTACAAGATTACATCTAAATCCATCTGTGTGTCTCTGTCTTTATTGTGCGGATCGCTGCACTGATGCTTCGTCACTTCGGATCCAAGAGGTTGTTTTTGTTGCATGCTTTATCTCATTGAGAACAGATTTGCTTCTTTAATTTCACAGTTGTAAAACAATGCAGTTGAAAATAGGCCAATAAATGATATCTTTGTTTAATCACAATCATGATTCACAATCTAAACTGTAATCTTTGAACTCAAATGACGTGTAGACTGCAGCCAGACTTTTCGATGGTGCATGATTTTCTCAGTTCGCACCACTGAAACACATCATTGTATTCAAGACCGTTTTCTTTCGCACAATCACCTCATTTTGAGTGTTGCTGGCTGGAAGTCAGTTGCATTTATTTACAATCTGTCGCCAAAGGGAAGAGCCACCTGAAGTCATTCATCCGATCGACGTCGCCTTCTAGTTGGCTACATCGTTCTCAGGGTTTGTTCGTGTGCTCGTCAGTGAGCTTATGTTGAATTTTTTTGGAAATAAAAGAGGACATTGAATAATAAGGACATTAATGGTCCTGATTGGCCTGGAAATAAGATCATGGATGCCGTCTGATCTAAATGCTATTATGAAAAAGGGCCTTAAAATGACACAGTGAACTGTTTGTTCCCTTCATTTTTTGTCTCATTGTTTGTTTCAGAGTCTTAAATAACACAATTAAACTGGAGACAATCTAGTGATGGGATCAGGGCCGCTGATAGTTTTATCTGAGCCCATTACAATATAATCTCCAAAGGCCCCCCCGGCATATCATCTTGAAGGTTAGAGGGCCCAAAGTGATTACGGCTCCGTTTTCTGGGACAACTGACCTGGTGTCCACGTTCCAACCTGTAACCTCTTAGTAGTCTACGCTCCATTACTGCGTGAGTACTCTGCACCCGTCTTCTAACCTGGTCTTCATTTTGATCTCGACCACACACCTGTACAGTTGTGATCCTGTTGCGGCTGCCAAATATAAACTAAGATTCTCAATTCTAGCCTGCACGGCGGTGTAATAACGTTTTATTTCGAGAAGACGAAGACACAGAAGACGTTCAACGAGTGAAGTGCTTTTGTAGCGTTGCTCTCAACTGTGAACGCAACTCCTAAAGAGTCTCCTAAATTCTTATAAATTGTTTGCAATCATGCTCAATAAAAGCACCGTGTTGTTAATGATTATACACATGATCTGTGTCGCTTCAGGCACTTATAGCCAGAGAGACAATGAAACCCTTTAGGGAGCTCATCAGGAGATAAGTGTCAGAGAAAGGTCAGAGGTTAAAAACCCTGTAGATGATCTGCTGAAACACTTTAACTATGCTTTAAAATAAATGAAGAAAAAACAGGTATAAAAACTGAAGGATAACTGCTGCATGAGTCCCGAGGCCTTCCCTCATTGAGACCGAGCTGTACAGTTCGGTCCACTGGAGCCCGTTAACCCCATCTGAACTCCACGCGCCAAAGCTAGCAGTCACCAGCGTGTGGTCGGAGGCTGGACATGCCACACACAACCACAGAGTCAATGAAAAGCTTGTTCCTCAACGCAGACGAGACCACGCCAGGAGGCCGCGGGGCCGGGCAGCGGAAACATCGCCTATTTCTCGACATGGTACAATCAAAAAGAAGACCTCGAGCATGAGCGCCCTTCCTCCATCGGGACTTCATTAAGAAGAAACTGGCAACCGACGCTTTTGTTTCGGCGCGCAAGGGGAGGCGGCAGACAGGATTTGTCTGCAGCAGAGAAAACCAGCAGGAGGAAGAATAGAAGCATTTAAAGTCCTTTAACGAGAACAACCTGCGAAAGCGATTTTTGATTTGAAGCATTTGGTTTGGATTGTTTTTCCGAAATGAATTTCCAACCTTGAGTAAAAGCTGTAACACAAACCGACACACAACAGACAAGCTTTCAAAAAAAAACTCCTCACAGAGAGACCACACCGCTGCAGAACATTACCCAAGACACAAAGCAGCTATTGTAGCTGTGTGTGGATTGACTGAACAGTGTGTGTCCATGTGAAAGAGCGGTGAAAGAAAAGGACGATTGTTAAATGCATCTTTTTCAGCCTCAGACATCTTCTGTCCGTCGGCACAAAGTATCTCACTCACACAACCACAGAACACAGTTGTTTTTTCTGCACCTCCACACTGACATATATACATCTCATGACACCTGAATACCTGCAACACCTTTCAACCTTGGCAGCATAAATATTTCATGCAGACACCAACATCAGTCCATAAAGGAGAGAGATGCTTTGGATGCCTCCATAGGGAGTTGGCCTGTCAGGACTTGAGAAATTGTAGCTGCTTACACCTTCACCAGACCCACACTCGAGCATCTATAGGCTGCGTGTGCAAAAAAAATAAAAAAAACGTCAAGGACGCAGATTCTTTAATATCTATGGAATCAGCAAAGTATGCTGTGTGAGGAGAAAGACATAACGTTGGTGTTCGAAGAAGAATCTGCCCAAAGGCTTGCAAACCGTGAATTTCAAATATTTAGTTGCAACTGGTTTTCCTCGGGGTGGGATAAAATATCAAAACGGCAAGATAAAGCCGAAGAATGTAACAGAGTTGCTGATCTACTGGAGTTCAGCCTGCAAGGTGCAAAAAACTACAAGTTTGTACAAAGGTGCAGGACCAACAGGGGAGATGTGCACAATTCAAAGAGCCGGAAAGTCAACTCCAGGTGGAGGGTGGGGATGACTGGGTGGTTTATTCACAGGATTTCCACCCAGGCGACCGGGGTTCGAGTGAGGCAAACAGCCGGTGGTGAGTGTTTTAGGGAAGCAGTCGTTTTAAGTGAAACCACGATCTTTCCCTCAAACTAACCAAGTAGTTTTGGTGCCTCTATTTTTTTTTAACTGTAACCGGACATCGCTGTTTTCGCAGACAGACGAGGCCGAACACGACAATCCAACAGTGGAATGGCGGGTCTGTTACGCAGTTTGAAAAATTGGTTGCACTACGTCATGGCTCCTCACAGTGGTGCTTAACAAGTGAATGAAGGTGAAGCAAACAGAAGTTAACTTGAAGAAGACAAGGTTGTTTGCAACTGTGTCTGTTTGTTGGTTTGTCAGCAGGATTACACAAAAACTACTGAACAGACTTCCACGAAACTTGGATGGAGGACGTGTCTCGGCCCAGAATAGACCCCACTAACTTTTGGTGCTGGTCCGGATTAAGGGACGGGTGAAGGACTCACTTTCTTCAGCACTGAGAGGTTTGTTCATTATTCTTTTGGAATAATGCATGGATCTCGATGAAAACGGGTTTTAGGTGTATGATTGAGTACACAAGGGGACTTTCGGGCCTTTGCAGAAGTATGCAAGGTCCTAAATTTGTGCTGATTTAAAAAGAAGTCATAATGCTATTGCGGGGAGACTAGTTTAATTTACTGATTTAAAACAAAATTTAATATAATGCTCAAAGTGTAACAGAGTCACAAGAACTTTTAATGCGATGTAAAAAAGTTCCCCCTCAACCACAATCAGCAACATGCTGGCGTGACCACACAGAGCTCGACTGTGTGGACGTCTCTAGTTTCCCTGTTGCTGATAGCACACAGCGATAAAGCCGAGCAGCGAGAGCTGATATGGTTTTTTTTTTACGATGACAGTCCTGCCGTGAGAAGCAAGTCTGTGCATTCCTTCTGAGGGCGCGCCCACCCTCCTCGCAGACAGGGGGAGCCGCCTCGCAGCGATAACACCACCCCGAGCCCCAAGACACCCAGTCTGCCTGTTCCACTGTGCAAGTGACAGCATGCGATGCGAGTCCCGCTGAGGCCAGGAATGTTAACGCACACTGCAGATGATCTGGTGCACAGGTCCTGATGGGGTTTATGAAGCAGGGAAGTTGGTATGAGAGTTTGGACGGTTTCAGGGAGGAACTCCGCCAAGGTGAGGAATGGAAGCCCCGGGGCATTATGGGGCGGATCCAACCTGGAGCCGGCAGTGAGAAGTGCATGAAAGCATGCGATATCACGGAACAAGACAGAGAGTGCTGTCTGTTTTTAGAAGTGTGGAATGTATTGCTGTTCAAAACAAACTCAGGTGCTGATGCACTGTGGGAAAAAAAAAACGCTTTTCAGGGACGCAGACGGACAATAAAGCCAACACGACAACAACAACACCGAGGCTTCTCTTGAGCAACGCTTCCCTTCAGATCTGCCCACAGACTGTCTTCTGTCCACAATTATACAGAGCCGATGACTCCGACTCAATTTTGCAAGAGGAGCCTCATTTTCACTGAGCATGCACTCAAAAAACACGAGTAATTAGCCACACATGGTGTTTACACTCTTGCGGTTATGGAAATATGGGGACTGGATAATTGCTGGATTTATGACCTTCAGATGTGACTGAAGGCCAATTTAAAGAGAGCACGAGCTGACTGCTCAACACTGTCTGTCTCCCTCTTCTGTTGTAGGAGCTGCACTGCACAACACAACACGAGGAAACATGATCCTCCACTATAACTCACTTTAAAGTCTCACTAGTAGCTGACAACCTCCTTCAGTCTAATCAGAGTTCAGACTACCGTTAGAAAGGCCCAGGGTCAGCTGGATCCCAGCAGTGTTGACTTATTCACGCACAGTCGCTTTTAAAAATGTGGGGAGAGTGATTTGTGAGAGCGGGTTGCCACGACGACGCAACCAAAACACACAGGCCCTGCCAGTCCACGAGCGTCTGTGTTGACAGAGGAGCGGTTCTGAGCCCCAGACCTCCAGAGAACTCTTGGTTTAAGGGGGAAAAAATGAGTTCTCACAACAGTTTAACATCCATGGAAACACAGACGTTTCAGATGAATTACAGATCATCTTTGAGGCACGTTCAGGGGGGCAGAATCAGTCGGCAAACAAACCATATCTGATCACTTTCATTAACCAGGTTGAGCCTGTGAATGTTTACCTAGTCGCTGGCGGTAATCATAAATGGACAGGGTGATCATATCAAGAGGTGAGACAGAGCGGCAGCGACAGATAATGTGCTCTTTGGACGCTGGACCCTCAGCGTGAGACAGAGCCCGTCAAACATGATCGGAAAAGCTTCAGATTATTCGTCACAGTCACATCTGAGAGGCTGAATCTTTGGCCTCTTTGCCTCCAAAACTGTTGAGATAAGTCATTGATTAGATCAGCTAATCGATCAGCCATGTCAGCTAAACATTACAGTCAAATCTGCTCTGTGGGGGAAGAGAGACTGAGGAGGCAGACATCACCAATAATGCTCATATACAATATCATCGTTGTGGCAACTTCTATAGAAGTGCAATAAAAGTTGATCAACAACAACATAATCATAGTATCAGTCTTAGCTCAGTCTTCCTGGACGCCCACTCTTTTGTCCCTCTGGGCTTGCTGTATTGCTGTGTGGGTGGGGGCATGGAAAAGGTTAACAGCATCCCCATCAGCCCCTCCCAGCCAGAGCCTCCTCCGGTTACAGGCGCTCGGACAGAGATGGAGACAGCGGCGGAGCGCGCACACCTACCTGCGCAGCACATTCGGCTGTACAGATGAGACCCCACTTCTCCGCAGCTCATTTCGTGAATGTAATTAGTTCGTCGGTAGTAAATGTCCCGCTCCAGGCCGCCGAACCAGGGCGGCACGGCGACGTGCGTCGCGTCCTCCGCTCCGGCCATCCCGCCGTGTGTCTGCGCGGCGCGTAAAACGCCCCCCGACTCTCGTTTTTCTCTCGCGCGCAACAGCCCTCAAAAACTTTCCCTCCTCTCGATCCGAGCCACATGGAGGAGAGGGAAAAAAAAAACACGGAGGCTCGTGTCAGATTGCAGAGTCGTTGTCACAAGCCCAGCCCACTTCTCTTTTGTGTAGCTAGATGAGCCGGAGAGCTCTGCTGCTCCATCCCGCTCCGTCGTCGCTGCCGTGCGTAAAAAGCGAGCCGTGCCATTACAGCGCGGCTGGGAGGGACATCCCAGAAATACACAGACCGGAGGGCTGTTTGTGCCGCTGAGGACTACGAGCTACGTCCCTATTTTAGCATGTGTGATGACTGCTGCCTCTCCCAGGATTACATAACCCTCCGGGGTCCCTTAATGCACAGCAGATTAACAGCAGGGACTTCTGGGAACACACGCATATGTAATAATTACAGCCAGTGAGAGACGCTCCTTTGTGTTGTCTCACTGTAGGTTCACTGAAGGGCAAAGTGCAGCTTTGGCAGCGCCTGTGCAGCGTTTGCCCGCCGGCGGTAAATCATCCTCTTCCCCCTCCTCACACACAAACCTGTAACAGCTGTGGATCATAAATAACTCAAACAGGGAAGTCTTGTTCTCTCGCTTTTCTTTGCGTAACATAAAGAAATATTTCGCATTCACATGCAGGTTTCAGCTTATTTTTCAAGTGAAGGCTGCAGACAGTAAAATGCTTTTTATGTCACAACAAGTAAAAGTGTTTTATGAGGGAGGGGGAGTGGTTTCTAAAGTACAATCTGGCTGTAAAAAAAACACCAGCCAGGCTTGTTTGTAGGCCAGCTTCAATTAAAGGCACATCTGGCAAGGCAAGTCTGAATGAGCTGATAATGAAAATACTTGCTTTACTTCTTTTTGTTTTATCCTGCGGGGAATCAAATCCCCCTAAAATCTCATTCCAGTGACAAAGAGTAGATTCCCGCATACACTCCGCACCGAAGCATCAATGGATTTATTAAAAAATGTCTTGAGAAAACTTGCAAAAGGTTTTTGAGACCACAGTGCAGACCTCTTTTACTAAATCGATCAACGTGGAGCTGAAAAGGATGCTAGCGCTAGAATTCGTCTTTTACACTGGAAGTGGATTTTTGGAGGGGATTTGATGCCACACAACACAAAAAAAGATAAAGCAAAGTGGAGTTCTAATTACCTTCAACTCAAAAACTATATGTTTACAGTGTATTATGTACTTTAAAGTGCAATTGACAGATGTTCCTTTAAGGTAAGTTACTGTTCTAGTCAGAACGAGTAGAACAACGATCTGAACAGTCTTCTCAGTTGTTACTGACAACGCTCAGATATTGAGCTTTTTATTTGGAACCCCCAAAAGTTAAGATTCATGTTGCAAGAGTTGTGAAGTGTGTGCATCTGTGCACACATGCTAGTTAAAGGTGAATCATTACAATAAAGTCTTTGATGTCGTCAGTTTTAAAAAAAACAAAAAAACAAAACAGGCTTGCGTTTGAACAGTATTCAAAGTAGGCGTGATAGCTGGTGCAACTTCCCACTGCTTAATCCTCTGGATCACAGCGGTGCTATTCAACAACATTTAAATGGTTACAGCAGAACGCAGGCTTTGTTTAAGAGCAGGAGGACTGACTTCAGCATTTAAGAACATCAGTAAAAACTCATAAAATAATCATTAAATATCAACTGAATTTAAGCAATCTTTTGAATACACAAACGTTTCACTGAACTTTAGTCTTTAATAGTTAAGGCGACCTATTATGTGTTTTTTCTGTTTGTTCTTGTGCATGTTAAAGAGCTTGAAAGTGAAAAAGGTCAAAGTCCGCTCCAACAGAAGCTCCTCTTTCCCACAGAACACACTGCTCCTGAAGTGTGTGACATCACACTACGTCACCATGTCACACATTCGCATAATCTATGCGTAGCGGCTAGTTTGGCATGTAATTATTGATTTAGCACAACGGCTCTGTTGTTGTTAGCAGTGCTGGCTCAGGCGCGTGTGAGCCGACCAATCAGAGGAATTCAGTCCTGCTGCAAATTGGTGTTTTTTTTTTGAGAATTTAAGCTTGTAAACTTACTCTAGCAGTCACCCAAAATAAAAGTATTGACCTGAAAATTAGCAAAATAAGTCTCCTTTAAAATAATTCAAACTCAGACTGATGGAGAACAATGTGTTCAAATGTTTGCTGTGGCAGTTTTCCAAAAAGGAGCAATCTAGATTTTAATCACAAAGCGTGTTGACAAGGAGACACGGTTGCTTTCACCCCCTGACAGATAAACACAGATGAGAGTTGGGCACGGGGGCGTAAACTGTACGGCAGAGGACGAGTCCGGCTACGAGCAAGGTTATCCACCATTGTGTTGATTGAAACATTAGCTATTGTGTGGGGCGTGTAGGGACACGCTGCATTGTTCTCTAATAACAGCACGTTTTTTTTGTTCACTTTTCAGTTAAAGCAGAGCGGGCAGCCCTCCTTCCTCAAGTCTCTCATTACTGCCACAGTGAGAGGAGACAGGAAAAGTGAGTCACAGCGGCGCACCACGAGCCAGAAACCTAAACCCAATCCTACTGCGAGCTGAACGAGGTTCAACAGACACAGCAGCCAGTCTCAGGACTCGTCTCCTGAACACTGCCGCAGACTTGGGTGTGGCTTCCTACATGGATCGGATACAGGCTGGTGATGTGAAGTGGATGAGGCGTTCTGATCCTCAGAGAGAAAATCTCTAATGGAATAAAGTCTTAAAGAAAAAAAAAGAAGCAGGTCAAAACCAACAGGAGCCTCTGACACAGAATCACTCAGCGCGAATGACTCTTTAATTATGTAGGCACCGACACAGCACCCGGATTCCTTAAAGGTCCCGAGGATCAGCGCGAGGCCTCGGGAAAGAAAACCGAAGACCTCCTCCTCTGGTTTGTTATGACAGTATCCAGGATACACAGCCCCACCGTCCCCCCCTCAGTGTCGAGTTCGCCACCATTACCCAGCCGCCATGTGTGAGCTTTTTTTAAACCTGGCTCTGGGTAAAATCCCTTTTACCTACTTTCACCTTCCCACCGTGTCAAAGGCACCTTGTTGCTCCAGTGAACTACACTTCTGACCGCTGCGTCTTCACGCCCGGCGCGTGACGCTGCAGATGTTTGATTTGTATCTGCGGTGTAAAAACAATGACCACGCTTTCTAGACGGAGCAGAAATCGATGGCGACACCACCCGCCTCTGTCAAAAATACATCGCTAATGTGGAGACAGACGCTGGGGAGAGAGGGAATACGACCGCTGCTGATGTACAGGGTGTAGCCTGGTTGTCTGCACTGCGGCGGGGAAGCAGAGCTGTTCATATGCAAAGCGGCTGGATATTGACTGAAGGTAGAGATAGCACGCGGCCTAGTTTTGCAAGGCGATGTTTGCCAGTAATTTCCCAGTCAAACAACTCGTCCCGGCCGACCTTCTATTTGATCAGCACTTCAGCTGAGCTCAGTTTACAGAACATAAAACACTCACGAGAAGAGCAGAGCCGGAGAAATCTGTGTGTCATCTTTCACCTTTCACTTTAAAACCTTTTAATTGGCATTTTACGGTTAGCAGACAGTCTTTGGGGTCGGTTTTCTTCTTCTAACTGCTGTGAGAGTTACTAATCTGTCACAACAAACGCACTGTTGTTAATAAAAACGGCTCCTATCTGCTCAAGGTGTGTCCTTCCTTAGAAAAGGATGGTGCAGTTTATTATGCCATCTAGGCCGCTGGGAGCGATAAGGGAAAAGTACAATGTCTGGCTTCAAACTACCAAAACAACCAACTACATCAGGATGGTGTGCTTGTATACTTGCCAACCCTCCTGATTTTCCCCGAGAGACTCCCCTATTTCATTGCCCTCTACCAGTTTCCTGGTCACACTCTTGACCAGTCTTTCTTACGGAAAGTTTTAAAGCGAAGGGGCAAACATCTCGTGAAATCTGCTCCCTCGCACCCTACTCAGTCACCATCGAGAGGCAAGGGGCCAAAAATGGATGACGAAATGAAAACTGATGAACCAAGTCAATTTAAAATAAAATTAGATGTATTTAATATAGAAATATTGTTGCATTTGACTTATTATTCTGTTGTTTTACTCTTCAAACTCCCTGAAACCCCCAGACCCGTGTTTGTGGTTTGAAATCCATCCTATTTTTAGATGTCTCGAGGTCGGCAGGTCTGTGTTCATCCTGTTACCAACAGGTTTACAGCTCGATTCGCTTTAAAGTGCGAGCTTCATGCCGGCAGAGGCGTAGAGACATGACTTGTGGCATTGTTTGAAGATGCTTCACGGAACTTATAGTGTTTTCTGACGCGCCTGGCATCCAAACTATTTTCTCACAACGCTCTCAGAGACAGCTGCCCTTTAGCTACACCTGCAGACTGCCAGCCAGACATCCTTCAATCCGCCTCAGGGTGTGTCGCCTGCAGAGGTGTGCTCGCTGTGCCAAGCTGTGTCAACAGTCCAACAGGGCTGAGCGAGGTGTGTCTTGGTGGCTGCAGGTAACCTTCAGCCTGTTCAATGGGTCCAGTAGAGGGTAAATATGTTCCCCCTGGCAGCACACGATTGGTGTATGAAGAGGAAAAGGCTTATCGTTTATCTCTGAAATCATTCCATGAAGAAACCGGTTGAACAAGGCCATTAGAGATACAGGATCAACTAGATTAGTTACTCTGAATGGTAAAGGGCTTAGACTGAGAGTTGAGCCATACAATTCAGGCCAGGGCTCTGCACAGACACAACCAGGATGAAAAAATGATGGAGAAACGCCATTCAAGGAAAAATCCCAGAAGAGGAGCGGAGCTGACGAAGCTCTGACGAAGCAGAAACCCCCCCTAGTCGAGCAGAATACTCCATCTCCGACGTCATCACATCACAGCCGGCACTTACGGGGTTAACAGCAACATCTCCATACCACAGGAAACCGAGACGTGCGAGGGAAAAAAAAACCAAGGGGGAGTGAGGACGGGAAGAGAAGTGTGCACACACGAAAACACACAGAGAGCAGACGCGACGGACGAGGACAGCCGGGGAGAAAACTATCAGCACAGACAAGACTTTGATCTAACTTCCTCTTTAAGGCAACACCGTCACCTCTCCTGAAGCAAAGCCGTGCAGAGACGAGGCGTAGCAGCTTTTTTTTTCTTACCTTGCTTCTTGCGTACTCTCCACTGCCACGCAACGATTAAGGTAATGATGTGGCCCACAACCACCAGGGCTGGGAACACATTTCCAGGGGGGCTTGCCGGCATCGGGCCTGGTATCAAAGTGGAGAGTCCCAGGCTCTGAAGAACAGGTGGGAGGGCAGGGGGAGGCAGGAGTGAGGGGGGGGGGGTGAAAGGTGACGGGGGAGTGGAGGAGGGGTGGGAGCGCCTAGGGGTGTGGTGCCATCCCAGACTTTAAAACGAGCGCTCCAGCCAAGTTGTCCGTGACTTTTTTACGAGAGAGAGAAGAACGAGAGAGCAGCCCTCCCTCCCTCCCTCCCTCCTCCTCTCGCTTCCCTGTGACTCAGTCCTCTGGCTCAAGTGGCTCCCTCCCTCTCTCTCTCCCTCCTTTTTCACCCGTATTCTCTAACAATACCTCTCTTTCTTTTCTTCCCCACTCTTGTTTGTTACTTTAACTTGCGCTTGTTTTTTAAAAAAATCAGCCCTCTAATTTAATTCTTCCAGCGTGAGCGTCTCTGCAGCCCGGACAGAGTTCAGAAAGAAGTTCTGTCCTCGTCTGAGGCTCAAGTGACTCCGCTGGTTTTTTTTTTTTTTGTTTCCCCTCTACAGCAACTGGCTCGGCTGCTTCCCTCGCTGGCTGCAGCCTATCTGCAGGAGTTAATAATATATGAGGCTGTTTTGTGTGACACAAGCACACACACACACACACACACACACACTCAAAACACACTCACTCAGCCTTGATAAGAAGCAAAAATTGAGCGCGCGCGAAAGAGAGATCAACGTTCAGAGTCAAAGTTTCCAACTCTTTCACTCCATAGGATTTTTCTTTCAGCCCCTGCAGATATTTTTTCCATCGTGTTTTTTTTTTTTTTTTTTTTTTTACGAGTCACAGATCTTCCAGGGGCCGGCCCCCTTCCTCTCTTCTCCAAATGTTTATGAAGCCGTTTTATTTTTCCACCTCGCAGAATTCATCCCTCCCTCGCTATCAATTCAGCCTCATTATGTAACCTCACTGTGTTTCCCTGGATGCTAATTGCTTCCTTATGCTTGGACACCACAACCCGGCTGCCTATAAGATTCCCAGAAATCCACTTTACTGGATCCTGTTTTAAAAACCAACCATTTTCTAAATCTCCAAAACTGCCTCTTTAACCCTTAAAGGTGCAGTATGTAGTTTTTGAGAAGAAATTATAGTAGTATTTATAACAAACAATAAAGAAAATGAATGAACAAACAAACTCTTTGGTTTCATGACTGAATAAACAAACTGACCTTAAGGGACAACACAGTTAACTAATGTTTTACTTTGTTTGTATGTGGCGGACCCTGCCACTTGTCTAGCTTCAAACAGTATTCTGGGGACCTTATTTTCCTCTGAGAACAGCTTTTTTATCCAGTTATGGAAAACTTAAATATTAATTTCTTTATAGTGACTTTTTTAATTGTTTTCATTTATCCTGATGGGAAAATGTTTGCTTAAAGTAGACAAGAGCACAATCTGATGTCGCCGTCAGCTCTGTGATTGATCCACTATAATTACAACCACTCTGTCGCAGCATGATCGCAAGTGAATTCCTCACTAAGCGTTTCGCCCCCTCCAGTGCCTGCAGAGCTGCACCTTGAAACGACAGGGATCTTCTGTCACGAGACCAACTCACGTCAGCGTCGGGACATCAAACGCATCACGCTGCGGGCAAAACGGCATCGCTGCCGGTGTTCCTGTTGTCAGAACATCGTTGGTGTGCACATGAAACACTGTCTCTGTCGCCCTCAGTGCCGCGCAGAAACCCAACACCAGTGTCACGATCACACATTTCAGTTCCACACGCCAGCCCTGCTCCATAAAACAAGCACAAATAGACACCACAACCTGGACCCCCAGCTGCCTTTGGTGTGAGTGTAATCTTAATTTAAATACACAATAGTTTCCTGACGTGCAGGCATTTGCTGTCTGGAAAACAACAGGATGGATTATGAAAGAGTTGAATGAATAAAGTTGCCCATAAACTCCAGACTGGAGTCAGACTCAGCTCATAGCAGAGAATAAAGAGTGATTGTGAGGGCTTTCAGTCTGACATGTTGGGTAAGACCTTAAACGATCCCAGTTTTCAAAATGTCAACCAAGTCCCCAAAGCCTCACAAACTGGCAGCTCAAATTGCCAATTAGATGCAGAGAAGATCGAGCAAAGGGAATAAGACCAAAGGAGCAGCGCAGATGTCTGGAATAAATTCATTTCTTCCACTCCTTCTGGGGAGGAGTCAGCCCACTCCCACTCCCTTCACATGGTA
The DNA here is from genome assembly GCA_963678695.2 of Diplodus puntazzo. Classification (NCBI taxonomy): domain Eukaryota; kingdom Metazoa; phylum Chordata; class Actinopteri; order Spariformes; family Sparidae; genus Diplodus; species Diplodus puntazzo. Next base: position 5,858,445 of record OZ023169.1, read on the forward strand.
TGTGTTTGCTCAATGAGTATTGTGATGCATGTTTCACATACTCGCACGTCGGCAATTCGCCACACATGGCTACACAGTCTACGTGTGTAAAAAGTCCTTTAGCGTTAAGTTAAAATGCCTCAGTCACTGATGTTAAAGATTTCCGAGACAGCACAGGTAGGATCAGATGAGCAACGAGAGGATAACTGAGATGGTTTTAATCTGCAGTCTTTAAAAAGATCCTGATGCTGGGAGTGGCACTGTCCTCAGATGGCATGCATTATGTAAGAAATTCACTTCTACTTAAGTTTGTTCCTGTTGTAGCATCCCCTCACTCACTGACACAAAGTCTGAAAGGATAAAAAGCCTGTAAAAAAAAAGCAAAGCTTACCGTCTCGTGGTCTGCACAAACAGCAGCATAAGCTCATCTTTCCTCAGCGTCTTCAAAACTTTTAGGGAAAAAACTGAACTGCCAAGGAGTCAAATCTGACCTCACGACATTGTGTTCTGATCAAAACCAGGGGGGCGTGCTAAAAAAGCACAGAGAGAGAGAGAGAAAAAAAAAAGAGAAACGGAGGCACGGCTGGGAAGTAGAAAGCTTTGAGACAGCGCTGCGAGTTTGACTCAATTTGTGAGGCTTTCCTCAGTGGAAACAGCATCTCATGCGTGGTGGTTTCTGACGAGCGCCACTGGATGGAATCCATGTGCAGGCTGCAGAAACTCCCAGGGACACATTCACTTTTTCAGACAGGATTTAGACAAAGAGCGGAAACCATGACTTATTGCCAGCGAGCTACTGTAACAAAGGTTTCTCTGTGAGACAGTGCAGTTATGTCTCTGTTTCCACAGGATATGGATCATAGTGTTTGACACTACAGCGATGCCTTTGATTTGAACACTGGAACATTTATCTCATCTATTGTGACACATTGTTTATATTAGCACACATCTTTACAGCAGAATCTTTACATCAGTGTGTTTGATTCCTTCTTAAATAATCTTTATTTTGTTGCTGTTTAGTTTTAATTAACTCTGGATTAACTTTTATAACAGTTAAAATAAACAGCACAGTTACCATCATTAAAGGTGCACTATGTAGTTTTGGAGAAGAAATTTAAACTCAGAATTTTAGTGCTTACAATATTAATCATGTAATAATACAAACTCAGAAATGTGTATTTTTTCCATAACTGAATAAACAAGCTGGTCTCAGAGGGAAATAAGGTTCCCAGAACACTGTTTGAGGATAGAAGGGTGGCAGGGTCCGCCAAGTGTAAACAAAGTGAAGTTTGTTTATTCAGTTTATCCACTATGGAAAACAAAGAGAGTTTGTTCATTTAATTTGTTTAGGCATAAAAAAGGAAGGTCTTTCTCTTCTGATTAAAATGTCTTCCCAAAAACTGCACAGTGCACCTTTAATAACAGATAAATCTATAGTTCATTAGCTGCTTTATAAACTCTTTATCAAACAGTTGTGAAGATGCATTAACATCAGTTGCCATCCAAGAAATGTATATGGAACTACGCCGTATTCATTAACCATTTTCAAAGTTTTATAAAACATTAGTTGCAAATTACTGTTAACTTAAGTTTAGTTAACTCCAACAGTTTTTGGAAGCTGTCACATGAGCTAAATGACATAAACACGTTAACAATTTGATTGCTAAATTGAAGTCATTCACCAAGAAAAATGCCAAATATTCACTTGTTCCAATCTCTCAAATAGGAAAGAGGATTTTTTTTGTTTGTTTGGGGTTTTATGTAACTCCAAGTTGAATATCTTTGGTTTTGGAGCTATTAGTTGCACAAAACAGCCAAATGAAGAAAGTCATCTTGGACACACACACACACAAAAAAATCCTTCACTGCAGTCGTGAAGGATAAACGACAGTAGAAAATGCTGCGTCTATTCATGGCAGCATACGCTGCGTGTTTCTCGAAGCATGCTATCTATGCAGCATGTATATTACAGTACCCCTGAGCTCAGCCGGGCCTGCTGCTGTGATGCCATAACAGTCTTGAGCAGGGGAGAGACGTGGAGCAGCCAGTCAGGGGCCTCTCCTCAGCCCCCACCCCCTGGATTTAACACCAGGGAACATGATCCCTCACAGTGCCAGGCAGCGTGGGTGGCGTCTAACTCAAGGTCCTCAGTGTTAACTTCAGTGTTAACTGATGAACTATAATTTACTTCACTCTTATTCAGTAAATTAACAGTTGCTGTAAATAGTGGGGGTGGGAGATAAACCAGAATGTGCAGCTCTGTTATACAAACAGTCGTAAGAACATTTAGAACAAAGTGTTGTTCTTTAATCACAAACACACGATCTCGTCCTGGACTGTTATCTGATCCGCTGGCAGCCAGAGACACACCCATACCTGCCTCATCCTCTCTGGTCCTCGACACAAGCCCAGACTCACCATAAAGTATTTCTGTGCTGACACCTTTTGGTAAGAAGACAGAACTGTTCCAACAACCGAAAAAAAACGTCCTACCTTGGCCGTGTTGAATCAGAGCCTCCATGAAGTTTCTGTAATTAACTTCCATCGTAGCTCAGAGCGGCTGATTTTCTCTTTTGTCACTATATCACCTAATAAATGCAACACATGGTGCGACAGTGTGAGACAGCAGGTCTGTGCTCCATTCAAGTACAGTATGGTCTTTTTAAACGTTGGAGTTCACGATTATGGCAGGCTGGGCTAAAACACTGAGGGGCAGATGAAAGGTGGCAGCTGCCACATGTTCCCATCTGGACGGCTTCTGCTGGTTCGCCCTTCTTGCGGAGGCACAGGCAGGAAAAGCTGAGTGTGGCTTAATTGGACTCACATTTCCCACTCTCTGCTTAGTCATGTATCGGCCCCTGACAATGGAAAGTTCTCAGGCAGGCTGCGCATTAAGGTAAAGCCTTATGAAGAGGCACTGATCCTCATCAAGATGACAGGTCTATAAATATTTGAATGGGAAGCACAGGAAATTTAGCACATTGTGTAAGAAGGCAACTGTGTTCCAATATTAACAATCCAGCTGCAGGACAGTATTCACAGCAGAGCACTTTTCCCCCAGCAGATGGCAGAAAGAACTCCATCAGTCATTCATGTGAAATATAAGTCAATATCAATAGCATCTACATGTATATACAGTGTGCTGTATGGACATTAGAGGTTGGAAGTAACAAAAGTACAAACTTTTCATCTGTTCAGATTTTTCACTTCATTTGAACACAAACATTTGAACACAAACATCTGAACTTTCCTCTCCTTACATTTTCAAAACAGGCTCATCACTTTAATTTTAATGTGTTTGGGGAGAATTATTGATTGTTGTTATTTGGCGTTACTGAAGGGCGCCTTCCCAACATCACAAGACTGATTCGTCAGTCAGTAAACATCACGCACGGCGGATGTAGCGCCGAGGAAGCGACGTCAAAGACGTAACAACACAGAAACAAACAGAAGGGAATGGGGAGAAAATGTGCGGTAGAGTCTCGCACACGCAGAGACCCTGCAGCCCTCTGCCTGGATTTTCTGATCTTCTCACTTTCTCACTGCTCAGACGCTTTACCAACCCAAAATGTGGCTATTTGACGTCCTGAGAATAAGACTGAACTATCAACTATCTTTGTGGTGCATTTAGGAACAGCTGGGACAAATCCTACTGATTCTACCTTTAAGTTTACTAGTCTTTGAATTATACTAACATGACGTGAGGTTCAGTTAGCTTTGACCAGAAATGACCTTCAGAGGGAGACTTTATTACTTTGACTTGAGTGAAGAAGTTGAATCAGTACTTTTACGTTTTCCTACACAAGTATGTGAACGTCTACTTGAGTAAAGAATGTGTGTATTGTTTCCACCCCAGATGGTGAAAGTAGAAACTCAAAGCCAAAATATCTGCAAATTTGTTCAGAATTCTGCATAAGTCATGAAAAAAACAAGACTTGAGTAAAGTTTTAATAAGAAATACTCAATACATAGAAGATATGATACTAAGTTCTTCTAGTCGGCTCCATCGTCCTTGAATTAAACTGTATATATAAATATATATATATATATATATATATATATATACTTAAAGGCATGCGTTGATGTAATTAAAGTTGATCGACAGCCGAAAGATAAAGCCGAAGACAAGTTTCCCCATGCCGGATGAGTGCATTCATGTGTGAGAACAGACCTCACAGGCTAACTGCCTTTATACTGAAAATCACAAGAAAACTACAAGACACTCTCTTTAAAATTATTAGAATGTCTTGACTTTATTGTAGCGACAATAAAGTTTCCTACTCAACTTTTAATCTGCTACTTCTTCCTGTCGGAGCCGTAAATGGAAATGCAGGTCACACTTTTCTGTTTGATTACACCACTGAACATCTCACAGGAAGCATTTATAAATATTTGCGTAGAGTAGATAAAACAGAGCAGACGTTACGTCACACTGGATGCAGGGAAAGAAATATTGGTTTGGTGATGAGTGCTGCAGAAATTCAATCCTTGTTTGCTTTTGAGTTTTAGTTTCAGTTTCACCAGCTTTGATCATTTAATCTGTGATATCTAGTGCATCCAGTTACTAAATACTACATATGTGAAACAGCAATGAGCAAATATGTAAACACTAGAAAAAGTAATAATAGGATCCGAGATATCAAAACTTGCAATTCACTATTAGTCACATAAGTTCGCCATTGTTTGGGACAATTCATCCTACATCCAGTACAATGAAGGCTAACTGGCAGTCTGGTTGTTATTTAGTTGTATGGAAAATGACATGACCATTACTTGAATTGTAAGAAGATCAAATTATCCTCTCTCGACTTCCCAAACACAGACGGTGCCCATAGCAACGCCCAGATACTGCAGACAGGAGGACAGAAGAAGAAACAGAGGAGGAGGAGAAGCAGCAGGATGAATTAAGACGAGCTCAAACCTTTCAAGAAGTCAGGACAGACCCCTGGATGGTCCTGGTCCTCTGTGAGGACGCCCTGGCCTTCCTGAAGCTGAGTGGTCTTCAGAGCAGTAAGTGGACCATCTGAAGGGACAACAGGCCCGAGGCAAGTCGTCTCAAAGACAGCAGAGATATCTGAGGCCACATGAGGAATGGTCTTCTTCATGAGTTTCTGAGTAGTCAGGTGTCTGAAATCATCTGTCGCTGATGATGGAGGAGTTGCTGAGTCATGGTCAGGGTCAGACTTCGGGGTCTTGGCTTTGGTCAAAGGGTCGAGGACCTCAACATTCAGCGGTTTCACCACCTCAACAGTGTCTGTCACCACAACCTCCTCAGGAACATCTTCTTTATCTTCAGGATTCTGTTTTTCTTCACTTTCAGTAAGCTCTGCCATCGAAGGGGTTGTCTGCCGGACCACCACCGCACGATCAACCTCAGGTTCTCTCTCTTCCAAGTACCTCCGAGGCAAGTTTGGAGGATTCTCCTCTCGTCACAGCTGGGATCAAATCTTCTGTGATCTCTTTAATCGTAACCTTCTGCATCTTCACACGCTGAGGATCTGCAGGAGTCGTGCGAACCGCTGGGATCTCTCTGGAGAACTTTGGAACCACTGCCTTCTCGATTGAACTTTTCCCATGATCCTTCCCGGCCCAGTGTTCATCTCTCGCTGAAAAGGTTTGAACACCAGGTGGCCCAACTGATGCGTCACACTGGTAGGAACCTCTGAAGTTTTTTGGAGGCCTCTCAGATTCTTCTCCAACCCTCTTGTGGCGGTAAATGTGCCGGTCCATCATCGTCTCTCGGCTTTCTTGTCCAGATTTGGGTTTTGGGATGTACGACGTGGGGACCGCTCACGGTCTGGACTTGAGCAGAGGCCGCAGGGCGACGAACACGTTGTAGTGGCGCAGGCACGATCTCCGGTGGCAGCTGCAGGTAATCTCGCAGGTATGCAATCCCGTCATTGGTTATGTAGTAATAGGCATGTTTCCAAGCAAAATTCTCCCTCACACAGCCTTTAGATTTGAGCGAGCCCATGGCCCGCATCACCTTCAGGTTGGTGATCGCCTTGAGGTCAGGGTGCATGGACTGTGGACGCTTGTCGTTCTTGGCCACAATGACACCATCTCGAAAGAGAAGCTCATAGATCGCCCTCAGATCGGCTAAGGGCATCACCATTCCAGCCACCATTTTGAGTTCGAGTTGACTTCCTTTCAAGCAATTTCTCCTCTAAATATTTCTGACTGCTACCACTTCAGTATTTGCATGCAGCGTCACACAAACAAGACCTGACGCTAATCTTTCCTCTTGCATCAGTTTTGTTTCTCTCAGACAAAAAGGATCTATCTACCAAATTGTCATCATGAGTCAGCATGGAGAAAACAGCGATGCTCACAACCCCTCCTACCTTTCTCAGTCCCCAGTCGAGAGAGAAACTGTGTGGACGAGAGGCGAGAGGGAAGAAAGGAGGAGAATCCGAGGGGGTGTGTGCACAGAGGATGCAAACAGAAACCGAAGGAGCCGAGAGGAGAAGGTTTGGACCCTGTCCGGTTATTGGCATTACTGCACAAACCACCACCATCAGACCGTTTAACGTATAGTATTCAACTATCAAACATAAGACCATCACACACTTTTTGTGGCATATATCCTAAGCTGCTCTTTCGCAAATATACATTTCCTGTCATTAATGAGGATAAGGGGGATATATTAAGCAGTTCTGGTTCTCATTGTTCAGTACTCCCATCATTTGTTGACATTCACAAATTATATATTTTTAAAAACTGTCCCCAATACATATTTAGCCGACTGTATGTCCTTAATGTTTGATGGTATTGATCAGAACGAAGGCAGGGTTTATGACTGTCAGTGCCTCTAAGGCCATAAATAGGAGAAAGATCGATGCAGCAGAGAAACGCTGGCTCGTAGTGAATGGTCTTTAGCATAAACAGAGTCTCATTATAACTCTGAATATATAATGAAAGAACTTAAATAACCTTGCCATTACGTAGTGTTTCTTGGCACACCATTGAGAAAGTAATTTACACATCCCGGTCAGTGATGAATATTCAGTTAAAGGTCATTGATTTACAACAACATACAGTCACCCTCATGGCTGACTCACAGACTTACATACAGCACTGTAAAACACGGATGGAAAACATTAATATGACTGAAATAATGTGACACATATGAAGAAATATGTACATATGTGTATGTGCACTTATATGTTTTAGTTAGTTTCCATTCTCACATTCATCTCTTTGAATAAATCCACTGAATTACAAATGATGTGCGGTCATTATATAAACATTAGAGAGAGAAACTGTTATTTTTTGTGCTTGAAATCCTGTTTAAAATCATCTCATATGCATAATATCAAATTAGGCATCGATTCGAACCGTAACAGCAAACGATTTTTATACTTTTTGTTATATTTTGACAGAAGTTCTAATTAGCAGTGATCTCAATATTTGTTAGAGGTGTTGATCACTGTTGTAATCATCTGGATTTAATTTGGAGATATCGACACCGTTTTACATACTCATACTGCAGAATTGTATCTAACATTTTACATTTTAAAAATAGAGTTTAATGCTGTATATTACATAGTGAGATGGATATATGTTGCATGTTTTTTTTAAATGTTAAATTGTTCTTATTTTAACAGTGGTTGCTAGTTAGTTGACAGTAATTTGTAAGTAACATTTCTTAAGACTGGATTCTTTATATATCACGTTTCAATCTGCTCACATACGGCCAATAAAAAGTCATTAATACAACATATTATATAGATATTTTATGGAGCCACTTTACGCCTGAAAATAAGTCAGAAACTTTATCTTCCACTGAACTTTTAGATTAATCTGGATCTCTTGGTTGCCGTCCTCTCACTTAGTCATGTTGCAGAGCACTCAGTAAAAATAGATCCTTTGTTTGGTGTGAAGATGTATAACTGATGACTCTGAATCACAGCATCTCCTTCAGCTGATGCTCTGTTTATAAAACCAGGCCGAGCGTATCCAGAGGAGGAAGGGTGCCGGCAGATAAAGAGGAACTTCATCTGATAGGCGGCAGAGATGACACACAGCCCGCTATCAGCAGTCCTGAGGGGGAAAACACCAGCCGCTCAACACACAACACACACCAGTGACTGCTGCAGCCGGTCTTTAAACTCGTCAACTTTTAAAAGCAGGAGGTTGATGGTATTTAACGTGACATTTTGACTAAAAAGCAAGGACACAAAATGAACAGCACTCTTTGTGTGTTAACCAGCTGAAGGTGCCCAACATAATATACTGTGACTTTTAGTTTCCAAAGGTTGTGAGGTGTGTCACAGAGCTTGTTTTTCTTCTTGGAGAGACCAAACCTAAAAGGTCAACCACCGAGAGAGTGCTGAGGAGTCCATCATCTCTGGCCTCCCTCGACAGTCGCAGCCCACGTCACAAACCGGCCAACTCTGCAAACTTGAATGGAAAAGCCATCAAGTCTTTCCCTTAAGAAAAGACAATTGTGCCTGTGTTTGATTCTCTGTTACTCAACCTCCTCTGAGACTGATCCACGCTGGAAAGCAGTGTGGAGTCCAGGACGACCACAGCTGCCAGAGAGGCTAAAAATACAAGGAGCTCTGGAAAAATCTTTGCAGGGGATGGTGATTTTTTCCCCCCATTTGCCATTTAATAAGTTGGTATAACTGTGCCCTCCTCTGACAGCTGACAGTTTTCCAGTGCCATCCCATAATGTAGTCTAAACTACAGGGTGCACCTTTGGCTGAGAAAAAGGAGGAAAAACGTCGATGAAGGGGAAGGTCTCGCACTAAGTTGAGTTAAATTTGGAAGTGTATTTCTTCAGTGGAGCGAGTGATGAGACCCTTATTAGGAAGAATCACCTGTGCTCTGGCTCTGGGTCGGGTTGCCAGGTATCACGACACACATCCTACACAGAGGCTAATTTGTATGAATATGAGACTAATGTGAGAAAGCATGACTGCCCAGCATGAAATTAGGGAGCGTTTGCAGGTTTGGTCCACTGCGGATCACATTCAGAGCTCTAGTTTTCACACAGTACCTAATACGGGGAAGAGTGATGAGATAACTGAGAAGCTGAGAAGTTCTGCAAACTTACAGAGAGCATCTGGCCTCGCTGTTCTATTTCACAGAGTTGCGGTTCTAATAATTCATCCCTCTGCAATCATCCCATGGTCCCCCCCCACCCTTCTTTGCTCCTGTTTATCACGCTGTCAAAAACATTAATGTGAAACAGATTCCTGCTCCACTGGGAGAAATGTTTCACAGAAAATCTCTGTGAGTAGCAGCATGCAGAAGAGGCAATGAGCTTAGTGAGGACTCCAGCAGGTCTGAGTTTAAACAGTATTAGCCAATAATTCTTAGAGTTTAATAGAGGCTTTGTGTAGGCTGCACAGCGCTTTGTACAGATACAATAGGTTGTATTTCAAAAGTCCTTTTAAGAGACACTGTGAGCTCTGCGGATGGAGATAACCCCACCCTTCTGCGGCTCGGCAACCTTCAAACGATCACTGCGAATGATTTTTTTGTGCACCAGACGAGGCCCCACTGCAGATCCTACCAGGCAAACAGAGTGCTGCCAGCTCCCTGGTATTTTGATTTGGATTGACTCACAGTGATGATATACTGGAGTGAAGATATCTGGAAGAATCAAACACAAATCATAAACAGAGCTTGAGCTGCTGCGTTGCTAGCACGAGGTAAAACCTGCTGACAAATGGCACGACAGATAAAACCCCTCAAGATCTCTCACACTGCAAGAATCCTGCGGAATTTTGATCCCTTCACATTGGATGCAGAGGTTTTATCTCCATGTGCTCTGTATTACCTGTCCCCTGGCTCGAAATCAAAGAAAAACAGCCGCAGCAATGGATTTTTGTTTGGTTACTATCACCAAATCACAGATGGAGATCAAATAAAACAGTCCGTACCTGCGTCAAACCTCTCCGAGTCTCAGCTTTCAACTATTTCAGCATGTCTTCTAACACAGTTCACAAAGTACTGGCTGTAACACAACGGCAAATGTATAAATAAACACTACTGACTCACAAATTCATTATCAAGCAAATGGGAATTGAACTTCTGCATGGAAATGAAACCTGTAAACAAACTGATTAACCAACTACATGTGAGCGTAAACCAGAAGCGAACTCATTATTCTCAATCATTGTCTGGATATAAATAAAGTAGTTTATTGAGTCCCCTCTTTAAGCTGCGCTGAAAGCTCATCGCCATGGTGGACGCAGCCGACGACGAGAGTATGGAGACAGCTCAAGGTGACACGGCCGCTTTAAAAAACAAACCCATTCAACTCCTCTGGCAGACGAGGGGCTCTCTGCATTCCAGCGCAGACTTTATAGAGCAAAGTAATTTAAGCTATATGGTTGTCTTCCAAGTCATTAAACGCAACTCTGCATTTTGACATTTGGAGACGGAGCAGCGGAACACTGGAGGGAGCGTCGGTTAAACAATACGCGCACACATGTGTTGATAGAATACTCCTCCAACTGCGCAACATCGCAATTTAATACCATTTTAATGTGCCGCTCAGCAAACACAAACAAATACACAAACGCACACACACACACACGAGGCCGCTTTGCTCGTTAAACTGGATTAAAAGCTGATTCTCCAGGACATGTGAGTATGAAAGGGCCTCCTCTATTGTGGAGATGGATCTAACATCTGTTCGCATCATGTTCACTAAATCCAAAATCTTTTTCTAATTTAAAGTACAACTGTTTCCCAAGACAGACTGATCCTCAACTGATGTGCCTGTTACAATGAGAGATAAAAACCTGGACAGTTCCACTTTTTCCAGTCCTCATTCAACCCCTAAATCTGGATATCTGCCAACACTGATAAGGATATCTATTATTACTATTTATTATTCTTATGTGTTGTTGTTGGTAACATGTGTAGGGTTACATGTTGAAACATAGTTTGAGTTTTTGGTTTTGTTGTTTCCTGTTTTATTTTGGTAGATTTATCCTCCCATCAATTTTATACATTCTACTTCCTGCCTTTGTGTTTTTCCCTCCCCTGTGCTCCTCGTGTTTTCCGCCCTTGTGTTTTTTGCAGCCCTGCTTGTGCTCCAGGAGTTTTCTCCTGGTTTGCACATTATTTAGTCCTCTATATTACCCCCAGACTGTTTTGCCAGTGTTGTTGTTGGCTGGATTTAGATTTTTGGGACCACAGCTTATCAACCTTGCTTGTTTTTTCTCTTCACCCGACTGTTGTGTCTGCATTTGGGTTCACATCTTTTTGCTATAACAACATGAGGCTACAGTCAACCACACTGCACTTTCTATTAAAAGAGCAAAACATACAGAAAAATGCAATAAAATTTGAGTATAACTTTCGTTGAACTGCAGGTTAAGCAAGCTCATCACAAAAAACTTCTATGGCTTTTATGTTTTCAAAAACTTGGACAAATCAAGCAACTGCAGAGCATTATAAACTACTAGTTAGTAGATCTCAATACATGATTTCAAAATGATTAAGAGGATTCCAAAGACTGCAGTGGGTAGTTGACAATCAATCAATTAGAACGGCATCGGTACACAGATTGTTGATGGCAGTTTGACATCAATAAAGTGAATTACGTCAGCATCGACACCAGAGAACGTCATTGGATCTGATCATCTCATAACAACAAAGAAACAAAAAGATATAAAGTTCGTCATAAACTCAATCCTCAACAGGATGCTGGCAAAGCAGCACAAACTAGTTGGCGGAGGTTTCAGCTGGTAATTCACAAACCACTCAGGCTACGTTGTTCACTATAAAAGCATTGGAGCATGAGCTATCTTGAGGGCAGTTGAGGTAAAATGGCTGTCAGCGTGAGCAGCTAATGGACGCCCACAGGAGCGCACCGTGATTTTGGCAAAACCACCGAGACCTTTATGAGAGAACCTCAGGGAGGCACGGAGCAGCTGCAGCGTCGACAGATCAAATATAAAGCATCTAAAGTGGAATAAAATGCAGCCGAGTGCAAAGGTCTGAAGGATCAGTGAGCCAAAATGTCCGACTTGGAAAACGGCAAATGGCTGCACTTTGCCAGAGTTGTCGGTTTGCCAAATGTGATCATAAGAGCATCCTGTGATTAAGAGGAACCACCGCACCATGTCAACCGAAGAGGAGGAAACATGAGTGTGTGTGTGTGTGTGAGAGAGAGAGAGACTGGCCACTGCAGTGAGTCATCAAAAGCTGACGGTAGGGTGTGGTCGACCAGGAATGCCTGTAACCATAGGAACATGATACACCACGGAAATATGAGTAAACACAGTGCGAGGCCAGAACAGTGGTCAGAGACGATAGCATCGCCACTGGCAACACTCAAAACACACACAGTCTTCTTGGAAGTGAGAGTCACTCTGCGGGCTCATCACCACGCAACACTACTGACCGTCCAAAAGTCTCAGATGATAAAAAAAAAATCGAATAACGGGCAGACTGGAGTAAGTGCGGACTGCTCCTGACATTTTACTGGAGACGGTGATGTCTTTATGTAACCATGCACACACACTTTCATCTCCTGCCTCTCGAGCCTGAATCCAAAAAGTAAACCTCATCACAGGAACACCAAGCTGTCTCATTAAAGGAATACTCCACTGAAAATTAAGATTTTGAGTATCTCCATTGTTTAGCATGTTTCAGACACTCCTCACAGCCCAGAAGCTCTGCAGGAAGCTGCATTCTGAGCTGATCATTGGCGGTATGATCGGCATGTTCAGTATGAGGAGTGGTGTGAAACATTTCAGGACATGTTTTCTTGCTGTGACTCTGGGTCATAAATGCTATAAATCTCAATTGACCACACCAGCAAATTTCCCACAATGGAGCAAAGTGTTCAAAGCCACATTTTATGATTTCCTGGGCGTGAGACTGAAAAGATAAGAGTGCTCTGTGAATTCACCTCTGCTGTTAAAGGATACATTCATCCAAAAATGAAAATTCAGTCTTTATCTCATCATGTACATGCAGATGGGAAGTTCTGTGAAGTGTTGTAGTCCACAAAACATTTCTGGAGCATTGCAGCATTCTCCTTAACAACTAAAGTAAATGCAGACCAAAAAAAAAACATAAAATGGCATCATACAGTTCATCTGGTGTAATCCAAGTCTCTGGAAGCCCAGAAATCCCCTTTACATGACTAAATCATCACAGTAGCTACTAAGCTAAAAGCCCTAATGCACATCTGAAGTAGTTGCAGCAGCTTGCCCACGCGTCAATTGGTGCAAAAAAAAAGTGTCTTCTTCAAATCAATTTGGGATCTTGAGGCTTCCAGAGACTTGGATTAAGAACGCTGCAATGCTGTTTTTGCTGTGAAGCTCCAGAAATGTTTTGTGGACTACAAAACTTCAACTGACTTTCCATCAGCATGAGGGTGAGCAGCCTGGATATTCATTTTTGGGTGAACTGTTCCTTGGGTGCTTGATTTTTGACAGCAGGACATACAGAATGTACAATAACAGACAAAAGAGAGTGAGTACATGATGGTTTGTTCATGGCTGGAGCTGTTTTGAAACCCTGGGATCCTCGTGGGGCTGACTGACATTGTTCTGCTGCTCAAAATCTAAAAAATAGATTGAGACATAAAAAAAACCCAATATAAACACATATAATAATCCATGTTGTGCTGTGTGCAGTAAAACATCACATGTAATTACATTGAGCAACGTTTTCCTTCATTGTGGCTTCAAGGACTCAATCAGCCAGATCCACGGCTCATTAAAATACCGTCACTCTCAGACACTAACTAACTACCAGATGAAGAAGAGACTCTGTCTTCACTGCAGTCACTGTGAGGACATCACCCGAGGGAGTTTAAGGGAACAGGTAATATATCCATCACGGTGCTACAATGGTGTTTTTGACTGCCAGATAAGCAGGAACAAAAACTCAAAGGCACTTTGGCAGAGCCCCAGATGACACTCCCGGAGGTCCCGGAGAGACTCTGGGGCCACTTTGTCAGCATGATATGTGTGAGGTGCCATTAGCGGAGGTCTATATATCAAGCGCTGCCCTCCTCATAAAGCCGACCATGACAGTATGAAAGGGGCTACACTCTCCCGTCCTTCTGCAGATCACTCCCAGACTTTGCACCACCATGAGAAAAATGCATGATAGTAACTAGAATTTGCCTGGAGGAGAGAGGCAAAGAAGAGGTCTTCTGAGGGTAGAGCAGATTTTTTTCACATGGCGGGGCGCCTCGCTGGCTGTCGTCGGCTGTTTTGCCTGCGGTGAGGGTTGGCGAACACACACGGCCCCTGTAGCTTTTAAAAACTGCGTCTCGTGCCAGGCAAGTTCTGGAAATGGCACAAGGACGACGTCTATATAACTGACAATTACTGACAAACTTAAATGTCAGTGGGAGGGATACGATTTTGGCCTCAAGCTCGAATAAAGCCCACTTTAGATAATTAGGCACTGTAAGCAAAATGCGGTACATATCACGTGTTTTGAGAAAATACAGAGACGTTTCTCGTAACATTTACCGAGACATCAAAGTAGATCAACAAGTCAATCAATAACTGCTAAAAAGAAAATCAATCAGTGACTGCAGAGTCGCTACAGCTGCACAGATGGAGAGAATCAGGTGCAGAGCCAGATCTTCTGGAGGAATAAACACTGAGAGTCTGATTTACTGAGTCAGATTTACCTTTTGGGATTAAAAAGTGGATTTTCTTCACTCCTGTTTATCAACCTGACTGCAACAGTGAGCAGTGATCAATCTGGCCGACTGTGGCGAATAACCACAAAAGATCACGCGACCAAACTTTCCTGGCCGGTGGTGAACACACCTTCGACCTGACATGACTCGGGCACAGGTGTTCGCAGACGAGGTTATGTTTTAAAAGTTTTATTCACCTTAAGTTTGGCCTCGTTCACCGTCATCCCTCCTCACTCTCTGACCATGACTAAATACATTTTACAAACCAAAGGTCTAGTCATTTAAATGCAGAATTCTAAAATATTAGATCTCTCATAACAAAATAATAATAACTTCACATGAAGCGGACCACCAGACAGTCAAAACGGACCGTGCAACACATGCGGTCCCTTTGCTCTCAGCGAGGGGTTAAAGATTTTCTTTGAGATACAGAATTACAGAAAGAAAGACGGGGAGAGAGACAGATATTGCCTCCAGCTGGAGATCAAATCCGGTTGATTCACTTGGCCGGGCATGAGAGCAAAAAGTATGTAAGTCATAATGAAAAACATCCTGCGGCCTTTCGTGCCACCAAAAACAGCAGTCACTCTGGCGACTATCATTATCATGTCAAATAAAACGCTGCGTTCATTTGAAAGCCGTAACAGTACACAGAGCTGGTGCGCGACATGTGGAAAATCAACTGTACGGGGCCATTAGACACTGTCTTATCTGAGGAGGCCATTGCATCAACAGAAAACATGATGTGGGGGACGTACAGGAGGAGCTCACCAGTGTGCCACCTGACAGTCTCCACCCGCCTGCACCGTCACCACAAACCACAAACAGCTTTAAAGGCAGGAACGGCCACTTACCTAGAAGAGAAAAACACATGAGAGAGAAAAAGGCAGTGAAGTATTTGCATTCAAAAAACATACTATAAAATGTAACTGACTGTATAAACAGACAGAAAGCCTTTTTAAATGTGGAGTGGTGTCGACAGGTTGAGACGGACTCGTGCGTGGACCGCAGGAGCACTTTGAGCCGCATCAGAAAGCAGAAACACAACGCCTGATATCAGGTTAATGGCTTTGGAAGAGGCAGCAGCTTTATAGCACTTAACCCTGCGAACACAATCTCATTAAGGCCTCCACATACAACATTGTGCCAGTGTTGATCAGCCGGCTGTAGCTTCAGTAACAGTGCCACCTTCTGGACACTTCAGGGAAAACGTGTCTCACAAGTGGTTCAAGAGTCACCTGGTTAAAATCCCCCAGCTGATTCCCCCTCGCCCTGACAAAACAAAGCATAAAAAGTGTAATTATGTCCCACCGAGCGGAGGATTAGAGGAAGGAGTGCTTGATTAGGGAGGATGTGTCAAATTACGGGGGCCAGTTGTCCTTCTGAATTACAGGAAACCTGAGGTTAATGGGATTATGTAATCACATCAGCTAAGTTAGGAGGCCGCTCGGTGAGGAGTCGTGGGCAGACTGTTCAACCGGCATGACTGACAGCTGTAACAGGATTACACAGACTATTACTGAGCGATACAGACCCAAAGCTGGCCTCTCATTCAGTGCTCACAGACTGAATTACTCTACTAGAACACAAAATCTTCATTAGAGAAGGAGCTCAATTAGGACAATAGATCGCCCTGATTCTATTAGAGACTTGTTACCATTTCTTTAATCTCAATAATGGCTGAAATGACTCAGTTTCCTTCACACTATCACTGAACTAATCTGAGATGTGGTGGGTGGTGATTCAGCAGTCTAGATTGCGGTTTTACCTTAAATGCAGCATGGGTGCATTATGGGTCACAGCTGGACTTTCTCAGGCTGTGACCCATAATGCACTCATACTGCATTTAAGACATTATATCAGGAAAAAGAAAAAACACTTTTCCAAGTCTGGATTTGGTTTGACAGTTCAATTCTATGTGTAAAAATTTATTTATTATGTGACTACATCATGCACCAGCGACTGGCCAGTGCTGCTTTTGATTGGCAAGATGAACCCTAATATTAACATTAATAGTGTTCCAAATAGTTTTTGGCACACTGGCTTAAAGGGACAATTGGCCTCTTGGGTGATTTCTAATATTTTTCCAACTTACACAGCCGATGTTCTGATAAGGACCGCCAAAACAATAAAGTTGCAGCTATCAAACCGAAACGAGCTGCAAGACACTAAAACGTTCTGCAGAGCTGAGACGATGTAGAAATATGAATTAAAACCACTTTATATAAACTCTTTGATACCATCTTATGTCACTACATGCTGTGCAAACGTTATCCCATCTGGACTGAATTATCCTCCTAGCCGTACAGAAACAGGTGAGGAATCCGAAACACGGCCATCCACCAATTCCTGCAGCTCAAATAGCAGCTGAAGCATCTGAGAGCCGCTGAATGCTGCAGAGGCTGGGAAAGTGACATATGAGCCCTTCATCTCCGAGCACGAAACACAGACAGGATGCGCCAGCAACATCCAACAGAGACGCCGAATGAATGAAGCCACTCGACACACGATTAGTCAAGAACTACAACAGAAACATCCAGATCGTTCAGATATTTCAAACTACGACCCCCCTCCTCTGCTCTGTCAGGACTGCAGCGGCCGCTCATTTACCCCCTGCATTGTCCTCATGGATCGTTCTATGCTGGGAAATTCTTGGCAAGCAGAAAGTGCAGCAGTGGAGAGAGAAACGCTGATCTGATGCTGCAGATATCAAACAGAGCACGACTGCAGATAACCACCAACAGGACAGTGTGGGGAAATACAGAAACAAATCATACAGATTCAAATCTAAACCATGCAGTTGTTCATCATCATGGAGCCACATAATGACTCTAAGTACATCTGCTAATTTCCTGCCAGGTTCTTTTTTTGGACCAGCAACATCCCAACTTAACTAACGAGTAAATCAAAAACAAAAACATTCATTACAGTTGTGTGAACGTGTTCATGTGTCACTGATGTGAAAAAGTACTTCCTGTCTGCCTCTGTTCATTTGGACACAATGGTCTCTCCTCTGGCAGCTGATGACCCTGGATCAGCTGCAGGGCTTATTGACAGGCTGTCAGCTGCTGCCTGTTCAGCTCTCTGTATATACAGAACATATCTCTTTTGTGCAGTAAAAACAACGGCTGATCCTGCCCCGAGCACCACACTGCTACTGTAAAAGTGATATTTGCTGAAAGTCTTGTTGGCAGCTTATAAAAAGGCCGTGTACAAAGAGATGTATGGGGCGGAAGCACCAACACAAGATGGATGGCTGAAAAGTGTGAATGAAATATATGTACAAAATGGAAAGTCAGACACTGGATAAGAGCTCAAGACAAGGCAATCCAGATCTTTACATGCATTATTTTGTATGTGATTTCTCTGTAATGGAAACAAAAAAAGATAATTGTAAAAAAAAAAAGAGAAGTGAGTCCAACAAAAAACGGTGCCACCATTAAACAAACCTGCACTGGACTGACGAAATTCATGTCATTCACTGTCAGTATCAGATTAGAATAACTCCTAAAACTGCAGTCAGTGATGTGTTCTGATGATTTAGTGTGACTTTCAAGTATTTGGGCGATGAAAGTGCTGGTTCAGAAGACAAAAAGTGAAAGTTTGGTGTCTTTTTTTTTCCAGGATTGTTTGCGTTTATCTGTGCCCTTAATCCAAAAAGACAATATTCCTACTGATCTGTTTGCTTCACTACTGAGAAAATAATGAAATAAATATAAGATAATATGAACAATAATAAGACTACATAACATGTTGCACCTGTCTGAATGGACAAAAGCAACTTTCGTAATAAAGCCTTGTTTGAATTATCGAAACAGATTATGAATATTGTCATAATCTGAGCAAAAGCTGTAAATCAGTGTGGATGTAAACACAGTCACACCTGTCACTCTTCACAATGGACAAAGCTTCTAACTTTGTAGATTTGTGCTCCAGTGCAAACATGTTTGTCTTTATCACATTTAAAGATCATTTTTTATGCACAAAAACACTTCTTAAATGTGAAAGTATAAGTCTGTTAATACCTAAAGCTGTTGCTAATATCAAAGTAGCTGTAAGAATTCTGCAGAACTCCAGAGTGAACCGCTGAATGTCAGGAAGCCACTTTGCCTCCGTGCGATGTGCACTTGTAACAGTAAACTGCTGAGAGGTGAAGTGCGCTGACCTCCGCCCTGAACTCCTTTTTAACTGGATATCCGTCGTTTGAACCTGCCCTGCTTGAGAGCCCCCGCCGTCTTCCTTTCAGCAGCACTCAACCTTTGGGGAAGCATCATCCACAACAGTGCAGTGTTGGTGAAAACATGACGATAAGGGCGAGACAAAAACCCTGCAGTAGACCGGCTGCTGGAACACACAAAGCTCCAGACAAAACTGATGGAAGAGCTCCAAAAAGGACAAAGGCTAAAACGGGTGAAGATTGCCAACAGGCTGCTCACTTACAGGTTGTGTGTTCACATTGTTCTTGTTACTGTGTTGTTAGATTAAAAACTACTGAAAGGTTTTAGTGAAAATGTAACCAAGTAAACCGGTTGGAAGTTGGAAACATCTTCTGGAAGGGAAACTTGGCAGCAGGCAACCGACAAAAGCTCGGGACAATAGAAAAATGCGTCTGGGACAAACAGAGATCTTCTCCTGTATAATTATCTCTTAGCAAATGACAAACTGAGCGCTGACCACAACAGAGACGATCGCCTTCTCGTGCTGTCACTGTAGTTATAGTAACAGTAACGGTCACATCAGATTCTGCTCTGATCCAGAGACGTTTACTGACTGGAGGGATTATACTTTTTAACATTTGGGTTTAAAGAAGAGGATTGATTCTCACTCCTGTTTATCAGCCTGACTGTAGCAGCGATCTCTGGGTTTAAACATTGTTGGAAACATTTGGGATAATGTATGTACGCAAATCAACAATATTTACAACAGAAACCTAGTTGTTTTTAGTCAATTTAATGTAGAATTTCTACATATTATATTTTTACAACTGTTATTTTTTTGGACCAGTGGTGGAGTCCTGGGAGGAAATACGAAAAAAACAGAAAATATGACAAAAATATAGACAAAGAGACCAAAGTAAGTAAGAAAGTAAATAAGGAAAAATATGGTTTCAATATCTTCCATGCAAGTGAGGTCTCATTCAATAATTCAACAGCGTGCTAAATGCAGCTCCTTCAATCCTCCCTCTGAGATCTGCATAAGCCTCAAATTGGGCTCAAATTATCTGGGTCAACACCCGGAGCTGGCGAGGTAAAAGAGAGAGTAACATCACGCTGTTTAAATGGGTGAATTCTGCTGTGGGTGTAACCAAGGCCACGTAGCAATGGTGGTCCTGGTTGCCTCAGCACAGACAGAACATCATCAACAGTCTCTTGTGTTCAAGAGCTTATTCTGTACCAAGTGCCTGAAAATAGCTGACAGGAACCGACAATGGGAGCGATGGTGTCGAGGTGACGACATGCTTACAAATGAACTGAGCTGCACTGAGTAAGCAGCAGCGTCCAACATATTAAGTAACTCCATTGGGAGCGCTCAGTGAAGCGAGGAGGCTTTTGTCTCCGGAGCTCCGGGGAAAACATTCTCAGCCGATCTGGGTGGGTAGGACTTCTTCAGATCCCTCTCCAGGATCGTTTAAACGTCTCTACTGCCTGGAAAGTTCTTCCAAAGTGTTACCACATTTTCGCCAGGCCAGACTCCTTCCAGACAAACCTCAGCTCCACACAGACGAGCTGTTCTCCTTCAGGCTGAGCCAGTTTCACCAGGCTGGGTCGGGTTCTGTCTCCACAAACTGGAGGCTGTCTGTCTCTGTAAACCTCAGACAGTCTGCTGCTGATCCTTCTTTCAGTGAGACGCTGATGGAGAACATTCATTCAAGGATGTTGTCAAAGCAGTACACTCTCAACGGCCTGAATAGCTAATGAACTACTAACAGTGCAGGCAGTATACCTGCAGGAGACACGTGGGAGGAGAGGAGTAGTGTTGGAATAAATTAAGATGCCTCAGGGATGTAAAAGGCTCAGAATATATTCACAGTTGGCTGCATGCTGAATAAAACTTTTTTCTGTACAAAAAGTGTGTGTATTTAAAGAAGAAAAATGGCATTTTTTGCTTTACACACGGAGCGATTGAAAGAAAAAATGCTAAAGTTTTATTGGGTGAATCTATTTTTTTTATGTCAAACAAACTTTCACCACAGTTTCTTTGCATTAGTTGGGAACATAGTTGAGTGTTATGAGAAATGTATAATATTAGTGCTGATATGATACTGGAGCTTTACTCTGATAGATACCTCACTTCAAACAAACATCTTGTAATTTAGCAAATAAGCCTCGGATAAGTCTCAAACATTAAGAAGCACACATACACGAACAAGAAATCTCCCAAAATGAATAAAATAGAAGCCTGAAATGAGCAAAATTGTATTCAAATCAGCAGATTTCTGACCAAGAGTGGATTAATTAGTTGACTACTTGATCTAATCGACATAACATTCATAAATGTATGCTTTTATTTTGTATTTTATTTGACAGCAAACAGAATATATGTGAGTTTCGGGATTGTTGGTCCAACAAAACTAGACATCTGAAGACGTCAAGTTTGATTAGATTCAGATTCATAATTCAATCAATCCAGAAAATCAATTGCAACATAATTGAAAATAAACATAATCCTTAATCTGATGAAAGACCAGTCAATCACTGTGATCAAACACTGCAGCGTTACTAATCATTGCTGCAGTCATTTCATTTGATAAAATGCTCTGAAAGAAAAGAGACAGTCAGATTTATTATGTCACTGGATTCCTACTTAGTGTCAGTGACGTAGTGAGACGCTCGTCTGTGAGTGAGGTGGGAGGAGCGAACTGTGCTGATGTAAACACTAACTGAGAGAAACCTCCGACCACGCTGCACCCAGAACCAGCAGCATATAAGATCAGAGCAGCTACAGATGTCCTCCTCTGACCCTGCAGAGCGGCTGGCTGAGGGGCAGGGCGACGCTCGGCTGTGGTGATGCAGCAGCAGCAGCAGCAGCAGCAGCCGCTCTGCATCTCCCGGCGCAGACGCATTCAACGTGCCGCATGCAGCAGCAGCAGCAGCCTCCCACAGCATCTCACACACACACGCTCATAAAACACACATCCCAGCACAATCATTACCCCTGACCCCCTGCGGTCACGCCTGGACACAATGGGGAACAAAAGCTTTTCATTCCTTTTATCCGCAAAAATATGCAGAGAGCAGGGAGAGAACAGGGGATTACAATTCACAGGTTTTTAACTCAGCAGCCCTGCAGCCTTCAAAACTGAACTTTTTGTTGATTCACACAATGAGGAAGTCCTCGCCAGAGAGAGGGATTGTGGGAAAAAAAACAAGGCGGTCCTGGAAGCATACCGTATGATGGTGATGACAACAGCCTGCATGATATATATATATATAAAGAAAAAAAAAAGGCGAGAGGAGTACCTTTGAGAGAGCTGATCTCGTGCTGGATAGACCTTCCAGGATCCATGCTCAACGGGCTCCCTGCTCTGCTCGAGTCTGAGCTCTGCAAGGTCAGCTCGGTGGAGGAACACCACGCCGGAGGATGTGAACGTCTCTGTGCTAACTGCGGGCTGCCTCTCTCCCTCTCTGCCTCCCTCTCTCTGCTCTGCTGCTGCCACAGGAGTTGGCAGCTCAGTGTTTTCGCTCGCTCCCCTTCCTTTCTCTCTCTCTCTCTCTCTCTCTCTGCTCACACACTCCCTGTCAGCAGAGGAAAGAAAGGAGAACACCCCCACCTCCTCCTCCTCCTCCTCCTCCTCCTCTCCACCTCTCACCCCTCCCTGATGTTGTCCCGTCTCATCCTCGTGGTGTTCAGGGAGGCGCCTCCACCGATAGCGGCCACGCTCCGCCGGTCACATCACAACAGATCCTATAGCTGACCTGAAGCAGCCGGTGCAGGAGGGTGTGGGATGATGACTGTTTTGATAGAGAGGTAGGAGGTGATAGGAAAAAAAAACACTGCTGAAAGAGATACAGCCCTGATAAAATACCACTCTGGTATCTAGGAGATCAAACAAACAATACACGCAGACGTGTAGTGTTAAAAAACTATGAATTGTGTTCAAATTAAAACATAAAATTGACAAATAGTGACTGGGAGGTTTATGTGTCTTCCATCAGGACACATTGTGTCAGTGACTCAGCATTATTTCCTCCTTGAATCGCTCCACTGGTCCGGAGGAGCCTCGCTCTATTTTTCATGAAAAGTGCTGCAGAGGGGACCTTGAACCTCAGAGGGGCTCCGGTGACAGAGCAGTTTCTTTTTTAAAAAAAATTTGAATAAAATTAAATTAAACAACAGTCTCTTTCTGAACGTGACGTGGTTGTCAATTAAAACGTATTCACAACTCAGTACTCTACAACAGTAGACTGAAAAAAACTGAAATCACCAAAAAAAAAAAAAAGCTGCAAAATGAATTCCCCACAAAACTAGAATCATGTGTCAGGACTCTGAGTTCTGAGTTAATTCAGCTGTATGTACAATCCGATTCTACGATTATCTCGCGATACATAAGATATTCAAGTATTTACAGTCTATCATCCGAGACTCGTGCAGGTTTAAACTGTTGGCTCCTCGTCAGTGTTACACTCAAGTATGACAGTCAAGGTTATGCTGACTTTGACTCAGCAGTCTCCTCAAGTCTCCAGTGACTGGCCGACAAAATGCTGTGTGGTTCAAAGTCAGCAATACTGAAAAAATGCTATTTCCTCAAGAATGAATAGACTGACAGGAGGCATGTATGCACGTACACTCAAGACTTCACACTGACTTTGATACGATTCCTGGAAAAATATCAATATTCGATCCAGTTTTTGATACCACAGGGAGACACTGACACAACGCTGAGAGTGTAACATGTCAGAGTGTCATTAAAAGACTAATATAACCAAGACTGAGCTGCATATACGACTTGGGTTAAATAAAGTGTGTGTGTCAACTCACTGTCGGACAGAAGAGGTAGCAGGGCAGAAAATGAGTTTTGCACCAGAGTTCTTAGAGCTGCACCTGACAGGTCAGCAAATGGCAGCTTAAGCTGACAGGTGGATTCAAACACTTTAACTAAGAACATTAATCAAGTAATTAAAAATGTGTTTAAATGCCGAAACACATGCTAATTGACTTAAATTTGTTCAATATGCACAGCAGCTCTTCTATGAACAGGTTCAGGGCACCGTGACTGTGAGGATCTGCAGAACTCACTTCATGAAGCCGAGCTGAACACAATCCAGTCATTGGTGACGATTCAAATATTTGAAAAAGAATTTGGGGTGACACCATGCTGGTAAAGATTATGAGGAAAGCCAGCTCGACTGCAGGTGAAATCCATGAGTCGGTGAAAACACAATCAGAGAGCGTTTCCAGCACCGATCATCCTTTTCACAATGCACCGAGTCAGCGCTGACGTTCTGGTAATAGGCTTACAACTTCATGAAGTGGAAGAAAAGTAAATCAGCCCTTTGTGTTCAGGCTGATGAAGCCGAGGATTAATCGCAATGGATTTAAACCTCTCTGTTTAGTGTAGACGTGGAGGAGTGTGCAGGTGTAGGTGAGCTGTTTGCTTTGGTTTTTTGTTTTTTTTTCTGTGTCCAGCATTGCTTTCTGTTGTTTCTGGGGATGTTCAGATTCTGATACCAGAAGCAGAAATGAATCTGATACAGCCTGAAATGTGCACTGATCCAACAACCTCACTGCTGCTTCCAATCAGTGTCCCGCGCACCTTCATACAACAGATATTTATCACAGCACAAGTAGACAACATCCACACACGGCAGGCGACTTCTGTAACAACAGCAAATTTATATAAGTTTATATATATGTATATATAATGTATGTTTGTAATGCAGTGGTAGTAGATTGGGGCTCAGGATCGCTGCTATGCGAAGTTCAGGCATCAAAATCAATATTAGGAATGAGAAAATAGAATTATGTTGCCAAAAATGTTGATGGAGAACGATAGCATTTTTCTGATTATCCGCATCTGTGATTTCTTATGTCAGAATGCTGTTAAAATATTTAAACTTATAAACATTTAAAAATCTGAATCTGCAAAGTAATAAATCACCTAAGACAATGAGTGAGTTTTGTGGAGAGGAAGTAGCGGAAAAAGGAAGTATTGTGGTAAAGTACCTCAAAATTCAAAACCCATCAGTGGTTGTTCGAAATTCTGACAGCAAGATTTACACGTTAGCTGCAAGTGAACATCGGTTCCAAATATCGTTTTTAGTGTCTTCGTTTTCTAAAAATCAGCCCTGAAAAAGCCCTACCAGTTGGAGCGTAATGATTCTGCGTGATTGAAACAGTTAAGGTCAATAAAGTCGACGCGCCCATCCTCATGTTGCACAGCACCGACACACTGCTACAAAGCTGCCGTGTCTTTTCTCTCCCTTGTTCCCAGCAGAGCGCTGACACACCCGCCGCCGCTGCAGTGCCCACACTGTCCCACCTCCTCCCATTCCTCCGACTGTGGTCAGAAATAAATCAGCTCAGGCGCTGTTGTTCTGAACACACAGCCTTAAATTTACCTCGCAATAAAAGTCTGGAATTTTATGGTTTCGTAATGTATCAAAGTTCGAAATTTCAATATCGTGACAACCCTGATGGGAACACCTCGAGTCCCACAGTACCTCCTTCCGCTCCTTCTATCAATATCACGTGATCAGATTGATTACTCAGCTCCACAGGACACATGTTCATGCGGTCACGTGCACGAGCTCCTCACTGGTTCAAGTTTCAGAGTCAATACCATTTCCTGCCCCAGGTTGGTCTCCCTTCTAATTTAAGTGTTTAGTGGCGAAGGCTGCTTAAAAAACCAAAAAGCTTTATCACAATTCGGTGAACATGGCTGTAACGTTCCCGGTGCTGCATGCCTGAAACATCCCACCAAACCAAAAGTTTGGCAGCTGCTTCTTCTTACAAAAGATGAATAGCTGAAATATTTCAGATTGCCTTCGAACCAGCACAGACTCACAAATCACGACAGCAGGATTTAGTAAATGTCCTGAATCAAAACAAGGCGGCTTCAATGAAGTAAATCTAAAACACGTTACGTGCATTACACTAAAAGTGATTAATGAGGATGTCTCTATTAAAAATAAGGAGATACTCATGGGAGCAGATACATCGACGCTGAAAGGACAAACTTTACGTGAGCCAACTGGTTGAGAAGAGCCGCTTCTAACAGAGTGCTGCTGAATTCAACAGGCTGCCTCCGACACTGCTCGCTCTCACACACACACACCCACCCACACACACACACACACACTGATCCTTCATCTTGTACTTCGGCTGCCAAACAATCGCGCGCAGTGTGAGAAAACTTGTACCAACGTAGAACACCTGTACGCCGAAAATGTCATCACACCGGTGACAGATTTTTCAGCCGTAGGTTTACTCCTGTAGTCGAGAAATTATTCAGGAGGGCTGTAACGACTTCTTCCAATCAATATGAGATCAATGAATGCTTGTCAGGCTGGATGTAGATCATGGATCCAGTTTCAGCCAGCTGCAGCAGGAGGTGATAAACAGTGATGTACAGTTTACGTAGGGGGAACTTACTCAGAGATCAACCCTCCAAATGATGACAACAGACTCTCAGGTTTGAAAATTACGTTTGGGATGGATTCTTGCTACCTTGCCTTACATCGCTGCCTCCAAAGAACAAGAACACGGTTGTACAACAAAGCATGCGGCGGCTCCCAAACCACAGAGGTCCATCCAGCTTAATCAAATAATTCACTTTGTTGTGACTCACGAGGACTTTTATTCCCCAAATTAAAGCTCTTAGGCAGAAATTTCTCAAATCCCTTCTCCCATGACAGCCCAATAATGGCCCCTTAAACCAAAGTTAGCCATCTGGAGCACAAAGAATTTTAGTGGTAGACCTCATCTGAGGGAGGTCAACAGCCTGGGAGAGAGAAAAGCATGCAGACGAGATTTAGCAAACTCCCGGAACTGTCGGCCAATTCACCAGGATATTATGTCAGCAGTTCATGTTTGTGCAAACCGCAGAGAGGTCCAGGGTTGACATTCGCACCAGTCGTGGCGTATCACGTTCCCGCCATATGCTTATTAGCCACCTTTAACATTAGGCAGTGGATGGATAATTTTAAGGACACTTGGGGACGTTTCCAGCTCTTCTTATAGTGAAAAAATCAAGTCAGACCATCTCCATCAATAATGTTGGCCACCAAAACAGGTATTTTAAGCCGAAACCTAACAAAGTAGTTACAGAGTCTAAAACTAAGTATGAGCACAGTGTTGTGGTGAGAGGGAAACAGAAAAATTCAACCCAAACACACATAAAGTTGCAACATAAAGACGCGTTCAGTTAAAACGTATCTGTGGTTTTAGAAACGTCCTTATCAAACATTTATTTGGGACATTTATTTCCTCACCTCGACAGACATTCTGACATGTCATAGTCAAGACCACAAGTGTAACTGATATCAAGACTGATCCATCTGCTCCTTTTCAGTGTGGACATTGACCATGCAAGCACTGTCTGCACTTTGTGAAGGTGCGTTAAGTAAAAACAGCGTATGAAGGCCGAGCAGCCTCGGTGCTGCAGAGGAGAGCAGAGCGAAGAGCCTGACACCAATGAAATGATGCCCCTGGTGACGACAGGCAGTAAACACAACACACCAGCTGGCGGGCCACACCTGAAACATCATCTTCATCAAGAGATCAGAGTCCGTATGACAATAAAGCAAGAAATGTGTCTGTCTGTTCTCTGAATATCTTGAGAGCCATTCATCCGATCTTCTTCAGACTTCGCAAGTTTGTTGCTGAGAACTCAAGGAAGTGCAGTGTTGAATTTGGTGAGTTACATATGAGTTATAATACTTTAAAACAATAACTACAATAAATGCTGTTTGTTAAAATGCAACTCAAGTATTTGAGAGGACAGAAAAATTGAAGTTTCCTGCTAAATGTCAGTGTGTGGCAAAGCGAGCCACCTGACTCCACACGCGGATGAGTCGATGTTTCTGTTTCCACGCAGCTGTTCGGCACAACGGTGTCAAAACTTAGCCTGAAACACAGCCAAGGTCTCATGTCCGTCTTAATCAGAGGTGGAAGACCTGATACACCGTCTCCACCCCTCTCTGGGACGTGGATCTTCCCACCGTGGAGTCCAGCCATCAGGAGTTGGAGCTGCACCAGCACACTCTGCGGCAGTGAGCGGGGGGGGGAGAGCTAAACCAATCTCAGGCCAGCTGGGTGGAGGTGTTACTGTGCTGTCTGCATTCATTACAGTTAAAGTGACATTAAACGTCAAGTGCAGTTGTTACTGCACACACATCAACAAAGAGACAACAAAACCGGGCCGGGAGTCCTCCGTCAACTGCTAAAAATAATCTGTTGACTGGGGACACTCCCTGCTTCTCTCACACGTTTAAATGGACAAACTAAAAGTTTATGTAAACACTAACACACAGATAGGTTTCCATATGTACAATGATTATTGACCAAGAATGATATTTCCTCCGTTGAGTCAGTTTCTTTTAATAACAGGTCACCTCACACTGAAATATTCCAAACCCCAGGTAACTGACCAACACAGAGCCTTGGAACATTTATTACCAAACTGTGTGGAAACAATGTGATCTGACAAAAAAAAAGCATAATAATAATTATGTAATTGTCTAGAGGCTATTATAGGCTATTTTTGCTGCAGTTACTTTGCAGCAGTGTGCTTTTAATTCGGCGCCAAAGAATCGTTTGGCAGTATGTCTCAGGTAAAATGGCCTAATGTACGTTATGTAAGCGTTTTAATTAGTTGCATATCCAAGACTGAGTTACTAGAGTCGACCATCTAAATAGAGTCTCTTAATAAGAGGTTGGCCACAGTTAGAAACCAAAATTTAAAGCACTTCTGCAACAATATCATATTGCCTGAAATCAAGCTGATTGATGGACCTGTCAATCCAGATGGATAATGATTGGCTGTCTGAGTTTCTATCGTTGATCTAATTGCTGTGAACGTGATCCCAAAGATATTTTACCCTGCTTGTCGTTATAGTTGTTGGTGTGGTCAGCCCTTCGGGCCGACAGTGCTTCTGAGAGGAGCTCATTCATCACGAGGGAGAAACAAAGACAACTTTGTTTTGGTACCGTCCCACCAGACTACGGAGCGTCCTCTCTCCTCAGGCTGATCCAACCTGGAAACGTCTGAATCTGACTCGGCGACAGTACACAAAGTAACTAAGAATAACTATAACACCTATAAAGACAGAGCCAATCTGATCACATAGAGGCATCAGTGTTACATTTTGACTGTCTGATGAAACTGCCAATAAAAAAGTGGTCTGTGTCATGATTAAAAAGTCGGGCTCCATTTTTTTATTTTTTCGAGGTTCCATTTTTTTTTTCACAGTTTGCATTCAGTTTTAAACTTATTTTCACCACCAGGGAGAATGAATGATGACATAGCATGAAGCAGGAGCACCGTTGCTGTGGTTACCGGCAGTCTGATATACACCCCACATTGATTTGAAACAGAGGTCACTGTCGGTGTCGGTCTGAGCTATGCTTGAGGCGTCCTGCTGCTATTCCTATTTGACCTGACAGCCAATCAGCACCAAGAGTTTTTCATGGATACACGTCTCATGAGAATTCTTCACACATTGTCCCAAGATATTTAAATCCCACTGTCAGCCTCTTGGTCTTATCAGTTACAGAGCCTCAATTATCCAAACAAATTAGCTCCTTTTAACTTGTCAGGGTTTGTGTGTTTTCTCCGAGGCGCCTCAAGACAGAAGAAAAAGAGCTCTTACGTAACGAGGAGTCACCAACGCTGGAGGAATTCGCGGAGTGTCACGATGAAAAATGTATTTCTGAGGCCCCCCCGCTATCGTTCAGATCTACAACTGTGAAAGAGGCACATTCAGGCTGTCTGTCTGCCCCTTTGTGGGGCACTGAGAGATCCACGAGAGGCTGTTCTGGTGTCAGCCGGAAGAGCAGTTTATTATCAGAGAACAGATAATCCATTCTGTCGGGATGGAGAAACTGATAACCCTTAACAGAAGCGAATGAAGATGTTGACGTTAGCTAGGCCGAATTTTCTCGACTCATCATCAAACTTTTAATCCTTTGACTGAAAAAAACATGAAACTGAGCAGCTTATTATAATTTCTTCAGTGTTTCATTTACTTTCTCCACAAATTAGATGAAAAAGTGGGACAAATCTAACATAATGGTGTTATTGTTGATCCACTGGTCATAGCTACAGCTAAAACATGAGCGGCAGCCCGGTCGGGCATGTATACGTGGAAAAAGGCAGCAGCGCTTCTCAAACTCAGGCACCCTGCTGAAAAATAGACTACATGCCTGCCAACTCACTACTGACATTCCTGGCATTAGTCTGGCTTACTGTAGCATGCCAGAACCAGGGTGTTAGCACTATTGTTCCACAGCCCAGGACCACAGGAGGCCAGGATCTCCGTGTGCCCTCATACCAGGGCCGAGCAATACATCAGCATTACAATGTCATCGTGATTTAAGACTGAATATCGTTAGTTTTGGATTTAGTTGTACTGTGATCTGGCATGCGCGTTTTCTTTTCCTGGTTTTAAAGGCAGCGTTACAGTAAAGTGAAGTCATTTTTCTGAACTCACCAGGCTGTTTTACTTTCCATCCACTCATCAAAAATCTCATTGCGTTGATATTTCATTTCAAATCACTTCTTCACAGTAAAGACAAAATCTGGAGGTGTTGAGTTTTCACCTGCAGTATCTTATCATGTCCTCCAGAACAGCTGAGAGGGAACACGATGAAGCAGTAAATTAAGACGGATGTCTTGAAGTACAAACAGGGACGCCGTAGAGGAAATAAACTTCAAACCACTGCAGAGATGGTCGAACTTGAGGCGGCCCGGCACGAATCCTGTACTCAGGTTAGGCGGAGTGATGAAGGTGCCCAGGTGGTGATTTGTACTGCTTGTAATTAATCAATACTCCGAATGGACACATGTGGAGCTACAGAACTGTTAGGCTGCCTCCAGATGTCCGGACTTCACCGGTCTTGCAGACACGTGGACTCACTGTGGGCTGTCCTATCCCACTATCCATCCAGTCCACATGGGCCCGCATTAGGCATGCTGCAGACCTCCAGAGTGTCAGCTTGGGGTGTGGACTTTACCATCACTGATGTAATTACCCACAATTTATTGTAATATTGACGTGATGTTGTGAACATATTTATGAAGGGGTAAAACAATTACCATTATAACTTGAATAGTGTAGGTTAGAAATGATGTCAACCACATCACCATACAGAAATATCTGGAGGTACAGCCTTTTATTAATGAAGTCTTTAGGCCCGTCAGTGGCTCCTATTAGCTTTGGGGTCCAACGCTCTCACAGACCCAACTTGTTAGAGTAAACACATGACGGCATGTAGTTAGTGAGCGTGGAGATTTCTACAAATTGCCACAAAGTCTAAATCACCCTCTAGACTGATATTTGAGTCTATTTTTGTGTCTTTAATAGCCGGTCTGTGCAGACGGAGCACCATCGAGGGATAAAATGACAGTTTGTGTTTGACTGTATCCTGGAGACTGAATCTCCCCGCAACCAGATAGATTTCTCTGCCAGTGACATCACCCTCACAGGCAGAGTAGAAAGACATCCCTCACAGTGTCACTGCCATCGGTCGATATCTTACCCGGCGCACCACGGACACCGTACGACATCCGTGTGTTCAAACATTGTGGGAAAGCAAACGCTGACATCACACGGTGAAATCTACTGAGGTTAATTGTTAAAAGCCTCATTGATTCCTTTTCACTTTCTGTGATGGTAGTAACTGTAACACTGTGATAGCAAAGCGGACGTGGAGCCAAATGCCAGTCACAGGTGAAATTTATCTTTAAAG
This sequence comes from Diplodus puntazzo, assembly GCA_963678695.2. Taxonomy (NCBI): domain Eukaryota; kingdom Metazoa; phylum Chordata; class Actinopteri; order Spariformes; family Sparidae; genus Diplodus; species Diplodus puntazzo. The sequence continues at coordinate 5,889,970 of OZ023169.1, forward strand.
TTGGCAGCGTAGACCATCGGCATGGAATGAAGACTGGCAACTTTTTAACAATTTAGCTTAAAAAAAACATATTTAAAAGTCGTGAAGTTTTCAGAAAATATGGGATTGATTGCTTTCCACCACATCTCTGGGCACGAGGAGGACCGTTGGATGCTTGGAAGCTTTTCTGATTCACTTGAAGATAGACTGAATATTTCACAGTGTGGTGACATAATTAACGTCAGCTGCTATTGATTCCCCGGGTTTGGAAAAGACACTAATCCTCCGCTTTAACACAAATCCCATTTCAATTACAGCAGCTCTGCTCCGCTCCGTCCTGTCCCACCGGCAGACTCTGCCAGGCCGAGTTCACCTCACGGTGGTTCATGGTCGGGATTTACATTTTCTCTGTAGGCTTGAACTTGTTCCACGTAAGAAACCAGAGACAGCGTAAAGACACCAATTACATCTTGATGTCATCGTCATAGAGGGAATGTGATGAAGGGGTACGACCAGTGGAGACTGTTTGAGAACATTATATCTCCTCAGATGTAAAAGTTGCCAAACTTTGACAGGCTTCTGTAGCTTTCTGCTGGCTTAAGTATAATGTTTCATATGTTTATTGAGCTCTTACCAGTCACAAGTACAACGTGGTCATGGTTTAATTCCATTCGCCAATTGGGTTACACCCGTGTCCATTTGTTGGTTGATTTGTCAGCAGGATAACAAAAGAACTACTGAACAGATTTCCATGAAACCCAGATGGAGGATGTGTCTCAGCCCGGAACAGACCCCATTATCTTTTGGTGAGGATCCAGATACAGGAACGGAAGATATGGAGATTTCGTTCATTATAAATCAGCTGTATTTGATGCAGATAAAGTGTTTGTTGGGTCTTGGTGGAGGTAAGTGCTCTGCTGAGTTCTACTGCTAACTATTCACATTAAAGAGTCAAAAGTTCCTTTTTATGAGTGTGTAGCTACATAAAGAGTCACCAGTGAATCAGCTCTTTTTGTGCTTCTTTAGTCAGTTTATTTAATTGGGCTCGAAGAAATAATCAAAAAATTCCAGCACAGGATCCTCACAGAAAAACAAAGAATCACGTGAGCACTGAAATAATAAACTGAGTTGACATTTCCTGATCATAACATCTACAGTTTTAACAATTGTTGCTTTTCTCTTGTGAAGTTGTGATGAATAGACATATGTTACTAGTTATCAGCATTTACACTGTGCAAATGTATAAATCTACTTATTTTCTCAAAAGCAAATAATTGGTTTATTTATGATAAACTACAAGAACATGTGAAAATGAGGTTATTTTTCTTGATGAACGCAAAAATTAAATTTGTGGAGATAAAATCTTTTCATTAAACAGCTCTGACAGACATGTCCAGTTACTCTCTCTCTCTCTCTCTCTCTCACACACACACACACACACACACACACACACACAATATGTTTCGGCTGCACATGTGAACAAACACAGACCGAACAGGTCATCTTACAAACTCATGTGAAGTTGCAGACAGGTGAGAGGATTCTGCTGCAGCACTGAATCCTGGGTAATCTACGGTAGTACACCGAGCCGTCCTGTTGGCACGACTCTGTGGGATCAAATGTAGGTGTGAACACATGTGGAGATAACATATGAGCATGTCCTCTGCCAGTGGAGGTCAGCACAAAGAGAAGGGGGGTCCAGAACATACATAAGTGACCGAAACACCATCTAGTTTTCTCTCAGATTTGTAGAATGAGGTTTAGAATAAACTCAAGTCATTTTCATGTTTTCATTTTAAAGAATTTCCTGTTTATCTGTATGTTAGGAAAATTAAAAATCTTAAAAAAACACACGTTGTGGTCACGCTGAGATCAGGCCGCCTCTCTCCGCCATTATCTTTGAGTTTTCATAGTGATGATAATCTGACAGTCAGAAGACACAGACAGCCTCGGGCCACCAGCTCTCTCTCTCTCTGAATGACCTTCTGTTCACGTCTCTGTTCACGCAGGAAGACTAAACTAGATTCCATGACTGAAACTTTCCTCTGGACCGACCATCCACCAGCAGGGCAGAGAGGCTGAAGAAGTGATGGATGAAAGAAACGCCGGAGCTAAAAAATCACTTGTGCACATTTTCCACAAAAATCTCCAACAGCTACAGTCTGACTTCTTCCTCGGATTGGTTTTAAATTTAGCCCTTAACTGGATTAATCCGCCAGAAAAATTGCGGTCTCTTAGTTTGGATGGTGAGACTCATTAGACGTGTCAGCAGATGATTGAGCGCTCACAACCAGCCAACAGCAGCAGCACTTTAAGAACTCTTTAATGGTTATAACAAGCACAGTCCAGCAACTTGGATTGGTGAGTTATCTAAACACATACTGACTCATAAATGCACACATGAGATCACACACACCATTTTCAACACAATTGATGAGAGGAAGTGATCGAACACTACACCGATGCATTTCACTTTTTACACAGTGAAGTAAGGAACAAAAGATTGTCACTGTTATGATGATGTCACTTTTACAGAGCAATCAATCAACAACAAAAGTCATCTTGTGACACTTTCCAACTCCAGCAGGTCTAGAACATACTCATCAATCAGTTTATTTACAGAGACACAACATTTCCCCCAATTGTGAGCACCTGGTGACAGTGTCGGGAAAAAAAAACTGCCTTTGAACAGGCAGAAACCTGGAGCACGACCGGACTCAGTGGTCGTCTGCCTCTGCTGTTATTGTCTGACTCCAGTCGAGAAAATGAATACGTGCATTTTCCTAAATTTGAAATATAATTATAAAACTTGTCAGATGCTGTATTTCAACCTGCTGAAGGTTTAAATGGGAAAATGTTAGTCCACGACCACTAGATAATCCGAATCCTCCCCCCGTAACCAGTGATATTCTAGCATCTGTTTATTGTGATGTGTTTCCTGATACCAGTGTTTTTCTCTGGAATGTTTTTTTTTTGCAAATTCACCATTTCAGTTTCAGGGATTACAACTGCCAACTACAATAAATAGCTCCATTAATACTGGATGTTAAAAGAACAATTTCTTCCTCTCTGCTCCCTGTTTTTGCTTCAGCAGCCGACAACTTTCTCCTGCTGCACTATTAATGTTTTCCAACTGACATTGCACAAATGTTAATGGCTGAGTGTTTCGATAAGTAGTTAATTATTGCTCACCGATCCTGTAAGAAGAATTTCATTACTGCACTGAGTCTCAATATGTTAAACTCTCAGTAAAGAGCAGGTGTCCTGGATGTCAGTGTTTACTTCTACACAACTTTATGAGACTCCTCTTCTCCTTTCACACACACAGTTGACTGGATCGCACTGATTTCTTGCGTCCGTGCATGAGTGTTTCTCTAGCTGCACGGCACGTATGCATAACATGAGGACTATTACTATTTTTGAATGCGAGGTCAAGTTGCATGAAACTGATCCGAGGCAAGTACTGGAAATGAAGTGTGGAGGGGGTTCTGTGTGGACGCTCCGGCTCAACAGTGATTCACAAGACAAACTTATCTCAGCCCTTTAAGAAGTGAACCCTGCTGGTATTTACACACACACACACACACACACACACACACACACACACACACACACACACACACACACTGCACATTCAAAATGCAAAAACAAGCTCTGTAGCTATAGCTGCAGGTTTCCCAGTGCGTTGGCCTGTTTAATAAAGGGGAGTGAGACTGTGAATACATTTAAAATCCACCTTGCAGGCTGGATTTAATGACAGAGCTCCGCTTTATGAGGCAAACACACAGATGAGATCACCACCAGGACTACTGTCAAGGTCTTGTGAAACAGGTCACAGATTACTTGAAAGATTAAAAAATGAGCAAAGGCAAAAATAAAAGCAAAAATGATCTCATTTTACCATTTTGCCCCTTTTGTCTTTTTCTTTCCACTTTATTAGTTTCACTCTTATTAGTTCACAAGTTCAATGCTTGTGTATTTTTATCTATACATGATAAACTAAACACAAAGTCTTTTACGTTTACATCAGGTGCACAGACTGACTTTACAAATGTGTTTGTGTAGGTTTTTCAGGATAACATTAGCCATTGTTCGAGCATTGAGAACATTGTTTGTGTACACAGATTTTACTAAAAATTAAAGTTTTTGAACAACTCACGTTAGCAGTAGCTTGTTCCGCTCGCCGCCGTCCTGCCAGCCAGAACTGTTGATCTCCGAATGCAACGTAACACGGAGGACAGTTAAGGTGGAACGCTCCTAAAGATTAGTTCAATATAAATGCACGGATAATTTGTTGTTTTGTTGTTAGCGTAAAACAATATTGACCTTGAAGTTGAAAAAGGAGCCTCATATAAGAAACAGGTCATGTGAGATATCGTGTTACGTTGTTGCCGGAAGACAGAAGTGTTCCACCTTAACTGTCCTCCAGGTTACGTCGCGTTCTGAGATCGATACTTCTCGACTGGCAGGACGGCGGCTAGCGGAACAAGCTACTGCTACGGTGAGTTGTTCAAAAACTTACTTTTTAGTAAACTCTGTGCACACAAACAATGTTCTCAATGTTCGTGTTCATGTGTAGAGACTCTGGTGATACTACGAGCAAAGTTTCATGTTGTGTCGAGCCTTCTTAGAGTTTTAAAAATAGCGTATGTTAATAGCGATGCTAGCGTAAAAGTGCCCCATGCACTCCCATTGAATATGAGTTTGACCCGAAAACGAGAATACGGTCAATCTAAAAAGTGCCTCTTTCGATGTAATTATGCTTTTACACAAAGGTTTGACTCATATACATTCACAAAAAAAGCCCCGGTTGCATTTTGGCGAGAGTTTTGCTTTAACCTAAAAGGAATGCGTACCTGAGTCTGAGGCGAGGTCACTGGAGTTGTTAGTGAGTGTGTTAGTGTATCTGAGGTCCCTCCACCCTGAAATGTTCCTGCCTCTGTACTTCAGATCTTCCACTAGGAGGATAAACACCGCAGCCAAACATCTGTAACCTTCAGGAGCTTCATTCCAAAGGCAGAAATTGAACATCGATAAAATGCGACAGACAGAAAACATGGACTAACTAATGACAGTCAATCACATTTAACCCTACGTTATCTGAATCTCCTGAAGCGACCGCTCGCCAGGCTAAATGTCAGGAGTCTTTGTAGTTTGTCTTTCAACCAGAATAGCATGAAGACGGACCGAGTAAACTCCTGGGATATATCTGCAGTGAGTATTTAAAGCAGCGGCGCATGTTTTTACACTAATAGATCTGTTCGATTGCTTTAATGACACGGCGCTCCACTCAGCCGCTCTCAATCAGTCCCCCCGGGGAAGCTGAATCTCACCCGTGGCAATAACTTATGCAAATGGGCCTCACAAGAAGGCCTGTCTGAGAATAACAGCTTCAGACTGAGACGTATTCATGTGATATGGGTGTGTAGAGATGCTGCCGATTACAAAAAGCAGTTCCACTGTCGGGGACAAGTTGTACACGAGGGATCTGATATCTCTCAGTAGTGTTATGAATTTTGAACCGGCGTCAACACGAACGGTAAAAATAGACGACAATCCATCACCGTCAGCAAATGATCCACAGTGTAATGTTAATAATTACACCTGCTGACAATGAATGAGGAGTATCGGCGGCAGGATGTTAAACTCATTAAGTAAACTCAATTAAGAAGTGTGTCTTAAAACTAATGAAACCCTGTCAAGGTGTGAGCCGGCTCCTCTGCTTCTTCTGGAACGAGATGAACGTGGTATTAAACAGGCCACACACACACACACACACACACACACACACACACACACACTGAAGCAGTGGCCTTGGAGAAGGAAAAAAAAGCAGACGCTTGTGAAAAAAACCCTCAAAACAACAAACCAGAAAGGCCGATAAGTTTCATTAAAACGAGGAACAGTTGAAGAACATTCCCCCTCTTTGTATTCCACCCAGACTTTCCATTCGCTCTGGATGCACAACTATCTAGAGCAAATAGCATCAAGTCAAAGACCAACAATAAGAAAGGAGAAACAGGAAGTGAGATCTTGGCAGAGGGACGGGAGGTTACAACAGGGGCGTGGAGCAGCAGACTGGTGCCAGAGCTGCACAGCAGTAACGCTGCCCGCAGTGACATGCTCGGTAGGCAACCGCATGGGAAGAAAATTACTAGACTGTTGTGACTGGATGGAACGATACTGTTCCCAACATAGAGACTGAAGCTAGTCCCTTTTGTCCTTATTGCTAGTCTGTTGTAATATGGCTGGAAATTGCGCCCGCAGGTTTCTGTCTTTTTTTTTTTTTTCGAACCTATTTTTAACCAGAACATTCACACAGCCTCTCAGGAACAATGATTAACTTTGAAGCAATGGCTGCAGTCTAAGTACAGTAATGGCTGAGCAGAACACATTACTCATGACTAATGTCCTACTTTACATGGATGGCAAGTGGGGTAAGAGAGCACAGCTGCTCCTGTCAGTCTGCGTCCTGGTCCAAACCACCTCCAGATGTTGCTGTAATCCACCTGCCTGTGCTCGCACACTAAGCCTGAGCGTGACCCGCATGAACGAGAGGCAGCTGGTCAAAAATTCAATATGACACCTGCTTGATGATACCTGCCTGATGTCTTGTTCTTAAACAATAGACACAGACTTTTACCAACATGCAAACACAATAATAGGGCATCATGTGAGGCTTCTATTTTGAAGACTGGTCTTTGAATGCTTGAGGATTGATGGTAAACTTTGACGCTGACATCAAATGACAAGCTTTAGATCAGGGCTGCTCTAACAGTGTTTGTTTATTATCCTTTTTTCTGTGTTTAAAATGGATCTCCTGAATTAATTGATAAATCATTTGGTCTTAAATGTCAGAAAGAAAGTGAAAATTGTCAATACAGAATTTCCTGGAGGCCAACAGGCAGCATCAGGCAGACTTTTTTTTTGTCTTGCCAACATCCAAAATCCCCCCAAAAGTTATTTTGCAATCCCATCCACAAGCATACTTGCCAACCTAGACACTTGGGGGAGGAGGACAATAGGGAGGATTTCAAAATGAGCGTTAGCAGGAGGTCTGAGGATCCTCCCCCAGAAACATTGAATTTCTGAGATTTCATTTCCTTTTTTAAGATGACTTTTAAAGAAGGAAAATAACTAAATAATAATATACACTGCTACAGCATTTTTATGTTAAAACCTTTCTGTAACAAACAAGAACTCTTCTTTCCAGGAAGTCTGAGAGTTTTCTTGTCAGTACACTGTATTGCGGTGAAAACTAAAAGGTGAAAAGGTGGAAAAGAATTTGTTATAAATTGGGAGGAATACTGGAGAACTGTCACCCTGGGAGGATATGGGGAGAGTTGGCAAGTATGTCCATACAAAAGAGATTCATGGGGATGGCACTGGGGAAGCTATTATGAGTGACACATCTCCGAAATAGCGGAACTAAAAAAAGTGTTGTAAGAACAGATGCACGATGGCACTACCATCGCTTTAGAGGGGTAAGCTAAGTGGGCTAATAATAAGTGGTATTCACTATATAAATGTGCTAAGCTAGATCCTCATGAATGAATGATGCCCTGTACAGCTCGCTCTAAGAAGAAGGATTAGCATCCTGTTACTATGGAAACTGGCAACAGAAGTGTGATAAAACATAGTTCCATAGTACCATTGATGGTGAGTTGATCAATAAATTCATAAATAAAGGGATTGTTTCAGAGGTACCTTGATATAAAGGCTGCATCTTGCAGTAGAGGTCATGACTCCCTCCCAGGTTTTGCATTGCTCAAAGTCAGACTCATGAATCAGGAAGCAAATGAGGAACATCTTGACTTTGATCCGGCTTCCTGTGTCTGCTTTCTAAAATGTAAACGACTATCCAGGTCATGCCAGCCATTGTTCACCCAGACACAATCAGGTGACTGACTCTCTGGTGCACCACCTTGCTGGCTGGCAGCTCATATCTGTCATGCTGCACATGTTGGACCTGTGCCACTCCACCGAGGGCCAAATGTCTCACCTCTCTGGGCCCACCAGTGATTTCCCAGTATGCAAAGGAGGCTGTCAGGTCAGAGAGGACACAGACTCTCTCCAAAATCTCCACAGAGGAATCCGTAGTTTTAAATTCAAAGTAAAATGAATGAATCGCTTCCACCACGATAGTAATAACAAACCTGTGCTGCTGTCTCTCTGTGCACAGGTGTCAGACCACACTTCAGTGACAGAAACATTATACTTCCTGTTTCTACATCTCCTCTTCAACCAAAGTGCATCTGGTCAAATCAATACAGAACCAATTACTGCTGGTCAACACTCACTGCAGCATGCACACAGAACACCCCATTCAAACGCGCTCTCAGTGTGGTCATCATTTGCAGAGTGAAAACCACTGAAGAAGAGAAAAAGCGGGGGCGTTGTTACCTTTATATTTCTCTCTGACGTTCTCATAGGCTTGCACATAGTCCTGCTCCTCTGCCAGCCGCTGACCTGGGTCAAACATGGGCATGGACATGGCCTGTCTGATACTGAGCCGGAGTTAGGGCACCTTCCTCTCTCTTCAAACTTTCTCTAAACTTCCCACTGGCACTGCACACCTCTTTTTCTTTTGTCTCTCTGCGCCCCTCAGTGCTGATAGAAGCCCTCCTGGCTGTCTGTCCACCTATCTGTCTGTCCCCCACCTTCTTCCTCACCCACACTCTGTCACTGTATTCCCTCTATAAAGCTGTAGATTTCATTCCAGACCACCACCACTCCCCTCCTCTGCTTGAGAAATACCCACACAGGCACACACACACACACACACACACACACACACACACACACACACACACGCACACATATCAGACCCTCCCTCTTAAAGGCACAGAGGCGAACACACACCACAAACACAGACACCGGTTGAGCCGCAGATCCCGCAAACACACACACACACACACACACACACACCGCCCAGGCCAGCTCCACCTCTGACAGAGAGACACACATGGCTACCTCGATGAAAAAACAAATGACGGAGCTGCGTGGGGTTATTTGAGTTCCTGCTGCTGGAGAAACTGGGGCACGGCACACAAAGTGGATCCTGTACTATTCACAGCTTTAAAATAAACTCCCAGCAACACTTGCATGGTTCTCCTTAACGTCACGTCATATTCCCAATGCTCAATGACGGCACATTTTTAAGCTTAAATGCCAGAGAACCACACCTCCTCAGTACAGGACACAACACTGGGCCACTGCTGGATTACAACTCTGACTATGACTGGACATTTTTAACAGCAAAAGGGACTTAAGTTACACTTCTCAGAACTTCTCATTCTCTGAGAAGAATCTCCGAGTTGTGTTTTCCTTCCATGTGAGGACTTTGTTATACTTGTTTCCTATATATATATATAACTGTGCCTAAACCAAGAAACCAGCAAAACGCCAACAATAAATGTATGTGATCCCTTTTAAATCTCACAGTATCCACCAGTGTTGACTGCCCTGGTCGGATTTAGCTGTGGGAAACTAAAAGGGACCATCAACAATAACCGACTCTAAATGAGAGAAAGATACAGGATTAGTCCAATTCTCAGGCCTCGTCCTTGAAGGAATGTTCCTCGCAGTGCCAAGAAAAGAGTAAATAGATCAACTGCTCCATTCAGAGGAGACACAGACCGTCTCGAGATGAAGCAGTGACAATAGTTCATCAGGACGCCAAGAAAAACTGCCAGCCGTGCAGTCTTCCTACAAGGAAATACTGCTTGGAAGAAGCACTGAGAACTTTGACAGGAAAATTGGAAATGTTCAGAGGAAATTTACTGTAAATCACTCAAAGGGTATTTCTTTTCCAAAAAGCTGTATGTCCACATAGAAACTCTCCAGGGGGAAGATCAGATTCTAAGTGCTGAGTGACAGCTGAGTAACTAAATCCACACACATTTCCACCACATTAACCTTCAGCTATCATATATAAACATATCTACTGTCCAGTTTCTGAAGCGGGAAATTAAAGTACAATATAATGTCCTCATAAATTCCCCAATTTTAATCGAAATGTAGTGTCACTGCTCGCTTAACGCCACAAAAAGCAGTCAGAGGTGAAGTTTCACCTGCCAGTGATGGTGGAAAACACTGATGAGTCATAAATCTCCAAAATCACAACGTACTTCTCACCTTCAGAGTCATCTATCGAGTGTGTGTTATTGTGCTTGAGGGTGAACGAGGGAATGATTTTGGACGCGCCCGAACAGGAAGTGCACGGGTGGAACAAATAACATTAATGATCGCTCTGTTCCATTTAGGTTCCCCAACAAGCCGTGACGACGTGACAGCGAGCCAGCAGGCACGATACCAGGACCCTAAAAACTGAAGCCACTCAATCCAGTCGTCTTTAGTGTTATTGCTTTTCCTATTTTCAAAAATGTCCTTCAGCTGGCACATCGTAAAGGAGTGAACCTGGAGCTGGGCGATATATTGATATTATATTGTTATCATATTGTTGGATTCGGGGCAATGGTGTGTTGTGATATGGCACAAGTCTTGTCTTTTCCTGGGTTTAAAAGGCTGCATTAAAGTTAAGTGATATAATTTTTTACCAAACAGTATAGTTGCAATAACAATAAAATAATAAAATACAAAATATTGAGAAGTTTGATTTCAATATCATGATATATATCGTGCATCGACATGTAGCCTAAAAACTCGGAATATCATTTTAACGCCATATCACCTCGCCCCAAGGGAAAGAATTTTAATGTTATTAGTTACAAGTGTGCTTTTTTCATGATGGTATGAACCTTGAAAAAGATCAAAATGTATCAGAATCAGAATCAAAATTCCTTTATTAGTCCCGCATACGTGGAAAATGTGTGCGTCACAGCAGCCAAAGGGAAGTCCAATATGACAATAAAAGCAAGTTAGTGCATGAAATTTGTGCAAATTTACAAAACTACTCACGCATGAATGAATGTCAACAGAAACAGAGAGGCTGTCAGGGAGTAATACTGGTAATTCTAGTTATCGAAATGTCACTGGTTCCAATAAATTAACATAATAAAGTAGACTAAAAAATAGAATAATAAATAAAGTATAATAAAGTAGACAGTCCTGAAAAATATACAATACAATACAGTGAGATAATATATACACTATGAAGTGAAATAGTTGTACCGTTAAATTACAGTTTTGCTTTGTCTTTTGTTTTTTTGAGTTCTTTTTTTATATATAAAGTCCGATCAACAGAGGGTTATAAAGCGCTTTGAGCAGTCAGGACACTGGAAAAGCGCTATGGTTAGTTAATTTACCATCTCAAAATGTCCTTCTCACTCCATAAATTATATAAACAATGTATGACAAAAAAAAAACAAACTTAAAAATTGGAACTTAAAGCGTGAAAGTTTAAAAACGGCGCACTGAACCGACATTTATTACAAAACAATCCCACCTGGTACAGTCCAGATAAGCATTGAAATACTGACCTGAAGCCATAAATACCTATGATCTCCTCAAACATTGTAAAATTACAGTAAGTGATAGCATTAAGGTGATGCATCACTGTGCATTGATTCTAAATTTTTCAATTACAGACTTGGCAAAATGCACCAAACTGTTTAAATGTGTCAGAAAGCAGCAGACTTCCTCGCAGCACATGTGTGTGTTATCACTTTCTCACACAGCTGGAGGAGCTCGTGTTTACTCAACTATCAGCAGAAAAAAAAGGAGACTTTCATCAGCACGGAACTGAAAATTGCAAAACTGACATGCATAAATCCTTCAAGTCGGGAATGTGGAAAATGTTACGAGAACAGTGTGGCAACTTTGAGACGCCCGAAAATAACTCAAGTGTGTCTCAAGCAGTGAGTTACGACTCGAAACTCAGCTGCAGAACAGTTCTGATGATGATGATGATGATGATGATGATGATGATGATGATGATGTTGTGTTCATCTGTAATGAGTCACAGCAACCAAAGCTTCTTCAGTGGAGCTTGTTAAAACTTATTCTCCTATTTTCATGTGAGTGGTTTTACAAACTTAATTGAATTTTATTAAATTAAATTTGAATTTGAATTAAATTCATTTAATTAAACTCATCCTTACTGTTTGTAAGAGAAACTAAGGTTGTCACAACACCTGTATTTTAAACTTTGAAACCACACTGGTATAGAAAAACCACGATCAATAATGTTTTCACTCCCACGGTAAAAAGAAAAGAAATCCTTGACACACAATATAGGATTTCCATAATCAACAACATGCACACAGAGCTGGGACACAAAGAACACATTCGCAAAAATGTAAATAAATATCTGTGCAGCCTTGATCGGTTTGTTTTAATAGTTTCCATTCTTTCGATACTGTCAAATATATTAATAATTAATGGACACTGCATTGTTTTAAACATGCGATATCGATAATTTTAACAACTTTAGGAGCAACTTTTTTTTTTAGATTAACAGATATTTAAGTGTTTTAAATAAAAAAAAACATTAACAGTTATGTTTATTATGATATACAATTATGATAATGTTGAATTTATTAAATATAATTAAATATTTATGAGTAATACACACTCCTGTTACCGGATGACAAAGCATCATTAAGACGCCTAATAAATATGACTGTGAAGATCATATTGATGCGTTCACAGGCCGAAGAGTGTACCTCAAAATCACATTTGATATTGGCCTCAAAAAGTCATTACATGTCAGAAAATAACATCAGTGTCTCGTTTGGAGTAAATGGCAGGAAGTCTTGCAGTTTAAATGACAGCCACCATGAAAAAAATCAGAGAAAACAAACATAAAATCAAAGAGAATATTGCTGCTGCACAGCAAAAACTGTTTGACAAGCCTCCACTGGGGACCGCGGTGCAAACCACCACATGGACAGCTTGTATCCAGAGACTCCACCAAAGTAAAACAATGAGACTCTCACAGATTACCAATTTAAAACTGATGGATTTATTCTATGATTTTATGTTTGAATCCATCTGTGTCACAGTGTGGGTGCAAAAATAAAACCCCATCACAATGTTTCTTCATCACTGGCCAGCGGACGGTGTCTCTCGGAGAGAAAGTCTCACTTTTGTCTCTCTGTTTGCTTGTCTGGCTTTGGCTCGGCTGACTGGCTGCCGTGCCAGCCGGCCCTCCCACACATCACCAGAGCAAAGACGCTCTGCCCCGGCTGAGCCACTAATTTATGTTCTCGGCTAAAACAAAAGAAAATAACAACACTTCCAGGAAGGGATACGACGCCCCCTCAGTGATCATTGACTGTTTTTTTAGTGTACCCACTGATTTGTGTTTGTTAGACCTTGTGTGGTTACTAGCTCACAGGTTGGCAGCCTGAATACTAATTATAGGTTGAAATATAGTCAGTGAAGGGATAATGTGCTGCACAGTTATTTATGACTGTAATCACATTAGCATTACTGTTTTATGTGTGTCATTACTGTTACTGTGGGGACGATACTGTAGGTCATTAACTGTACTACACTCTTTCGTCTCCAACCTCTTTATTGATATAATCCATGAGAACATTTTTATATACGGTGGCCCTGAGGGATCAAAACACAACATTTCAGGAAACATTTTGTTAAAAGTTGTGTTTTCTGAAAGGTTGTTGTGTTTTTTCCCTCAGGGCCACCGTATGTTTTGATTACAGTTCAGCTTATTTTGTTGTACTTATCAAACTGCGGTGGCCCAGATGGTCAAAACACAACATTTCGTAAAATGCCACACAAACCCATTATTTAAGAAACCAACCTAACTAACTCTCTGAAATGTTGTTGTGTTTTAACCCTCAAGGCTACCGTTAGTCTTTCTTATGGTTCAGATTATTTTGCATACACAACACAAACACAACATTTAGGAAAACGTGTTTTGTGAAAGGTTGTTGTGTTCTGACCTTCAGGGTCACCAAACATTTTGATTATGGTTCAGATTGTTTTGCAGCACTTTTTAAACTACAGTGACCCTGAGGGTCAAAACACAAAATTTCAGAAAGGGTTAGTCAAATGTTGTATTCTGTGATATGTTATATAAAGTACAATAAATCAATCAATTTAAAATCAAATTCAAGTTAAACGCAACGAATATAGACAAAAGAATAAATGGTAACAGAGGTGAAGAAAATGAATCAAATGCAAAGTGAGTCATGTAGCTCTGATTCACTTGAATACATCTGCCTACCGAGTTAATACAAATAGCCTTGCAAATTTGTTTTCAAGGTCATAAAGTAATGTAACAAGTGATGTGTTGCTCTGCTTGTGTGGCACAAATTAAATCAAAGCCGAGTGTGATTTACGGCCTTGTTTGGCCGATGACCACAAGCCTCTCGATTTCTCTTCTGTTGTTTTCTGCGGTCATGAACATCTGCTCTGCTGCTGACTCAGCTCCACATGTCACTACTGTGCACACATGGAGCTCTATCAGACTCTACACGTGCAATATGTGTTGATGTATGTCCGCAATATGGAATCCAATGAACGGTACATTACAGCAGATCTGAGCCGCACAGTGAGAGAGGGGTACATGCAGACATGCCTCGCTGCACTTTATCTTTGGATACTGTCCTCTAGTGTCCAGCATGAATACTGCACAAACTCCTCTGTCCTGGTCCATGAGCACCAATCTGATCACTGAGGTAAACAGCACTCAACAGTATGTAGCTGCAAGACAAGTTTCACCAAACTTCAAAACGGGTATCCCTCATCTGTGAACACTGGAGGAAGTAGTAGTAGCGGTCTCCATTTGGAAACAACTTCAGGACAAACTTCAGGAAAACATCGTCACACAGTTGCATGAATGGCAGAGGAAACAAAACTTTGCACTCGTGTGCCGCACAAGAGCTCCTCCGGATCTCTGAGGCATCCTCACACGCCGCTGACGCAAGCTGCCACAGAGAGGACTGTAAAATGTGAAATCAATAATGGATCCGCAGTTTAATATTCTGACAAAAAACTGCACAGAGTCCCGTGTTGAAAGCAGTTCTGAATAATTCATCTGAATCTGTTACGAGCAGTCATGGTGACGTTATCTCGACTCAGAGTTCCTTGAAAACTGAACAAAAAAATGAAAAACTACAGCACGGCAAGTCTAACTAGACACTAAGGAAGGAAAAAAGTAACTGAGGATGTTTGATTCAGGAGGATCAATCTGAAGTTACAACATTGAGAAGACAGGAATACTCTCAGAATTCCTTCTTCCTTCTGTCTAAAAGCCTTATCTCGCCCTGCTTTTAGTTAAACACCATTCAGCGGTGTTCCTGGATGAAATGTGGAAATATTTACTGCAACAACACGGTACTCCTCTCCTACACTGTGGTGCGTGAGTCATTTGTCTCTCTCAGCGAAGAAGCAGGACGACTGATTATAAGTTTAGAACCTAAAAAAAGACCCAATAAACAAAACTTGATTTTGTTTTGTGTGATCAAGAAGCGACCACAGGCTAAAAAACAGCCCAGTTTTTCTGGACGCCACTGTTTTCATACTCACGCTACACTGCAACTGTGTCAATAAACACGTTCTAATGCTTTGAAAAACTCTCAGACAGATGTGCACAGCTGGACCCGAGTTATGATCATATGGAAGAAAAAAGGTGTCTGCTTCTCTGAGGGTGCATGTTTCAGGTGCAGAGACTGGCTGAATGGAATGAACGACATCACAGAGCTGAAGGTTATGTAACAGACTGATCCTCTGCAGAAACCCAAGAGAGGTGAACGAAATACTTCAAACTAGAGGAGTCAAAGGTTTGCGAGATATTGTAATGAGGCCCTGCTGGAAAACCATAATAACATGCAAAGGGCGAGTTAAGACGGCCTGTCTTTGCACTCCACAGAGGAACGATGATGTAGACTCGCAGAAGGTGGGCGATTAAAATAACTGCTGATCAGAAATGAGTCACGCTACATTCTATACAAACGCAACTTTAAATGATCACACACTGATTGTAAGAAACCATGTTGAGTGCCTGGTTTATCTCTCACTCACGTATATTCAGCGGGTTTATGTCAACATCTTATTGCTTTCACTTTGACTGTGGCCCACTTAGCATAGCTCATATCCGCAGTATTACAGCCACTGTGCTGTAAATGTTGATTTTTTTTCACTAATTTAGAAAACAACATCAGTGACATAATGGGAAGGTTTCCTCTCAGATGTCCTTGGGTGAACTGTTTTACCCTCTTTTACACTCAGACTCGATCAGAGGAATTTTATGTTTAAAGTCCTGAGACTGCAAGTTGGCAGCCAGGCTTTTATCTCTGTGAGCCTTTACGTGGGCACAGCAGCAGTTTAAGCTAATTGCTAATGCTAACTTTGGCGAACAATCCCATGGCATTTGTGCAGTTGGTGCATATGTAGTGTTTTGGCCGTGAATTTCCAGTCATGTGTAACAGGAGATCACTGTTCTGCAGATCAGCCCCTGGTGGTCGCTGGGAGCCGTGAGGATCGCAGCACATGACGGGCTGAACCGGGATCACTCCCCTCCTCCATATGATTCTGCTGGTCTGTGAAGTCAGCGTGTTCTTTCACCAACACTTTATTGTTTTACCACTATGACTCTGTTGGAGCGTCAACAGAGCGACTGTCATGAGTCACAGCCATCTGATCAATAAACCGGCATGTTGGAAAGCCACAAACACCTTGACACGTTGTTAGTGACATGTTATTCGGTGTCGGCTCACACTGTGTGCCTCTCAAACTGTCTGCAGCTTGATAACAAATGGTCCTGTCCTCATTCGTTGTGAGATAAAGCTGCAGCTCCAGCCTCCATGCATCTCACAAGGCTAATGAATCGGGCCAGGGCCATTATGGCAGCAAGCCAACAAGACAACATTGATACAGTCGCCTTTATCTAATGTATTTCAGCGGCCGCCGGCATCCTGCTCGCTACTCGGGGCACTACAGGAAGTCATGAGAAGGACGTTTAAATGTCTATCTCCAGAAATAAATCATCCAGATATCCCAGCACGTCCCAAAGCTCTCGCTCATCACTCAGAGCCATTTGATCCCGCTGCTGCAGAGACAGTAACATCCAGTTTCACAATACTGCTGCAGTACCCCACCCCATCAAATCAATATCAGAGACGATCAGGGGGGGGGGGGGGGGAGTAGAGGCCCGTGTTGCTGTTTGTGGTCCAAAGAGACAGCGTGAACCCAACACCCATCCCGAGAAGTGCTGAGGCAGCAAGTCGCACCATCTGAGTTAACAGAGCTGCAGAGCCTGAGCAAGATCTGAGGTAGACAAAGAAACAGTCCCTGCAGTCTGAAACCTCCCACGAGAAATAGATGAGCATAATGAGAGATTAGTAATAATGATGTTATATAATATATCTCTTTCAACTGCCTACAAGAGTCTCTGAGGAAGGGCTGAGTGTGTAGGAACAGTAGATTTTCACATTTCCTCTTTTGAATCACTTCCATCCACTGCGAGTAAGAAACCTGATCACGCAGCTGCTGATCACCCTGATCAGCAGCTGCAGTCGGTCTACAGGTATCACACACTTAAATCTAAAGCTGTTTAAGACCTTTTTCTAGAGAAGTTTGAACTAAATTTAAGACAGATTGTTGGAAAGATCATCTTTTTCTTGTGCCAGCACTACAGGTAAGGACAAATATTACCTTGTACAGGCAGGTTTTATGTACGAGGGTGCGGGTTTATCAGAGCATGTTAGGTTCATCTACATTTCATCAGAAGGTACAAATATGAAGTAAAAACACAGTATAAGAGGTTGGTTTAAAGATTTGTGACATCAGAAATATGGACTGTCACGCATTACAGACAATTTTCACCTCACAAATTTGATTTTTAGAGCCTAATATTTACAAAACTCCAATAGATCCATCTTTCACAGTCTATTAAAATGGACAGTACCTTCTTATGTAATGTTGTGAATGGACAGCAGGTGATGAGAGCGGAACCAGTGTGAACTGCAGAACAGTTTAGGTGCAATGATGATGTGAAGAGCAGCAAACAAGCTGTGAGATAATCCCATCACGTATGAGTGATTTTATCTGTTATGCTTGGCTGAATACTGTATGTGTGGAGAAAATGTGAATGAGACTACAGAGCTATTTTATGTACGACAGCGATGATGAAATAGTAACATGAATGGGCAAGGAAAGACAAGGAAAGCATCAAAATGCCAAACAACAGCCAAGAAAAACACGAGTTTACCACGATCAGAACTTTTACACAGACGCCAACGCAAACACTGCAAATAGTTAAATAGATATCAACATGAAAAGAAAACAGAATAAAGGGAACTACTGGCCTCCAAATGCCAAGATATCATCTGCACGCAGGTCTAAATGATAGTAAAATAAAAAGTCTACATCATCACAGTTTATTATTTCACACAAACACAGGGAGGAGTCGAGATATCAGCTCACAAAATCCCTGTAAGCAAAAAATCCACCAGAATCGCACGCAGCAACGACTTCAAATCAAACTGCAGTTATCAACTAACACAAGCCGCCCCGAGCGTTACGATCGATCGATCGGGACGAGCACCTCCTTATGTAATGCTCCATGAACAACCACTGTGAGCAGCAGTGTTACAGCAGAGTTTTCAAAATGAGCACTAGAGCAGAACATAAAGATGAATAGTGGGCAGAACGTATGAAGACTCGTACATCCCCCTCACAGACACTTCTGTTTTCTTCCTGTGTGAATCATCGTACCTGCAATGCGGATGACGGCCCTCTCTGCCGGGTCCAGCACTTCTCCGGAGGCCGACTTGGAGCGCTTCATGCGATGGTGTTTGGGCAGGTTCCAGGGCAGCGTGTCTCCAGGTGACGGAGAGTAAGTCACCGAGCTCAGGTCACTGGAGCTCTCCTCCGACGCCGCCCTGACCAGAGGCCTCCTCTTGGGCTTGTCCTTCACCTCCTCCATGGTCTGAGCGAAAACATAGTGAGTAAAAAGGAGAAACACAAACTTACAAAACTTACTCAGAACAAGAACAAAGAACACAGAGCACATCTGGTGATATCACATCTGAGAGGAGGCAGACATCTTTAAAGCTGATATCTGCAGAACTCACATCAAAACAATCTCCAGGAACAAACAGAACTGAAGGAGAGAGGGAAGCATGCATTCTTGAATTTGGGATGAACTGTTCCTTTGACTGTTCAGGCTCACACCAGGTCTGTAAGTCATCTTGAGTAACCGGTTCATGATTTTTGGAAGGAGTTTTTTTCAAATGTATTATTTTGACTCTTTGAGCAACACAAGCCGAGAGAGCAGGCAACTCTAAACTCACATCAGAACAATCTAGATGGATAAATAACACTACATGTATTTTTGTATTTTAGGTGAACTGCCCCTTTAAGACAAAAACTCTCTCTCTCTGAAGATGGAGTATTTTTGGGCAGGTGCTGCTGATGCACTGGACGACGTCACCACACTCCCAGCTCTCTTTTCAGCTGAGTCACCATCCAGCTCGCAGGATGCTCTCCACAGGGGCGCTGGCTGCAGCGCCACCGCCTCTCTGATTGGACGGGAGCAGACAGGAGCAGAGTCCCAGGAGCAACGTCTCAAGTGCACCAGACACAGTTCACATTCAGGTTTTGATTTAGCTGGGTGCTATTTTTAGCTACACACCGGTTGTTGTTAGGACTGCAGCACTGCAGCACTTTTTACTTCTTATATTATCGTTTTTAAACCTTTATTTATTTCGGGCAGCTGAGTACAGAGAAAATCTGCCGCATGTTTTGAGTCCGGAAAAAGGCCGTTGTACTATAGCACCAACCGTACCAACCGTACCAATAGTACCAACCGTCATGCGCAGAAGTTCAGTCTGCTGAACTTCTGTGCATGACGGTTGGTACTCCGTATGGACAGATTATTACTCGATGTGTCACGATTCTCCAAATCCATGGTTCAATTTGACTTTGGATTCTAAGGTCACGATTGATTTTCTGCCCCTACAACTGCTATTTACGTTTTCAAATTCTTTATAAGGATCACAACAACAGTTTAACTTAATCCTGATGGCTCTTTGAAGGTTAGAGTAAAGTTCAAATAAAATCCATCACAAAATAAAAATCCTCTTCAGTGATTCAACAATAAACAATAGAAGAAATTCATTAATTCTAACCCTAACCCACAAAGTTAAGTCTCTCAAATCTGTCCGGAGTAAACCCTCGTCCCAAACAAATCAATAAAAGATCTTTGGCGATATTATCAGTTTAGTTCAGTCCAGTTTTTCCTCCACGAGTAAACCCTCTTCTCAAAGAAATCAATAAAGGATCTCTGATACAGCTCTGATGCTGTCAGATTTACCTTCTCACCGGTTGCTTGTTTGTCTCGTGCTGACAGGATAAGTGTCTGGATGTGCTGCTGCAGGCTAATGCTAAGCTAGCTGTATCCTCCGAGGTGTTTCTGAAGCGTGGGGGGGTTGATGGTGTCGATTCTGCATTTAGATTTGATCTGGTTCATTTTCACATTAAATCTAAATCACGACACCCTTTTTTCTTTCCAGGAAAACTTGTGTCATTCAGGTTTAAGAGGAGTTCATCGTGCCGCCCCTCGATATGTGACAAACTAAAAACAGCGTTCGCCTCTGAAAGTGGAGCAGTAACACGTTATTCTCGCCTGTGTCAGTTCATCGACTGATCCTAATGGACACATGGGCGTTGAGCCACCACCTGACCGGTCGGCTAATACAGCTGCGTGGATTCATTTTGATTTTATAGGATTGGGTCTTTCATATGTACGACAAACTGAGCTGCATGCATACTCAGGAAAATGCAACCGAGGCAGTTTGAAAGGTTAGATACAGTGGAAGGGTCGTGTTAAAAATTCATAGCTTCAGAAATAGCTCATGCAGCAGAGGGAGAGATCTAGAGACCTCTTCAAAGTTCTCACAGTCGTATCTGAATCTTTCTTGTGATGCTTTTGATCAGTCGAGTGTGAGTCTGTCTGATCTTTGACGCCTCTGAATTAGTCATTACTGTTCTGCAGTAACACGTGAGAAACATCTGCAGCTCTGACTCTGAGGTGTTAATTGTATGAAAATTTGATTTTTGAGTCTCATTCACAACTCATCAAAACCTGGACGCGTTGGGATGTCCGCCAGTCGTCCTACATCCCAAAGGGAGTTGGTAATGAGACTCAAACTTTGCTTACAAATAACCTTTAAATCTCCACTACAGTCACCTCTGTCCTCCTCACTCTCACTCATTACTATTCACACTGGCTTTCCTTTCTTGTATGGCGTTCATCCAAGCAAGCTGAAAGCATCAGGGTGAACCGTAGTTACCAGGCAACCCTGGAGAGCCTCAGAGAGCATGCTCCACAAACTCTCAGGACTTGGAAATGGAAGAAAGTTAAGTGTTTGTGTGCTGGTATGAACAGACTGAGTGTCTGAATCACTCCGACAGCTGACCGAGGCTCTCCCCTCCTCTCCCCTCTCCTCTCCTCTCCTCTCCTCTCCTCCAGACTGTGAACAACTGATGGGACTTCATTAGGAGCTGGATCTGTTGATCATCACTTTGACAGAGAAAAGCTGTCAGGTCTGGATCCTCCCCAGGACTAAAACTTGAGCTCCCAGTCCCACCTCGCTGAGAGGCAGCACCGCATCGCCACACCTGAAATCCTCCGCAGTGTGGACACACCTGATGGGTGCACCTGCTGGGTTTTTCTTCTTCCATGCAGATTAAAACACATTTTCTCACACTGGGTTCCAAGTCGGATATTTCTTATCTGCAGGTTTTTTGAATTAACACTAAATCATGTGATGAGGGTTAAGCGTCAGCGATGCGGCAAAAACGCAAAACTATAAATAATCTGTATCCTGTTTTTTTACTCACGGCGAAAATATCCAGGACTGCTGCTGCTTTGGTCCCCGAGTAAACAAGCGCACAATATCCGTCCCACTGCAGCGGTGCCGTCGGTGGATTCGTCCCGGTTAGATCCGCTCAAACTTGAGAGCCATCATCCTCCTCCTCCTCCTCCTCCTCCTCCTCAGCCGCAGCGGAGTCGCGCCTGCGTCCTGCAGCTCCCCGGCTGTCAGACCCGGACCGATCCGAGCCGAGAGGACGGACCCGCTCCCTCTCGGTCCTGTCGCGTGTCTTCGGGCGAAGTTGTCGCTAAACAGCAGGCGCGTACCGAGACGAGGCTGAGAGCTGAGGTCTGACTGCATGCACGTCAAAACTGAGCTCAGGTCAGTTTGGTTGCAGCGAGCGATGCGAGGCTGCTTCCCGCGTCACACCGCCACAGTCTGATCTGTGATCAGTGTACGTGCAGACACTTCACACCTTACAGATGCTGTTTATCAGAGAGGCAGAGCCAGCTCCGTCCTGCTGAGCTCAGCATCTGTCTGGCATGTGGAAACAGATGTGCTGCTGTGATGTAAACATACACTCAGTGGGATGAGGCAGTTTTAACTCCTATATGTTCATCAAGACTCAACAGCATGTCACCTTTAGAAATTATATTTTGGAGTAAAGATTAAAAAAAAAAAAAAAAAAAGTTTATAATCATTTTCCAGCTGCTTCCTGGTGACTAACAATCCAGACAGAACCTCCCAACTTCAAACAGGGAGCAGCAGGGATGATGTATTCTGGATTATTGTAGAAAATGAGTTCTGTTGGAACAAATGTTTAAGACATTTAATGACCAGGGGCGGACTCAGAGTGTTTGAGGGGTGAACAAAGATTAAAAGGGGGGGACCAGCATGCAGAGATTTGTGATATATTTATAGTGAAGAGTGTTTTTCACCATGTTTAATCCAAGTGAAGGACACTTTATCATGTTTTATCTACCAAAAGGACATCCAAGAGGGCACTTGCTGCATTTTTTTTCAACATGGGGACATTAAGGGTGCAATCAGTCCACCAGTGCAAATGAAAAGTCAGAAGCCGGAGCTGTGAATGACTTCACATCTGAGTTGACAGCGTTCCAGTTCAACAGTTTAGAAAAACAGTTCTAGTCAGCTTAGCCTTTGTTAGCTATTGTTAGCAATACCAATTAATAACGATGGATTACACAGTACTTTGTGCCTACAGATACTAAATAAACATGTCCACAGATAAAAGCTGGACAGCACTTTGTTTAAGACTGGTTTCATGAGACACAAATGAGTCTGAAGTGCTAATAAACAGTATATTATACAGTCTTTACGGCTGTTGATGAGTGCAGGAGCCATTTTGGATTTTGAGGTCTGTTCCAGAGGAAAGTGACGACTGGGAAGTTGAAAGTTAACTTTCATGATTATTTTAAGCAAAAATTCAATCAGCAGAAGTGAAAAAAAGGTAGCATTAGGCAATAAAGGAACGACGTCACCGTCGCACTGACTGTCTTGAAATATAGGCTCAGGAAAAGTGATGACAACTGTATGGTCTCCATGACAACTGAGCATCCATCCACTGTGAAAAGCCCTGAAATGTGGTTGAATGCCCTGGAAATACAAGGTAATGGGAACTTGTGTTGCATTTTGTTTCATCAAGTTAAGATATACCATCATCATGGTATATAAAGTACAAGGTGATTAACACAAATATCAAATTGATTAATGTGACCCATAAATATAAATATTTATGTAAAAATGACATTAAATATGAGGAAACGCTGTCAGTGGCACGCAGCAGTTCATCACATCTACTGTATCCTGTATGTTTCAGTGTCTGCCAGCTGAACTCTTCCTGCACTTTACACTTTGATTTCACAAACATGCAAATCAACAGCAATTAATCAGGAAATCAGTTCCATTTAGTCCCCCGCTGCCCTGCGAGTTGTTTATTCTGTGTTGCGCTTTTTCTTTTTCGCTCAGAACGGGGCCGAGTTGTACTGAGTCAAATTAAAAACTGTCGTGCCGAGCCATTACATAATCACAACAGCACCATGAATGATAGACTGCTTGTTTATGTGGCCGTACTACATTATTAGTCGCCCACTTGGAGAATGAATCAATGGGCATGGAGAAGTTGCGGGCCGGGGGAAGGGGGGGCGCGGTGACGTGTTGGCTTGCTCCCACTCTGAGCCGGCTCTTGTATTCATAAACCATGCGTGCCATCAGTTCTGAATGCCGATGTCTGTGCCAGCTTTGTACTCATTGTGCTGAGGGGTCAATCTGATCAACCACGGGCTTCATGACGCCAGAGAGCTGCGGGAGGTCTGAGGGAGGTGAAGGATGTGTCATGTCATTTTGGACCTGCTAGAATTACTGCATTATTAACAGTACATCAGAACCATATCAACTCCTTCAGTGAGCAAGCAACACTCCACGCACCACCGGTCAATGTCCAGCGTTGGATTAATAATGCAGATCCTTTGCTTTGGTAAAAGTACTAATACCACACTGTAGGGGGCAGCATGACCGCTAACTACTGCTCAAGCTGCCATTAGCAGGTTAGCTCAGTTAGCTGTGGAGCATTTAGCTGACTAGATTATAGCTGGACCTCGACCTCATTTCAAAGGGAAGTCACTGAAGGCAAAGGAGCTCAGCTGCAAGGGGAAGCGACCTCCCAGTGTTCACGACTGGGACTGAACACAGCGTCTGAGACAGACGGCCACCAGTTCTAAGACGGGGGATACAGTACAGAGGTGATTTACAGCGGGTCTGATCAGGACTAAGAAGACTGGGGAACAAAAGAGGTATAACGAGGAAGAGGAAAGAGAAAATTGGTCATCAGCAGTGGACGAAAAGCGACATGTAGAGCCTGAATATTTTCATGTCTTTCTCAATTGAGGATGTATCTTGACCAAACTAGAGGTGAGTTCAGGCGGTTTCCAATTGAGTTATTTTTTATTGACTAACTGTAAACTCATGACGAGTGTTCATCTCTCAGCTGAAACTAAAGTGGCTATACGACTCTTGCCTCTTG
The DNA here is from genome assembly GCA_963678695.2 of Diplodus puntazzo. Classification (NCBI taxonomy): domain Eukaryota; kingdom Metazoa; phylum Chordata; class Actinopteri; order Spariformes; family Sparidae; genus Diplodus; species Diplodus puntazzo. Next base: position 5,914,741 of record OZ023169.1, read on the forward strand.
TGAAACAAAGTTGTATTAGGAGCCAGGACATGCCGCGGCTAGCTGGTTAGCATGCTAACTCCAGCAGACATTTTGCAACATGATACATCAAATGTGTTTCTGAATAATATGTTGATCATTTTGGTTCATTTTTGAACACATATTGGCCTTTTTAAAACTGAACTGAGCACACCTGAAGTATATTTACTTTCATTTGGGCACAATTTATTGTAGAATATTATGAATCCACCAAAACCACAGCCTCAATAAATTAAAGAGGAAACAGATAAAACTGCATAGTGAAAGTGAGGTTTACAGGGAACCAATCCACATGAAACTGGTGTCATTATTCTAAAGCCATTATGTTGTGCAATCAACACTTACTTCACAATGATAAGAAGAGAAATACATGTGTATATTGCCAGTTTAACAAACTGCAATATTTGGCAAAATAAAGTAGTTTGTCTTTCTTCAGATAAAAATTCATACTTTACCCCTTTAAGGGCTGACGCAAAGCAAAATCATCGCTGTTGGTTGAGTTAAAATTGCTGAAATCCACAGTGGGATCGTCGAATAACCTGAAGGTCACTGGTTCTGCATGTTGACGTGTTCTTGAGCATGTGATGAGCACCTTCAGCACCTTGCATGGCAGCCTTTGCTTCATCAGTGTATGAATAGGGAATGTGACAAGTGTTGTAAAGTGCTTTGAGCGGTCAGTTGTCAGACTTGAATGCAAGTCCATTGACATGCATGTTATTTTCTGCGCTCAGCTGAGATACATCCATCAGAACTCAGTCAAAAAAAACAGCTCAAATCCAATCATGAATGAAAAGAAAGTAGAAATGACAGCAGAAAACGTTTCAGTACAACCTTGAAATTTCTTCAAAGCTCTAAAAACTGCCTCATTAAACCAAACACAGAGGAGACAGCGGCCCTGACATGCCAGGAAACGAGCCTTTGATGACACACGATGGAGAAACATCCCTCACCTTCTGTGATCTCACTGCAGTCACAGTTTCCGTCCCGCCTTTAAGAGCTCTTCTCTTCCGTTTCCTCACTGCCGGACACGGTGGCTCCTGTCCAACGGCCACAGACTCTTTCACCACAACTTCCTCTGACTGGACAGCAGCCGTCGGCTTCTCTTTGGGCTTTTTCTTCCTCTGAAATGACACAGTAGCTTGAATTATTTGATGTTATTATTAAACCGAACATGGGAGCAGAGTTTTTCCTACAAGTGCATCATCTTTGAGCCGCTGCCTCTCTGACAAACAGATTCTATTAGTAAAGTGTTTCAGTTTGTGAAATAAAGTCACTGCAACACGCCATTCAGCGTGGAACCAAGTGATATTTAGCATGCACTGGCTGAGCTGGACAAAAGCTTCCTTATTCAGAGGCCACTGATTATGATTGGTGCTGTCAGGTAAACAAATGAGGTTTTGTTTTTCCTGCTGCTGAGGAAAAAAACTACAGGCAATACGTTTTATTCACCCAGGGGAACAATCGTATAATGTAATTGAATGGAAACAGGCTGATAGCGTTTATGGAGGGGATCTGCTATATGTTGAAATGACAAATTCTAATGTGCAGGCAGTGTAGTCTATCAGGTGTCAGATACCAGTTTTTGTTGTAGTCATCTCTCAGTAGGCTTTATGTTTTGTCTCAACTTATCACACAATAATCAGATGTTAAAAGAATCTGCCGACAGAATGCATTAGTTACATTTCCATTTTCAAAAAATGAACAAGCCTGTCTTTCATTCAGTTGTTGAAAAAAGCATGCAATGAAAAAAAAAACATGCCTGACAGATAGAAATGCAAAGCCACTCAGTTCTGCTGTAACCTCTGAACCACCAGCAGCTCAAACTTTGACACTTTGAAGACTTAAAAGTACGTACTTATACAGTATTTAGCCTTTCAGCCAATGGTCAAATGGCTCCATAGTTGTATACTTTGATATTTGGGTTCTAATTTAAACACAAACATCTTTATCAAGAGAGAAATGATAGACTGTGACTCTCAAGAAGTACTGTCAGGTGCATGTAACCAACATCACCAGTCCCATCTTGGAGAGAACAATGGTTGCACACTAAGTAAGTAGAATTTTTCTTAAAAAAGGTGACAGAATGCAAATACCCACCACTTCACAGACTTGGAGAAAACTGATTTGTAGGCAGTTACATCGGGTGATCGCCCTGATTGGTGTCCCATGTTTGGGGGAAAAAACGTGCCCTCTCTTCACTATAAATGCATAATTTCTAGTGTTTCTAAGAGAAAAACTTACACATATAATTACACTACAAGAAACACAACTGGTGGAAGAAAAGGGAAAATGGACATTATACAAGACAAAACTCAAAGTCCAAACGTACGGGTGTATATATATATATTTTTTCTGTTACTGTTCAATGTAATAAAAAGAAGAAAAGCTCACAGCACCATGGTGACAATATAGAGCTGAAGATGGTCTCATGACCGACTACTTTTTCTCGTTTTCTTACCTTTCGCACATTACATAAAGAGCCTCTTGTACTTAATTTGTCAGTATGAAGGCATTTGTTTCCTGAGATTCAAAAACAGAGACTGACAGCCTGATAACTGATGGTCGCAGCGTTACGTGGGTCGCTGTGTCAGAGACCTCACATGCCTCTTTGTCCACGCTGGCTGCTGCAGGAGGAAATGGACCTTTGTTGGCACGTCAGTGCCGAACAGACAAAGGGCTTCACTCATGGAGCCATTTTAGAGAGCCTCTCGAACTTATCACTCACAATAACTGCACAGTGCTTCTCCGCTGGGTAACAACACTCATCTCCACCGTGCCAAAACACACTGAGCAAGGGCCAGCACAGTTACACATCTCTCAGCATAAAGTGAGCCCACTTGTAGTGTACTTAGTAATGGAACTGCAGTGCGATAAAGCTGCTGAGAGGTTTTATTACAGTGCATGGATTATATAGGACTGATATAAACATTGTCCTCTGCAGGGAAATTCGATTGGACAAAAGGGGGCTCCAGCTGAGGAGGGTGTGCTGGTGCCACACAAACTGTAGTCAGTGCACGGATGTTGCATGTTAGCGAACAATGCACTTTGATTTCTGTTTCAAAGCTAATGCCAGTTCCTCATGTCTATAAAGAAATGCTGTTATTCATGCTGGAAACATTAAATATATCACTTCCCTTTCTGGCTGAGACAGAAAGACAAATGTAAAAACAGGATATTCTCTCAGCTGAATCACAACTGTGCTATAAAAGTCAGGAAATTTAAAGGTTGATTGCGTAGGATTTAGCAGCATCTAGCAGTGAGATTGCAGATCACAAACAGTGAAACACCCCTCACCTCACCTCACCTCACCTCACCTCACCTCACCACACTATGATGGCTTCTAAAATTGATTTAAAAATCTGACAGACACATATAATGTATATATATATTCATGTCATACCACTTGTGTAATAACGGTTCAGCACACTGAATGAGTAATAATGAGCTGGACAAGCATGCTGACTGTGCTCCTAACACTTGCAGGCTGGTTGTAAGAAACAGAGCAAAGTGCAAGTGAACGAGGACCTCTGAAGTCTGAATTAGGCATTACAGGCAAACTAATGAGCTAAACTGCACCTGAAGAACTTCATCATGATCGTTCAGATAGATTCTCTCACCTGAGTTGGAGCTTTCGATTTGGAGTGCTTTGTCATCACTGTAGGAAAAGAAAAACAAAATCACTTTTCACCTCAGAAGGAACAGTGAAATGTGGCTCAGTTATCATACAGTCATTTCAGCTACTAGTGGTAAAAGTGGCGTTGCTTTAAAGGGGCACTATGTAGAAATTCAAACTCAAAATTTTGATATTTACAATATAAACAAGGTAGTACAAAGTCAGAAGTATTTATTTCCAGCGAAGTGAATAAACAAGCTGTTCGCAGAGGAAAACATTGTCCTCAGAACAATGTTTGAAGCTAGAAAGATGGCAGGGTCCGCCACATATAAACAAAGTGAAACAGCATGAAATGATGTTGTCCTTCAAGGTCAGTTTGTTTATTCAGTCATATAAACAAAGAGAGCTTGTTCATTTAGAACAAAAAAGATATTTCGCTTCTGATTAAAATTCCTTCAACAAAACCTTCGTACTGCCCCTTTAAAATGTGTAAAATGCAGCAGAGATGACGTAGAAGTCCTGAGTCATCGTTCACTGCATGCATCCACATGTTGCCCTCGGGTTACCATGACTCTGCAGATCACTGGAGGCCCGAGCTGCATGTTGCCGTCACATCGTGTCAAATTTATAACATATCATTAAGCTCACATGTTGGTGTGTGTCGCAACACTCCGATGTAGTTTCACATTCTTAGTAATATGGGAAAGTATGCCTCTGATGACTCACAGTAACGTCCCAAAAATAAGCTTTTTATTGAACTAATGAGTATGAAAGAGCCATTGTATCCACTCACATGGGTAAAAGCACATTTGAACAGTAATTAGAGCAGCTCCGACCACCAAATGAAGTGTGAGCCAACGCGGGCTGGCAATTTGTGGAAAATGTGGAGTCTTGGAAAGGAAGCACTCACATTTTACAATTACAGGATTTGGAAAAAAAAAGAAATAAAAAACATTTCCACTGAGTGCTCCTCCCGAGCCTGAAGTTAAAACTTCATAGTAAGCGGCGCCGTCTTATTGTAAGCCTATCACAGGCCTCCACACACCCACAGAGGGTTGGGTGTGGGGGTTCAGGGCCCACCTACCTGCCAGGTACCTCTCCAGAGAGGGCGAGGAGCTCTGGTTCCAACTGTAGCAGCAGAAGAAGAAGAGCCAGACCAGGAGAGTGGCCAGCACCAGAGCCAGGACCCAGAGGAGCCGGGCCACAGCTGGGTTAGTGACAGCCCAGGCTGTCAGGATATCCATGCTGAAGGTTTTGCTCCAGGAGAGCCTCACTATCTACTCAGTCTGATTCCCAGAGTGTGTCTGCAGAAGAGCTCATGAATGGGCTGGCTGGTTTGTGTCCTCTCGGGGCAGCCACAGTGCCTGCAGCAGCAGCAGCAGCAGCAACAGGAAGAAGTCAGCCAGAGCAACGGCAACCACAGATGGATACCAGCTGTTCCAGACGGAGCCCTGCTCAGACCTCAGCCCACGTCAGCTCGCAGTGTGTAGGCATGTGTGCAAGCTTGCGTGCGTGTCTGTTGTGTTTTACTGAGACCTGGAAAAGTGTGAGTGAGTGTGTGTGCATAAGAGTTTGGAGGAGTGGCTAGGAGTTACAGCGGCTGGCATAACTGTCAGCCACTCCCAGACTGAACATCAGTAAGAATCCTCACACGGACCAAAAGGCTGCAAACTTGACTGAGAAATGCACCTGGGGCGCTTTCCCCTCTTTACCTGGACACCTGCCAGCAGTTATTCCTATAATGACAGAGGTATGATTGTCACCTTTACATACCTGTCATTTCTGTAAGGTCATTAACCAGGCTCGTCTGTTAACGCGGCTCGTCTGTTAACAAAGCCACAGACTAGACAGACTGTGAGTGAAAAGGTGACAAAGAGTGACAACTTTAAATGACAAAAACTATTCACCCAGCAGGATTTAAATGAGGCTCATTCCATAGATGTGCATGGTAGTGCAATAATACTGTAGTATGTACTGAAGTCTGGTTTTACAGCCCTTTTACACAAGATAAATATTTGATAAGGATGTGCTAAATTGGACTGGACTTAGTTGGCAGCGTAATTCAATATTGAGGAATAAGGTGTGGTTAAACAAACGACCAATTATGAAAGAGCACTCCTGAAACAATCCCAGTGTGTGACTGAAGCATGACCAGAGTCTTGTGAGTTGCCAGTTTACTCATCTACGCTCTCGTGCCAACAGAAAGTCCAGTCAAGTTTCACAGTGTACTAAACATTTCTGGAGCTTCACACGTAATGGTTCCATACAGCTCCTCCGGCACTATCAAGGTTCCGGATGCCCCCGAGATCCAAAACTGATTTGATAAGACATTATTTACCTCCTTGACTTGCAGTCAAGCTCATGCACCTGCTTTAAACGGCCTGCGTGCCAACTCTTTTAGCTTCCATTTTACCCAGCATAGGTCGTACAGAGCCAGTCTGCTTTTGTTTTCAAATTATTTTTTGCAGAATTCTGCAGCGCTGTTTTGCTGTTAAACTTGAGAAATGTTTTGTGGACTATGAAATTTCCCTTTGCTTTACATGGCCATGAGGGTGAGCAGATTATGACTGAATTTTCATTTTTGGGTTTACTTACCCTTTAATATGTCCATACCAACAGCATTTCCCATGTGCTTATTGTTCATTATACAGGACTTCTGCTCACATGAAGGCCTGCTTCAGGAGAGCCAAGCTCAGTGACAACATTCAAAGTGTTTCATTTAACTCATATGTTGATTTTACATCGGTCTGTTCTAATTTTTTAACAACACATCAACACATTTATTTAAAAACACTCAAGTAGGTAAAGCACAGATGGTGAAATGCCACAAATCTGCAGACAGCAGAAAACTAAACCAACACTGCCACCTAGTGGTCAAATATTAATAAAAGGAAGAAGAAACAAACTTTTAAGAGGCAAAACATATTTAATGTTTATTCATGAAACCTGACTGCAAAATCAAGCTAATACCATATTCATCAACAGCTTGTCAGTTATGAGAATAGTGTTCACTTAATATTAATAATACTTCAGGCAAAAATGACCACGTCAAGTGCAGATGCCTCCTCTTGGATAATGTTTACTGCAGCAGTTAAGCTGGCGGTTAAATAACATTGCAAATAAAGTGATAAATTAGTGGATTAATAAATACAATTAAAAAAAAAAAGCTTCAATAATATCCCCGAGAGCCGTCGGCATCCTCTTGATGCTGATTTCCATTTTAATAGAAGCCGGAGTCTTGAGCAGCCCAGTTTGGTGTCTGAGAAGAAAAGTACACACACAAAAAAAACAAAACAACATGAGGAGAGGCGTTAGAAGAAGGAAGTCAACAAGAGATTTGATCCAAATTTAGATCCTCTCCAACTGAAAACACCTGCCAGCTTCTCTCTTAAAACGACTGGCAGGAATAAAACAAACAACGTTCTGACAGAATCATGACGAGGCTGTCTTCATTCTCTTTGACCAGGCAAATAATTTAAATTAATATCTTCATTATTTTTGGCAGATGATATTAACACTTGCTTATTACCCAAAATGAAATGTGTTGAGCAGATTTACTTTAAAAAAAGTATATAGTTTCATAATACAAGCTTTAAAAAAAAAATCCACAAGCAGGAAGTCAGAGGTCACAATTGCAATCAGCTGAAAGAGGAAAAAATCAAGTGTTGTGTTTTCACACATATCCATCAGGGGGCAGTAGGAGCATCACGCATGTGAATGATGAGACCTTTAAGGGTGACTCCTCCAATTTTACAAGTTCAAGTGTGTTTACAAGTAGTAAAGCCTGTTATGACTTCAGAGGAAGCTGCATGTGATCTGATAAATTGCCTCCTGTGATGTCACTCAGCAGCCGAGTTTCATTGTTAGTACATGGGCAATAAAAAACAAATTATCACAACTGACAGAACAGAACCAGATAGATCTCCTTTTATATTCCACAGAGTCTTCTTAGTTTTCTAAACCTGGTGCCTACATTACCAACAATGCAATACAGCCACTGAGTGACATCACTGGAGCAATTTAGCTGATTACATTAAGCTTCCTCTGGAGCCACAAAAGGCTTTCTACTCGTTTCTCCCCAAGACAATTGGTGAATTTGGTGGCGTCACCCTTTAAGAGCCTAACTCTCCTACATGTGTATCTTTAAATGTAAATGTAAAATGTACAGAAAATACATACATGCTGGTAGCTTCTATACACAAGACAAGTAGTAGTGATGTTTGAAAGAAAGACAGAAAAATGGACCAATAGTTTTCTCCTAAATACTGCTGAAGGGTGAACAGGTTGTATTTCTTTAACATTTGTAATGTGATGTTTACCTCATTCCTGTTACTGTGGGCCACTTTCTTCTCGATGTTCATTGCCAACATCTGGCTACGGAAGGACAGGCTCTTGGTCTTCTCGATCACCTGCTGGTACGGCGACACCGCGTTGTTGCCCATCACAACATGACCCTGACAAACAGAGTCACAAACGTCTATTTCTCCGACTTTAAAATGCACCGCCACATAAATCCTGACAGGTTTTGGATGCTGGCTTCAGTCCCGCATAAGCAGGATAAATACACTGACGTAGCCATTTTTTCTACACAAATTAGCAGTCTAGTCAGGGCTGTTTACGCGAGGCTCCGTGTTTTGAAGCTCATCTGACTGGAGGTGGATCAGTGAATGCGGAGCCTCACCAGTTTGGAGTCGATCTTGGCATCGAGCCTGGCGTTACGGATGAGGTTGACGATCCACCTCTCCGCCTCCTCGGGCGTCATGTTGAGCTTGTCTGCCAGCATGCTGAGTGGAGAGAGCGAAGGGGGAGGGGGCATTTCAGTCAAGTAAATATCCTTTGGGGGAATCCAAAGTCTTTTAAGTTCCCTTTTTTCACTTTAATATACTTGAAACACTGACGGGACATGAATAAAATCTACAATTTGGGAGCACTGAGAAGTAAAATTATTGAAGTCATTCTGAGGTTGAAAAGATCTTTTCATCACTTTGCTCACGTTGTAACTGAAGAAATTCTTGAACCCGTAAAAGGCAATGTACACTAGAAGACAAGTCAAGGATGGTGTACCTGATGCTGATACACTGATGAATACGACAAAAGGTCTCAAAGATGAACAGACGGGCGTTCTCAATAAAATCCTCAAGGCAAGCAACCAAGAAGAAGTCATTCACAAGCACCTGAAGGATAAAAGATCATACTACTGTAAGCATCGCTCACTTTACATGCAGAGCATTCACTCAGGAATAAGAAAGTTTAGAAGCAATCAGAAAGAGTCCAGATGAGGCACATTTTCCAATACATGCTCATACATAAACATTTCTAGAGTGTGTAGCTATAATTTGAGACGTTACCCATGATTTACTGGGATGATAAGTATAGTTTCAGTGCACTGCAGCACATAATGTGACATGACAACCACACACAATGCGCTGGAAACCATTCCTTGTGGTCCGGCTGTTCTGGCAGAGTTTCCAGCTGTCGGTTTCTCTACCCATACATTAAAATGCCCTGGTTGAAATGATCTAACCTCACAAAGTGGGGGTTTTCATGTGATGGTTTTGTTTTGGGCTCACGGTTTGGATTGAGACAAGTTTTTGTCTGCAAATTCCCCAAAATGCACATGTATGAATCAGTGTGTGACTGCTGCATAGGAGGCTCGTGTGCTGTGAGGGTGAAGACTGAATCATGTGCCGACAAGGAGTTATATTGCAAACTCACAAAATGATTCTCTGCCTGTAAAGAAACCAACATGCTCGTGCTATTAGCAGCTATATTAACATTTAAGTTAATGCATTCTCAAGATACATTTTCTTAAATGTCAGCACAACAAGATGTTATCGCATTTCTCAATCGCTGTTGCCAAGCTCGTACTACAGAAAACATGAAACCGGTCCGCCATGAATCATCAAACCATCACCACACATGAGCCAACACGGTTTTGTAGGAGATTATGTCCCGATGTCTCCATCTGTGGTCTTAAAGCAGCGATCATAGAAACATCAACAGGGATGTTTGGCTTAACTCCATGAATATATTAGTGTGTCGAAATTTGAATGGAAATATGGCAAAAGGAGCTGTTTTTGCGTGATAAATCCAATTATTCAACGCTGATGTGTAAAGGTGCCATAGTCCTCCTAAATCCTCAATTAGTTTACTTTGCCACTAGTATTATAGATGCTGTTCATATTGAAAGAGTGTAAAAGGGTAAAAGCGTATTATTTGTTCTGTACAGTTATTTTGGAAATCCTTCAATGAAATGAAGTTATGAAATAAACCAAACGTGAATGAATGTGGATGAGTGAATATTTTTATATCTTGCGATCAAGATGAAAGCAGATCCACTGGTGAAATTTATATACATTTTACATCAATTAAAAAGTTCTTAATTAGGACAAGTTGTTGATATCTGGACAGTAAATCATATCAATTTAATTAAATTCCCCTGATCATTAAAAGCCAACAGAGTCCATCAACAGAGACCAACAGAACGGCTTAATGAACTATCTTCATTCTACTGTCAGTGTGCTCTCACTCCGTATCTGACAGGATAGTTGAGGCCTTCGCAATCACTGCATAATTTATACAAGAGGGGTAAAAGCCAATTGATGAGGGTGCTTAAACAGTGTGCAAGAGGTCCCCAAATATATCTACAAAACTGCACTCAAGGGTTTCTAAAGAGAAGGCAACCGAGCCCCAAATCTGACAGCTGTTCCGCTTTGAAAATCAGACTGAATAAAAGTGAGAGCCAGCAAATCAGGCCAGACATGGATTTGCTGAGGCTGAATAGCTGCAAAGTTAAATGCCAGAGACTCAGGAGATCAGAGCACCATAGCCAAGGGAAGCTTCGTATTACCCCTCAGTCCCAGGAGACAGCTAACTTTTATGGGGCGATTTAGGCCTGTGCACCATGACAAACACACACTGTCATGCGGAAAAAAGTGAAGGAGAAAAACTTAAGGAAGCAATCCTTACCGACTCACACTCCCGCAGCTTCTTCTGGGCACTGTCAAAGTCGAAGTTCACGTAGAGACACTCCACGAACTCCGTGATCGGGTCCTTGTACGTGTACGACTCCTGCACGAGTGAGAGAGAAGTCATCACTTCTGTGTTGACTACGTCCAAGAGTCACAATCAATTAATGAATTCACAATACGAATTAATTTGCAAACAGTCATTGACCTCACCTGTTGAATGACTTTAACCAAGTCCTTGAGCACTTGCCTGCGCTTTCGTACATCCTTGTTGGTGATGACTGCAGTTGTAAGGTATCGCAGGATGTGTGGGCACATTGTCTGGATGGCATTCAGGTACCTGAAAAACACAAAGGCAGCGCACATTGGCAACAAATTCCGTTGCCATCACAACGAAATTGGTACAAATTCTTTAGCTCCAAAAGAAAAGAGGAAATATTTCGCACACAGAGGCTGTGATAAGAAATCTGTAATTCATGCAGTGTAATACCTTACACAGGATGACATAACAACATAACCTATACAATTTCGTAACAATATTCAAAGATGATGATATTCATGAGGTGATGCACTTGAGAGATTCTGGAATTGAATTGAATTCATATGATTGAAAATTGAAAATCATTTACTCACTCTAACCTATTGTATATGAAACTGAATGAAGCCAAACTGCCGTGAGCTTTCTAATGGATTTATGTATTTTTTTTCTTCACTCTGGATGTACATAGTTACATTGTCTTTATGTCATTCAGACGCTACACTTACTTTAAGAACTAGACTACGAATCCATCTAAATTAGGCTGGGATATTTTTTGCACAAGATATTCTCTTAAATTCTTGGCTCTGAAAAACTATATTTTACTGCCAGTGGATGAAATAACAATGCATTTCAAAATAAAAAATACATTCTGGTTAAGAAACTGACAACTAAGTGGCCTTCCAACTAATGAGGCCTCAATAAAGGTCACAGGTTTCAGCTGGGAAAAAGCCAGCGTGTCCCTCAGCCATATGGTCTCGAGCAAGATAAAGAATGTAACATAAGCTCAGGATGACAGCGCCAGGAAGCCTGTGAATGTGCCTATTGTATCGAAAAAAAAAGGTGACCGTTTTTCTTTATATTACAAGACAAAGAGACTCACTGAGGCTGATAGAGGAAGAGCTCGATGATGTTGTCCCTGCCTTTGGGATGGTTGAAGAACACAAAGAGGGACCAGTGGATGAGCCAGGTCCTCTGCTGGAGTGACTGAAGAGGAGAGCTGACAGACTGAAAGGAGAGGACACAAATGATAGCTGTTAGGAAACTGAAGGAGCACCAACAAATACAATTCAGACAAACGTTCAGGGACTAACAGTCACTCTAAATTGCAGAGTAATGACCTAAGAAGCAGGTTCACATAGTAACTCTGGAGGGAAATTACCTTCCTCTGGTTACACTTTTATTTGATTTCAGTCTGGACGCCTTGAAACTGACTCTGACGTTATAGAAAATAAGCCTCGCCGACTTCAGAATTCAGTTTACAAGAAACTGCAAAGTCATTTCCACGTTGCTATTTGCTGCTTTACTCATCTCATCTTATTTCTACATTCCAGATCCAATCACTAATAAAATTAGCAAACCCTGATCACATTTGTAAGATAGCATGAATTATTGTTTCTTAAAGTATTATTCACTTACGTTGTTATCAATAGTCTCCCTTAGTCTTGTGAGATCCTCCATGGCGGCTTCCCAGTTCTGCATCAGGATCTCTGAGGCCAGTTTTCCCCACAAAGAGCTCAAGGCATTCCTGTCCGTTGAGGGAACCTGAGCAGAGAGCAACAAAATCTGCATCTCATAATCTGACTGTGCAGCAGTCTGAAGACCATTTAATCTACTGTGGCTTGTGAAGAGCTTTTCTATTCTTTTGTGGTTATTCTTACCAGGACACGGAAGAAGTAGAGGTACTCTGCAGCCCCAGAGTAGTTACCGCACTCGTACTGGAATTTGGCATACCTGTACAGAGTGTCCAGGTACTCTTGACGAAACTAAGACATAAAAAGACAGGGAACATACAAATTAAAGCTAATTAATCCAGGCTGAAAGCTGACCAGCAACCAATTATATAGAGGTGTTTTAGTGTCTGACTGCCATTTCTACCTGCATTAAGCAGGCAAAGGGTCATTATAACATTTGTGGCCATGGTTATAATGACTGACTTTCAACAGTCACACTAATCCACTGTTTTTTCAAACTGCTAATGACTTTGCCTTTTTCGTATTTCAAAGGAAACTAATTGTGAAAAGCTGCGTGGCTGTCAGAATGCAGCTGATTTTCATCTTTCATCTTTTGAGACAAAACGAAGCCTTTTTTCACACTAACAAGTCCTCTTCTTAGAGTAGCTCACATGACATCAATGATGTCTTTTTATGTACCAACTAAACAAAAAACAAGATGAACTGCTATTTATCTGATGATAATGTAAAAAAATGTAAACGAAAGAAGCCATTAGCAGAAGAATGGCAAGTGGTTTGAATAATGAGCACTGGGTGGGTGTTGGTGGATGTTTTAGGATTCGGAGATTTGGATAACAGTCCTGCTGGCAGCTGGTTGTTATGGAAACAAAACACATTGCAAAACCCAACTTCAAAGCACAACAACCAGTGCAGTTGTTATACAATAAGAGCAAAAGAAAGAAGATAGAATAACATTTTAAAACTTACATTGTGTTTCTCTGAAAGATAGTCGAATAGCATCCTCCCATCTCTGATTCAAAATGAAACACATCAAAGTGTCAGTGTCAAGATGAGGCTTTAGTCCACAGATATTTCAAAAGTACTATAATACTGCGATATAAACTGTGCATAGTATTGGATAGGGATTCATTTTCTTTGACAAGTCGATCTGACCTTGTGGACTGCATCTGTCGAGTGGTCTCTGGGTCTTCAAACATTTTGACAATTGGCTCCGTCTCTGACTGGAGCTGCTTCAGCTGGGCCACCACAGTACTCCTCTTCTCCCTCAGAGCTGAAACAGGAAATATTCTCACATTTACATCAGCGCTTGATAAGGTTAAATAAAGAAGAAAAACTAACATTTCTGATCTCAATAACTTCAAATGGAAAATGAACAGCACCACATAGCAAAATACTTTCGGCTAAAGGTTTTCTGGCCAGTAACAAAGCACTTTCCAATTTATGGCGTTCTTACGTATGTTATCTCTTTGAACGCTTAAGAGCTGATCAATGTTGGGACATCACAGGCACTGAGGTTACAGAAAGGCTAGAGATCTTTCCTTAACTACTGTATGTGATTTAATACAAATGTTTTCTGTTCATGAAATGTGTCTCAGTATTGTGGTAAAAGGGTATTATTTGTCTTAAACCTAGTTTTAATATGGAAGTTAATACTGAAATGAGCAAAATATTAATGTGTGCAGTAAACCATGAACCATCTTTACCAACTAAAAGCGTTTGTGCATCATGGGAAGCCAACAGTAGCCTTAAACTTTGCTGTTTGAAAGCGATATATATGACTGTATCAATACCATGCAATCAGAACAAACTGATAAACAGCTCTTACAGTGTGGGATTTCCTTGTCCGCGTACAAGTTTTTGTACACATCCATGGCGAAATCCACCATGTTTGTGTCGCTGAGGAGGTCCAGCTTCCCCTGGAGAAGCTCCTTTTCATTGTAGATCTGTGACAATTTAAAAAGAAACACATTTATCGTACAAACAACTGCACCAAACGGAAATAAACATAAATAAATAAATAACATCTGGGCATCACAGCATCATGTCTGCGCAGTATGACAGCTGAGATACATGCTAACACGCTAGGTAAGATAAATAAGAAGCTAATTAGCCAAAGCTCTAACGATAACATTCATTTACGGAACTAGGTTCATTTACTGCTACTACAACTGACATTACATCAACACTCCAATATTAAAGATTAAACTGAGTCGTAGTTTGACGAGCTATCGTTGCTACCAGCTGACGGGCTACCGTAACCTGACGTGACAGCTAGCCAGCGGGGAGGGATCGGCGCTAGCAACAACCGTGTTTTCAGGTACAAATGGCCTCTAAGAAACAACCATATTATATTTGGCTTTATAAAAAGCTAAAGCTGTTATACCTCTTTCACGGACAGGAATTCCAACAGAGGAAAAACCAAATGCCGGTCCAGAAAATGTGCTATCTTGGTTGTCAAATCGTAGTCCGCCATCTTGGCTGGCTTCAAAACCCAACTTTATTGACAAACAGAGAGCAGACGGAACCGAAGAAAGCTACGTCATTTCATTTTTCCCGGCATTATTTTATTTTATTTTATTTTTAGAGAAAATTTCAGTAAAATACAACTGGCAAAAAAACAACGTGAATGTTTAAACTGCACAGACAATTAAACCAAAAAAAAGGGAAAGAAAACAAGGATATGCTAGCTTTATCACAAACAAGCAAACACAGAGCTGCGAGCGATATCATACAAAGTCAGTAATAGTAATAGTAGTAATAGTGATAATACAGTAATAGTTTACATCTTAACCAACATAACTAAATAAAAATTCAGCCAAATTAACTGATCTTCTTTTCTTATTGAACATGTTGTACATTTGCAAATAGATAGATAGATAGATAGATAGATAGATAGATAGATAGATAGATAGATAGATAGATAGATTAAGTGGTCCCCATGCCCATGAAAGTGCCTTGGCCACAATTATGTACCATTAGTTTTAAAGATTATTATCCCCTTTAGCTAGAGCTCCAGACTGCCAGGAACATATTTCTGTTTAACGACACAAAGTCATACAAAATACCAACCAATTGAGCAGCTGAAAATAAATAGATGAAGCATGAACACACACACACACACACACACCACACACACACACACACACACACATATATATATATATATATATATATATATATATGGGTGATGTGGTTTTATGTTTGTCTTGCAAGTGGTCAGGAATGCATCTAAAGGGAAGCCTCTGGGACCGATGAACGAGTATTACTGATCAAACATATGGACTGAAGGAGACTTTGGACTCTGGACATGTGGCCGACCTGAATGAGACTGTTTTATTGACCTCCCTGAGGTCAGGAGAGGGACCAGGCAGACAGGTAGCAGCTGTCACCACAGCAGGGACTGTGATCAGAGATGTGAGGCACTGAGCTTCATAAGCATCAGTCAATGAGGAGGAAAAGCACTTTGAAGCCTGCTGGGCTCCAGCTTGATCCAGCTCTGATCACGCAGTCAGTATTCGTGGAGAAAGATCCATTCTGTTTAGAGAGGCAATCGCTGCTGTGTCCTGAGTCTAATTTTTGGTTAGAGCAGGGGAGGAATGAGAGAACATCTCTGAGCCACTGGCTGCCAGAAAGCCGAAGGCGAGAGGGAGATACAGCACCACAGAATCAGTATGAAATCAACTGCAACTTATTCATGCAATATTTCATTACCAAAGCCAGACAAACCTAACAGAGAGCAATTCAAACAAATCTAACTAGCTCAAAATGTGCCATAATGCAATAATATTTGCTGCAAAATATAAAGTGAAGGGAAACAAATCACAAACAATAAAAGCATTTAGAAAAGACATAACAAACTGTTGTTTCATAGCGATGAGAATGTTCATCATCTGAGTGTAGTATGTTAACATGCCAATACTGCCAGCTAACACTTAGCATAATGTATGTACGCTGAGGCTGATGGGAATGTCATTAATTTCCGGGTGTTTGACCTTCTGGTGGCATCTGAGAAAACATCAGAGTAAATCCTCTGGGGACCATTCCACATTTTTACTTTTCACATTTCACGTTTCATGTATTATACCATCATTTTTATTTTTTATCCATTTGTATTTTGTTCCCAGAAGTCAAATCAAAACTAAAGGTGGACAGAATGTGTCCCACAGGCTCCACTTATAGTCCTGCAAGAGAGGAAAAGCTAGGTTATCACCACAAGCATTAATAATGTCAGTCTGGTCTGGACCAAAGAAGTGGACTAAGTTGCCATGTGGTGGGCATTGGTAGAGTGGTCTTCCAATGTGCAGAGCCTGTTCTTCATACACCGCCAAATGTCTCCATACAACCAGAGCGCCAAGTAGATGAGGAGGAGATGGAGGAGAGGAGATGTGGACACATGATTCTGAAGGTCTTCCCTAAAACCTTTGTGGTTTAATGTGTCTCTGGCCGACCTGCAGGCCAGAGTTCACAAATGAATCCAGGGATGACCATACTCTCACTTAATTTACTCAGAAAACAGTTTCCGAATGAGTTTACGGTCTTAATCAGTTGTTTTAAGTCTTTTTTTAATATATATTTGGTCCCTTTAAGTGTAAAATAGACGATAAAGTAGGGTATGCTTCAGGACTTGGCTCGATTCTGATTGACAATGTGCTTCCATAGCTTGTCCTCGGGTTCTCAGTCAGACCCAATTTTTATCCAAATATCTCACTTCTGGCTCCAAGAAATATGAATGCCAACTGCCATAATGCCAAAATGCTTCAAAACATTAGTTCACAAACCAATGGGTGATTTCACGCTGGGTTTAGACTTGACCAAGATCCAGGACCGAGGTCAATTTCGATCTTTTATGTGGTTCATAATGGCTCATTGGCCAGCAGCACAAGATTGTCTTTGAGCCATGTAATTTCTTGGTGTGTGAAATGGAGGGAGCAGCTCATAAAAAGGCTGCACAGTGAACTTTTAGAAAACTGCTCCCTCATCACTTTGCAGATCTCTCTGTTTTCTCAAAAGGCTGCAGTCGAGTGTAGCCATTTTTACAGATTTTGAATAGCGAGGCGATGAATTCCCTCATGAAATCTCCCTGGTAGAGCTCATTCGTGCCTGAAAATCGCACACACACAAAAAACACAAGACTGGAGTGAATGTAATGTCATATTTTGCTGGCATACATCCCTCTCCCTCCCCCTCTCCCTTCGCCTCTCTGTCCATCCTCGAGGCCAGGACGGATCCCGGACGCCATCTCGGCGGCTGGCTGCCTTCCACTTCCACTTCTTTTTATGGGAACAAGAGCCAGCTGGATGTGCAGCGCTTTAGAAAAGAAGCCAAGAATTTAATAAAGACATAAGAGCAAGAGGCACGAATGAAACTGATTAATTACAGACAAAGAGCTACATTCTATAATAAATGTGAGACTGCATGTAATATCCTCCCTTGGATGATAATTTGAAATTCAGTGCCTTCTCGTGAAATTGCTTTTCTACCAGGTGGTGTGCTGCACCGCTGCTCTCCGGAGCCGCCGAGGATCACAAGTGTCAAATCGAATGAATTTCCATGCTCTGACATTAAAGCAGTGGAAATAAGACAGCAGGAACAACAACCGCCTGTCCCGGGGACTCGCACCCCTCCCCGAACATCCACTTCCAATTCAGTTTCCACACAGTTCCCCGACTCGCACAGTCTGCTGGGCGATGTTTGCTTGTTGAATCGGTGGAAAACAAGCCCAGCGTTGGCTTGTGGCTTGTTAGGTGTGCTGGCAGTGCTGCAGTCACCTGGCAACAGAAGCCAGACACGTTCTCACGCTGCCCAGCCCTTCAGATATAATGACATTAACTGACTGTTGAGTGTTTTTTTTTTATATCTCTATCATTGAAAACAGTGTGAGTGCCTCATTTTAAGCAGTTCTTACCCGAGCACGCTGTGATGTACTGTTAGTTTTCCTCCAGTTTATTTTAGCTTCAGCTATTTGCTGCATGGAGAGTCCACCAAGAAGGAATATGATGAGCAGTTAAACTCACTGACCTGAGAGACTCTCACTTTATGTGAGATGCCGTCAAAGGCAACATCCCAAAACATTTGGACGCTGTGTCAAAGATAAATGGAACAGAATGTGAACATTTTGTAATCCTTTTACATATTTACTTGTGCCTTTTCTTTATTTATGTCAATTAAACAGCATTATGACACTTTTTTCACCATCTAATAAGACACAATATCAAGTTTATAATGGCTTTATCTTTAAAGAGCAGTTTGACAGACAAAGCAAAAGCAGGACTCTTAGGAGAACAATATTACAGAATAAATGCTCAATATCAAGCCAAACACAAGGAGGCCAAGGCTGAGGAGATGTTACAAACACGACTGCAGAACAAAAGTGTCGATATGAATAAAAAGTAAAAGGAACAGAAGCAATGAAAGATGGTAAGAAGATGGCATCACATAAAATTGAATTAGAAACAGAGATTAAGGACAGTCAAAAGAATATAAGGCTACAGAGACTAATATAAAATGAATTAAAAAAGGATGATCCTTCTCTCCTCAGGTGGGTCGTTCCAAAGCTGAGGGGTCCTGATGGAAAAACATGGGCAGATTTGGATTTAAGCCTCAGCTTGAGAACGGTCAGAAGGCTCCCATACGAGATCTGAGGCTGCAAGTCGGCTCATACGTAGGTCAGTGTTTCTACTTCATGGAGGCGAGAGAGACCTTTTGTTTCATTTTGTCAACAGGAATAAATATTACATTTCTTGGGTTTCGATGAGTCTCCACGATCGGTGGAACCAAGACACATTTGACTCTGAGCCACTCTGAGATATTCATACACCAACTTCTCCATTTAGGCCTGTCAGCAGTTTCCCTCCAAGTCCTGACTGAGAGCTGAACAAAGCAACAACTTATGTGACTTCAAACGAGGACTTTCCACTCGTAAAATCAGTATTTCTATTATGTTTGCCAGAGTCCACGTAAGTTGCACTCCTTTTTTTTTTATTTTGTCAGCCATCAGATCGACGAAGCCTCCTATATTCGATCGTAACATTCTCACTAATAGCATGTATATGACATCGTTAGGGAAGATTTATGCAGACCTACATTCATAATGTTCTGTATATTGCTTGTTATCTTTAGTAGCTGCATGTCTGCAGACACTCTGCCAGTAAAGTTCAATCGGATCGCATATATCATTATAATGACTGTGTTCGAGATGGCTGAGGCAGCCGGTAGCACCAGTACAAACATTACACAAAATTAAAAACCCGTTTCCCCGTGAGCCTCATATCCTCTTGTCAAAAACACCGTGTTGCTAGTTGCTGTCGCTACGCGTCAGCCCCAACCTTTTATTTTTAGCTGAGAAGAAAAACACGTCGGAAGTGAATCTTCCTGTGAAAAACCTCATAAAGTCTGAAAGCTTTAACTACATTTTTTTTTCTTCTGGAATCCGACCCAGATAAAGTAGACGGCAGCACAGAATCCACGAAGATCTGCCAGTCTTCTCAGTGATTGACTGCAAATTACACTGATACGCAGAGTCAATACGGTAATGCTAATGCACTGTTTGACATTAAGGTTCCGTATGCATTCTATTGTGGTGATATTGTGCATGATTATTCTATATATATATATATATATATATATATGGAGGGGGGGTGAAGCACATTGGTGGTGTGCTCACCCACAGTCATGAGTTATCACCAGCAGAGCACAGCGGACAGGAAGAGCTGAGAACGCTGACGATAGTCTGTGGTGTGAAAGAAAAAACGGGTTAGACAAAGAGAAAGAAAAGAGCGAACGTGAACAAAACAGACAGAAGAAGGCAAACAAAAAAATCTCACCTTCACTCGTACAAAATGTGCCGTCAATGTTGACTTCTCCTCTGCAAAATGAGGTGTCACCCTATATACCGCACGTGTTCCTCCACAGGTTCACCCAGTCAATCATCTGGGGCTCGACTGAACACACGCGCAGTCAATTACCAGCAGGTCAAGTTATACCCTATGTTTGTGTGTTAACATGTGAGCAGGTATGAATGTGTGAAACTATGTGTGTGTGCGACCAAAGAGACCACACCGCGGTCCACAGCCACACTGGGGCTCTGTTCACGTCATACGGGATGATTCATGATGTCGGTCGAAACTTAAACAAAACCCTGTGAAAATAACGCCGAGCGGCGAGGAACAAAAAGCCCCCCGAACAATGAATGTAATACCTGTAATGCTCCAAAGGAACTGGTTGAAATAACATCATTGTTTCTGCCTGAATCACAGTGTTATGAATAGCAGAACCAGCAGACGTGTCTTGAATTGCAGTTGTTTCAGTCGTTGTAAGACGAGCTGGCTGCCAGTATTCAGCACACGGGAGCTCAAGTGGAGAAAAAGCAGCAAAAGAAATAATTGAGCGTCAGGACGCAGACGACACGGCTGACATGATTTTATTTGCCCCTCGGCCAAGACACTTTGCCCCGCACATATTCCAAGCTGAATAAAATGAGCTGAGAGCGTTGACTCGCCTGCACACACTCCACAGTGCGAATTGAGACCAGAGTTCAGGCACTTTTTCATTTTCTCAATAGTTTGTCTTTAACGCTGAGTGTTTCCAGAGTGGGAAAACAAGTGGCTCGGCGCTCTGATTCCAAACATTCCTCCTAACCTGACGACTCCTTCCCCGCCAGCTCAGCCCAGGTCTCACTAAAGTGTACGCTCTCTGTTCAAATTCATCTGAAGGGTTGTTTATATGTATATTAAGGCAGGAAAATGTAGTTCAGGGTTAAGTAAAGTGGGAAACGCGTGTTGAATTGTGGCCTTGATGGTGAATGAACAGCAATCATCCAGAGCGAAAGCCTCACAATACACAGGAATACACACAGGCATAGATTCTATAAAAGAAAATTACTTACCTACTATTAAATAAGAAGAACTTTGCTCTTCATTCATTCCTATGACTATTGTGCTGTCAATACCTCTACAGTTCACTGCAAGATGTGAGCATGGTAGGTGTGCAGCACCTGAGCGGCAGCGGTTTGTATAGAAGTTATAGTAAATTGTTCCTACATGAGGTCTGAAAACAGAAACTCAGCTCAGCATGCAGGATAATCAGACTTTGACCGTATAAAACACAGCTGCATGCTAAAATGTTTTATTTTTTTTGTCTTTCATGACTTTAAGGCAGTGTTTGTATCTTTATGTTGCATAACAACAACATAAATGTCTACTTTTCTCAGTCACGACTCGCTCTGGTTAGATTTACGCACATTAGAGATGGTCTGACTTCCCTCCCAAAAATATCACCTCAAACTCGACTGGTGTCACGCTTACAAATGTCAAAATGCTGCAGTCCTTCTTCATAAATATCCAGTGGTTTCACTATTACAAATGCCATTGAACAGGCTCGAACTGCAAAACATGACATGTCCGGTGGACGTGTCTGTGGTTTGCTGACAAACGTTGGCAGCTGGCGTCTTATCCTGTTGACTGGGCTGTTATTTTTTTTTTTGCTCTGTTTTTGGTCTCCGCCAGCGGCTGGAGAAAATATCTTGATCTTTAGCCTCTAGCTTCTTCTTCACCAGCTAGTTTGCTAAATTTGTCTATCCAGAGCACAGCATGGACAGGTTTTGTCAGAGATTTTCATTAAAACAGCCGCCTGCTGTGCCTGGAAATGATGGGAAGGGAACCAAAAAAGCGAACTTGTAGTGTGTAAAAAAACCAAGAGCTAAAATATACTAGAATAATGAAAATGTGTTCAAAAAATGTCCTTGACTAGAAACTGGACGTCTCCATCTCCTCCAGTCTACGCTGTTTTAAGCTCCTTGAAATGTTTTGTGGACTTGACTGTCCATCTGCATGAGCGCATAGGTAATGACTCATTTTTCGTTTTCATGTAATGTATCCATTAACAGATCTTTAACATATTGCACATTTAAAGGATTTTGAGATTTCAGTGTTTCTGCCAAGTACGAATCCCACACAAGCCTGCCTTCAGCCTCTTCCTCTGTGTAAAGTTGTTGCGTAATGATACGAACATGCAGATGTGTTCAGATCCAACTGAAAGAACAAGCGCTTAATGAAGGTTTGAATGGTGCTATTAGTGAATCAGCGTCATGCTTCAGTCCCTCGTTCTCTCTGTGTGATGCGAGCCCTTCTTTTTCCTGGATTTCTTTCCACCTCTCCGGGAGCTTTGGAGTTGATTTCCAACATTTAAAAAAAAATCAATACCCACTGAATCCCTCGTGTGCCTGTTTATTTCTCGAGTTGAGCCACAATTTTATGGATTCTCTCTGACTCACATGACGCGAGTCAGTATTTACAGGAAGTCAACTATTAGAGGAAAATAAGAGCTTGTTGACATCTCAGAAATAAAACAGCTGATGGCTAATTGTCCTGATAAATGTGACAGAAACCACCATGAATAAGACTAAACGCATGCAGAGGAGAAATTCATCTTGACAGGGTTGAAATAACATTTTTTTACTGTACTATATTTGCAATTACGCTGCTGGAGGATGCACATCAGAGCGAGAAGGAACGAGATGTTGTCATCTGCATTACAAGGGAGTTGAGGGCAGGAACCTGAGCCTCAGTGAGCTCTGTGAAGTCTCCCACTCGGTATGCAGGGCTCATTAAATTTGTGTGTAAAGGAGGAGAAACAAAGTGTAGCTCCTGTAAGGCCCGTGTACTTTCGCAACACTTGCCCTGCGTTTGTTCGTGAAGCAGATGCGAATCACCTCGGTTTGATGCGGTTTGAATGACGGGCGGCAGAACGCACCCGGGAGAACAGATGGGGACGGACGAACGGGAACAATGAGTTATTGTTCTTTTTTTGTTTCTGTGTTTGCATCCTGGAGCATCTCGTCAGGACTCACATGCGCGAGTCTTTAATAAAGAGCACAGCCATCGCTGCCTGCACGTTCACTGAAAACATAAACACGTACAGTATATTTGAAGTGTTTGTGTACATCGTTGCGTGAGAATCTTTGTGTGCTGCAGAAGATTTCTTTAGAATAAAACCCACACTGTTTATAGTGTTTTTAATTTGTCGGCAGCACGGTGAAGGACGCGCTGTCACGCCGAGTCGCCGGCGAGCTCGTGAGTCAGTCGACACGTCCTGAACTCCACAGTGCTAAACATCTGTCAGCCCGCGAAGAGAAATCATGCAAATATTGGGTAGTATTTCGAGTGCGGCTCTGTTCCACAGTGGCTCACCCGAATCACATAAAACATATTTTCTCACTTATTTGAAAAATATCTGCCTCCACCGTCGACGACTAGAGGAGAGGGAATTGGATTTGTGTTGCTCACTGCATAGAAAGAAAAAAAAAGATAAATTACATTTATAAGATTCAACAGCAACAGCTCTGTTCGGTGTTGCCACACGACATGCTGCCACTTGTTTTCATAGGAACAATCCTTCAGCGGGAAAGTGGCTCCTACGAAAGCTGTTTAAAGTGGGGGGTTTATTGCAGTGAGCAACACAAATGAAATCTCTGTTTACCTCCATTATATTGCGGCGCGGACAGAAACCTCGGAGATGGGTATCTCAATATCTGCAGCGGTGGTGGAGGAAAATTCACACTCCTCATAAGAAGCAGGGCCACACTGTGAAAATACCGCCTGTGGTGCAAGAAAAGACACGTGAAGTAAAAACGTCTCCTGTCAGTGCAACAAATCATTTCAATGGATTATTATTACTGATATGTTAATCTAGGTTAGGGAGCATTTAACTCTTGTAGTCATTAAAGGCGGAGTCAATCTATACTGAGCTGTTTAAAGATATAATATGTAACATTTCTGCATTTAAAGTAGACATCTGTTGTGTATTTTGTTGAGCTGTGTATGTTACAGGCAGCAGATGGTGGGTGCGTGTAATATCGGGGACCGGTTAGAGGATATTTATTGAATCACAGTCTGAAGCTGGCAGTGGAGGACGGCTGAGGAGGTCACTGGAGGCTCCGCCAGGGGGATGAGTGACTCACGGCGGTGCAGGTTAGAGGCTCGGGTGAGCCGGGAACAGATGATCCAGGTGATGCAGAGTAGCGGCAGAGGAGCGGGAGGCTGGGTGGTGGTGGTGGTGGTGGTGGTGGTGGTGGTGTGGCCAGGGAGTGATCACTGCAGAAGACGAAGAAAACAGATTAAGTTCACTAACAGTAACTCCAGAAACACGAGTCTTAGTGCTAGGAGACCGTGTAACACATCTGGTTGACAAAATAATCCGGCGGCGTGAGCAGAGGAGAGCAGAGCTTTTAACCTGCAGCTGATTGGCTCAATCCTCAGCAGGAGTGTGTCATCAGCTTCAGCAACTCCACAGCATCTCTGAAACACACAAGCACAGAAAAAAAAAATAGTCCAAGTGTAACTTTGTAATTCAAACTTCAAACTGTGTTTAAACCCAGAGAAATGTGTTATCAAAAAGAGCTTTTCTTCAAAGTTCTTTAAGATGCTTCATCACTGTTTGGTTTCTACTGTCTTCGTATTTAATTCTATTACTTATTCAATGCTGCTTTTCATCTATTCCCGTGTTTCACCATAATTCTTGGGTTTTAATTTGGTATTTCCTTTGTTTTCTGTAATCTCCTAAAGTGATTTTGTCAGCGTTTGAAGTGGCTTTCTTAAAAAATGGTTCCTCAAAGAAGGTGTAATGGACTCACACGTACTGCTTTTATGTACAAAAACTCACAACTTGTACTGTCGGAGCGCCAGGAGCAACGTGTCTGTTGAGATCTTCGCACACGCGACAACATGTCCGCAGATTGTTTGTCCCCTTGTTCTTTTTTTGTTTTTTGTTTTTCTGAAGAACTATCTTTAGATATGGTTCTTCTTGCTGTGCGGCGTTTGTGGACCCATAAATGGTTCTTCTATGGCATCACCTCAAAGAACCCACATTTGGTTCCACTTAGCGCCTTTATTATTGTGTGTTTCTGTGAGTTTAATCCACAACGATTCTTCTAAACTCGTCATAATTTCAGTTCTAAAACCCACAAAGCATGTCCATCTGGATTGTGTCAGACAAGAAGAATAAAGTTGTAAGAACTGCAAAAAAAAAAGTGTATTTTAATAATCGTGCTTGCCTACATAACTCGGCAACATCAGGACAAAGTGTGAAAAGTGAAAATATGTTTACTTGTAATTTATGTAAACGTTTCCTTACAGTCTAAGTGGGCATGGTGTTTGATGTTTATGCACATTTCTGTAACAGCCTCCTGCAGATATGGAAATAAACCATGAACCAGCGATAACAAACACTTACGGGTCGTTTATTTATTTTCGTGCTGTAGATTTGTGGCTTCCCGCCGCTGCGCTGTGAAAAGCGGACATCAAAGCGTCTGCAGAGAAAGAGAGAACACTTCTAAACTTCCTGGTAATCGCACATGATTTCAGCGGTGGATAAGAAAAACCACGGCTCAGACTTTGTTCCATCCTTCGCTCAGAAATATAGAAATATCGATTGTGATGGAGCAGCGCAGACAGAATAGACACAATCGATGCCCCAACAAAAAGCCACTCTTATGGCGTTTGATACTGAAAGATTGTGCTCGATTGATCCACTCCAAATAAAGCCGTCCGAGGCCTTTGTGTGTGTGTGTGTGTGTGTGTGTGTGTGCCCTCTTCTGAGAATATCTCCATCGAGTCAAGACGGTGAGTGACGTCAGACATGGAGATTTACATTCGGCCTCAAAGAACAACTTAGAACAGAATTAGTATGCTGCGGAAAGCCTTTATGCTCTTGCTAAGGTGCAATCTGTGCAGATATGAAAACCTGGCACGCGGGATAAATTGCAGCATAAATCACGGACAAGGTAAGCAAAACTGTCCCGCTGAGAGATTAATTTACCCCCCTCCCTTCACTCCACCCAGCAAAGTGTTGAAATATCTACCCAGTGGAGTTACAGGCAGAGACGAGGCTTCATTTTTTTTCTCTGAGAGATGCTCGAGCGTCACGTCTTGATGCATCCGCGTTTGATGGATCCACGTTCCTCCAAGACTAATCGGCCCGTCTTAAACTATGACACTTGCGAATTACACTGACCCCGGTCTGAACATTAACATCCCACTTATTCTATCATCTTGATTCATGGTTTAATCAGTGATTTCCAACAGTATTTTAAACATTTTGTACTTTTTATCGCCCATTTTCCACCACATTCGTGAATCCATCGGCGTCAGCAGCACTCCCCGAGGGTCCATGAACATTTAATGCTTCTGAGCTTTTTTTTTTTACTATTCCTCTTAAAAAACCTCAAACTATTACATTACATTTTAATACGAGAGTTGACATTTCTACAGACTGCACTGTATAAATACAGTATATAGCAGGAATGATCGGGTATCATAAAGGATACGTTCACCCAGAAATTTAAATTCAGTCATGATCAACTCACCCCCAAACTGAAGGGAAGTCATAGTCCAAAAAAAAAAAAAACATTTCTGGAGCTTCTCAGCGAAACAGCCCACGCTTTTCTATCCTCCAATGTCACCTGATGACAACTCAGCTCTCTTTGCGACATCTGGGGGAAAAAAAAAAACAGTCTGACTGCTGAATTTCACCCTGAGCTGTGGAGCTGCAGGAAAAGGTGTTAAATGGACCTTGAGTTCAGAAAACAGTGTTCTGCCAAGGCTCCCATTGCCTGCTTCCACTGAGGTGTAAGAAGAAGTGTTAAATCCAGTTGATTCTGAAAGGATTCCAGCTGTAAAAACAAAACTACATTTCATCCGATATCTTATTAAAAAGAGAGAGTCAGGCGGTTGATCGGCATCTTCTTTACTACAGTTTAAGGTCTCTGAATCAACTGCATCTTGTTTTCGTATAACATTTGTTGTTGAAATAAAGTCTCAGCAGCAGTGAGCGGTGAACTCTCCATGGAATTATATTTTTTTTTTGGGAAGAAGGCTGACACACTTCACCTGCACTCTCCAGGTGGTAAAAACAAGGGGAAAATGAAAGAGGGGTTAGAAGAAAAAATCACAGTTTGAAGGTTTTTTTTGCCACTTCACTTCATCATGTGTGTGGTTTTCCTCTTTCGCTCCTAATTTACACCGTTGGAAGTTGTCCTGAGGCGTCCTGTTTCACATCCACAAATACCAGAACACATTCTCCATCCGCGGTCACTGGCTCCACCTTCTCACCTACCTCCACCACCCTCCCGTCCACCTGAGCATGATGGGATGCATTTTGTAGACACATAGTATCACATGTTATCCTGGTGACCCGGCAGACTTTTGCTGACGGGCTTTTGTCCTTAAACCCGACCAAATCCTTTGCACAGCTTTATCACCACATAAACTTGAAAACTGATCAAGACATTTAAAGTTTCAACATAGCTGTAGTTCATTCAGAAACCACACTGCCGACATCACTTCTAGTGATTGTGCTGGGGTTTTTTTTTGGTTTTTTTTGGTGGTTTTGCTTGATTACATCAAATAATGAAAAAACCCTGATTAGCTGATTTTCTGGGTGCTGCGGGTGGCTTCATATCATAATGACTGCTAATCACGGTGAGAGACCATTATTTAACAATTCTTGTCTTTTTAAAATGATTGTTTATTGGCTTGTTTCCGATGAAAGCACAAGATTGGGCTCCATCTCTTCCCTGACACACAAACTAGAAGCTAATATAAGTACATCTGAGTACAATAAAACTCAGGGAGAGGACGGTGAGTGACAGTTTTGTCTTCCCAGGAGTCCCCGACTGAGGTCTCATGTGCCTGCATGCATGAAAATCTATCGATAAAAATGCTGCGCTACAGCAAAACACTGCAAGTTGTGTATTCAGCAATTCAGATTCACACGGCTCCGTGTTGCAGAGGAAGTATTTTCTGTCTTTTCTGAGGCAGAGGACGTTTGACAGACAGACATACGGTGTCGGCGCCTCACATGTCTGCTCAAACGAGGTGTGGGGTTCAAATAGAATCCCATGCCATGTGTAATAGAGGAAATATGTCAGTTTCCACACACACACGCGCGCGCCACAGCTGCCATTTGAGTGGAAAATCAAAGGAAGAGCATCTTTAACTCCTTTACAGTGAGCCACCGTAGCAACAAGCTGACCCTGTTTCTATGGTTATGGTGGCCCTTCTGCGTTTCTTCCAGGACAACGATGGCAAAAGGAGGGAAAAAAAGAAAAAAAGAAAGGGACATGAGTATGTGGGTGCAGCTCAACCTACAGCAGGTGGTTCACTTAATCAGCACAAACAAAGGAAGATACTGGCAGATCATAAATGTGACTTTGGAGTCGAATCAGTGGATTCCCGCGCCGACAGTGCAGCTCCCCTCACTTCTGCACCGAGTTAGGCGGGGTTGCGGCGAGTTCAAACGAAGAAGATTCAGCTTTTTAATCTGAGGTTGATCCTCGAAGACCTCCAGATCGTTGACTCCCCTCCCCTCTTCCCTCCCCGTGCCAAGTTAAGATGCAAGCTTCGAGCGGGTTCAAACAAAGAGGATTCGGCTTTTAATGTGAGTTTGATCAGAGAATACTTCCAGATATCTGACTCCCCCTCTCCCCTCTCCCCTACAGGTACATCCGCCTCAGCTGCTTTCAGCCCTGAAAGACAGCTTGAAAGGGAGGATGTCAGTTTGTGCAGGATTTGGGTTTTAGAACCTCTGAGCTGAATGAATAAAGCTGATAAACGATGTGGTGGTGATTTTATTTCCCAACTTGTGCCTCCACTTCTCCTCCCTCTTTTTCTTCCCTCTCAGCTCGGCTCGGTCCCTTCTCCCTTCGAGCTGCGACTGAGTCTGCCTGCCGTTGCTATGTAACAATCGGAGTTACGAGAATCATTATTGAATAAGTCATTAACTTAAGGCAATAGTTCAAGAGAGGCATTTCGGGCCCGGAGACACGATCTTACTTCTAATTGATCCAGCCAACACAACAGGAGTGTGCAAGACTGTGCGATTCCCGGAGAGGCTTTATGTGTCGTGCTGTTGGTTCGCTGCCCACTCAGTGTGATGAGTGGTTATGACAGCTGATGATAAGTGGCTGCCAGACGCTGATGTAAAGCGCCGCCGCAGAGGCTTTCCTTCTTCCTGGTCCCCGGTGTCCAGAGCCACACCCCAGCTCTTGACCCCGAGTGACCCCTTCAGCAATCCAATTCCATTTCCTGCTGCCAGCTGCCCTGAATGATTACTCTGACTAACTCCATTCATGGAGGAGGAGGAGGGTGTGTGTGTGTGTGTGTGTGTGTGTGTCTGTGTGTGTGTGTGTGTGTGTGTGTGTGCCAGCTGAGAGAGTGTTTCAGTGTGTGTGTGTGTAAGTGTGTGTGTGTTCGTACAGGGTGTGTTTTTTTGCAAGAGGTGCACATTTAGTGCACAAGCCCGATCGGTTCACGGCGTGTTCTTGTGCGTGGGATTCTGTTCGATGCCTCGGCAGTTTGTGTGGGAGTGTGTGTGTGTTTGTGCGTGTGTGTGTGTGTTTGTTACAGGTTTGATTTTGTGTCTGGGAGAGTCCGCTGGCTAAATAAACAACACCAGACACCAATTAAAGCTGCTGCAGTGTCCCAGCCCCCTTTACATCACGAATAATGTGCCTGAGGAAGAAACAAGCTGCTTTAACTCCTCTACTCCACAACTCACCTTTCGCCCCTGACAGAGGCCGGCGTGATCCCGCCATCATCTGCTGTGTTTTCAGTCTCTTCGGTTTCAAAGTTAAGCGATGGTGATGTCGGCTTTTTCCATGCACCAATCAGAATTTAACGACATAAGAGTGCCGAAGCCACGCCCCTTCCAGTGGACACCATGGGACATTATTCCAGAAAAAACTCTGCATGGTACTGAATGAAGGGACTTTTTTGATCCCGCTTGAGTTGTGCCTTTTAATTTAAGTAAAATATTATCTTGTTTTGTGTGAAACAGATCACTTCGTCTTACTCATCATGTCACCAACACCAACATACCGTCAACTCGGCCCAGAAAAGGTACTGAAGAAGATGAAAATCACATAAAAATGGCCATTGGGAAAATGTTTACTGAGGCAATAATCTAGTGAGAAGTTGGGTAATTTTCTCATAAGCTTACACACAATCGGACTACCTTTTGAAACCAGCGGGTCATTAGAACGGATGCAGGTCTGAGGCACCTCTGTGTTGGATTCACTTTCTTAGACCATTGAAACTAGCAATGGATGAATGAATAGCCGTTGCAACCAAGCAGACCGGCCTGATTATTAAATCTTAGGTGAATATGTTTGCGAAAATTTCAATTTGAAAGTTGAAGATATGAGTTTTTAAGTTCTTGACCTTGGAAACAGCAGCCGGCAAAGTAATCTCAGCACAATTAAAGTGAGATTAAATGGATTAGAACTACTACAAATAAACGGAGCTTGTTGATATTGTTGCTTTGATGGATAAAAAAGTACTTTGTTGTTAAAAAGTCCTGATTTTATTTTCAGGGCCGGGTTGTTGACTCTGAGGCCCATAAACATGTCAAAATTAGACATTTTCACCATGGTTACAGACAAAACTCCAAGTGTCTAACACCGCAGCGGTAAATGTCAAGTCCTGTTGAGTAACATTTTCTCTCTGCACTGAATCATTTTTAATTAACATCAACTGGGAGGAAAGATATTGAACTGAACGAGAGCTGGAAAGACTCGATATCCCCACAGGCTGGAGCCTCAGTGGGCCAGAGAGCACTGCAGGCTGACTTTCATGTTTTTTTCGCAATTGTATAAAAAGCTTTGCGCTGTTGCTTTTATTATGCTGTACCACACCCTGCAATCCCACAAACTTAATGCAACAGGCTCACAGCCTAAAGAGTCAATCTGAGGAAATGTGCAACAAAATCAGCGGATGAGTTTTGTCGAAGAGAAGGAAAACACCCAATAAATATAAATACATAAATCTGGATAGAAACTTTTAGTACACGACATTAAAAGGCATCAGATTTGCATTGGAGATCAACTTAATATTTCATTAGGGGGGTCAGCTGATTCCACCTATTTAATTACATTAACGAGGTGAGAGCCAGCGAAGGTCGCATGGAGGATAATGTGATCCTGCTGGCCGTAAGCACTTCCAATTACCGAGGCTGCACAGCACAGCTTTCTACGCTGGCGTAAGCAGGGGATACAATTGTTCATTCACAGCATTTCTCTCAGAGCGGGCGATCCATTACTTCCTCCCCCCTTGGATGCAACATTTCTCTCCAGTATTGCAGCTGGAGTGGTTTTTTGGGTTTTTTGATACGCGGGTGAAGCGGCCTTGATTGAGGCAGTTATTTAAATGCTCTATTTTTCCCCTCACTGATTCACGGGCCTCCCATGAGCAATTAAGTAACACCAATTACCAGGAGAGCTTTCCCCCCGGGGTTTGTTGATTCTCTCTCTCTCTCTCTCTCTGTGCTTTTGAACATCTGCAGTCAAAACCCCCAAGTGCATTTGTGGTAAACTGAGCTTCCCCGTCGTCGGTGCTCAACCACAAAATCTAATTACGCCTCCTGTGGTATTGCTATTTGCGTTTCAACAAATCCGAACAAATGCAAACATCATTTCGCCGTGTCACAATTATATTGGGGCGAGGTATCTTTGGAGTTCAACACGGATCCGCGCAGGAGCTGTTTTGGGAAACTTTTCTCAGCCAGCTGCACGATTCAGCGAAGTGCTGTTTTCTGACGAGGTGGGAAAAGTGAAGGGAGTGACAACGACACAACGCTCCGGATTCAGGTTTCATTTCCCGTTGCAGCTTCCGTACACACTGACACACACACACACACACACACACACACAGACACACACACACACACACACACACACACACACACACACACAAGGCCTTCAACATGGCAATGTAAACACCAAGTCACTGAAATAGCAGCTTCATCAGCAGAACGGATGCAGTGATAAACAAAAAGGTGGGTCAGGGTTAATCAGAAGGCAAACCACCATCCACCAATGTAAACAAAATATATATTTCTGGATAACACAAGTCCAAAATCCCCATGTTTTAATACATCATGTAAGGTTTACTTTGAACTCTTAATACAACTCTTACATTCCCATGTGCACAAAAAAAGAGCTTCTGGTTGCAGCAATTATTCCTTTTGTCAACTGTGGCTGTGAAGAGTTTAGAGAAAGAGGTGAAGAGAAGGTTTATCTGACATTAAACTGGTAATAGACAACTTTTTTTTTGCGTCTACTCATGCGTATGGATTGGTTCCCCATCAACCAGGTACCGGCTGAATAACTGGAATAGCTGTGGAAACTCCACACTGCAAACAAAAGAAGGAGAGTGACAGAAAAAGAGGTGAAACACGAGAGAGCAGACGGGCATTTTGCTCCGGTGTTGTGTCGAAGCCTGTTCCCCGGTTGATATGTGTTTCCTGTGACAGGGACTCGAGATAGTCCACAACCTCTTTCTACTGGTAAGCAACAAAACCTGCGTACGCAATCATTCGACCAGATTTTTTACTCTGCCTTCACATAGCACTGAGATCAGGGTTCCAAAATTGTCAAATTGGGATTCTTACAGTTGGTTTTTGTTTTGGACAGAAGCCTGCAAGTAGGTTGACAGTAATACAGAAAGGAAATCGCACGAGGTGGAGGAGTCGAGAAGTTGTCTATTTCCGCTTTAACATGAGGCTTCAAAACAATTTGGTATTTTCAAAAATGACAGTCATTTTTTGTTCAAACTGCCCTCCCTGCGTTCTGCAGACAGTGCTCTCTTGTTGAGATATAATTGAGGGATGATTACACAAAGACGGAGGTTTGGGCTAAGGTGTCAATCAAAAGCTCACATTTCTGGTGGATTACCTTGTAAAGTGAACAGTGAGGAAAAGAAAATCCAGTCTGAGAGTGTTAAAAAACCTTGTTGCCGGTCTGGTCCTCATATCTAAACCCTGACTCCCAAAAATGTGTTTAGACTAGTGTGTAAAACGTAAATAAAAACAGAATGCAATCATTTACTGTTTCCCTGAGCCTTTCGATGACGCCCCTTTCATACCAAATCACCTCTCACAATCAACCTGTTCACCATGATCCAAACAGGTCATTTAAAGAATTCCACTTTTTTAAAACATGTCGATGAGGTAAAACATTAAATACACAACACGTTCTCACTCCAAACTTACATCATATATGGCAGCTCGGTCAGTGGCCTTAAAGGTCCGATGTGTAAGACAGTTGTTGAGTCTCAATCCGAACTTGTAAAATTCTGAAGCTTTGGGTTGTTGGCCAACCTGACCGACCGACACACAACAACTATGTTATATATTGGACTTTTAAAGGTGCAATAAGAATTGCCCCCATTTTTAAAAAATAAAAATGGTTCAGAATTTCACCAGTGTAACCTCTAACCGCTGCAAACTATTTAGCTCAGTTAGCCATGCAGCTAATAGTTTTGACTGGGAGCTCGAAGCACAGCAGAAGTGTTGGTGTTTTTCACCACTTGCACAGGAGCTTTAGATTCTGCTGACGGGTTCGTTAAGTTTATAATGTTTTCAACTAAAATTCTGACATATTGCACGTACGTTTCAAACTATGACGCCTACCTGCCCCTGTAGCGTCAGTTTTGCACTTGCAGGGCTCCGTGGTCAGGTTAGCAATAGTTCGCAAAAATGCAACGCCCAGTTAAACTTTAAAAAAAAAAGCTTGCATAAATCAGTGTTATGACATATTTAAACTTCTTAACTATTATTAATGATGTCCAAACAGTTTGGCATGAAAACTACTTGGTTAGGTTTACAAAAAGATCATAATTTGGGTCAAAATAACTAAGTTCAGTCTCATAACTTCAGTAATGGAGGTTACGTAAGTAATATAACTCACGGTATATAATATAACATAATCAGTCTTGACTCTCAGTCACACAAACTTGAGTCTTCCGAAAGAAAGTCCAGCATATGACCCATCCAACCTCCCTGAGCTTAGATTTTTCATGCTTTTTATAATACTGCACTAGAGGAGCGCTTCAGAACGTGACCCTCGAGGGTTGACTACCAAGAGGTGGGTGGTGACGAAGTGCAACTGCTCTGTAACTGTACTTAAGTAGATTTTAAGTAGATTTTTCACATATCTTGACTTAGTATTATTAGTTATTTTTCTTTTTAGCCCTTCATTTGAACACAGATATCTGAACGTAACTTCATCTTTAATGCATTTGAGGGGATTATTTTTATTTAGTGTCATTGCACGCCACGTTCCCAACATCACACAGCTGATTTCAGCCTATCAGCACGTATCGCACACGGCAGAAGAAGCAAGATGAATCGGCATCAAAGACGCAATGAAATGGAAACAGACAGAGGGAGACTGGAATGGGGAGAAAAGGCGTGTTGGTGTCTCGTATCTGCAGAGACCTGCAGCCCTCTGCCTTGATTTTCTTATTTTCTCACTTTGTTGCTATTTGTGGCTATTTGACGTCCAGAGAATGAGACTCAACAATCAACTAGGGATACTTTTACTTTACTGAGGACATTTAAGAGCCTGTAATCTATTACCTTTACTTGAGTCTTGTCTTACACAAATGTCTGAACTTGTACTTAAGTAAAGAATGTGTGTGGTTATCCACCTCTGGTAACAGTGTCAGGGTCTTCACATCAAATGATCACATTCTGCTTTATGCAGCATCAGAACTCCTTTTTAGAATCAGGGTTGTCGCCTCAGAGCTTTAAAATGCATTTATACTCAAACTGCAGATTTGGTCCCCAGTCACTTGCATTAGAAGTGAATCAGGGCTGAACTCTTCGGGGCTGTAATGGACAAAAAGCAACAGTTGCAGCAAATAGAAGCTGTTTCAGTGTGCATCAGGGCATGTGCATATTTCATTAAGACAGACTTGGAAAAAATGTGAATCTGTGCTTTAAAAAAAAGGCTTATATTAACCAAAACCGGAGCATCAGCCGTCAGAAATAAATAATAAAAAAAAAAGGCATTAAACCTCCATATCCCCGATTATAGAACAGCACTGGTGGGATTTTAAGCACTTCTCTGAGTCTTTTCCGCTTGTCCTGTCCATACATTCAGCTGAGCACTTCTAAATCCTCATCAGCCGCTGACAAATGCGAGCAGGACTCCCGGGTCGGGCTGGAGCCTGCTCTCAGATTGATCGAGCCGTACAACTTTGCTGCGTGTCTGGAATACGCGAAGGCTTTCCTCCTCATCATCTCCCCTTTCCACATGGAGACCATGAGCAGGGTGGAGAGCAGCACGCCTCCGAGGGTGAGCAGGCACAGTCCGGCTATGACGCACCGGTCCAGATGGGCCCCCACCCTGGCCTTCTCCCTCTCCAGGCGCTCCATCTCCCGGGCGGACACGCTGTCCGGGTCCACTCGGACGTCCCTGGGGACCGTGTAGGATATGGCGACCAGGGAGATGCCGGTGACCAGGCAGGTCACGGCGATGATGAAGCCGTAATCCACGGACTTCCCCGAGGCGTCAGAGGAGAGGTCGTCATCGGACAGCAGGTAAAGTTCCGGGATGTCTTCCTCCTCCTCCTCCTCCCCCTCCTCCTCATCCAGCACCAGCTCCTCCTCCTCCTCTTCGTACAGTTCACTTGAGGAGCTCTGACTCAGTCTGCAGGTTTGTGGACTTGTCTCCATCAGCTGGACGTCCTCCTCCTCCTCCTCTTCCTCCCGGTGTTTGCAGGTGAAAGACGTCTCCGTCTCCTCCTCGGGACGCGCGGCGCTCCGGGTCTCTGTCCAGGGTGCTGAACCCTCTGCTCCGCCGGGATGGAGCGACCTTCCCCCGCTGCTGCCGCCGCCGCCGCAGCAGCTCAGCTCGTCGGCACTTCGGGAGGCGTCTCTCGGCTCGGGTTGATCAAAGTAAAACAGTTCGAGATGAGCCATCTGAGCATCGGGATGGGTCTCCTGCTGTGGCAAGCCCATGCGCCCGTCTCTGTCCGTGGCACCATGCAAAGAAAGAGACACGTTCAAACAGTTTTCCCTGCACGCAAACCACTTTATGCCCGAGCCTGAAGTATTTTCACAAGCCGAATCTACACGGCGCGTCTCCTGGGTGCACCAAGCATTAAAGTACAGCTGATAAAACACTTGAGACCGCTCCTCAGCCCGACACACACTAACCACCCGACGCGTTAACACATCCAGTCCCGTCTGTTGCGCCTCAATAATCAGTTATTAAGCGACAGAATGCGGTTCGCAGGGTACCTCTGTGTCCTCGGCTGCGGCTGCTCGCCTCCCCGGCTGCTTCTGCTCCCTGGTCAATTAGAGGGAAAGGTTCGGCAGACCCCTCCCACGGACTGAGCTCCGGCAGACCGCCTCATAATGCCTATTACCGAGCCAACTCCAGTGTTCCCCGGCACATGCACGCTAATCACATGAGATCCGGAGGCGGCACACCGAGGGAGAGAGAGAGAGAGAGAGAGAGACAGAGAGAGAGAGAGAGAGAGAGAGAGAGAGAGAGAGACTGGAGATATTTTTCCAATTTCCACAAACACTCTGTAATAAGATGCTCAGTTTGAAGTGTTTATGAGCGGCAGCAAATTGATAATGAGTCTAATGAGAGCAACTTTTGTGAGCACATTCGAGGAGGACGTGCCAGTTTTGTCATCGCTGACACGGGATCAGATGTAAGAGCTGAGAACAGAGAAGACGAGCACATGAAGGTGAAGAACAGGCAGGAGGAGTGTATGAAAAGCTCCTAATGAGCAGCAGCATGAATCAAAGTGTGAGTCAGATGTTCTGCAAGTCATAAACAACACAAACATCACAAATAAATGAATATTGAATGGACTTTTATTTGCACATAGATCAAATCAGATGAAGAGATCAATAGCATAGGTGTCAGGAGAGGTGAAGAAGCTTTCCAGGATCATACAAATGAAGCTTTACAGAAACAAGAAAACAGAAAACAACAATAGAAATGACTATAACATGATTTGGAAGTGTCAAATAGCAACAAAAACACACAATAAACAAGACACACTAAATCAACAGACAGTGATCCTAAAGAGAATACATGAAAATACATAAAACAAGTGATACAATGACAAAGAAAAAATGTACGGTACAAGAAAACATTAGATTTAATTAATTAAATGTGATGAAAATATAGAAAGATGAGTCATTAGCAGCAACTAATGGATACTGACTTTAATATGAGCCACTTTTTTCATTGCCTCCAGTGCAAACAAACATTTTTAGATCTAACAGCTGAGAACAAAGGAGCGGAACACATACAGGTAAAGAACTGGCAGCACCATTATGTACAAGTGTGTGACACATGTATAAAAAAAACACCCAATGCTCAACCACTTAAATTGAAAGTGTAGGTTAGATGTAAATGGAGTGGTTAATACATACACATCTATATACAACAGGCGTCATGCAGCGTGCAGGATGGACAGTGAGAGCACATGATGATTATCTACAAGTGAAAGTAGTTTAAGTGACAGTTACGTCGTCAGAGTCATGAACGCGGGAAATAGTGGTGCTGAGGAGGCGACAGCACCCCGTTAAACGAGGCTGTAACATATGCCGAATTTACAAGGAGGCCGAAATAATTAAGAATTGTTCAGAAACAGCGCCTTGCATGGTTTATAAAGTTTCTCCTGACTCACTAACTCGTGAAATTGAGTGATTTTACAATGAAGTCTGGGGAATTTCTCTCCCTTTTCATCTCCTTGCTGCTGTCGACTGTGGTTGATGTGGCTGTTTTGACCGATGACATGGTGTTCAAGTTAGTGCAAAGCATTCTCAAATTGTTGTAAATTATTGTTAATAATGATTAGATACATGTTATCCTGGCCATAACAAGGAACATAAAGCCTGACACACCTCCAGCTGTGACTAACTTTCGTGCACCCCTGGTCAGATTGAAGGATATCCATCGTTTAATGGTGAAATCAAAGTTTTCTTACTTTCCCAAAACAAGCAAGACTCAGACACGTGCATTCATATAACTTCAATGAACCAAACAAAAAAAACATTTTCTGGTATCCCTGCCAGCTTTATCCAGTCAGGACGGCAACGTAAACCTGAAAAAGTTGTGTTCTGTCCTAAACCCAACCAACAGTCATGCTATTTTGGGAATGTTTATACCCAGTGTGACAAGAAATTGATATATTCAACAGTTTAGGTGTGAGGATGTGTTGAATTCAAATTTAATGACAATCAATTCCAATGGTTGTCAAGACGTTTCACTCAAAACAACAAATGCCAACATCATGGAGAGCCTGAAGGAAAAGTCATTATTAAACATCCTCTGTGTCTCCACTAAACATTATAACAATCCATCTAACAGTGGTTGAGATTTTATTAGGTTGGACCAAAACAGTGGACCAATCAGCTGGCATTACCATACACACAGCCAAAGCGCTGGCATGGGTAATGAGCCTGAGACGGTCTTTAACAATAAATCATGAAGTCTGCAGTTGGAAATGTCAGTAAATGATTTTTAGTCCAGCTGCCCGGCAGCTCTTCTCCAAAAGGTCAGAGGTCAATGGTCCATAGAAGGAGTCTGCCTGATGAATCATGAACTAACGCTGGAGGAGGCAAATAAACAATCTGATCTACGAAGTATCAGTTTGATTTATTACCCACCAGTAAGTCATTAGTTACTAACCTTTACCAGTATATAGGAAGATGAGGTGTCTTATTAAAACAGTGCCACAAAACGACTGCATGTAGCTGTTTGTCATCGCAAGGCAAATTAGCTTATTTTATTGTGAGTTAGCAGAGATGTGATTTATGCATTATTGATCGCTGGAGAGAAAGTGTCTTTTGAGACAGGCACTCTTCAAGGAGGTCAGGGGTCAGCTGGAGAGCAGGAGCACTGCAGCCACAGCATCAAGTCCTCGAACAACAGAAACAGCCTCTTGTTCGACCACAGCTGAGGTCAGGATGTGAGAAATACTGCACACACCCACATCCTCATATATCTTTTTTTAATTTACTTGGGTTTCGGTGGTTTATTTATTCAGTTAAATGTTCAATTATATTTTTCCTGTTCATTTTGAGCAACACGAAGTTCTGATAACAGTTTCAAAGCTCTGCTCACTCTGCCGGGAATACAATCGTGTGATAAATACTAAATACTTTCTGTGTTTTTTAAAGGATGGTTCAACATTTTGAAATGCTCGTTTACTTTCTGGCTGATAGATACTATACATGAGAAGACTGATACTACTCTCTTGTAAATGTAAAGCTAATTGCAGCCCACAGTTAGTTAGCTTAGCTTAGCACAATGACTAGGAACAGAGGGAAACAGATAGCCTGGCTCTGGCTAAAGTGCTCATTGGTTCAAGCTGTACAAACTCTGGTGTTGGTGGGTGATTTTTGTGAGAGAGTTGGGTGCAGAGCCAGACCTTCATCAGATCTACTCTGATTCGGAGAAGTTTAATGACGAGAGGAGAGCTAAGAGATTACAATTTGACTTTTGCGAATGAAACACGGATTTACGTTCACTCCTATTTATCAACCTGACTGCAGCAGCAATCCATTGTGGGGTGTTACATACTTTAATGTTGACTGGAGGTGAACAGGAAATCATTTTTACAGAGAGGAAAAGAGCAAACTGGAGTCTCTGGTGAGTGCTGAATTCACTGAGAGTTGACCTCAATTGTAAACACACACATACACACTGTTTCTTTGTTATCTTACAGCTAATGTAGGGTAATGTAGTGCAAATAAGAGGGATTTAGGCCATA
The DNA here is from genome assembly GCA_963678695.2 of Diplodus puntazzo. Classification (NCBI taxonomy): domain Eukaryota; kingdom Metazoa; phylum Chordata; class Actinopteri; order Spariformes; family Sparidae; genus Diplodus; species Diplodus puntazzo. The sequence goes on from OZ023169.1 coordinate 5,954,646, forward strand.
TTATATCTTTATATACAGTGGGTCACAGAAAACATATATACAGGACCTGATCTCAGTGTCCTGATTTGTATCTATGTGCTCAACAGCACTGCAGCAGACTTCCCTTAGTGGAAGAACAGTCTCATTAATCACGGGAGCCTCCTTCTGTCTGGGAACACAAACATTTAACATCATTCTCGGTATAATATGCATTCAAACAATACTATTGCAGATGAAGAGACTTTTTTAAGTCCAGAAGAAGGGATTCATCCTCCTTCAAAATGAAAGTTTGCAAATCACTTTCCTGACTGGCCCATTTTCAGATGAGCGCCATGCAGCCAGAAGAGAGCCCGACTTTGGTATTCAATCAAAACCATGTCGAATCCTATACAGGCGACGCTGAATGAAAAGCTCAAACTGGCAGGTTTTTTAAGGAGCGGACAAAAACATCCACTTCACTGCCACATCATTTAATAGTTTAAACAGATGGGTAATATATACATCCTGGGCTATAATTTCCTGACATGAAAGCCGAAATACTCTGAGATGTTCCACTTGCTGAGCCACTTAAAGAAATCCTGCCTTGACTGGTCCGCCTGCTCTGTCTCTGCAGAGCACTGGAGCATATGCAGGCTATAGGTAGCCAAAGGTCATGATTATGAAGCGGTTCATCACTCCTCGATTCAAGGTCATTTCTTCTCTTTACTGAGATCAACCACCCTGATGCTGCCGGCTATTCGATACATAATGTGCGCAGTCTGCTGCTGTACATTTAGCGGTCAGGACCTTTTCTGAGGGAGAAGAGAGTGAAAGCTGCAGGGTGACTTTAACATTTCTCACGGAGAGAGAGAGAGAGAGAGAGAGACAGAAAGACGATGTTCAAAGCAACAGATTTCACAGCTGTACAACACAGCATATAGATGTAGAGTCTGCAGCGGGTCCAGCAGCGACGGGCAAGATGAGAATGATCATAAATCTCTGCAGAGGATCCTGTATGTGTGACGCTTTCTACAACTGTTTGATTAATGAAATGGCTTTATTGAGTTTCGACACATGTTCAGAAAACAAAATGACTATAAGTCGGCAAAACAACATGTATCTTTTATGCCCTGAAGTCAGTTTGGAATTTTCGATAGCACCTTTTGCTAAAAAAAAAAAAAAAAAAATATATATATATTTTTAATTAGACGCAATATCCAAAAATGAAATCTCACTCACCCCTTTTCCTCTCTCATAACAAACACTAAAAAATGTATAGGTTTTCATATTTCCATATCAAAGCTCAAACACCATAAATACGCCTTGAGTGAGCAAACCAAAAAAAAACACAACAAGAAGAAGAAGCCATTGTAGAAGAAGATGAAGGAGAAGAAGAAGTAGAAGAAGAAGGAGAGGAAGAAGAAGTAGAAAAAGAATTGCAGAGACCCAAGAAGAGATAGAAGAAGAAGAGGAAGAAGAAGAAGCTGAAGAAAAAGAAGGGAAAAAAGAAGAAGAAGAAGTACAATAAGAATGGCTGAGACCCAAAAAGAAGAAGAAAAAGACGAAGAAGTAGAAGAGGAAGAAGAAGAAGTGGGTATGCCTGTGGGGAATTACGGACTCTCTGCAGATGCACCGTCTGGATATTCAGACGCAGCCTGTAGATACACAGTCTTTATGTATATGGGCGGCTCAGTCCATTAACATATGTGTGCTTTTGGTCGTGGGCTGTTGTCTCCCACGTCCATTCGTCGGTCGCTTGGTCTGCCAGCAGGATTACATAAAAACTACCGAATGGATTTTCACAAGACGTGGATAGAGGATGGGTCTCGGCCATGAGCGTAGGAAGCATTTTAAATGTGTGTGGGACAATCTAATGGGGGTCTCTGAGGTTTCTGAGTAGCATAGATGTCAATTCCTGTATTCTGGCGCCTTTTAACAGGTCGTATTAAACATTTTTCTGGCTTTACTAGCGTGAGAGAAGTTATAGTGTTTGGGTCCACATCACATATTTAAAGATATTAAAAAGCTAAAAGTACAGAAATTACCTCTTCATTCCATCCTCCCTTCGTCTCATTTGTCACGTCACTTCTTCTTTCCTGTCATGTTTCCCTTCCTCCCACCTCGTATGCGCTCTTTAATCAAATACTTTTTGCCGTGGCAGCGTGTGACACACCTCAACTCGGCTGCCAGGCATCCAGGCTTTGATGACTAATTGACTTTTCCAGCACTCGTTTGTGTGTGTCGGGTGTGAGGTAGCAGTGAAAACTTGATATATTGCCAAAAAATATATATCCACCATGGGCGTACGGTTCAGATGTCCACATACTTTTGGCCAGTAGCAGTTGCATTAATCAGAATGGCGTCATGGATGTCCTTCAGTACCGCCTGTGCTATCTCATGTGAACACATTGCACAACACAACACTTCATCATCAGTGGCAATATGAGTTTTTATGTATCTGCCTTATAGAGAATTTACAGTTCTTTGTATCCTGATATAGTTTCTATATTGTCCTTGTTCGAATCTTACAGAAAACGTATGTTTAGTCTGCTGATCAAAGGTGTAGACGAGCTGCTCCGCGCACCCTTCCCTTCTCTCCAGGCGGTGGAGGAGACGCGGTCATGCCGACGTGGGCGATAACCGAGGTTTAAGACGTAAATGCAGGCGATGCTTGATTGATACAGTCAGAGTTTCTTTCTTTCTTTGCTGTACTGTAAAAACAGCCTGCAGTCTATTCATTGTTTACTGTGCATCTGTCCTTCAACCTCGTGTAGCCCGCAGTTGTTTTCAGCAGTCAGTGTTAATTCAGTACAATGTGGTGCAGTGCTGAGTTTGTTACTGTATGTTTTTAGTGAGTTTAGCACATAAGTATAGTGGTACGGGTCATATCTGTGTATTTTTCTTGCAAAAAGTCGATTTTTGTTTTCAAAATCAGCCGTATTTTCAAACACAATCAGTATACATTTGTAGGTAACACTTTGCAAGTAGTTAGAGTAGATACTGAGTAACAAATGAGGAACTAACTGATAGTTAACCATTAGTTGATGAGTAACTCCTAATCCAATTGTAGAGAACCGAATCAGGAATGAAAAGTAGAAGGAGACTTGAAATGATTCAGTTACCACTCAGGGTGGTGCAACACTTCGTTGAAGCGACACAAATTGGCAAAGTAGTCAGAAAATAAGGACGAATGAGCGATTATTACAGAAACAGTAAATAAAATGCTTAAATAATTAGTCATGAATGAGTCATTGCTAGTTGTGTGTTGTTCACCAGCTGGTTCAGAATTCATCCATACATCTTTCTGCCTCCTGCTGAACCAGGATTGTGAAGTCTTAGCAGCAGGCTTAGCAAAATGAGATATGCAATCCTTTCATTGAGTTCTGGGTCGGCCCCAGGGTCTCCTCACGGTTGTTTGTGCCTGGAAAAACTCCATAAAGGGGGGACCCCGGGAGGCCTCCTTATCAGATGCCCGAACCAATTCAGCTGGCTGTTTTTGACGTGAAAGAGCAACGGCTCTTTTCCAAGTTCCTGCTCCCTTTAAGATTAGAAATAGAAAAGTTTGTTTCAAATTAAACAGCCGTCACAGCCCACATCCTTCTGTGCATCCTTCACATTGGCATGGATGTTAAGCAGTACAACCGCTAGAGGGTCAAACGGGTCTCGCGCGGACCTCCAAATTTCCTTCGCCACCGTCCAATGTTTGTATCTGTGCCAAGGCCTACTGGAGGTGCAGCTCCATTGGTGCGTATCTGTAAGCTTCCACAAAATGCGTAGAAAAAACGACGGAATGAATGAAGCGAACAGACAGAAGGCTGCATCTGACATCCGTATGCCTGAGCATAAATTAACCTTTAGGTTGAGCCAAGCAGCCTTACAGAAGAAGTTTCTTTCGGTTACGACCCAAAGCTCATGACCACAGGGGAGAAGTAGAATATGGATAGATACAGGTCAATCTGTTGGTTCAGCTCCTTCTTCCTCACCACAGCGGTCCAACGCAACACACGTAACACATTATAAGTATGGTAACAATGTGTTATAATGCATTATAGAGAGGTGTTACTGAAAAATGTGTTTAATGTTTTCTTTACTGCTTATAAAGTGTTCCCAAATATCTCTTGCTCTTGAGATTGTGACCCAAATCTTAACATGATGCTGCAAATATAATGCCACTGCGGTTTCTGCCTATAGCAGCATGTGATACATAACAATGACTGTGCCATGTCAGAGAGAGTCACGCATACATTTATAACCCACACACACACACACACACACACACACACACACTCACACAGAGGGGCCTGCGGGTGCCGCTGTCATTGGTCCGGTGTTAAACACAGCACGTAACATGGTCCACATGCCAAACTGCAGCTGGAGGTCGAGGACAAAACGTTGCTTTACTAGTCTGATGAGCAAATTGTGAAAAGAACTGTACTACCGTAAGTATGTGAGGGGTACGGATACATTTGATTCAAAATAATTATTCATTAAAAGGTTAAATAAATCTGACAGCATAAATATGTAAATAGTGCAGCTGTCTGATAAAGAAAACAAACCGAGAGGGGGGACGAGGGAGATGCTGGAGCTGTCTTCATCCTCCATCAGCGCCCTTGAGCAAAGCAGAAAACAGTGTATTCAACTGGAGCAGCTGACAGTGTTTTGATGATGATGCGCTCTCCTGGGAAGTGTGTGTGTGTAACCTAACCACCCCTGCAACCACATCCCCCCGGGCAGTAAACTGAAACAGGGGGAAACTCATCTGTCTAACTATGACTTTCAGCTCAGCGCTGCAGGGAAATGAGAGCTATCCACCGAGAGACGCATCGAGATAAGGGGCCTGCAAACATTCTGCTCCGTCGCAGTCCGAGAAAACCACCAGACTATCCCCACGAGATATTCTTCAAGCAACGCTGCCGCTCTGTTGTTTATGATCTAAAATGATTTGTCATTTCCTCCAGAGACGCTCCCAACCAGCAGGCCCGTTTTTTATTTGCGCCATCCGGTGAAGTGTGGCATTTTACGCTGACAGATCTGCTGTGAAGCCAGAGCACAAGTAAAGCTAAGAATAGCTGATGGGAAGCCAGCAGCAGCCGAGGCAAAGACGCCGGTCCAAGGTTAGACTAGGACACGGGGAAACAGGCGAACAGGAAGACACAACTGAGTCAGGCATCCTTTTAGGGGGGCAGGGAGGGCGTCTTTTATTGGACCAGAGCAGAGATCAACACACACACACACACACAAACGCACATATGTCTGTCGGCTGGATGGTTTGCGTGCTGTGGTCACTTACCGGACGCAGCCTGCATAAGAGCTGATTGAAGCTGCAATGCCAGGCCGGGCTGAGCGGTCTGATCTCTGTCTCTGGTGGCACAATTCGAATGATCTTGGGCGAGATTTAAACACAAGAAATCAAACAAACATTTGCCCTGACAGCAGGCAGCAGAGCACAGGAGGACACATTGTACTGATAACCAATCCAGGAACAAACATCTCCACCTACATCCACAAATTACTGGACATGATCCTGATTAAAATCCTGGGTTTGGGGAGCAAACACAACTGAACTTTCAGCTGCATGAATTCATCAGGGGAAGGGAGGTTCTGTTTCAGCTTGCACAGAAGAAACAGGGCCAAGTTCTGTGGGTCCTCCCCGCGCCAGGCTGTCTAAACAGTTGCTGCATCATATTTCTGAGAAGTTGTAAATTGCCTGCAGTTTTGCAGATTGCAGACAAATCCTGCCTCAGAACTGGTTCAGTGTGAAATTGAAGTGTTGGTGCCAGCTTACAGTGAGCTGTGATGAGTGTGAAACGCGTCCAAAAGTGACAAACAAAAGCATGTTGTTTTGAGAAAGGGCTGATAAATCAACTTCTTCAGGGTCAACTTCACCCAATATCTGAAAATTCAGTATTCTCATCCGCATGTGGTTGGAAAGACGAGTCAGGTTTTGGAGTTTCATCGTAATCCAAGTCACTGCGACCACAAATTGATTTGAAAACACGCCTTCTTCTTTCAGCTGAAATCTTTACTTTAGCTCCTAAGCTAAAAACATTAGCACACATCCCGTGTCATGTGCGTGAATGAGCTCGACTGTGTAAATAAAGTCTTGTCAAATCTATTTGAGATCAGTGGGCTGCAGGAGGCTCTGTTGACGCTGGACGAGCTGTGTGGAGCCATTTTTTGCCCTTTTTGGAAGTCTGGGACAGCCATGAAAGTGCAGCGTAGGACCCAGAACTTCACTACCCAAACTAAAAGACAACTACAAAAAGACAGGACTACAAGACCTGAGGACAAAGACAATCTAGAAACAGTCAGGACTACTTGGTCTGTTAAAGAAGTGAGAGCTCCGTCTCTTCCCTCAGATATGCTGCAGGGCTGATTACCTGATGAGCAGCACCTGAGAGAAGAGGAGGAGGAGCGTCAGTCAGCTTCAAACGTTACGTTACAAGCCAGCTGAGTGTTTCTTCTTTCTCTTTGTTTTTCACTTTGAAGGGAAATCGAATTCTTGATTCTGTCTCAGGCTGTCTTTGCTTCATCGAACGTATCATTTTTGAAGGAAAAGGTCAGAACATGAGAGGAGAAGACAAACTTCAGGAGGGACCAAAATATCAAAAAATGGCTTCAGCACAAGTTTCAAGGTTGACCGTCTTCGTCAGGGTACAACATTTTATAAACTTGGCAAGGGGAGTCACCAGGACTTAATTAAGTGAATACAGGTGACATGTTGAATCTGACGCGCCTCCCCAAGTGTGAACAGATCCATTCTGCTGTTTTCACTGAGCACATTTCGTTGTTTTCCTCTCCCATGAAGACAGTGTCAGCAATGTTCAGAAACTCAAATTTTCACTTTATGTAATTTTCCTTGAAACCATATGTTACATTTCAGTGAGCTGAAAATCTTCGCTTGACTTTCATGACTGCGACTTTTGCTTCTATAGGCACCTTCACACCCACAAACCTCGTCACACCTGCGAGATGCCCGGAACGAACCGAACAATCTGCCGCTGTGTCGAGCACATTCAGACTTTTCCCTCATGTTTATGCAGCGATGACTGGTGCGAGGAAACAGGTGGTGGGTGGTGGGAAAAAAAATAAAAAAATACAGAGAGCTGTCTTCTGAGCAGGAGTGATGCCTCCTGTCAGCGGAGTTTATCGACTGGACCCCACAGTGTACTTACCATTAATTGAAGGAGGTCAGGGTCGGAGCAGCGGGCGGCTTGTTTATGAGCGACCTTGAGTCATGGGTCTGCACTCTGTAGGTGTGTGTGTGTATGTGTGTGTGTGTGTGTGTGTGTGTGTGTGTGTGTGTGTGTGGTTGACAGCCATATGGGTCCCAGTTGACTCGGCCTCACTTCCTTTAAAATGACCTGCCACCGTCTCAGTAAATCACGAGGGCCATTTTATATTTTCAAAGCGCTGTTACGCTCTTTGTGAGTTATTGTGCACAACTGGAAAAATGCAAACGCGATTCTTTTTTTTTTTCTTTACAACAAATACTTATTTTTTGATTTATTGAACAATATAGGACTGAGCTTATGTGTTCAATTGCAGTGCACAGTGTGTAACAGCAGCATAACTCAGACAATCCGACACATTTTATGGTTTATTGCTGTTTGGGAGGAGATATAGACACGCTGTTGTATATATTACAGGCGGACGAAGTGCAGAGTATCATCAGGCTCAGTCGATCCATATTCATGAGCTACCTGCGGAGGGTATCATAATCTTCCCTCTGTCAGATCTGAGCAGTACTTGTGTTGAGCGTTGGTGAGACCGCAGCAGGCACACGGCTCTGACTGTTTCTGTTATTGTCAAAAGTAATGATCTGTGGGCCCCGACACCATCAAGTCCTCGCCTCGAGCTCTGAAGTCGCACATGTTCCCCCTGCTGGATTCAGGTTGAAGCCCAGCAGAGCTCAAATCCGCCTCCTCTGTTTTCTCTCCCGCTTCTCTAAATATGAAATGTGACAGAAATAAAAAAAAAAAACACACCAGCAGGATGGGATGTTAGAGACTATTACTCACGCTGAGTCAGAAAACAGATACTGTACATGTCATCTGTGGCTCTGGATGAGATTTGTCAACTCTGAGAAATTAATCCTGGTGATGTCACTCTGATGTCATCAGGGCGATCTCAGGTTTTTTTTCCTTATTCTTTTTTTTTTCCGGGAAATACTAAACACGATGAGTGCAATTTCGAAGACGGAGTAGAATTGGTCTATTTGAAGACACTATTGAGGTGCATTATGGGAATTTTTGCTTGACTTTTTTTGGGTTTATTTAGTCATTACATTATTTTATTTTCAGTCTCTAATGTCAAAGATCTACATTTGGTCGCACTTCAGACTAGAGAACACAAGGACAGCAAAATAACAGGCTGGTTCTTCTGACACCGTCTTTTAAAAATGGCCACACAAAATTAACTGTTCTTATGTTTGACGAACTGAACTGAACTGCCATCAACTATCTTTGTGGTGCATTTAGGAACAGCTGGGACAAATCCTACAGATTCTACCTTTAACTTTGATTACATCAATATGACGTGAGCTTCAGTTAGCTGTGACCAGAAACAGTCGGTATAAACGTCCCTCTCACATGAAATTTCACAGTCGGAAAAATGTTTTTCCCGTTAAATTCCGACAGCACTTGAAGAGTAAGGTGAGCAAAACTCCTGCAGCACTAAGAACAGCTCTGATGCCAGTAAGAGAGTTAACGGTGGCTTTTGTAAGACTCACTCAACTAGAATCTCAAAACTTCCCACAATCAGAAAAAACATAAAACAAAATCCTCTCAGCAGAGTTTCTGTTTAATAATGTGTGAAGGTGACACCATCAGCACGTCGAGGACTGACACAGTGTGACTCAGGTGTGTCATGAACAATTTTAACAGCAGACACTTTGACATATCAAAGCAGAAAAACACGGGTGTGACCAACGTTAGTGACGGTTCCACTTTGTGCCCCGGCCATGTCGATGAGTGAGCATGCACAGCAGCAGCAGAACCCTGAAAGCAGCTCAACTCAAAACAACACAACCATCATCAGTGTTATTAACTACAAATATAAAAGGTCTATTCCCTGGTTCTCTTGATGTGTTGGAAAAAGGGCGTCGTCGTACCTGAGGAAGATGCCCTGAGCTGCTCTCAGTCACTAATCAGGAGCCTCCACAACCTGCACAGGTGATCTGAATCTCCCCTAGTCAATCCAGAGAGATTTGGATGTTCAGATAAAATGAAAAGATTAAAAGAATGGGTAGAAGTACTGAAAAATGGAACTGCTCTCTGTCAGAATAAAAGGAAAATGATTCTTTGTATTCAGGTTTGTGGTAAAAAAAAAAAAGAATTAAGGATGAAGCATGTGCTCTATTAGAAAGGCCTTGTAGTCAGTTTCTCAGCCTCAGTCGTGGTGCTGCTCAGGTGCGTCCTTCGGGTGGCAGTAAAACTCTTCCACATATTTTCTCTTTCACTCTGATTTTCCTTTTTCTCTCTGCCACGGGTTGCTGTGTGTGAATAATGTAATCTGGCAGAGGTGTTTAAACAGGAACTGTGTATGTCGGTAATAATAATAATAATAATTCTTTGATAATTAACATTGATTGTAGCATGTAAACAGTGTGACTGATCAGCAGAGGTCTGGTTTCAGCTGTTTTGAGGACATGACAGAAGCTTTTCACTTTTTGTAAGCAAGCGAAAAATGTAGTTTTGGGCCATTTTCCAGTCACAAAAACAGCTTCTTAAAGGATCATTTCACCAAAATGAGAATTCAGTCAGTCATGACAGAGTTTCAACCCCTCACTGTCAACACTTCCTGCTGTACTGTACATTTAATCAGCTTTCATGTGTTTAACTGAATGAGAAGCTGAAACAGTATGTTTTAACAAGTGAGCTCTTTGGAGAATAGAGCAGTCCTCTATAGTAAAGCCAACATTTCTTTCATGTCAATAAATGTACCAGTACTTTACAATCCGCTCTCATATGTCCGATAAAAAGGTGATTAATACATGTACATTGTAACAGATTGTCACAATGAGCCCCTTTAGAAAATAAATCAAAACATAAAATCACAGCAGATTTGTGTTGGCTAACATCACCCGGTCTGAAAAAAGCAGATGAACAGAAATGGATACTGAGCTAAAACTGACTGATTACGAGAATCATGGGAGAAAAGGAGGAGGGGAGGGGGGGGTGTCACTATTATGCAATTCCCTGTCGTCCCTGTCCACCTGTTGCTCGGGATGGACGGCTGACAGCCTGCGGCACAATCTCGTGAATAAAGCGCGTGTTGGTGTGATGAGCAGCGTTCTCAGCTCGGGTCCTGGAGAATGTGCACAGTTGGTGTGGAGGAGAGTTTCCCTCCTCCACAGTGTTGTGCAGAGAACAGGCAACTGCACGTTCCCATGATGCTGGACAGCATGGCAGTTAACGCAGGTCACCGCAGATCTGTGCTTTTTATGTATGTTGGCTTTACGAAAGAGGACTGCTCTATTCGTCAAAGAGCTCTCTTATTAAAACATGCTGTTTCATCTTCTCATTCAGTCAAACACATGAATTAAGCTGATTAAATGTACAGCACAGCAGGAAGTGTTGACAGTGAGGGGCTGAGACTCTAATTAGCAGAGAGAGTCTCAAAGTGTGAATTATGGACTCAGATTCTGGGACTCACACTAACATGTGTCAGGAACTTTTTAGTAAGTCACACAGTTGTTTCAACAACTCTGATTATTACAGTGGAATAAAGCTGCAGGAACGTAATGTATCATGAAGTTGTGTGTGAGATCCAATGGTGGAAAATGGACAGATGGCGTTGCGGCATATAAGGCTGAATGTGTAGGACAAAACACATTAATATTCAACAGAAATCTCCACTGCTCTTCATCTGTCCCCTTTGAATCTACACCCTCTCTGTTGTCTTGATAAAGGCTGCAGCTGCCACTGAGGACAGCTCATCAGGATTGTTCTGCGAATATGAGAAACTGGAAAAAACTTGCTCATGGTTGGTATTTCACGGGCCAATTAAAAATGTTTTAGATTCAATATATTTAACTTATCTACCTGTAAAGTTATAATATGAAGGAATATATGTTCTGCATGAAAAAATGACATGACCTTTGTTATATATTTTGTGTTCTGACCAGAGAAATCCCCACATCTACTCAAACTCCTGAGTTTCAGTTGGCCTGTGGCGACAGAACTAAATATGAATTAAAACTAAATCGTGACCTTCTCCTTGAACGTTTGTTCCTGAGTCACATCAGATGGATGTTCTTCAGCAGTGGAGACTGTTTAATGGTGTGTTCACCGCCATCGAAGCAAGTTTGACCGCAAGATCATTTGTGTTTGTTCACATGACTCACGCAGTGTCGATCCGCCCCCAGCAGCCTGATCTCTTTACTGTACATGAGCTGTAAGTGAGCAACAGCATGCAGAGAGTCCGTGTGTGTCTGTGTGTTTGATGTCAGGTCAGCTCGCACTGAATTCAGCACTCATCGGAGACTCTGGGTCTCCTTTCTCCTCTCTGAAACATTGTTGTGTAGTGAAGTACATTTCCCCTCCAGTGCTAGTCAGCAGTCAACATTACAAACACAAACACACGACAATGGAGGTCGAATCCACGGATCGTGCTGCAGTCAGGTTGATAAAGAGGAGTGAAGTTAAATGGCTCTCGATCAGAACAGCCTCCAGGTGTTTACTCCTCCAGAGAGTGAGGCTCTTTTCACGACTCTCACCTCCAGAGGAGCAGCTCTGCTCAGTGAGCCCCACACAACCCTCTGCAAACGACTTCAAGCCAATATTCACTGTTTTGCATAATAGTGAATCAATATAACGTTGAGCGGAGATTTTTCTTCAAGTAGGAAACTCATTTTAAAGGAAAATATACACAAATTGTACTTACAGCATTGGAAATCTATTTTCACATTTATTGCTCAAAATGTGGAAATTTTCTTTGTGCTCACAAAAATAAAAATCTGATTTGAAGAGGCGGGCGAAAGAGCGTGATTTGTGACATCACAAACAGTTTGGAAGCCAATCATCGTCCAATATTCAGCACACACAAGTGTGATGTGGAGACTTGAAGCCTCCAGTTCATATACACTGTCAACAGACTTTAGTTTGTATCATTACCTCATTAATATATTAAATATTAAAATGACTTAAATGTAGTTTAAATTTAATCTCCTAAACTACACAGTGCCCCTTTAATGTGGTATTTACACTTTTTTTCTGCAAAAACTATGTCAGACACACATAAGAGAGTTGCTATATGTGTGGAGGGGAGCTTTAAAATCTTCAGTGTGCTGAGAGGTATTTCCTGCCAAATTACACCTGGAAAGAGAAAATCATCATCAATTCATAGTGATGATATAGACACTTTGTTTGGAGACTTGACAACATGTTCTTCATCTTAGAGTGATGCCAGGATCTCATCCATCAGCTGTAACTTGAAGAAGTGTTGAATAATAATAAAAAAAATTAGTTATTTACTGAATGTGGTGATACTTGAAAATGTAAAAGAGTATGAGCGTCATCCTCCTCCATGTTCCAAACAACATCTACTTTTAAATTAGATTCCTGATGAGAAACCGCAGCTAAAGGCATGAAAACAATGTGGAGACTGCAGCAGCTCATTCCATAATGCAGCCTAATTCATGAAAGAAGCAGCCTGTTGAGCTGAGCTGGTCATCAGCTGCGAGGCTGCTTCATAAAACACACTAAGATTTATGATTCTGAGGTTTAAATAGCTGTGAGGATCGAGAGTCCAGAGAGAAACAGAGAATCAGAGTGTTTAAATCATCTCGATAAGCAGCTCTGACTCTGATATCTGCAGCCTTCTGGAAGTTATCAAACAGCATCAGAGTGACAGAGAGACACAAACATGTTGGTACATTTTGACGTCTGAGCAGCTTTGTTGATGAGGGAGGTCTCGAGTCGGAAATGTAATGATGGGCTAATCCCCTCGCATGCGTAATGACAGCTGGTGAGCGGAGCGCGGCTCAAAACCAAACCTCCATCTGTCTGACTGACAGTTTGTTCTGACGAGGACGCGGCGACGCATCGCCTTTTACGCACGACCACGACGGAGGAGTGAGTTAACAGCAGAGTGCGAGCAGCTCTTTGTCACATTATGATGGTCTGATGTGAACGACACTGCTGGGTGAACATTTTGAGATCGATTTACACTTTTTGTGGACCCGCAGAGTTGACTGGTCTCTCGCTTCAGTCGCGCGTAAAACCGGTTCGGTGCGTCACGAGGCAACATTCGCCCCAAAACCTTTTTTTTCTTTTGAGCTTAAACAACAAGATGGAGAACTTTACAGCAGCTCCTGAACTCAATCACACTTTGGGCATTTGGACGGACTACAGCATCCCGTACAAAGTGATAAGTAGTTTGCTGCTTTTGGTGATTTGCGCTCTTGGAATCGTTGGCAACGTAATGGTCATCCTGGTGGTGCTCACCACCAAACACATGAGGACTCCAACCAACTGCTACCTGGTGAGTCTGGCCGTGGCTGACCTGATGGTGCTCACGGCGGCCGGGTTGCCCTCCATCACGGACAGTTTATTTGGATCTTGGGTGTTCGGACACTACGGGTGCCTCTGCATCACCTACTTCCAGTATCTGGGGATCAACGCGTCCTCCTGCTCCATCACAGCCTTCACCATCGAGAGATACATCGCCATCTGCCATCCGATCAAAGCTCAGTTTCTGTGCACCCTCTCCCGAGCGAAAAAGATCATTTTGTTCGTTTGGGCTTTCACCTCTCTGTACTGCGTGATGTGGTTCTACCTGTCAGACATCCAGGAGCTGGTGTACGACAACATCACCATCATCGCCTGCGGCTACAGAGTCTCCAGGAAGTTTTATTTACCCATCTACTTCTTCGACTTCGGCGTCTTCTTCGTGCTGCCGCTGCTGCTCTCCGCGGTTTTGTACGGGCTCATCGCCCGGATCCTCTTCCTCAACCCGCTGCCCTCCGACCCCAAAGACAAGAAGAACGGACAGAACAACCACAACGTCAACAACAAAACCAGCTGCAAGAACTCCCGACACTCCAGCTCCACGGCGAGCTCCCGCAGACAGGTGAGCGGTGGCGCACAGCCCGGTCCTCACAGTCACACCCGGACCCTGATGTGGGTTCCTGAGCTCGGAACAAAGAGATCAGACCAGTTTTATCTGAGCCAGAAGTCACAGATGAGTCAAATGAACGGTGCTGAAATGCATCCAAGAGCTACTTTATTTTGCGCCACTCTATACTTGACTGTACTGCATTTCAGGAGGACAAGCTGTCCTCTGCTCTCTATCACTACATTTACAGTTTAAACAAATACTGCAAACTACAACAGTAAAATGCTGCTCACACGTGACATTACATCACTGAATTCTGACAATGTTAAACCACAATTTTTGACAATTAGCCCACAGTAAGTAGTAGAGTAAATTGCCTTAAAATACTGACATGCTTTGTCATTAAAGTATCTTAAAGGAGTAATACTTATAAATACCTAAAATAAAAGATGACAAAAAATAAGTAATTCACTTTCAAACTACTGAACCAATTCATTGCTGTGATAAAAGATGAGTAAGGCAGAACATTTAAGTCAAAATGCCACAAAACTGAGGAAAATACTGCTGAAAAAAATGTCTGTCTTTGAATTAAGCATTGCTACACTTGTCTTAGTTCAAAAATGAATTTCCAATACAGGACTGAATGGTTTGAGATTGTCTTTTGTTCCACACGGCTGTTAGATAAACACAAAATCCTGCTGGAACCTCAACTTAGAACTCAACTTCTGGGAAAACATATTGTTAAAGAATCAAATTATGGCTTTAATTTTTTTAGGAATAAACATATTAAAAGGAGAGTTTGGTTGTTTTGATGTGGGGTTGCATGAGGTACTTAAACCTGGTCAGTGTATTATACCGGTCGATGACCGTCAGCATCCACGCGTGTGGAGAAGCAGCTAAATGTGTTTTAGCCACCTAAAATATATCTAGCCATTTTAAATGTATGCTATGTTTTTAACATTTTTGGCACTTAACGTTGCCGTTAAATAGCCCTTTCCCTTTGGCACTCCATTCCTTAAAGCGTATCACCTCGTCTCCTTTTTCTGCCAAATTAAATGGCTTGTTTAATACTGTGAAAAAATAGAAAGACCTCACATTTAAGAAGCTCCAACCAGCCACATTTTGGCTTTTCGGCTTAAAGAAAAAAACTTGATGATAAATAACTTAATAAATCAATTAAAATGATATGTATAAGTGGTGTCTGGTCAAGCGGTTCGAACTGACCCTTTAAAAACTGAGATTATAAAAGGCAGGAAGTCGATCAGTGACAATGAAAAAAAAAATGACTGATTGCCTCTTTCTGTCTATTAAATCAAAATCATAAAGAGAAGAACTGAATGTGATGTGTGGCTCCATATTTGTTAGTTTTATTTACTTGTGATCAGCTCAACAGATTTGATTTGCCCACTTTGGTCTGATATTCCTGATATTTGTCCCTCTGTAGGTGACCAAGATGCTGGCTGTGGTGGTGATCCTGTTCGCAACGCTCTGGATGCCGTACCGCACTCTGGTGGTGGTCAACTCCTGCCTGGACCAGGCCTACCTGGACAGCTGGTTCCTGCTTTTCTGCCGGGTCTGCATCTACCTCAACAGCGCCATCAACCCGGTCATCTACAACGCCATGTCGCAGAAGTTCCGCGCCGCTTTCCGCAAGATCTGCCGCTGCGGCAGGAAAGGCACGGACAAACCGGCCACCTACAGCGTGGCTCTCACGTACAGCGCGGTGAAGGACACGTCGATGGTGGAGAGCACGGATCACTTCACTACGGAGCTGGAGGAGCTGACTGTCACGGACGAGCTGCTGTCGGATCAGAAAATGTTCCCAGATCCCTGCGTGTACGGGAAGGTGAATTTCAGTGACGCCTGAGATTCTGAGAGCCAACGGAGGATTGTTTAATGGAGTCTGTTGAGTGGGAATATCGCTCCTTGAGTGCCTGCTGACCTTTCTGAAGCCAGACTGCTGTATAGAGAGATGTAAACACCAGTTACAGCCAGTGATGAGTAATGACAGTCTTTGAGGCGTGAAGCCAAACAACACTTCATCGAGAATGATACCGTGCATTGTAAAGCGACAAAGCGACAGATAAGCTTTCGTAATCACATAGCTGTTATCTCATCTCAGACCGTCACATGATAAACTGTGTGAGTCAATAAAACATGAATGTGGACAAAAACACCATTAACACTTCACATATTTGGTCTCAGTCCAGCAGAGACTGTTGATCTCTACAGGAGACAAATCACTCTTATTTTCAGGGTTCATCATTTTATTTCAGGTTACTGCTAGAATACGCTCAAAAAACACAACATACAAAACGCTCTGTTTTAGCTCCTGTCTCTTTAAGGCCCCGCCCCCTCCTGAATAACAAGTCTCCTCTGATTGGTCGGCTCACACACGCCTGAGCCAGCACAGCTAACAACAACAGAACAGCTGTGCTAAATCAGTTCTTACGTGCCAAACTAGCTGCTAGTGTGTGACATGAGGGCGTGGCGTGATGTCACAAAATCACAGAATTAAAGGCGGGCCTACTGATGAGGCGTTTCAGGAGCAGTGATTTCTGTGGGAGAGAGGAGCTTCTGTTGGTGCAGAGTTTGACCTTTAAACTTTCAAGATCTTTTACAAGCACAAGAACCTCTACAACACACTGAAGGAAAGAAGAACAGGAAAACAGATCTCCTTTAAAGCTGCACAGGGCAGCGCAGAACTCGCAAGGTAACAGTCTTACCCAATGTGAACTCCAATACCCAGAAATCCTGCACGAAACTCTTCTTGACACCAACACAGCTGGTCAGAGATGCTTGAATGCCAACGAGATGACAAAAGCAAGAAAAACGATACCAACAAGTGAAGAAATCAGTAGAGAAGTGTTGACTGTGCCGTACAGCGACGTTTGGGTCCAAGCTAAGAAAAGATGGTTACTCTCCAACCTCTCGCCCTGTGCAGCTTTCATCAGTGTACGCCATCCTGCCCCCCTGATGTTTTCAGGCCAGGCGGTCCATTAAAGGGTGAGTCACACCTGAACCTTCACAGACAAAACAGGCCCTATTTTTACTGTGAAGGACATGTATACGGCCTCGGCACAGTGTGGAAACCGAGACAGACTGTGCCGAGTGTGCCCTGGATGCTCGGCTCAGCCTTTATGTGCTCTCTTGAGTGCTGCGTCGAGCTTTTTCCACCGAGTGCTCGCTGACAGCGAGATGGAACGAATCACGGAAACCACTCTGCAACTCGGATTTTTAAAAAGTGCCATAATGACATTTATGACGTGTTGCTTCACCTTCGACAGCATCACCCTGCTTCTGATAAGGCATCATCTATAATGGGTTTATAAGTCGTCGCTAATGGCTTCACCTACGGACAGGAAATCATTTTATGCTTGAGTTGCTCTTTAAGTAACAAGTACTTTTGTAAAGAGGGTTTTCTGAGAAATATCTCCATACAGACAAGCGTTTTAGCGCCGTTTCCTAACACGTCATTATCAGAACACATATTCCAACATTTGCGATGATCGTTGATGATGAAATAAGGTCCCCAGAATTTAAGTCAGACCTTGGTGCCTATGGTGGGCCCTTAGGGACCTTCAAAAGCTTCCTCAGCCCGGGGCCATGAGTGATGTGATGGAGGATGTCACAGTGCTGAGACAGCCTGGCGAGAGAGGTTAAACCCCTGGAGGGGGTTCAAACCTTCAAAAATGATTCATAGATCTGATCAAAACAGCTTTGTTTATAAAGTAAGAAAGTCGTGAACCTTTGTTGATGCTCTGAGTTGTAAATGTCGATAAAAGGTTAACAGATACGTTAATGTACAACTTATAAACCCGGTGTTAAACATGCCTTATCAGACAGTGGTGCCTCCCTCACTCATCCACAGCCACAGCAGTGATTGTGCACCTCGATGTTTAACAGTGTGAATACAGAGATGTAGTGCAACATATAGAATCTGTGAGCTCCATCCAGAAGTCAGTGTTCGAGCTGCCGCGAAGTGAAGTGAATGTTTTGCTCGGTGTCTCGTGAACTGTGGATTTAACAAACTGTCGCTTTGCTCGTCTCGCTTTCCTAGCTGTGAAACGGATCGGTGCATCGCCGCGTAGATACGCTGACGTTGTGGTGTTGTGGCTTTTTTTTTTGTGCCGGATCAGTGACTGTTTATGAATTTCTGAGCACGGTCGACCACACTGGGGACTATAATTGGTGCGGCAGCAGCGGAAGATGAAGCTCTGACACTCTTAACAGGGTCTCATCACGACTGTATGTGGAGAATGTTCTGTGACAGCTGCGGTTTTCTCTAACGATTGTACCAATAGTTTACACGCCTTCAGTATCAGTAGATTCTTGCCCTCGTGTGTGTCCCCTGTGCATTTAAAGTGATGGTATTTATAGTTACTCTTCTGTCTGTAAGGTGGAAAAGAGAAGCTGTGGATTTATAATCAGGCCACTCCTGCTTTCACTATTGCCCGATATTATTTTTGTGATGTACAGTTTGCAAGCTGCTGCCACATTCTTGCTCTTTAGACTAAATGTGATCCTGTGAGTTTGATGGTTATCTAGGAATGACTTATTTGTATATTTCATCTTTCTGTTTCAAATAAAGTTGTTTCTGCAATCACAGTTTTGATGTTCTGGTTTTTAAGCAGGGAAATGCAGATTCTCTCCGGCATCAGCGGCCGTTTCTTTTCTGTCTGGAACGTTTGTCGCGGATTTGATGCTCGTGTCTTCGGTTTTATTTCTACCGACTGTCCTTCCTGTTCATGACATTTCTCCGCTCACCACCACCCACACTCAGCAGGGCTGAGCTTCAGTCAAAGGACAGAAAGAAGAAGATTCAAAATGACAAATCCAAAGTTCTTGAAATTGTGTGAGTAAAGTTGATTTTTAAGTGTCATTCCCGACTCATCATACATGCGGCCCGACCTGACCGCCAATCCAAAAGTGTCAGCGACGAGTTCGGAATGAGTGACAGATTTTTTTAAGATTCAGTGGCTTAAATAACAGTCCTGGCAGCCAAAAGAGGGCCATCCCTCTCTTGATGAATAACTGAAAAGGGCACTATGTAGATCTGGAGGCGAAATTACAATATTTACAATATTAATGAGGCAATAATACAAACTCATAAATATTTATTTCCTCCGTAACTGAATAGACAAGCTGTTCTCAGAGGAAAATAAATCCCACCAGGACACAGTTTGAAGCTAGAAAGGTGGCAGGGTCCGCCACATGTACACGAAGTAAAACAGTATGAAACTGTGTCGTTCTTTAAGGTCAGTTGAAAACAAAGAGAGTTTGTTTGTTTAGTTTGTATAGGCATAAAAAAGTTTTTTTTTTAAAAATAGTCAATGAAGATCATCCCCAAAATTACGTAGTGCACCTTTAAGGGTTAAACCGTCAACTAATCATCGAAAGACACCAACTAACTACTAGTCAGTGATCTCCTTCAGGAGATGGTGGAGAGCTACACAGGGATACAAGAAGAGTGTTTATTGTTCAGAAACATGACTGCAGATAAACGCTATTAAAGAGAGAATATGTCAGTGTTGTGTTGGCTGATTTGTACACACCATAGAGACAATACATCAGATTCACATGGTGTTTTGTTGACAGACGGCTCCTTTAACAGTATGTTGTTTAGTATGCAAATATGTTGCACCACATCTCACATCCCCATCTGTCGCCTTACATCAGACGCAATAACTCCCTCCTCACGTGGGATTTACCTCCAGAGTGTGCGCGCTTCTCACCAATAAATGTGCATTATGCTCCCGTATCCATCAAACATCACATGATATAAACTCGCCGCTTCAGTTAACTGCTAATTTGCCAGCGTCTCCAGGACTAAACCGTGTGAGTGGAATTTCAAAAGGATCCGCACGGTTTCTGCAGAGTGTGAATAATGTTTTAATGTGAGCCGTCCCCTCTTGTACACAGGTGCCGGGCCGCTGTCGGCTCCTGACGCAGACGTGAGAATGGCTGTAAAACACTTCCGAGACGAGTCCGCAGGGAGACGTTGGCCCTCAGACAGTCCTCTGATGTGAGCCTGTCTTACAACCTGACAGCCTCACACTTCTGTCAGCGCGCCCTCTGAGTGCGTCAGTCTTAGTATTTCAAGGACTTACATTCATGAAGGACTGTATTCAGTCCACACTGGTTCATTTGAATCAATACAGTTAAATTGCGAAGAAACAAAAACAAAGACATATTTTATTATCTCCCCTGAGTGGTAACGGTGCAGATAGTTTCAGGAATATGTACCAGTGTGTTCATACATCTCTTTAGATCAGACATGGAAAGTAACTAAGTACAGTTACTCAAGATCTGTAGCTTAGTACAATTTTGAGGCACTTGTACTTCACTTGAGTATTTACATTTTCAGCTCCTTTATACCTCCAGTCCACTACATTAAATTTAGATACACTGATACCGAAAGCTAACAGCTCAATGAGGATGCTAACATACATACATACATACATGCATACAAAACACAAAGCTGAATTTAGGACTAATTATTTACGATTAAAACAACAAAAAACAAGTCGTTGCGTTTATCGTCTGCGTTACCTGAATATCTGCAGCACACTTCATGACAATCTGATTTCATGTCAGTCCTGCGATCAACAGCGTAATCTAAAAATCTAGAAAGTCCTCCAGATTATGAGAATTTTAGTCTAGGTTGAAAGTCACATATCTTGTGTGGCAAATTATCGAACAGCAGTGTTTTGGGGGGTTTTTTTTCCAGAAAAAGTGTTACTATTAATAAAATAATAATAATAATTGCTCTCAACACGATTCATATAAATGATTACTTCAATACGAAGCTGTCCAGTCGTGTCAGATGGAAAAATTACTTGATTCTGGACTGAATTGACTCTTTGCAATGATTAAAGGACACAAACAAGCCCTTCTGTTTGCACATCGAGATACAGTTAAGACGATGTTTGGATTGACCAGCAGGACAAACGTTTTTCTTTTCTGCGACTACGACTGAAAGCCCTCACGGCTCGGCTACTGTGTGCCTCCGATATCAGCCGACGAGTGTTTGCCGAGCACTCGTAACGCCGCCTGTGATGGTCGGACGTGCTCCGCGGTATCGATCCATATCCAGAGTGCGTTGGAAGAATAAAGACAGATGGCGAGGAATGTGACACGTGAACAACAAAAGAAAGTATAGTGCATTAATCATCGTTCATCAGAACAGCTGAGCCATCGCTCGGAACACCTGTTGGGTTTATCTTCGCCTGCATGTCCTCAACTACTGCTTACATCGAAAAGGAGAACAACAACAAAATATTTCTTATGAGATACGTTCAGCCCTGATGAGATTTTGACGAGGCTTCTCATCATATTTGAACATAAACTCATATCGGTGCTCTCTGCTACTGGCTGACAAAATGTAAAAACTCATTAGCTCTTCTAAACAGGCCCACAAATTAACCCGTCGTAAAACCAGAAGCATTAAAAAACAAACATTTGCCGTGTTACGTTTGGCTATGTGCTGGAATAATTCTTCTTCAGATGTTGCCAGGCAACCTCACGGTGACAATGAGACTCCAGGAAGTTACCTTGGCAAGAAAGCAAACAACCGAATTCACCCTGAAGTGTGACACCATTATACCTCTTACTGAAAACCAAAGAAGGAAAAGCCAGCAATGTCACAATCTCTTAATAAACTTTCACCATTTCGTGCGTTCAGCAACTCATTTTGTTTCATGAGAGCCAAAGTTTATCCCAAACTTATCAAGAGGTATTCAAACTATTTTGTCGAGAGGCTCCACTTCACACAGGAACATAAAAACAACAAAAAAAGCAAGGACATAGCTGTGCCGCCACCAACACCGTCTGATTGACAGGCGATTTCTGCAGATTTGCAGAGCAGCAACGCCACCGCAATTATCTATTAGCCACAAGGGAGAAAATCAAGAAGAAGAAGGAAAAAAAAAACTGTAGATTAACACTTTAAAAATTATACTCTTGTGTGGCAGGCTATAATTAGCAGACAGTGTGCTGGATGCAGGCCTTTGAATCAGATGAATAGCATGAGCGCCTCTCTGGGAAGTTAAATAACGGCGCCGAAACATTAAATAGTCTGAATTTGGCGTAATCAAGTGTCAAAACAAGACGGGAACTAATGAGCGAGAGGTACAGCACAAGAGGCCGCGACACGGCAGACAGGGAGAAAATGAGGGAGGCTGAGCAGAGAGAGGAGCGTTATTCAGGTTAATGAAGAGAGGTAGAGATAAGAAACTTTTTCCAGCTCATTAACTCCGGTATAAATGTGTCTGAGCACAATAAAAAGAGGTTGTTCCGCGATAATGGGGGCCGCCATGTTCGGCGCGACACCTCGGACGGACACAGCAACAAAGACAAGGGGAGGGAGTAATTACAGCTCCCCCGCGCCACGAGAGCAGCCGTCGCTTTTAACGAATAATTACACGTGGAAGAAGACGGCGGCGTGAGGAGGGGCTGTTCAAAGAGAAGTCACTCTGTTTTCTCTCCAACGATCCTGATGGAAAATTACAGGGTTATTTTTTTTCATAAGCAGCCGCAGAACTGAAACCAAGTGCTGCGAAGCCCTCAGCCGAGGATTTATGTGGCTGCGTATTTCAAAGGATACGGCTGGCAACTTGTCAACAAACCTCACGAAAAAACTGTTACTACCGACAACCTACTCTTTAGCATTGTGTATGTGTGTGTGTGTGTGTGTGTGTGTGTCCAGAGCCTGATATACTGTGCTGTTATATCAATGTGCCACACTGCTGCACTGTGAAACAGGCTCCTTTATGTGCATGAATGTGGGCACTGGAGTTTATTTTGAGTCCATCACACGTTGCCCACACCGTCTGCTTGCCACGAATTCTCCCCACAGCTCTACAAAACGTGTATTAATCCACAGATGGAAAGCAAACCCTGCGGACCGTTGTTACATATTCTGACGGACAAAGATCTCGTTGGTTTGAGACTTTTTTTCTTTGAGATTTGTTCACAGTAGCAAAACTAGAGCCCAGACTACACACCTGTAATGTTTCATGACCGCATCCTGCACAGATGTGACGCTTTAGCAGTGACAAAGTCTGTTCTGCGCTCTATATACAGCTGACAGGGTGCTCACAGGGTCACTCCGGCAATTTCAAACATCGATCAATCCGTCACCAGTACTCATGTCGGGGGGAGAGGCAGGATGGATGTGTACTCTTCACTTATGGGAAGCTGATACGTGATAGATTAGTTTACATGCTCTCAGAGTAAAACAACAAACTCAAGCAGTTGTTCAGACACAAGTGCGACATGGTTGTTCCATTAAGTTCATTTAATCAGGTTTGTTGGCAACAAATGTGGAGTGGAAGCCGGTGCTTCAGTGTGAAGCTGCAGTGTGGCACTTTCTTGTGATAGTCGTGGATTTGGGTGTCGTGTTTTCGCCTGTGTGTGCTTCAGGTGGCTGGAGCTCGCGTTCCTCACACACCTGCAGCTCATCTACTCATCAGCGTTAGAACAGCGGCCTTCTCTCCACTCGCTGCCGGATCGTGGCGATGAGTGTTTCTAGTCCCAGCGTTTCTCCCGTTTAACCGTTCAACTTTGCTCTCCGTGTCGCTTCAGCAGCTCTGGCTCCACAGCTGCCCAGCCTCTTCCACCTCGGCCTCAAGCCACGCAGCAATCATCGGCGCTTCAGCCTCAACCTCTGCTGCCTGGTGCCACGAGCCCCAGCTGCTCCATCAGCCCTGGCACAAGGCTGAGCTAACACCTGCTTCCTCTTCACCTGAGCTAAATCAATAAATTCCTTCTTTTCATTTTTTCGGTGTCTGCTTTTTTTTTTTTGATATATGTATATTCTATTTCCATATTTTGAGGCTTTTACAGTGACATGGAGGAGAGGACCAACAACTCAGTTTGATCTCAGCTACACAGTTGTTTCGTGAGTGTATCTTGAACATTTGTCACGCTACTGTGCTACAAACATTGGTCCACAGACAGATGCATGCTCATGCATTACGTTACGATGCACCAAGATGCATCAGTAATCACTTCAAATGGCATTGCATACCTATGAATCAAAGTAAATGGTGCCTTTGCATTTATTGCAAATCACATACATTTTTGAAAACACCAAAAAGTTGGCGACATCGCCCTGTCATTAAAAGTAAGATCTGAAGTCTGTCTTCATTAAAAATAGAGGATTCTGCCACTTTTCCACGCTGTCGCTACATCAGCCGCCTGCCGAGAGACGGCTGCGCACGTATGACATCCAAAACATCTAATTACTCCCCCCTCCGTCTATGGATCCCATCGGGGAGGAGATCTATTCATTACCGAAGAATGTGCAATCAACTCAATAACGATAGACTCGCATGATTCCCCTGCTGCAGAGCTAGTTTACTTTAATCACTTAAAAGGTGCTAATTACACCTGCAGAGAGGAGGCGTCTCATCAGGAGGAGCTGAGCTTTAATCACTAACTGATTGTTTTTTAAAGGCCACTCGGGCCTCCCTGTGACACAATGATGCAGTTACACTGATAAATCGATGGCGAGTTAAAGACGTAGAACAGTTCTGATCATCTTTGGTTATTCAGCTTTCTTTAGACGTGATTTTTAAATGATCCATGTTTCTCCCCCACATCCGGCCTTTCTGTTCTGACTGAGACGGAGGCCGTACCTCTGATTTTACTCAAGGTTTCATTTGTTCTCCAGTTAACGGTGTCGTATTATCCCCTTCTAACTGCTAAAACTTCCAGAGAAACACGGGACACACTGGACAAGACATCAGAGAGTAAGGAACGAGGTCTGCAAACATAATGTGAGAAAGCTTTCAATTATTCACCCTTGCCATGAAAATTGCCGCTTAAATAATGTAAAATAAGTCTTGATCGGCAATGATGGCTATTAAACAAAGAAGACAACAACTCCCATGATCCCACCCTACGTCACGACGTCATCAAACTACATGTCATGTCATTGTGTTGACGGGAAGACCACTAGCAATAGAAATTACATACTGTGTGTTTAAACCTGCATGTTAATTATACTAAATTGTAATATGACTCAATTAGTTGCTGTCATCTGCACTGTGTGAGCCTTATTGTCGTCCTTATCTGATTATGGTTCAAAAGTACAACTAGCACATCTTTTATCTGTTCCTTCACAAATACAAACTGTGGTGAGGAACTAAGAGCCACCTGCAGATCGTCTTCTCTCAGGAAACTCGATTTTAATTCAGCGCCAGATCGTTTTCGAGGGACTGATTCGATTTTTTAAAAAAAGCAGTCGATCTCCAACGAATGAAGTCCTCAAAAGGCAGGACTTTTAAAGATGGTGGTGTTTACCTGAACACAGCAATATGGGGGGGGTGTTTGGGAAATGCAGGCGGTGAGAAGTAACTGTCATTTATTATCCAATTCCCTGCGGTGGTCAGGCGGCTCGACAACATGTTTTTTTTCCCTTTGTGTCCAAGTAAAGTCAGAGGAGATCCTCGGAGACATTAGCCGCTCTGACAGGCCGCCTTCAAGTAATCTATGGACGCCGGCCCCGCTAATAAAAACAAGTGGTGCAGCGTAATTCAATTGCGCACCAGTAATTAAATAAAAATGAGAGTAAAACAGGATTTTCCTGAGCAAAACAATGACAGAGTGAAGAGAAAAGGGTGATTACCCACAGTCTGCAGCGAGGCTTAGCAGAGGAAAACAAATCGCCTCAGCGGCGGCGACGACTCGGGGGAGCCGAGGACACAAATTGCAGATAGTCTCCACGAAATTGCCTTTCTTTAGTAAGACTATTGAATTGTAAAACCCAAACTGCCTTTGACTCGCTGAGGCACGGCTCCTCTGCTTGTTTCAGTTCACACAACACTGGCAATTTCAAGCTCGATCAATACATCGGTTTGAGCAGTTCTCCTTTAACTCCTCAGTATTTGCAAGTTGTTGTTTTTTTTGTTTTCAGAAGCTGAAAGACTTCTGTTTGCTGTTGCCTTCGGTCGAAAATGAAAAGACACAGATGGGAATCTCTGTCCTGCAGGAGTCAGAGGTGATGTTGTGTCTGAGCTTCTCCTGATTCTATCCTGCGATAACCTTCATCCCTGCGTCTCCCCTGCCTGCGTCTCTTTCACCGTGTTCTCGTGATACAATCAAAGAAATATAGGAAAGGAGGAAGTGGACTATATTTTTCTTCGAACACAAGAAGTCCATTAGCGTCCCTCTCGGGTCTTTTTTGTATTTCCTTGGTCAACTGGATGAGTGGGTTTCTTTGGTGTTTCTTAAAACGGGGAGAGGAAATGTCACCGCTGAACAGGCGAGGCAGAAGTGGTGGCTCACTGACGGGACTTCTGCTTCGGTATGACGATGTGAAAAATGGTGATTGACAGCAAACTGCAGTGTTTGATGCCGGAAGAAATGTTTAAACCAGAGCTTTCCTCCTTTACAGTGTATATCCCAGGTTTCTGCTTTAATAGCTCAGGAAAACAACCCCGTCTCCAAGAGATCACCTCAGTATATTACAAAAATATTTATATTTTAATTACATTGTGCTGAACAACTTAATAGAGAGGCGTCATCACGCCTTACTGACCGACCACCACGGGACATATTTCAAAATAACTTTGTAATGGAGCTAATGGTGAGAGAAAAAACATTGTTGGGATCCCGCATGAATTGTGTCATGAATCACACATATGATTTTTGCTTATTTTTAAGATCATTTTTCAACCTGAGACATGAAACAAATTAAATATAAGGTCGTGAAAATACGCATCTATAAAGACAACACAGCCAGCAGTCACGTTAGTGCTGTCGTCTCGTTTGAACGCTCACCAAATCTCGTACTTTAAACACTGCAGAGCTGCCATGTTGTTGCTGGTGACGCAAGTCGAGCGAGATGATGAAGTTCTCCGAGCGGTTTAACACAAAACTGGATATTTTACTACATTTAAGACAAAAAGCAACTATTTTGACATTCAAAATGATCTTTTAAATTGATAAACATCATTTGTGAAGCTCATGGCACAATAAACAGATACAAAAATGATTTGTCTCTACAAAGTGTGTGAGAAATAAAGTCGCTGCCTGGACTGTGTTCAAAGACGGCGTTTCTTCTCTTCAGTCGAGGTTTCACGTCCACACCACTCTCTGGTCGGGTTCGGGTAACAAACATCCCTCTGGCTCAGGTGAGGGAAAGACTGTGATTTGGGTTAAATGTTAATAAAAAAACAAAATCCCATGCCTCAAGTCACTGCTGACTTTTTCTGTGTCACAAGAGACCGTGTTCTTTTCCTGACCTTTACATTCAACCAAGTGCTGTCAGTGCCTAAACATCATAGGAAGGTTGAATAATGCTGTCGTCACTGTGATTTCCTGTTGGACGTATGTTGTGTATAGATATAACTTCTCGGAGACAGGACTGCAAAGAAAAAGTGCGTAGTATTCTCCTAGCTTCAGAAGTGCAGCATTTCTACTTTAACTGTCACCACCACCAGAAAAAAAAAATAAGTGGGAAAGGATGAGATTGAATTTCTAGGCCTCTCGAGATTTTAGACTTCAAGTCCATCTGATCCGTCCGAGATTGAGGCTAATGCGTCAGGAGCCGGTGAGATGTGTGAAACATGTTTATGGAAATTTATGGAAATGAATGTTCGCTTCTTTCATACTTTGACTTTAATGATTGTAAGATGAGCCGAGGAGAGGGATTTCCCCAGCGTCCTCCTGCCTGCTGACCATGTAACAAAACACTACAACCACCCATCAGCCTTCAATCAGGCCGTCGTCCATCAGGAGGAATACATATAATCGTGTTTGTACATGAGATACTTCGGCATCATCAAACACTTTTATTAGAATTTGTCTTTCAAAACATGGCTCCTTGTTATCCGGCCTTATAGACATTTAGCCACACTGAGGACTGGGGAGGGACGAAACATGAGGAGAACTTCACAAACATAACTCAGACATGAGGAGGTTTCTTTTTCCAGTCGGAGCAGACGACACATCTTCTGTTTGGAATGATCGCACTCTGCGGGGGCACAGAGATGAAAATCTAAAGCTAACAGAGTCCCAAATCTAATTATTATTGACCTTTAGGACAAAGAGGTGACTGGAGGTCAGGATGTACAGTCTCTCATTGGTTGCCCGAAAGCCCAGGATTGGTTTATCCGAGTCCAGGCTGGCCACCTGTTGCTTGGCAACCTGCCCTATCTGACGGCCCTGCTTCCTGTTGAAAAGGACGGTTTCCACCGGCGACGGCTGGCGGTAGATGAATGAGCGGCGGAGACACTCGCACAGGGAAGCGTAGGAGAAGTTTGGAGCACAGGTCGCAAACTTTTTGTCCCGTTTGGAGGCCTGGACGTAGCCTGCGAACACAAAAACATCACATCAGAGAGGATCAGTCACAAGATAACACACGCACACAGTAGCACAGTTTCCCTACAGCAGTCTGGGTCGTTCTCAGTGGAGCCTGAATGGTAGTAATGAGTGATTCAAGCAAGCAGTCCAGCTCAACCCAGTAGTTCTGAAAAAATGACGTCTTGAGTTTGCTTCTGAGAACAAATGGCTCCAACAGTGTTGTTTCTGGTCCAACAACACTGGGGACTTACACTAAATGGAACTTTTCATGATTTATTTTTTCTTCTTTAGCTCTTTGTTTCAGACGAGCTGAAAACTTGGAGCTAAAACATTCTAGACGACTGATTGTTCAGAGAGAATCGGAGCAACCAGAGCTGTCTGATCCTCTGTGCTCTTATAATGGAAAACAAACTGAACCTTGAAATTAATTGTTAATATTAAAGTTTTTAAGTTGTTAACAAAGATAAAAAATGTCAAATAATTGCTGGATCCGGTTCCCTAAATTAGTGGATTTGTACATTATTTCTGTTTTAATTCAGCCTAAATTAAATATCAACACAAGTAATTTGAATTTATAAAAAATAATAAACAAACCTCGTTCAACGACAGCACTGACGTACTGTAGTTCTTTCAATCTTTTCTTCTGCTCCAGCTAGCAGAAAGGTATTTTAAAATTTCTTAAAGCGTACACAACACGCTCAAGTTTTCTAAAGCAGAAGGTCACCTCACACGATGACGACAGAGGAGGACAAAAGAGCTGACGGTGGAGGACCGAGCTTTTGTTTGGCCTCCATCGCTGCTGAAAAACACATTATCCTCCACTCTTATAATCTGATTAGCCACTTCCTGCCTGATGAGATTTCCCATCTGACACCGGCGAGTTTCAATAATAGAAGATGGGAAATTTTCTCCACTGCTGCTTCACTTTGCCATTAAGACTAATATGATTATTTTACAAAATAACGTTGGAGATGCTCGACCAGCACAATCAGTACCAAAATATATGCTACTGAAATGCATCATCTCAACTTTATATACTTGGCACATAAACCTAACGCTTGTTTCAACAGTGCAGAACCTGTACTTTCAATTTCAGAATGCACAAACTTTGAATGGTCCATTAAATGCTGGTTTAATAGACAATCACTCCTGTGCAGAGAGAATAATAATAACGTCTCTTCTATCGCACCTTAACAAGCTTCATTTGGATGTTTTCATCCCATTTTCTTCTGGGCCTCATCTGAACTCCCTTGGATCATTTCTGAAAATATCACCAGGGATTCATCTGCACTCTCAAATTGGATAATGTATTCCAGACAGAGTTGGGCAGATTGATAAAGAGAGCGAAAAAAAAAGAAAAAGATAAATGATGATGTCGCACCTGTCAAAGTGGAAAATTGAAATAAAACTTGTTCCAGATGCCGTCGTTGAGGAGAGAGCGATGAGGATATAAACTAAACGAAGACTGATTGCAAGAGACTCTACAAATGTGTACACTAGCTGATGGTCTGAGTGTTTGATTTGCAATTTGCAGTTAAATTAACACAACAGTCTCGACACATCAGTCACTCACTGAGCTAACAGGCACAATATAATCCAGTTATCACCAAACGTTTTTATAACCAGACCTCTTTAAAAATGATTAACTTGCAGCGCTGAGTACAGAGACCTGTTGATGGCCGTGTTTTCATACGATCTTTACATATTTATTTTCGTCCTTGGCCACAAGCAGTGTCAATAAACTCTCTTGTCATTAACTGCAGTTTTATTGCAGCCATCTGAAAATGTTCTGTCATCTATCCGCTGCAGCGCTGGAGGCACGGCAAGCAGCATGACAGCGGATGTAAACAAAGTTAATTGCGGCGAGAATGAATTATTCAGCTCAACTCGCCATGATTCATCAAAAATGGAAATTAAGGCTTCTGCTGAGAACGCTGGATACACCTTCAAACCACTCCCACATACTGTATCTGACAGGAACCCTGTGGGCTGTTTGACCACAAGGGGCACTGTAGAGTTATGTTACATGTCCCAAACAGCATTTTAGGTCCCTGAAAACTGACCTGTTGACCTCTTCGAAAATGAAGACATCCAAAACTCAGTCTTCGGTGTATATGTCGGGTCTACGATGTGGCTATTTTAGGGCCGATATTGATTATTGTAAATCAAAGAGACCGATAACTGATATTTGGAACTGATACTTATTTGCAGTTAATATCAAAATCTTGATGTCAAAATTTGGAACACAGTTTGCTAAAGTAAATATATATGTTTATGTATATATAAGTATAAGTAAAGTAGATTTTGAGTATTTCCTTTTTCTGGTTCTTTATAGTTCCTCTCCACTAAGTTTATTTGATACATTTAGTTACTAGTTACTCTGCAGATTCAGATTATTTCATAGCGAAGAATTTACATTTTTAAATTTGTTCATTCTATCTGCATCTGACAGAAAATCACAGATAATCATAAAAATAGTTTTGGCCGGACGGGCAGAAACAGACTCTTTTTTCGGAAAAAATGGCGCATACACTTATGTTCCCTTCCTCGGTGTGATGCGACGGCTGTGACACCAAACTCAAGGCTTTTAAACAGTAGTACACAAATCAATGAATGATGTCATTGTGAGTTAACTCATGACATGTTCTTATACTGGACAAGGATGTTCAACAAGAGCGTGAAGGTGATGCAACACACATTTCTGCCAACTACAGAAATCTTGTCAAGGTCTGCCAAGTGTTTCTGAGCATGTGACTCATGCTTCAGAGTCTTTTGTGGCATCTTACAGCAATGACATGAAAATACAAAATACAAACATTTTTCACAGTCCCAGCCGTGTGCACTGGTTAGCAACGGAAGAGGCTGTAGAAGAATGCTTTTTGTTTTGTTTCTGCTGCAAACAGCAGATCAGCTGAGAGTCAGAGCTGAGGATGTGGTAGAAGAAAGTAAGAAATACTGAACTTTTCAATTCTTCATCAGCCTATAGCGATCTACCATGGCAAAGGTTAAGTCAAATGTAACCCCTTGTAGCACAGACACCCTTACATTTCAAATAAAACCCAACAGCTTCTCAAGTCAGACTCCAGAAGATGACAGAAAATCATTGCAAACACATAAAATGAAACATTAAAAACATTTTACGCTTTACGAGGTACTTCATGCATTCAACATGGTAGATCTCAGGGCACTACAGTGTGTTATGATGGAAGGAACTTTTAAATGTCAACATTAATAAACTAGAGACTAGACAGTGACATAATATGACTCACTGCTTAATCACAGTGTTTTTTGATGTAGGTACAGTGACGCAAAGCAAACTGTGGTAATCTGTGATGTCCTCGCTTCCTCATGCTGCCACCTCCTAAACTTCACAGATGAGTCACACACACACTATGCCTAACATACTACGAGACACGTTTCTGTGGGTTTATGGGAGATACTGATACAGATTCTTATAGCGAATTCTTTTTGATGAAGATCTTACCCAGGGCGTTGAATGTGGCGATGTGCTCCCACATGTTACTGGGTTGGTCGGGACGAGGCTGCCACACCAGAGCGTCCACGTCATGTCTGAGGCAGAGACACGGCATGTCGGACGGGTTCACGTCAACCGTGAACAGGTACTGATGGCTGCCCAGATTGACCTGGAGGAAAAAAGTGTAGGTGTGAATTACAGTTGGTTCATTTCTTAAGTCCGTCAGCCGTGATATTCTACCCTATAATTACCAAGAATTCTGTCAGCTTATTCCTCTGTGACCGAAGGGGAAGGTGATGGACAGTTTAACCACCTCGGGGGTAAAACCTGTGACTTTCCTTTGCAGCTGCTCTGCCGTATGAAGCAGGTATAATTCAAACCTTGAATTACAGCACTGCTGCCATTATTCTTGAATCTTAGCCAGGGTTGATCAGGCTGATTTATCTGTGATTTGCTCAAATAAAGTACCAAACAATAGACCTCGAAACCATTGGACTAAGCAACATGTCAATCAGAGGAGAACATTGTGAAGCCAACACATAAAATTCATAAAACCGAGACAGAATTCACCCTCACAGGGACTCAATCCAAAATGCAAATTGGTGAAAGTTTTTTCAGTGACATGTCATGACTGACAGGAAGGATTGTTTTTCTGATTTATTGTGTCGACGAACACCAAGCTCGATTTTTTATATAATTTCATCCTTCAGTTCTTCCTTCCTTTCTTTCCTTCTTTCCTGACTACCTTCATTTCTCACTTATTTCTTTTTTCCTTTTTCTTTATTTCTTTTGGTCCATATTTCTTTCTATATTTCCTTTCTTTCTTTTACTTAAAACTTTCCTTCCTTCTAAGCTGCAGTATGTTTTTTTCCTTCCTTCTTTTTTCTTTCTTTCTTTCTTGCTTGCGCTCCTTCCAGCCTTCCTTGTTTCCATATTTCTTTCCTCCCTTCTTTCCAACCTCCATTCATTCTTTCTTTCTTTCTTTCTTTCTTTCTTTCTTTCTTTCTTTCTTTCTTTCTTTCTTTCCTATCACCTACTTTTTTTCATTTGATAAGTTCTGTAAATACATTTCAGTTCTATTCATCTCTTCATATTTTGTCATGTGGATAAAGGGAATTTGGTACTTTCAGTCTTCATGCTCATGTTGTTCCAATGTTTTTATTTAAGTGGTTTGAAAATTCCTACAGGTTTCTCTGTGGTTACTCCCCACATGGTTAATAAAATCAATAAATAGAGAGCCTAATATTACTGTTAGTGGCAGATCTTCATCTTGAATGGCCATCACAGGTAAAGAGCCGTACTGTATAGAGTGTGATTCCAGCACATACAATCAATGCATTCTCCCCACATTCACCTCACTCTGATGAAAGTGCTTGACGTAATTGCATGTGTGGGGTTTTGGTGCTCTTCTCGTCTGACTCCATTTGTTTTGGACAGAAAATGGCCGCTGCTGTGACATAATCGCCCCTCGACATCCGACTGTTCACACTGATCCTTCACTCGGTGTCAAAACACATCCTACGAATCCAACTGCCAACACTTCTCAGAGGCTGTCAGGCAGAGCTGTCCTCCCCATCTCAATACACACTTGACAGGCATTGAAAATCCAGCATAAACCAGCACATATGTTGGTGGTTGAACATAATGACAAGACTTTTAGCAAGCCATCACTCCTTCACTCTAAAACTCATTTTCTTGCCACTTGTGTCGTGTTGTGGTCGTAGTTCACTCGAGCTTCAGTGGACTGACACGGACGACAGTGAAGGGTCAAGATTTGTGAGTAATAAAAGCCAACAACAAAAACATGTTTAAAAAAGATGAGGTACACGAAATCAATTTACTTGAATCAGAGGATTTTTATCTGTCGTGGACTGCAGAGTGTGACGAGGTTTTACTGAACTCAAAACCTCCTGCAATGCGGTGATTTCGGTGATTAGTTTCTCCTCTGTGCACTGAGAAAAATCTAATCCACCAGTGAAATCAGCTAATGTTAAAATGGTGTATAAACAGTCAACTGTCCGTGGCACACAGCTGCAAGACTGAGCATTGTGTATTATTTTCTATTTCCCATCACTCTAAAGGCCAAACTTTCATGCACGGTTCAGGATTAGTTTGTGATGTGGGAGACCTCACAGGGTCACTTCAGACAAATGACAAAGATAAAACGAAACAACAAAACAAGGTGGTGTTTTCTGACCACGACGGTGTGAGTGCCAAGATTAGACATCACCACATTCAGTGTTTTCCACACATAGACCTTACCTGGGCGGACCACCCAGATACATTAACAGCCACCAAAGTATATCAGATTACCTGTTTTAGCATTTTTTATTTTCATTTTTTTCATCTATCTGACAAAACGAAGCCATCAGTGATCGGTTAACAGGTGGACATTCTCCCCTCGCTCTTTCCCTCCTGTCCTCTGACAATCACACCTTCTGTTCAGAGACACAGACAGAGAGACCTTCCTGGTGTTGTCATGGTGTTGTTTTGTGAAAGCTTGTAAGTGCACCAGGTCCTCTGCAACCACACAGATGAATCTGAAGTGAACTGTGTTTCATTTATGCACCTCAGAGCACTGATGAAATACATATGATATACATGTATGACACTCTGGAGGATCCACAGACCTCGAGGACTAGTCGATCAACTCCAATTTTATCATCTGATTTTTCTTTCTACCTTCTTAAATCTGATCATTTTCTGTCATAAAATAGTCCTCTGTGATAGTAAACTCTGTATTTTGGGGGTTTTGGACTGACAGCAGAAAGTGAAAAGTATTTTTCAGACAGTGAGATGCATCTACACAGTCCGATTCACAGAAGATAGAATTTAAGTTTTATCTTCTGAAATTCATATTTTTAGACAGCTGTGATGGAGCTGTGATGGCTTTTCTCAGTGCAAATACAAATAGAAACATTTCCACTTAAATCGTG
Organism: Diplodus puntazzo; assembly: GCA_963678695.2. Lineage (NCBI taxonomy): Eukaryota > Metazoa > Chordata > Actinopteri > Spariformes > Sparidae > Diplodus > Diplodus puntazzo. The sequence goes on from OZ023169.1 coordinate 5,989,383, forward strand.
ACTCATATCTCATATGAATCTCTCTCTGTTAGCCTCACTATGAGCACAGAATAAGTCCAAACATTGCAGAATTAAAAAGAGCGTGTGCAAACGCCGCCAAATGAATACTTATCTTGGGAGTCTCCACTGACAGTTTAACACTAAATATCCAAAATAAGTCTTCCGCCTCTGGTGCAGTGAATAAAAGATGAAGGCGCTGACACAGAAATGTGGCTTAATGACTTGACACACGCGGTCCCTATTGTAAACAAAAGATTAAATCTAGGGTGTAAGATTTCATACTTTTAGAGAATCTTGTTACTTCTCTGTCAACATCTGACACCTGGAACATAATAACAATCTTAGCTCTTACTCATGGATGCTGGGAGTGAGTGGGTGTTGACATTTCCTCGGGTATTACGGTGACTGTTTGATAAAGATATTTGGAAACTGGAAACTAATCATTTTTGGCAGCTGACTCAACTCTCTGCCACCTGCATTGAGAATCACATTACACCAGAAAAACAAAACTAGATCCTCGAACACGTGCAAAATACTTTGTAAGATCAATCTGCTATCCCTCGCAAAGTCAGTTACTAAGAGTTGATATTGCATGACTTGTATAGTTTCTTCACCTACACTTGTCCGGGGTCGTTGAAAGTTCCCTCTGACATTCTGTGGCCTGTTAATGGTCACAGTCTGAAAAAGGAAAAAATCCAATTATGAGGCTTTTACACCTTTTGCAACCACTTCTGGTCTGCTTTTTTCTGCTGGATATGTACTGTAGATGGTTCAGGTTTTACCCTACAAACCAGGTTACTCAGAAGTGTCAAAAACTCAATGAAAAATGCATCAAAGCCACACTTACAACAAGATAAACGTAAAAGTAAATGTTTATTCTATTTTTCCTTGCAGAGCCAATATTGAATAAGGCAATGGTGTTTAACAGCCAGCGGCGGAACAAAGCTTCAGATTAACCTCCAAGTCCAGAAGCTAAATTCCTGCTAATTCCTCGGCTACCTGTGAAACTGAGATACGCTCTTCAAAATAGAGAGCGATAAAAAACATAAAAGGTAAGCTCAGCTCTTTGGGGAACAAGGGATTCTTATTAAAGGCTCTGAGTGCTGTAAATTGTGCCGTTGTCCCAGTTAACATCATAAAAAACTCAATGATTTATAAAAAGAGGGCTTGTACAGCATGTAAAGAAGATACAACATATACACTATATTAATCCTAAAGCTTCATTCTTGGTCTTAACAACAGCAGCTTTTCACATTTTCAACACACTGTCCAACTTATTTGTGGTTTCTGAAGCTTCCAAGCTCAAGAATGAACCCACAGGATCAATATACAGTACACTCACTATATAAAGCCCTTTGTAGATCTACATACTGTGCTCTCTTGTTTTATGATTAACATTGATTGATGCACTCAGTATAAAGTAAAGCAAATGGACTCTATATGGCCAAGTACTCAGAATAAATTGCTGGTATTTGCTCTTGGTCTGAAAAAATAAAATCAAAAAAAGCTTTGCAGTGAATATTCTTCCTTTTATCAAAGGGTTTAGACGCTTTTTAGATGAAGGACAGGAAGTGAGAGGTTGGCATTACAAAAGCAAAAGCAATTGCATCTGTACACTCAGGCCAGATGCCTGTAATAACAGCCGAAATGCCAACTGTCCGTCATCATCGTCAGCCGTTCCGTCATGTTCTTCCTGCTGCCGCTCACTCGCCTTTACAGCCAGATGAGTAATCGCTGTTGATTTAGATTTCCTCCTGCCCGAGAGTGTGAACTTTGTCGTTATAATCCATCCAAGTGTTTTGCTCACTGTTGCATCAAACAACAGTCAGCCATGCCGACATTTGTTATCAAGCAGTCTGGTATGTGATCATAAGAATATGATAGTAAATAAACTTTCCCGTGTTAGTCTCTTTGATAACATATTTAATTACTGCCTCTCCTTTGCATAAAAGGGGGAGACACCAGATTATTTTACAGCTGGTTTTATTATGTATTTTAGATGAAAACTCAGTACATTCACTGTTTTGGGGGGAAGCTGTCTGCGCTCTGATACTGTCGAGGATGTCGACTGGCTTTTGGAATCTCACTTGTCCTGGTTGACGTGCCAACACTATGAAAGAGAGACGTTTCACACCATGTTTTCACTATCATTCAGAATGATTCAGTGAAACATGGGGTTTCACAAAAACTGCAAAAACACAACAACAAAAAAAATCTTTGTTGAAATTCCAACATCGTCTGCTTCAAGACAGCCACCGTCGTCCCTGTTCCTAAAAAGTCTGCTGTGCCTAGTTTTGAACAACCACCACTCTGTGGCTCTCGCCCACATCCTGACGAGGTGCTTTGAGAAACTGATTCTACATCATATCAAGGATAACGTCCCTGAAAGCTTGGACCCTGACCAGTATGCTTTCAGAACCAACAGATTCACAAAGAACATCATCTCCAGCACCCTTCACACTCTCCCCGAGGAAGCTGATTGAAAAACTCAGCACTCTGAGCTTGAGTACCACACTCTGGATAGTGGACTTCCTCACAAGCAGACCCCAGGCAGTTCGGATTGGCACTTACACTTCCTCTAAATTAGTGCTCAACATCTGAGCCCCCCGGGATGTGTGCTCAGCCCCCTTCTTTTATCACTATACACTCATGACTGCAGTCCGACACTCGAGAGAGCTTTATGAAGAATGTAGACGACTCGGCCACCTTCGGCCATATTATAAAGAACAATGACACTTCGTATCAAGAGGAAATCAGCAATCTTGCAGAGTGGTGCGCAGAGAACAATCTACTGCTCAACGTAAGCAAAATCAAGCCGCTGATTGTTGATTTTAGAAAAAAGGAGGCAAAGACACACACACACACACCTCTGTCTACGTCAGTGGAGCTGCCGGGAAAAGTTTAAGGATTACCAAAGTCATTAGGATTTAACCTCTGGGAGCGATGGAATTTCATGGGGGACAGAATGTTAATCTCAGGGGGAGGCAGAGTCCGGTTATCGTTAGGTTGGCGGTACAATCCCCAGACCCTGCAGCTGCATGTGAAAGTGTCCATGTAGAGATACGGACCCCAAATTCCTTGTGATAGCTGTTCCAATGGTTTGTGAAAATGGCGGAGTGTAGAACTAGGTTGGGCGCTGTGTCACTCCTCAGGAGCAGGTAGACACCTTGCATGGCAGCCTTTGAGATCAGTGTATGAATGTGCGTATGGATGGGTGAAGTGTTCGAAAGCACGTGGAGTAGTTGGTGGACTTATATAAATTCACCATAACAATGTGGTGGACTGACTAACAGCATAATATGCACATTTGCACAGCATAAACACGCATCACTTTCCAATTATACCTGCATTTCCTGCTTTTCGTCATTTCAGAAACTATAAATGGATTACTGCTTGATTTTCCGGGAATGTTAGTGATAATCAGGAATCTTTTTTTTAATGCTTTATACACCATTTCCTAAATCTCCTTTTCGAAAGAAGCCCGGTAGCCAAAGCCTGCAGTAAATACAGCCCCTTTGTCAAAGGTATTACAGATACGGCCAGTGGATATGACTCACAGCCTCCCTCCGGGGAACAAGCATAAAAAACATTCTTCATCTTTTCAACTGGGATCGGAACCAAAGAGAAGCACATCGACAAAGGTGCCAAATTAATAGAAGGCGCCACAATTTTAAGCTGAAAGGTTTTTATACAAAAGGTCAGCATATGTCCTAGTGGGCAGGCGAGCGACTGGAGCATTAAGGCGAATACAATGAGGGCGGCGATGGAAGAATAGGAAGGTAAGGCTTCCTGGATGAGATACAGATAAACACAGACAGACATCTACACACACATGCACACACTTGTATACACTCACATGTTCACACACATGTGGAACAAACAGACCTAACAGACCCAACTGTCCTTCAAAAGGCTGATGGCACAGGTACGATTACAATCCACCTCACTTAAGGGCAGCAGCTTCCCTGGCTGCACTGTTTGCAGAGTAAATGGAGGGAGAAACATTAAAGGGTATTCACATCAAGCCCTTCATCACTGCCTGGGCAGAAACACTGCGCCGTACATTCAATACGCATCATTAGCCTTTCATTAAATAATGAAAGGGTTTATTTCTGACTGTTTGGAGAGATTTTGTGACGGAGAACTCTTAATCATAAACACAGAGATTATTTTGTGCGAATGACACAGAGAAAGTGAAAGAAGAGCATCACTGATGGACCGACACTAACGAACACAAATGAACAGAGCTTTTAAGAAAAAAAGCTTTCAGTTGTATTTCCAAAATACAGAGTAAAGGTTGTTGCAATTGCTTCATCAATATTTGCGTCACAGAGTATTTAATTTGACTGTGTATACGATTACTATCGAAGCGTACAAGTCACTTTCTAAATACGAATATATGAATGCGTTCCTTCTATACAGTCTACATCGTCCAAAGCCTGCCTTCTCTGAATAAAACTGAACATGTGACTGCAGAGTGCAGCATGTGAAGTGTGGTTCTCACGCTGGGAAAAATAATTATGCCAAAGGAAGGACATTCATGGCAATTGCCTTTTTCCCCTCACAAATCTCCTCTAGATCTACCTCAATAAGTGCTGTTCCTATAATACAAGGTTGAAATTTCACTGTGCAGCCTTCGAGATTAAATGTTTGCAAACCCTCTCCCTGCCACAGCTTCTCCTGAAGGCCACTGCTCTCAGTGTTGTACACAACTCACTTGGTATAAACAAGGATTACAGGAGGAGGAATATTTGGCATTTTAGCTCGCAAAGCCCTTATTAAAAAATGGAAAAGACAAGACATCTGCTACCTCGAGATTAAAAAAAAACACAAAAAAGCCATTTTAATCTCAAACTTGACATTATCCAAGTGTTGGCATAGTGGCTAACTTGTGACTAACAAGTTGCCCACACATTGTGTCCTTGGGTTCTCAGTCAGGATATCCTCCCTAGCTCCACCATCTCACCCAAATATGGTCACTTCTGGCTCCGAAAAACCAAGATGGTGAGCGTATTAGCATGCCAACTTGACAGGATTTAGCTCAAAGCCTCCCCCCTGTGCCTAAGTGCAGCCTCCAAGAGCTGCTAGTGTGGATTTAGACTCTTGACAAACTGTTGTAAACACTCTCAACATAAATTAAAGATGGTAATTACTTATTGTTGGAGTGTGTGCCAGGGAAAGACTGTAAACACTATAATAAATGCCAGCAAGTCCACAGTGATCTTTATCTTAAGAGGCTGATGTTTACTGCAGCGGAAAAAGACAGGCTATTAGAGTATTTGATCAGAATATAGTCAGAAATATCTATTTGAAGAAGCTGATAATGGGTCCTTTGATACAGAGCTTTTTTTATCAGATAGAATGAAACCATATCTTTGGAAACACATTAACAAGTCCACTTCTTTTTTTGTACAGAAGCTAAGAGCCAATATGTGACTCATCTGTGACCTGCAGGACAACCGAGAAACCTGGAAACAATAACATGAAAAATGGAGTAAAGAAGGAAACCCGACGCCACGTTGATGCGCCGACCTTGTCAAAAACTTTGGTTGTTGATGAGAACCTGTGGCTTTTTAATCTCAGTTCAACCTTTCTAACCACTCGACACCTTAAGTGACATGTTGTACCCTGACAAATATGTTGTCAGAGTGAGCATTTGTAAAAATAGATCCAGCTACAATAGTTCAGCTTCTTACTATGCCAGACACGAGGAGGGGTGATGGAAATGAAGTGGGTGTGCCTGTTCCTTCTTCCCTGGGCCTTTGTGGAGCTCTCTGGTCAAGTGGCTTGTTAAGGGCCAAGGCCAGCGCAGCCTCGCTCGCTGGGGGCAAGGCGGAATAAAAAACATGCTCTTATACTGGCAGTGAGCATCTGCTCGCCAGCAGTGCACTTGTGGGGAATGAAGGATGGATGGAGTCGACAGAAACGACCAGAAACGTTACAGATGAGGTCTCAGGCTTGACAGATCGGAGAATCAGTGTGTTTACTAGAGATGTGTTACTCACCACTTGAGTGGGCTTGAGCGATTCCCCATCAAAGTGTGTGAGGCTGAAGCTGTCTTCTGGGAACCCGTCACAATCCTCCAGCTCCTGAGAATTACAAGGGGGCTTGTCCTTGTCAGGGTTTCCGTTCTGGACCAAAAAAAAGAAGACACAGGCTTGGGTTACACTTGTTTTGCATTTATTAACATTTAAAAGGCTTGATTTGCACAGAGGGTATCAAGAGGGCCCGGGTGATACTTATGAAGCTGTAGAAGAGAGGAACCGGCCAAAACATGCTGTCAAACATGAGACTGTGAGTGACTCTGAAGACCTGTGTGTGATGATGTGTACAAGACGTCAGGAAGAGGAGACCTCAGAGCAGCTGAAGAGGGAACGGACAAAGACCAAAATCCGGAGAGGAGGGAGGGGGATGCTGAAAGCTAAAAGCTTAAATAAGAAATGTACGGCGGGTCATGAGAAAACCTTCTGAGAAAACAAAGAGCTGTGTTTCATGAAAGTTTTATGTTGTGAGTAATATTTTCCAACGCATACTTCTGACTGATTTAACAGTGAAGAGATTTATCGATGGGGCCGGCCACTATGACAACATATACTGTGACAACTGCCAGGAACTTTTCCACACTGTTTATCGAAAGAATTTATTTATATTTCCAGGTGACGGTAAAGTTGTTGGACAGGATGGTTGTTTTTAATATGATGACATATCTTGTTGGTCAGGACAGACATTTCCATCTTTTATTCTATTTCTCAACTATTTCTCAACCATATGTCTACAAACCTGACCATATTACCATATACACGGATATTGTGATATATATCTTTAGACTGTTGATAAGAATTTGTTAACCCTGTACTTTACAAGTTGGTAATAACTAGTAAATTATACTGAGTGATATTCTAAAAATATCTAAGAGAAACTGAAAGCTTCAAACAGTAATAGTAAAGCAGATGTTATTGGCTTGAGAAAAATATACTCACACTTCACTACTGAAAATAAAAATACCACTAAAATTTCACTCTAATACAAAAACAAAAATGCAAAATCCAAAGTTGAAGAAACTCCCTCAGGCGTTCTTGAGTTATCAGACGGACAACCCAAAAGCATAATGCTTCCAGTCATGGCTATCGCCAGCGAGGAGGCTCAAAATATACATTTTCTCCAGGACACGGCAGGATTAATGCTCGTTTTCAATAGAAAAATGTGTTGAGGGGAATGCCACAAAACTTAGAGAAACCTATTCTTGTTTTTTCTTCAGCATAGAAGTCAAGTATCAGCTTTGCACACAAAGTATCTCTATTGTAATAGGCAGCTTATCACTGTGGGCACCATTAGCCTCCACACAGTATAAACGTTGTTAAACTGCTACTATAATGTTGGAATTTGGTCAAGTTTTGGGATATTTCCATCCATGTTTAAATGATTGCAGAGATGAAAGAGACTGTCTGGAACACTGAGGCTTTAAATTATCAGTATAATGTAGACAGCGAGCCTACCAGGTCTTCAGAGGTGAGGTATGTCAGTCTCTCCTGGATGAGGGCAGCTTGCTCATCGTTCATCACGTACTCCCCTCTCCTGTCACCCATCACCAGCTCCGGCCACATCGGTCCCTCACTGCGCTTCTGCAGAGTCACCTCCAGGCTGAGGACACATTCACATGCACAAACACATTCACAAAGTAATGTAGGTAAATTATGGAAGTAAATACTAGACTACAAACGAGGTGTTTCAGGCAGTTCAGGAGGAATATATTCTGTAGGACCCTTTGGTGTGGTTTTTGGGCTTTGTAACTCTGCAGATAGTTTAACAGCACAAAACTAGAATGACAGTTCAGTTCAGCGTCTTAACAGTCAACTTTTGTACTTATTCATAGATACCATTCACCTAAATCAGCCAGATGTTTTTCATATGTAACAATGTTAAAGAAAGTCGGGAAAAATTCCTGGATCCTTTCTTTTGTCCAGATCGGCACCAAAAGGTAACTGAGTCTATTCGAGGCTGAGACCCATCCATCATCCAAGTTTCGTGGAAATCCATTTTATATAATCCTTCAGACAAACCGCCCAACAAACAAATGGACATGGAGAGACAATATTGCTCCATAACGGAGGTATAAAGCTATAATATACACATTAAAGGAAAGGGGAAAACCCCCCAAAAACCCAAAAGCATAATATAGCCTCTAATAGTCATGCTGCATACAGAAAAGCACCTCCTTTTTCCTAAATGCCACTTGGCAAGCTGCTTCAAACAGCTGAAAGTCAAAAGCTCAGGTTCCACAATTTCAAAAAGTGTCAGAGAGCCTCATTTTTATGAACTACAGAGTGCAGAGTGTACTTCTGAATGAGACTGATGCAATCAACCAGTAAACATCCAATCAGGAGCAGTCTAGTGCCCAAAAAATCTGTTCTGATGAGAAAGGTCAGAGGAGAACTTGAAGAGTTACTTAGGCTGACGGGACTGTGGCCAATCTGGATCTGACACCAATTATGTTCCTCAGGGAGAAGAGTTTGAATTTGAGCAGCAGAATAAATCAAAGAAGAGACAAACTAAAAAAACCAAAGCAAAGTAGCTGAATATTTGGGGATTTTGGATGATTTTTCAGACAAAAAAAGACATATGATGAAGTCACTTTAGGCTCAAAGACATTACGATGGGCATTATGTTAAAGGGGAAATTACGGTATTTTTAATTTTGAGATTTGCATTGACACATTTTTGGATGTTAATGATTTTCACTCACCAAAAGTCTTAACATGTCGCCAGTAGTGCTGGTAGCCGCTACATGGTTGCAAAGGCTGCAATGAAATCCTTTGGGGCAACTACGACAATTACATCCTCAAAAATATTCTTATTATTGTCACTTAAAGGCAGAAGCAGTTCCTACAGAGATAGAGGGGACTTTGGAAATAGATTATTACTTCTTAACTCTCCAACTCTTTTCACAGTCTTCTTCCAGCAACGACTCACAAGATTTCAGGGCAAGACCTTTCCTCGAATGAAACTTGTGTTTCTGGTTACAAAAAGGATCTAACTCTACAACAAAAAGGTCTGTCTCCGAAGGGATCGTTTTGTAATGTTGTCAGACACTCAAAATTACAACCTCTGCCCTTTCGGTGGATGTAACTTTGATGGTCGGAGTTGCCCCAAAGGATATCGTGACAGACATTACAGCTGTGTTGCAGCTGCCAGCTGAGGCGATCTACTGGACTGATCCCCAAATTTTTGGTAAGTATGACTTATTTACACACCAAAACATGTAAATATAGGTTTAAAAATACCAGAATTTCCCTTTAAATAGACTGAACAATACATTCACTGAGAAAAAGCGTCTCAGTGTCACTTAGTTATGATATCAAATAAATGTGACCAGCAATCAGTTCTATATGATGATCATTAACTGCTGACAATGACTATCTGTACAAACACTTTAGATTATATGCTATCAATAGACTGCAGCTGTGGAGACTGCATAATGTTATTCTGTCTTTCTAGAGAGGAAATCTATACACTCGCTCCTGTGTCACTGGAGGGGGCACAATGAATTCAATACAGGGACACAGAGGCCTAATCATCAACTCTCATTGTTTCACTAAATTATGCCGTTGATGCTCAGTTTTGGAATGGAATCAATTTATTCAATGTGAATACATTTGAATTAAATTAGAATAACATTTTGCATATGTGCTTTTTGCCCAGAGCGTTTTTTTAACTCGCTTCTTCCTGTGGACGTCAGGAAAGTTGTGGGTATATTCAGTCATACTGCACCGGTTGCAGTTTTCCACTAAGAGATTAGAGCAAAATAAAATACAGTGGTGTAGGTGACTTAACATGTTTTCTGGTACTGAATGTATCATGTGCTCTACAATAAATTTTCGGTCCACTGAGTAGAATAGAATAGAATGGAAAAGGCAGAATGTAAATTTTACCGTATCACAGTATACAGTGTCACCGAATCTCTGTCTCCTCTATCTCCCTGTTTCCCTTTTCATCCACTTGTAAGGCACCAACTTCTGTTGCTATAAATGTAGTTTGCTTGCTTGTTAACAACTATTTTTGCTGTTACATAATCCAATCATTAACACTATCTCTGCTGGGAGCCAAAGTCTTTTTCAAAGAGGTTTAAATCCAGACACATTGTTAATAAAGTCACGCCATAAAAGGCACTGGCTGTCAAACGCAGCAAAACATTGATTTATGCTCATTTTCAACTGGCAAATGGATCAAAACAATTAAAATCGTGTTCATGTGACACTTGTTGGGGTCTGGACCAAAAAAATGAAGATTTATAGGCCATGTCTGCCACGCCACAGTTCTATTTTATCTTTAACAGAAATGTGTAGCTAGGGAAAACATTAATTTCATCTGATTTTTTAAGGCTTTTTTAGTCGGTAACCTTCTACTTCAACGTGACATGTTGCAGCTTAGAACACGAACATGAGCCTTCAGAAGCCTGTATCACTGATTCCCTTTTGTACTGTGGGGTGCCACAAAACTGATCTATATTTGGACAACAATGAGAAGATGTGAAAGAGACTCTACGGGCAGCTTCTTAATTCAGTTCTGGATGGTGCTCAACTGTCTGCCTACAAAGAGCAAAGCCCAGTGGTATGGAAAATCACACTCAATACGAACAATGGGAGTATTTACATTGTAAAAGGCCATCCTGATTCAGTCTGCGCCCATATACAAACATACATGCTTTCCTCAGGTAGATTTAGGTCTAAAACATATTTTTTCTCCTCATGGAAAACATTAAATGATTGTTTTTATATTTGTTTGGCTAACATAATGTCCTCTGTGTATCTATGGGATAACTCAATCAACACCCAGAATAGAGCCGTGATTTTCTGAGACAGTCACGGCTTAAAATGGCATGTAGATGCATACAGCAGACTGTCACAGTATGGAACCATCACCCACCAAATGTGAAGTGAAATATAAGCAGATATAAGCTTAAAAAAGACTAAATGAAAATATCAATCGACCTCGCAGAATTAACAGTCATCTCCACCTCTCCTCTTCTGAACAAGATTATCTTTAGATAATTCTTTCTGCACACAAGACACAGACAGACGCAGGCATGTTCTCTTACCCTCACACACACACACACAGACAGACAGACAGACAGACAGACACACACACACACACACACACACACACACAGACAGACAGACACACACACACACACAGACACAGACATACATAAGCCTTCAAACTCGAGGTTGTCTGGAAAACAGGCTATGTAACATGTTTTTATACCGAATGGAGCATTGGAGGACTTGTATTGAAGGGGAGATGGAGAGCTGATAGAGACGCAGACGAAAAATCTTCAAGAGGGGATGTGACTCAACTCCTATTAATTTCTGGATTAATAAATCCGGTGCTTATGAAAAGTATTTTTTTTAATCTTTTTAACACTGAATCACAGAGGAAGTCATTTAAAATTAGAAAAAGAAATGGTCCTTCTCTACATCTCCACCGTTATCAGGTGTTCCAGTTGTAGTTCAACAAGCACAGACCTGTGCGAGACATAGAAGTTATATATCAATCAAGCCGCTCCAAAACTTAAAGTATAAATCTCATGCACAGATGCTTTGTCACTGCAGAGCCCAATGGCCCCTGCCAGAGAGGTCAGATATTTTGCTCTCAATTCCTTTCAGTGAAAAATGGTTTGAGGCACATTTGCTTCCAGGCCAACCAGGCTGCCAAACTGCCAACAGCAATTCGAGTCACAGCAGTGGATTTTTTAAGGACACCTGGGGATTTCCAGTGGTTGTTCCGGAGTGAAAAGCTGGTGTTTTCAAGGAGACATGCAGACATTTCCATTGTTTTTTTGTGGCGACCAAACCAAGTATTTATAACAATGGCGCCATCTCCATTCATGATCATGACCAACAAAACAGGTACTTCAGGCCAAACCATGTTGTTTCTTTAAGTGTGTTTTGTGCCTTAACCTCAGCAGACATAAGCAAAGTGTCTAAAATCTAACCTAAACAAATGCACAGTTCCAACAAAAAGAAAAGTTTGACCTTATCTGAGTGAGTGAAAGGACAATAATAGGCAGTAAAGACGAAGGCACAATCCCATTTCTAATTACCACTACCCCTTGTTTTTTAGAGTGGCACCTTGCCACTCACAACAGAGTTATAAGTGTTAGTGGCTGATTCTGCCTCTTCAACAGAGGGCATGTCGTCAGTTTCAGAAGTTTTTCAAGGTTCCCCCTTTGCTGACCAACTATATCCCCAATCATGGCCAGCAGTAATTCTCCTCTATAGAAAATAGCCTGAGCGAGGCCCTACCTTCTCTTTCTCAGTTGTCTGATGTTTGACTGACGGCTTCACTCCCACAGCCTAGCTACAGGAGTTTGTCCCAGAGTCTATAGGCAAGGTGACCTTTTCCACTGGTGTTGATTTAATGTGAAACGTTTCTTGAATCGCTCTGGGTCGGGCTCATTTCCAGGAGCAAATATCTCTTAAGAGATCCAACAAGGACCCTGCGATCACAGGGACATGCCACAAGGTGGCAATTCAAAGGGAGATTACATAATATCCTAGCCACACACCATGTGATTCAGTGGTGTAAAAAAGAAGACATTTTCAGTACATTAATCCCTTTAAGGCAGATGATCACTTTTTCTGTAGAGATTCAACCTCAGTGTCAGAATTTGAAACCTTTTTAACCTTTTGGTCACATTGCTGTATAGATTACAGGTATTCACCTGTAACCTGTATTCTATATTGTATTATGTATATATATATATACTGTATATATATATACTGTACATACTGTATATATATATATATACACACACATACTGGACAGCTACAGTTCAGCAAAATACTGAAATGAAAGCAACATTGCACTTTTCCAGGGTACAAACCTTTTGTCATTCTTGATGATCCAGGTGCTGGCCTCAGGGTCAACGGATGCATACAGCTGGCCTTCCAGTAAAGCAGCGAAACCTTGGACTCCAATGCTGATATTGTCTGCCATCAGCCTGAACTGCACCTCCTCTTTGATGAAACCCTCAGGCATGCGCACGCACAACGTGATGTCCTCCGCTGTCTGCTGCCAAAAGTAAATGGGATCTGCATTCAAACAGGAGAGAAATGTATGGTGCTAAAGTTAATGACAATCCTGGGCCGACTGTTACAGAGTCATACATAAAACATCTATTGCAGTGCTGAAATTGAAGGGAATTACTGTTGAATATTCAGTGACAATGCAGACGGGAGACTATTTAAAAAATGTATTATCATACCACAATGGGGGGGGACTGTGAGGACCGAGCTCACAGTGAAGCTATTAAATCAATTCTCCTGCACAATTTGACATTTTCATCTGCAGTGTTGTGCAGAAAGATGCGTTCATATTAACTTTTTGTTAATTTTGTTGTGCTACTGGTAGTAGTCAGTAAACATTCGTTCATAAAAGTACAAAAAGCCATTTTCCCTGACTGTTTATCTGCAAGTGAGAATGACACCTTAAAACCCTGTTAACAGGTCTCAATTAAGTTTAGTGCAACGTTAGGCCATCGGCCAAGAAACACGTTAGCTGTTTTTGGGGTGGATCCAAGCCAGGTGCTGATTCATAATTTCTTAAAAGGGTTTCTCAATCTTGCCATGGTAATCAAAGCTTTTTCTCATGACCTGCAGCTGGTGCATACTATCCCATGCTTGTCTATCATCAATGTCTACAATATGTGTTTCAATCCGATCTAGATGCAGATAAATGACAGAAATGCAGAGTGGCATGTAGCATAGGAGAGGGAATGATTTCAGGTTGTGACAGCAGCAGGATTAGCTTCAGTATTTTATGGCACAAAACTGAATTGGCTCTCAGCTACTTCCTTTGTAGACCTTTTTCACACAGATGACAGCCACATTTCCGCTTCTTCTTACCAAGGACAAAATCCGTTCTCACAGTTTCCCACATTGTTAAGAAGCCAACTGTCTATTGCCTCTGACTCAGCACCTCCACTGGCCTGTTATCATTCAGTGCTCTGCAATCAAAGCATTTTTCCTAGTCGTCACTGACAACACCTGGAGTGGGTGGTACACTATAATGGCACATAAAATAAGTCGTCACAGAAAGAGTTGGTCTCTGAGTGTTGTGCGGATGTTGAGAACAGATGTACATCCTGAATAAAGTGAAGTCAGCAGGCCATGTCTGTTAAAAGCCTTACTGGATAATGTATGAACAGCCAAGCCATGTGTCCTTCTTTAACTCGTGTCTAACAGGCCACAGATGCTTGATAAAATGATATAATCATACACGGAGCAAAAACCTCATCACAAATCTGATCGGAAACGACTTCCAGCCTTGTGCTTGAATCACATTTTTAGGTAGGACTCAGAGGTCGTTCACGGATAAATATATCTCAAATAAATCCTTCTTTTATCAACAAAGTACTTTTCATCCATTGCTGATCAAAAAGGAGATTCATACATTATTTTCTTTCAGGACACATTTTTCTCTTTTTTCCTTTTTTGCCTCAGGTGAAAGGTCAAGCTGCCAAGCACTGAAAAAGCAGCGGAATAGAGTGACATGATCGTTCAGCAATGCACTTCATCTCACCAGCCGGGAAACAGAATCCAATAGAGCTTGGTATTTTCTTGAAAAAAAAATAAATTAACCATTTAAATACATTCATGTTGCCTAGTTTTCTTCGGGTCTCTTTGATCTTCCAGACAAATTTCAACCCAATCCAATGAAAAATAAGCAATTGGTGAAGCTTAAAATACAAATACATGGAATCACAAAAAAGATGGAATTTAGCTCTTAGCTCTAAAAATTCACAACTAATATTTGGAGGAAGCAATGAGACCTATAAGGTCCAACAAATTTAATGGAAGTTTTGACAAGCTTGTTTTTTTTCCAAGAAAATTCATGACATGAATGTTGAAAGTCCTTGTGCGAGTGTTTTTCTTGTCACAGCCTCAGCATTCTCATATGTGTGCTCCTGAAAAGAGTTAAAATACAGCCACAAATAGAAGAAATTAGAGACGCTTCAATCAAGGCTCATGTTGTAACTATGAGGGGAGAAAAATAACCCAAGCTGAATAGTGTGATTTATACACAGACACACTTATATAACTCTCCTATAGAGAATTATGTGCCAGAACTGTCATATACAACAGTCTGTGATTACTGGCAATGCCTGGGAACTGAAATTAGTCCAATTATGATGCTCCAAACCAACAGATCTGCTCCATATCTAGTCAAGAAGTGAGGAACTGAGACATGTTCATTATCACCTTTTGTTGACGACTGAATCAACAAAGAATCTAATGAGAAGGAGAGAAGTCAAGCTGCCAAATCCCCTGTTACTTTTCCCTTTCTTCCCCTCTCCAACTTCTCTGATGGCCAAACTGCCACACAGACACACGCTTTATAAAGACAAAACACTGCATTCACAGCAAAATTGCAAACTTTAGCATGTATCTGATTATAAGTGGACAGTTTTTGGTGTTTTTCAGTGATCGAAATCATATTTTAGTGACTTTTCCAGCTAGTCATTGGGATGGTTTCCCAATATATGTAGTATATTCATATAGCAGCTCAGTATATAGTATGAATATGCACCTCTTTTCCATCAGCGCACCATCATCTCTCCTGCCCCCCTTTTCCTCTGTCATCGCTTACAATCCTGTTTGAAGATGGCCACACTCTTGACATCTCATATACTTCCTCCACTCCAGAAGGAGAAAGATAGAGTGCTGATAAAAGGATCGGCTAAAAAGCTGCCATTATCCTGCTTCTGCACCAGCAACACACGCACACACGCACACGCACGCACACGCACACACACACACACACACACACACAAACACACACACACACACACACACCTTGCCCTGTCTGGGTCACCTGAGTTTTTTCTTATCTTTAGAAAGAGAGGTTGGCTGTTTTTCTGCTTGTTTAGCGGTTGTGAGTGCAACTGAGTGTGAGAGCAGGAAAAGGAATAAAGACCAGTTGGATCGTTTGGTTCAGTTAAGACACTGAATGTTTGTGAATCTATGAAAGTCCTGTGTGAAAACCACTCTGTGGTTTGGTTATATGAAATATGAGAAACGAAAGTATCTAACAATTCAATCCATACGAAAGCCGATATGTAGATAAACAACTCAAGGACTTGTTTTGAACACATAAAGTGGCTCCATACAGCTTGTCCAGCGTAATCCAAGTCCAACTCTGGAAGCCCTGAGATCCCAAATTTGAAAATACTTTATTCAAACCCTTTTAAAGTTGTAATCTTCACCGTAGCTGCTAAAATAAAAGCTGTACGGAGACATTTAACGTTTCAACCCCACTGACTTCAGTTGTTTAGCAGAATGCTGCAATGATGTTTGTTGTGAAAGCCCAGGAATGTTTTCTGGAACTACGAACTTCCATCAGCATGAGGGTGAGCAGAAAATGATGAATGGTCATTGTTATGTGAACTTATCCTTTAATGCCAGGGCTCGTGGAAGACTAGTTTGCTCCAAAAGCTGTTTTGCAGATGCACCCTCGCTACACCTTTGGCTGCGTACCACGCAAAAGAAATACAAACAACAGCAGAGCATTTTGTCCTCTGTACCAGAATTGGTGCAGCCAGACCTTCGTCCAGCGCAGACACAGCACTGTGGGTTATAATGAGAGTTGTGTCAACCTTCCCATCTAGCTCTAGGCAAGAAAGAAAATAAGTTCCTTTCCCAAAATGTCCAACCTTTCACTGATTTTATCTGCCAATTTGATAATTGTTTAACAGCCATTTCACAAGGTTGTATACCAACTATATTTTTTGTTCCGGTAATGTGAGAAGGTGCTACTTTTCACACATTCTGGTTTTTTTTACAGTTGGACAATGAGCAATTTGAAAACAACCAGCATTTATCTTAATTTATTCATCTTTTAACAAGTGCATTGATTAATCACCACATAAATATTTAATGATTAATATTTCAAAATTAGAGGCCCCCACAAAATCTGACTCTCACTCTTTCTGTGACTAACATAAACAGACTCTAATCCATCACTGCTGCACAGAGAAGAAATATCATGCTATGATTGTGTCACACACACACATACACACAACATCCGTACGAGCAGTAATAAATGGCCTGGAGACATATCCATGCACACAGATACAGATCTGACAGAGACCCGGTCTGATTGGGAATATTCTGCTGCCTGCTCAGGCGTTTCTATGACTACAACCCAACTATTCAGTCTGTTCAGTCCTCTTGAAGGTAATGAGTGGAGGACGTGAACACTGCTTGACTAAAAACAAGCAGATGCAAATGCAAGATGAATCTTGACCGGAAATAGTCTCATCACAGAAATGCCAAGAAGCGAGTGGTGTGATGTCATATCTTTCATGGTGGGAGGCAAGACAGGAGCTCAGAGCCTGATGATGTTTGGATTTCACTTTGCTTCAACAGTTTTACTGACTGGCTGGTAAGTTTCAGGCTTAGATGGCACTTTCTCACTATAAATAAGATCAATGCTAAACCATGTCAAACCCTCTCTTTGTGTTTGTGGCTTAAATTTTAAAAGGGTAACTCAATCAAGTGTTCACAGGTGATGGGGAGCACTACTTTGTATGTCAAAAAGTAGCACAATTCCTTTTGTGGCTTCAGAGTAAGCTGTATATGATCTGATAAACTGCCTCCAGTGATGTCACTAAGTGCCTAAATTGCATTGTGGGTAGGCACCAGGTTTTGAAAAGCAGTCTAGCATTCTGTTCCTTTTCGACTCATTATGGACGACTTAAAATTAAATCAGAACCAGAGATGTCGCCCTTTTAATTCCGTGTATTCTTCTTTGTTTTCAAAAACCTGATGCCTACATTACCCACAATGCAACTTAATCACTGAATGACATCACTAGAGGCATTTTATCAGATTACATGGAGCTTCCTCTGAATGTACAAAGGTTTTATACTACTTTTTTCCCATATGCAGAAGTACTGCCCAGGACCTAGAACCATATTTTAATGTGGACAGTTGTTACCCTATAATATTGGTACTCAGGTGAACACTTGTGTTCTTTGCAAAAGGTTAAAATATTGGCATTATAATAATTTGCACTTGCATGTACAGTACTGTACATACACACATTTATTTAACTCATGTCTTCAGCATATATTTACAAAAATCAATGAAGTTGACGAAGTAAAATATAAAATCTATTTTCTTGTGTTGTTTTTCAGTTGAGTATACTGTGTCAATTGTATGTCAATATCTATTAGTTATAAACAGCAGTTTTCCAACTTTTCAGGAATCTGTTGTTGTAAATAACAAGTAGGGGCATGGCTAAATAACATTTAGTGTCAAAGTGTCAAGATACCTGGTGGAGTAATGATCTAAAGCCGTGAAATCTCTCACCATAGTAATAACTTTCTAGCAGATTTCTCCAGCCGATTTCTCAGCAGCGCCTTTGACCCACCTGTCTTCTCCACTTCCATTGGCTCTGGGCCAGGCTGCTCCACAGGAAGACCGTCCACATGTGTGAAGACAAACGGTTTCTCCGAGGCCAACATCATCCCCTTCCCCTGTGGCTCCAACGCTGCGTAGTGAGGCACTGACTTCCCCCTGAGGACCCTCCTCTTCTTCACCTCGTACTTCTTCTCCTGACCTGCATGTGACAAAAGGTGTAAAGTAATCTTGTCCATTAAACTCTGAAAGAGACCAAGATGAATCACATCAACATGTTTCATGTCAGAGCCATGTAGACATCTCCTGTTATTTCACTGAACTCCAAATTCTCAAGGAGTACTTGTACTATTCATTAGTGCGAAGGTTTGACTTCTCTAGAGGAATATCCAGCAGTGTTTTATTCCAGTTACAATCAACTCTTTGAGCAAGACAAATGTCTGCAACCTGACTTGAAAGTGAGAGTGGCATTACTAGTTTATTTTCTTTTTCGTTGCATTGTTTGGTTGGGTTTATTTTATTTTTTTTTTGAGGGTGGGGGGTTATCAACATGTGCATCATGTCCATTTTTTTTATTTATAGCTATTGTTTTAGTTATTGCTGTGTTTTTCTTTTAAGTTATATTAATAAGGAGCTCAGTATAACAGAGAAAGGGCATACATTTAAAAGTAAACATTGCATTGTTCTTTAATGTAGTAAAATTCCTGCTCTTTGTGTTTCTCATTAGATTCGGGTTGCATTAAAATAAATATTTGTAATTTATCTTTACCTCTCTTTATCTTTATCTTTAAATAACTTGTTTTTGACCAAATTAAAACCAATATTAGACATCTTCACATTTAAGAAACTGAAACCAAAAAATGTTTAGTTGTACAGGACAATTACTCAAACCCGTTATACTAGAGCTCCCTCTCATGGAACGATAAGGAGTCCTAGGAATGTTTTTTGAAAATGAAATTTGTAAATTTACAACCATATGGTGTAATACTATCAAAATAATGCAACATTTCAAAATTAAAATAAAGTCACCAAATACCAAAACTTACATGTAATTAAAAATAAGTTTTGTCTTTTCTGTATAGAGAGGTGAGGGAGAGGAGAACATTCTGAGCAGCCCTGTTGAAAGTGAAGGTGTTGATGACAGTGAACCAAGCACAAGCGCCAGTGGCAGCGCTGCTGAAACATCGACAGCATACTTAGAAACCATAAGCAGACAATATAATCAAATAAAATAAAAAAATGAGTTATGGTGCATTTAAACATGTTGCACAACAAAATTCATTTTGTAGGCTGTAGCTCCTCTTTACAGTGTTATTAAAACCCTGCTCACTAATAAATCTGTAAAACGAGATCAAAAGTAAAGATTGGACACGTCTGGTTATCGTTATCAAAATGCAGACTTAGTCAAACATTGAGACACTGAAAAAACAACAAAAGATTATTCTACCGCCAGCAGATATCAAAGGGTTGAATCTTTAAATCCAACATAATGAGGAAGGGACTCTCCGCAGGCTGCTGCTGTTGTTTTGTCTTTCCATTCTTTGAATTATTAGTCGGGGTGTCTTTCTTTCTCAGCTAGTGCCAAGAACTTTAATGAAAATCCTTGTTGCCAATGTTTGCTTCAGTGTAAACTAATCTCATCTGAGACATAATAACTGAACTCCATTAATGGCAGACTGTGACTAACTTCCTAGTATGGTTTAATTAACAGGGATTTCTGGCATCCACTGGATATGAATTCAGTAAAAATGGAAAAAGAAAATGAGATGACAGCCTTGAAATTCAGATTGTAATTCAGACCTAATATGTCTGCAACGCTTGTTTTGTCTGATATCATGCTCAATTGCTGAAATTATGACAGGTCAGACAATCACCCACCATGTGCTACAGTGTTGGCGACTGTGATCCACTCCAAAGACACCGAGTATCCACTTCCTTTGGTTTCCTGTGGGTCTTTCTGAATGCGGAGCAGCAGGAGCTCCATGGTGTGGAGTTTATCTTTGACATGCGAAATGCTGTGGAGGATGGTGAAAGGCTCCCCCATGTCTTCACTGAACAGCGTCTAAAAGTACAGGATGAACAAATAAAATGGTTTTAAAAGGGTTCAATGAAAATTTGGCTCAATCTGTCAGTTGACATTAACATTAATGTAATGTTTCCTTGCTTTACTTACATACAGGTTAAGGTGAAAAAGTTATATGACATCAATGGTAATTTAGATCATTCATGTGAACGAAACTATGAGACCAAAAATGATTATCAAACATATCAATGAATTAAGAGACAATAGATTCATTGGTGGTCATTGGCTTGATTTATCAAATGTGAAGCATTTCTCCATTTTTTGTTTCACAAAACAGAATGTTCTTTGAGACAGGTTGTCCAATCAATATTATTTCTATGCTTTAAACATGCTCACTGGAGCTTCACTCCGATATGAAAATGCTTGGAATTGCCAGTAATCCGTTCAACGGTCCACAACCAAAGTCACTGCACAGTGTGAGCAACAACTCGCCTCATCTACAAGGTGTAGCGCCTGCAATGTTACAGACATGAGCGCTCTGCACTAAACGGGAGGCTCAGGCTCCTGTCTGAGGGCAAAAGTTGGGCACAGCCCCCTTTTCAGTGTCAGGGCATCTTTGGCCCCGCCCCCTTTTACTGAATTCTGTAAATGTGCAGACTGAATTGGCAGCCAGCAAATACTAATTGCCAACATGTTGAAATAAACAAGATGGAGGGATGAGGTCTTTCTCCCGGTTACCCTGACTTGTGATTCTTCAGGTACCGCCTACTAGGTACCTCTAGCCTGCACCGCCGTGCAAGGATCATCCTGCAAACAGGAGATTATAATGTAGGCAGACACCGAGGGTTGAATGTGCTTGCTCAGGCAGCACGTATGATAAATTGGAATCGATACAGAGAAGATTAGCATGGCCCCTGCACAAGGATGACACGCAAATTCGTGAAGCGTTTCCACATTTTGAACTGGCTGCCCCAAGACCCACTCCCATATGAAAATGTCTGGAATTGCCAGTAATCCGTTCAATGGTCCACAACAAAAGTCACTGCACAGTGTGAGCAACAACTCACCTCATCTACAAGGTGTAGTGCCTGCAATGTTACAGACTGAGCGCCTGCCTAAATGGGAGGTTCAGGCTCCTGTCTGAGGGCAAAAGTTGGGCACAGCCCCCTTTTCAGTGTCAGGGCATTTTTGGCCTCGCCCACTTTTACTGAATTTTGTAAATGTGCAGACTGAATTGGCAGCCAGCAAATACTAATTGCCAACATGTTGAAATAAACAAGATGGAGGGATGAGGTCTTTCTCCTGGTTACCCTGACTTGTGATTCTTCAGGGTACCGCCTACTAGGTACCTCTAGCCTGCACCGCCGTACAAGGATCATCCTGCAAACAGGAGATTAAAATGTAGGCAGACACTGAGGGTTGAATGTGCTTGCTCAGGCAGCACGTATGATAAATTGGAATCGATACAGAGAAGATTAGCATGGCCCCTGCAAAAGGATGACACGCAAATTCGTGAAGCGTTTCCACATTTTGAACTGGCTGCCCCGAGACCCACTCCGATATGAAAATGTCTGGAATTGCCAGTAATACGTTCAACAGTCCACAACCAAAGTGACTGCACGGTGCGAGCAACAACTCGCCTCATCTACAAGGTGTAGCGCCTGCAATGCTACAGACATGAGCGCTCTGCACTAAACGGGAGGCTCAGGCTCCTGTCTGAGGGCAAAAGTTGGGCACAGCCCCCTTTTCAGTGTCAGGGCATCTTTGGCCTTGCCCACTTTTACCTTTTACTGAATTTTGTAAATGTGCAGACTGAATTGGCAGCCAGCAAATACTAATTGCCAACATGTTGAAATTAACAAGATGGAGGGATGAGGTCTTTCGCCTGGTTACCCTGACTTGTGATTCTTCAGGGTACCGCCTACTAGGTACCTCTAGCCTGCACCGCCGTGCAAGGATCATCCTGCAAACAGGAGATTAAAATGTAGGCAGACACCGAGGGTTGAATGTGCTTGCTCAGGCAGCACGTATGATAAATTGGAATCGATACAGAGAAGATTAGCATGGCCCCTGCAAAAGGATGACACGCAAATTCGTGAAGCGTTTCCACATTTTGAACTGGCTGCCCCGAGACCCACTCCGATATGAAAATGTCTGGAATTGCCAGTAATCCGTTCAACGGTCCACAACCAAAGTCACTGCACGGTGCGAGCAACAACTCGCCTCATCTACAAGGTGTAGTGCCTACAATGTTATAGAGGTGCTAAATGGGAGGTTCAGGCTCCTGTCTGAGGGCAAAAGTTGGGCACAGCCCCCTTTTCAGTGTCAGGGCATTTTTGGCCTCGCCCAGTTTTACTGATTTTTGCAAATGTGCAGACTGAATCGGCAGCCAGCAAATACTAATTGCCAACATGTTGAAATAAACAAGACGAAGGTATCAGGTCTTTCGCCTGATTACCCTGACTTGTGATTCTTCAGGGTACCGCCTACTAGGTACCTCTAGCCTGCACCGCCGTACAAGGATCATCCTGCAAACAGGAGATTATAATGTAGGCAGACACTGAGGGTTGAATGTGCTTGCTCAGGCAGCACGTATGATAAATTGGAATCGATACAGAGAAGATTAGCATGGCCCCTGCAAAAGGATGACACGCAAATTCGTGAAGCGTTTCCACATTTTGAACTGGCTGCCCCGAGACCCACTCTGATATGAAAATGTCTGGAATTGCCAGTAATCCGATCAACGGTCCACAACCAAAGTCACTGCACAGTGTGAGCAACAACTCGCCTCATCTACAAGGTGTAGCGCCTGCAATGCTACAGACATGAGCTCTCTGCACTAAACGGGAGGCTCAGGCTCCTGTCTGAGGGCAAAAGTTGGGCACAGCCCCCTTTTCAGTGTCAGGGCATCTTTGGCCCCGCCCCCTTTTACTGAATTCTGTAAATGTGCAGACTGAATTGGCAGCCAGCAAATACTAATTGCCAACATGTTGAAATAAACAAGATGGAGGGATGAGGTCTTTCTCCCGGTTACCCTGACTTGTGATTCTTCAGGTACCGCCTACTAGGTACCTCTAGCCTGCACCGCCGTGCAAGGATCATCCTGCAAACAGGAGATTATAATGTAGGCAGACACTAGAGGGTTGAATGTGCTTGCTCAGGCAGCACGTATGATAAATTGGAATCGATACAGAGAAGATTAGCATGGCCCCTGCAAAAGGATGACACGCAAATTCGTGAAGCGTTTCCACATTTTGAACTGGCTGCCCCGAGACCCACTCCGATATGAAAATGTCTGGAATTGCCAGTAATCCGTTCAACGGTCCACAACCAAAGTCACTGCACAGTGTGAGCAACAACTCGCCTCATCTACAAGGTGTAGCGCCTGCAATGTTATAGACGTGCTAAATGGGAGGTTCAGGCTCCTGTCTGAGGGCAAAAGTTGGGCACAGCCCCCTTTTCAGTGTCAGGGCATTTTTGGCCTCGCCCAGTTTTACTGATTTTTGCAAATGTGCAGACTGAATCGGCAGCCAGCAAATACTAATTGCCAACATGTTGAAATAAACAAGACGAAGGTATCAGGTCTTTCGCCTGATTACCCTGACTTGTGATTCTTCAGGGTACTGCCTACTAGGTACCTCTAGCCTGCACCGCCGTACAAGGATCATCCTGCAAACAGGAGATTATAATGTAGGCAGACACTGAGGGTTGAATGTGCTTGCTCAGGCAGCACGTATGATAAATTGGAATCGATACAGAGAAGATTAGCATGGCCCCTGCAAAAGGATGACACGCAAATTCGTGAAGCGTTTCCACATTTTGAACTGGCTGCCCCGAGACCCACTCTGATATGAAAATGTCTGGAATTGCCAGTAATACGTTCAACAGTCCACAACCAAAGTGACTGCACGGTGCGAGCAACAACTCGCCTCATCTACAAGGTGTAGCGCCTACAATGTTACAGACGTGTAGCGCTCTGCGCTAAACGGGAGGCTCAGGCTCCTGCCTGAGGGCAAAAGTTGGGCACAGCCCCCTTTCAGTGTCAGGGCATTTTTGGCCTCGCCCACTTTTACCTTTTACTGAATTTTGTAAATGTGCAGACTGAATTGGCAGCCAGCAAATACTAATTGCCAACATGTTGAAATAAACAAGATGGAGGGATGAGGTCTTTCTCCTGGTTACCCTGACTTGTGATTCTTCAGGGTACCGCCTACTAGGTACCTCTAGCCTGCACCGCCGTGCAAGGATCATCCTGCAAACAGGAGATTAAAATGTAGGCAGACACTGAGGGTTGAATGTGCTTGCTCAGGCAGCACGTATGATAAATTGGAATCGATACAGAGAAGATTAGCATGGCCCCTGCAAAAGGATGACACGCAAATTCGTGAAGCGTTTCCACATTTTGAACTGGCTGCCCCGAGACCCACTCTGATATGAAAATGTCTGGAATTGCCAGTAATACGTTCAACGGTCCACAACCAAAGTCACTGCACGGTGTGAGCAACAACTCGCCTCATCTACAAGGTGTAGTGCCTACAATGTTATAGACGTGCTAAATGGGAGGTTCAGGCTCCTGTCTGAGGGCAAAAGTTGGGCACAGCCCCCTTTTCAGTGTCAGGGCATTTTTGGCCTCGCCCAGTTTTACTGATTTTTGCAAATGTGCAGACTGAATCGGCAGCCAGCAAATACTAATTGCCAACATGTTGAAATAAACAAGACGAAGGTATCAGGTCTTTCGCCTGGTTACCCTGACTTGTGAATCTTCAGGGTACCGCCTACTAGGTACCTCTAGCCTGCACCGCCGTACAAGGATCATCCTGCAAACAGGAGATTATAATGTAGGCAGACACTGAGGGTTGAATGTGCTTGCTCAGGCAGCACGTATGATAAATTGGAATCGATACGGAGAAGATTAGCATGGCCCCTGCACAAGGATGACATGCAAATTCGTGAAGCGTTTCCACATTTTGATCTGGCTGCCCCGAGACCCACTCCGAAATGAAGATGTCTGGAATTGCCAGAAATACGTTCAACAGTCCACAACCAAAGTCACTGCACGGTGCGAGCAACAACTCAACTCATCTACAAGGTGTAGCGCCTACAATGTTATAGACGTGTAGCGCTCTGCACTAAACGGGAGGCTCAGGCTCCTGTCCGAGGGCAAAAGTTGGGCACAGCCCCCTTTCAGTGTCAGGGCATTTTTGGCCTCGCCCACTTTTACCTTTTACTGAATTTTGTAAATGTGCAGACTGAATTGACAGCCAGCAAATACTAATTGCCAACATGTTGAAATAAACAAGATGGAGGGATGAGGTCTTTCTCCCGGTTACCCTGACTTGTGATTCTTCAGGTACCGCCTACTAGGTACCTCTAGCCTGCACCGCCGTGCAAGGATCATCCTGCAAACAGGAGATTATAATGTAGGCAGACACTGAGGGTTGAATGTGCTTGCTCAGGCAGCACGTATGATAAATTGGAATCGATACAGAGAAGATTAGCATGGCCCCTGCAAAAGGATGACATGCAAATTCGTGAAGCGTTTCCACATTTTGATCTGGCTGCCCCGAGACCCACTCCGAAATGAAGATGTCTGGAATTGCCAGAAATACGTTCAACAGTCCACAACCAAAGTCACTGCACGGTGCGAGCAACAACTCAACTCATCTACAAGGTGTAGCGCCTGCAATGTTACAGACGTGTAGCGCTCTGCCTAAACGGGAGGCTCAGGCTCCTGTCTGAGGGCAAAAGTTGGGCACAGCCCCCTTTCAGTGTCAGGGCATTTTTGGCCTCGCCCACTTTTACCTTTTACTGAATTTTGTAAATGTGCAGACTGAATTGACAGCCAGCAAATACTAATTGCCAACATGTTGAAATAAACAAGATGGAGGGATGAGGTCTTTCTCCCGGTTACCCTGACTTGTGATTCTTCAGGTACCGCCTACTAGGTACCTCTAGCCTGCACCGCCGTGCAAGGATCATCCTGCAAACAGGAGATTATAATGTAGGCAGACACTGAGGGTTGAATGTGCTTGCTCAGGCAGCACGTATGATAAATTGGAATCGATACAGAGAAGATTAGCATGGCCCCTGCAAAAGGATGACACGCAAATTCGTGAAGCGTTTCCACATTTTGAACTGGCTGCCCCGAGACCCACTCCGATATGAAAATGTCTGGAATTGCCAGTAATCCGTTCAACGGTCCACAACCAAAGTCACGGCAGGGTGCGAGCAACAACTCGCCTCATCTACAACGTGTAGCGCCTGCAATGTTACAGTCGTGAGCGTGCTGGGCGAAACAGGGAGGCTCAGGCTCCTGCCTGAGGGCAAAAGTTGGGCACAGCCCCAGTGTCAGGGCATCTTTGTCCTCTTTACCTTTTACTGAATTTTGTAAATGTGCAGACTGAATTGGCAGCCAGCAAATACTAATTGCCAACATGTTGAAATAAACAAGATGGAGGGATGAGGTCTTTCTCCCGGCTTACCCTGACTTGTGATTCTTCAGGGTACCGCCTACTAGATACCTCTAGCCTGCACCGCCGTACAAGGATCATCCAGCAAACAGGAGATTAAAATGTAGGCAGACACTGAGGGTTGAATGTGCTTGCTCAGGCAGCACGTATGATAAATTGGAATCGATACAGAGAAGATTAGCATGGCCCCTGCAAAAGGATGACACGCAAATTCGTGAAGCGTTTCCACATTTTGAACTGGCTGCCCCGAGACCCACTCCGAAATGAAGATGTCTGGAATTGCCAGTAATCCGTTCAACGGTCCACAACCAAAGTCACTGCACGGTGCGAGTAACAACTCGTCTCATCTACAACGTGTAGCGCCTGCAATGTTACAGACGTGTAGCGCGCTGCGCTAAACGGGAGGCTCAGGCTCCTGTCCGAGGGCAAAAGTTGGGCACAGCCCCCTTTCAGTGTCAGGGCATTTTTGGCCTCGCCCACTTTTACCTTTTACTGAATTTTGTAAATGTGCAGACTGAATTGACAGCCAGCAAATACTAATTGCCAACATGTTGAAATAAACAAGATGGAGGGATGAGGTCTTTCTCCCGGCTACCCTGACTTGTGATTCTTCAGGGTACCGCCTACTAGGTACCTCTAGCCTGCACCGCCGTACAAGGATCATCCTGCAAACAGGAGATTAAAATGTAGGCAGACACTGAGGGTTGAATGTGCTTGCTCAGGCAGCACGTATGATAAATTGGAATCGATACAGAGAAGATTAGCATGGCCTCTGCAAAAGGATGACACGCAAATTCGTGAAGCGTTTCCACATTTTGAACTGGCTGACCCGAGACCCACTCCGATATGAAAATGTCTGGAATTGCCAGTAATACGTTCAACGGTCCACAACCAATAATAATCCCTGAATGGTTATTTTGCTATTGCTCTGTCTTGTAATATTCTGCTGTTGCGACAAACAAATTTCCCCACCTGCAGGACATTAAAGGATTTCTGATTCTGATTCTGATTCAGAACTCAACATTTCAACATTGCAAGTTACTGACTCTAGTGTTTGAAGCTTCATTACAAATTCCAAACTTTGAACTTTCCCTTCAGGATTGCAAGTGTGCTCATTCAGAGAGTGAACTCTCATTTGTATATAATCCCAATTGCAAGCCTGTTAACAGGATGAAGTGCACAAACACTGAAAGATTTATCAAAGCCTTCATCCTTCACTACTAGAAGCCAATTTCCAAAGGCCAGCTAAGCTTTTCAAACAGAGACAATATAACGCATATTTTCATGGACTTTGTTGACTATTAGGAAGATTTGCTGGAATGTCCAGAGACTTAACTTTCGTCTGTATTACCTAAGTTTTAGAAATAAGATAAACATTAAACAATGGTTTGTCACCAGTCAAAGTGTCTGCTGTCATGATCAATCACTTTAAAAACTCGTAATGCTGCTTCTCCTGAGGGACTCGGACTGTGTTGTTTGGTGACTCATCAATTATATCAGCGGTTGCCGAGATATCTGGCTTTGGATACTCACTTTCAAAACATCACTTGTCTCCCACCCAATCTTGGTCTCATTTTCAACAGCTGTGAACAACTCAATGATCAGGGGCTGACATTATAAGAAATGTCAGTTCGAAATGCTAGTGAATGGAGGTGTCAAGCCTAAAACACTGATGACGAAGCAATAGTATTATAATTAAGCAGTACATATAAGAGGGATTTTTTAAGAAAAACAAAGTCGCTCATTCATTCAGTTGAGAGCTCCAACGATTAGTCATTTAGTTGTTTAGTCAATCGAAAGAAAATTCGTTGGCAACTATTTGGATAACCAATTAATCAAAAAATACAAAATCATTTGCTTGTTCCAGTTTCTAAAGTTTAACGACTTGTTGCTCTTCCCTCCCATATATGAGAGTAAATGAATAATCTTTTGCATCTGTACTGTTGGTTGGACAGAAGAAGTAATCTGAAGACATCAAATTGCGATCTAGGGAAGTTTTGATAAGCACCTTTCACATTTCTTTGACATTTTATGGACTAAATGAACTGCTGATCATGTAATAAGTGGCAGATTCATCGACAATGAAAATAATTCCTAGTTTCAAACTAACAATCAGTGTTGCTGCATTTTCATGAATTAGTTACTGCCCTTTTATCTTCACATAACTGCCCATTGCAACTAATATACTTTATGTCTAAAACATAAAAACATTTGTTCATGAATATCTTATTCTTACTTCCCACTTCGCATGAGAGCTGTCTCCCCTCTTGCCAGTGCGGAGAAGGTACAGTCGGCCTGCGCCGTCAGATAGAGCCGCCCAGGTCGCTGAGGTGAGGCTGAGGGATGCACAAAGTCGATCCTCACACTCACTGGAATCGGTGGTTATACTGTAGACCTCTCTGGGCTTCCCGAGTGCTGTGTCCTGCATTCAGAACACAATAGACCAATCAGTCAGAAGTGCATCCAGGAAACAGATAGCTGTAACTACTACGACTGTTTTGACATCAGGCTGAACTATGTTTGATCCATTCACATTTGCAGGGAGTGTTGGATAAGGATGAAACTATTGGCCCTTCACAGACATGTTTGTATCGGCCTATATTTTGTCATAAATGTGCCAATATGAAAACGTTAGAAATTTTAAAACAGAAAAAGATGCTTGGGGTTATTTATAATTATTAAACATAATGTGAAGTTTACTGTTTCTTTTGTTAAAATACAAAATATACTGCCTCCATTACATGTCTTTGTCACGAGTGTTTGCCACATTTCAGAGATTACTGCAAAAAATGTGCGGATATATTAGCGGATATATTAATAGAATTTTTTACTCCCTGAGTATCAGTCCAATAGTTATTTATAATTTCCTCTGACAACAGTTTGTTTATTCAGTTATGGGGAAAATAAATATTTCTGAGTTGGTATTCTTACCTCATTGATATATTAAATAACAAATTCCTTCTCCAGAACTACACAGTGCCTCTTTAAGTGAAGGCACTTATTAAAAGACAGCTTCAGAAGAAGAGAAATGTCACTGCTTGCATAACATACAGGCACTATAAGCCCTTGAGAGAATTCCACAATCAACGTCTGATAAGGACACACAATTAAACATAATTTCTGAAAAGCTCTTCATGTTAGAAGGCCACAGAAAGATACATTCAACATAAACCTGAGCAACAGTAAACAGCATGTACTCATCAAGGAGAGACAAATTTACCATGTGTCATTTGGCTGCCC
This sequence comes from Diplodus puntazzo, assembly GCA_963678695.2. Lineage (NCBI taxonomy): Eukaryota > Metazoa > Chordata > Actinopteri > Spariformes > Sparidae > Diplodus > Diplodus puntazzo. Next base: position 6,019,534 of record OZ023169.1, read on the forward strand.
ATGTGATTTGGCTTCTTATGTGATTCATGACTCTCATATTATTACTAATAGACAGATATGCCACCACATGAGCATCAATTACTCATTGCATCAAGTAACAGGTTTTCAAAAAGGACTATGCAGCAGCTGCCCTGCTGTTGCCATGGAGCGTGACACTGTGTATTATATCTCTACCTAATCTACGATGCACCTTTGAGATCATTTTCTCCGGCATCGTTAATGCCCCCAAAGGAGTGTGAACCATCTTTCCACAATGTGCCGAGTGACACGATCCTGCAAATGTACATCAAAGGCTAGCCAGAGGCGATAATTATCATGTGATGATTGTAATTAAGATTTGAGCGACACATTTTCATAAAGAATCATTTAATGATGCCGGCGTTGAAAGCAAGAGATACTGTCTCACAGGATTATAGTCTGATGATCATCATTCAGGCCAGATTAGACATAACAAACACAGATGCAGCACCAATTATCTCTAATCATGGTCAATGATGTCTTGACATAAAAGAAGTCTCTTTGGAAAAGGTCATTAAGCTGATTTTGCTCCTTGTCACAGCATCTTGTTATTGTGTATCAGTACCTTAAGTCAATTATGTAATCACCTCAGAGGACTCATCCAAAACTTTATCTTCCATGCTGAGTCACACGATGGACAAAAGATGGAATATAAGGTCGTGTTTTTCCCCCAAATACTGAGACTCTCTGATGCTGATACTGTCTCTTATGCATCTTGAGCAACAGAAGAGTCAGTTAGGAAAATCATAATGAGTCACGTTGATATTAGAACTTAAAAATTTTCAATATTGAAGACATTTTCTAAATGACGATATTCTCGTGAAATCAGCTGCCAGAAATGCATTGTGGGCTGATGATGGTATTACACAAGTGTTTGGTCACCACCTGCTGGTGCGTCAGCCTACCAACAAGTCCAATGTCAGAATCACAATCATTTGATATGACATAAATATCCAAGACTCTGGCTCATACAGAATATATTGGTGACTTGACACATTGAATACCAGGTGATGATAAACAGGCAACATAATCACAGCACAAACACGTAAATGGCAGGGATCAAGACTTCCAAGAAAAACCAGGAGGATTTAAAAGCTTACCAAGGTGACAGTGAGACTGACAACTCTTCCTTTGCAGTCCACAAACAAAACACTGTCTTCATACCAAGGGTCTAAGTGGAGGTAATTGTACATGCCAAAAGCTCGCATATGTTCCAGGGTGTACTGAGAATCCTTCAGCTTCACTTCCTCCACAGCTGCAGTAGAGATTTAAAAGGAAAGGGTTAGAACAAAGTTTAAGAGCTTTCATAAGAGTAAGAACATTATAACTAGTGCAACATATTAAAGACACCTCTATATTAGCATATTAATGGTATCTGCTTACTCTGATCTCAGTGTCAGGCCTCTAGGTGACATTTTTAAAATCATTTTTGTATGTCTCATTAGCAACAGAACAAAAGGTTCAAAAGCCACTTAACCATCTTGAGATATGCATGTCAGTTAAGATTAACCTCTCAGCAACTACACAAAGAACTCTTAAAATACATTCCTGGAGCTGTGGCCAAAATGGATGGGAACTTGTTACAGCAAATACCTTTGTATCATTATTTCATTTTCAGCATACACCTGTGCACTTGTACCTTTACCTTAATCTCTTCTTTCAAGAAACGTCAAGTGAACTGAAATGGCTTCTGCACGCTATGGATTTATTTCAGCCAGCAATGAGGACCGATAATTACTTGCTTCTCATCACCAATAATGATAAGATAAACAATAACTTCACAAGTTCTTAATCTGCAGTTTATGCACACCTGAGGGCAAGACAGGCTGGGATGCAGTGAGTAACAATGGATCCATTAATATTCCTTTGCTCTTATAACATTTTTGTTAAAACATGCAGACTTTTTCCCTCCTGTGTAATCTTCAGCCCTCTTGTCTTTCTCTGAAACTGTGAAAAAAAAATCCAGTCTATGCTGCACAGCTCTACACAGGTGGTGCTTCTTCTTCCATGTTTGGTGGATTGCAAACCACCTTCCAGAGTCAATCACCTGCAGTATGAGAGTTTGTAAACGCTGCACTTGCGAAGTCATGAAAGCTTTGACTTCCTATTATCAGCTAGAATTTAACAGCTAACGATAATATACATTTTCAAATATCAGGCAGAATTTACCTGCACGATATATATGGTGCATCCTGTATTAAGCTAATAATATTTTACTTGCACCCACATTAGGAGGGTTGTGCGCTGATGCTTTGAAATTTGGGATGTTGCAGCTTCCGTAGGCTTGGATTTGGCCAGGTAAGCTGTGTTTAGCAATTTTATGCTAGGACAATGCTGCTTATGTTAAATATTGATTATCTTGTATAAAGTTAATAATATTTTACTTGTCTATTAAGTGTTAGTAATGAACACTTGCTAGGCAAGTCAAATGTACAACTAAGTACAGCAAGTCATTCCTGCCAAATACAAGTAAAATATTGAATGCATAACCTTCTTCTGCCTGATGACAAGCTAAATCTTGCAGCCCTGTTTAATTTCAGCCATATTTTCGCTGCTGTTTGGTGAAGCCAGAAACACTTTTTCACATTGAACACAACAAAACAACCTCATATTCAGACTGATTTAATGAGACAGCTACATAAATTAAGTTCCGTTTATTTAGTACACGGTGTGTCAGCAGTAATAACACTGTTATTCTGATAGACATAATGTTAATCTACTCATTTTTAGCTCATCTATTCATTCATTTATTCCCAGTGGTCTCAGTGCCAGGCTAGCATACATGCTAGCTGAACAGTAAGTTTCTCTCACCAGCATCCAGCTCAACGTTGTAGGTTGGTATGGCGTCCAGAGACAGCCTGTAACTTTCAAAGTTAGGGTCCAGCAGGTCTCTGTTGACCTTCAAGGAATAATTCGACGAAGCCATGTCTCTAAATTATGACTGACTTGTCCACAAGTTGATGTGAGTCAAGATGATGATGTTGAAGAAGTCAGTGAGATACACGTTTCCTGACTTGTCGCACACGGACCCTTTTTCACAGCGGACACGACCTGCGCGGGCGCTCATGGGAGGTCGAGTTCTTCGTGTTCTCTCTCAAACATTTACGTACTTTTTTATGTATTTAACGTGCTAATAAAATATATCAATGCAACTTTAACTTACCGTATCTGACCAGATTTTTTTTTATTATTTTTACAACGGCGCTGTCAGTTTGAGGCCAACTGCCAAACCAAAGCGGAACCATTAAGCTCCTACTGTTTTCACACGGAGCGGTTGTGTGAAGGGACTGTGTGTTCCCCAGCTGATCCATCTCGACGAAAGGTACCGTTTACCTGATAGCTAGCAAAAGAAAACGTTTCTGTATGTTTCCGTGAGATCGTTGAACCTGAATCGACTCCGCTGCTGTTTGTGCTTCATTTCAGACGGACCATGAGCAAAGACTCGCAGATGAGGGCTGCAATCAACCAGAAGCTGATAGAAATGGGGGAACGGGAGCGGTAAGCAAGCTTTTTTTTTCAACCCCCCCATTCAGTGATTTGTCTACGAACGTTTACATGTGAAAACTAAATGTGTGGCTGCAGGTTGAAAGAATTGCTCAGGGCGAAGCTGGTGGAGTGTGGATGGAAGGATCAGCTGAAAGCACACTGCAAAGGTACTGTGTTTGTATTTCTATGTGTGTGTGTGTGTGTGTGTGTGTGTGTGTGTGTGTGTGTGTGTGTAACGGTGCTTCCATTAAAACTAGATCTCTGATGTCCTTTGCTGTTTTCGTCCAGATGTGATCAAAGAAAAGGGCCTGGAGCATGTCACAGTGGAGGACCTGGTCACAGATGTTACACCCAAAGGCAGAGGTACAGATCATCACCAAGGATAGAAATCATAGGGTTCACGTTCAGGATTGGTTCATTTTCCTAATTTCAGTGTTACATTTAAAAAAAAGCAGTTGTACAAAACAAATTATGCACTTTTACCTTAAACTTCTGAACCAAACAGGAGCAAGAGGAAGAAAAATGTACATTACCTGCCCCGTTCTTAGTAATAACATAAGAGACTGTAGATACAGACTGTCAACCCTTCTTGACATCATATAATCATATCATATACCATGTAAATATACACATATACAATCATTGTTAATGTAAATGTAACTCAGTATGTCCTAATGTTTTGTTTTTGCGCATTCTCTTAAAATTGATAATGTCTGAGCAGCGTTTTCAGTCTTTGTCAAGATTATCCGTTGAAGAAAACACATCAATTCAAAGTGACTCATTCAAACTGATGGGAAGTCAGGTGAAGATTCGTAGTCCACGAAACATTTCTGGAGCTTGACAGCAAAACAGTGTTGCAGCATTCTCCGTAACAACTGAAGTAAATGGGATAGTTGGTGGGGGAAAAAAATTGAATAAAATGGCTCCATTCAGTTAGTTCATTGTAATCCAAATCTGTGGAAGCCTGTGAATAGAAAGTTGTTATTTACACCTTCAACACATGGCCAAGCTTGTGCACAAAGGATGCGTGCTAACGCTTGTAGTGAAGCACTTAGAGTAAAGAATTTTGCTTTACAACGGTGTAAATAACGTCTTTTCAAATCAGTTTTGCAGCGTCTGTAGGCTTGGATTTTGCTGGACGAGCTGCGTGGAGACATTTTAAATCGGTTTATGTTACATGAAAGCTGCAACACTGATTTTGCTGTGATGCTCCAGCAATGTTGTGTGGACAACGAAGCTTCACCTGACCTTTTCATCAGCGTGAGGGTGAGGAGATAATTACGGAATTTTCATTTTTTTTGGGCTCATTGTATCTTTTAACATCAACTTAATATGAAATGAAACGTGTAAAAATGCAATAGTCACCATAAAAGCAGAAGTATTTCAATTTGTTAGAATAGTGCACAAGACATATGGAGTCTTTGCTTGCGTAATCCAGCCATTATAAACATGATATTGTTTTTATTACAGAGGTGGAACAAGCTGATGCAGGGTACTTATGTTCACCTGTGGTACAGAACTTAAAGGGGATTCATGAGGGGAAATATGGGAAATACTGGAGGTTTCAAGAGGCTAAAAAGTGGCAACAGCAGTTCAAACTCTTCATCTGGACATTATTTTAAAATGAAATATATCTTTTAGCTGTAAACTGCAAATCGCACCATGTTTGTTTATATCTGGCATTTTTCTGGACTGGAGAAAGGATGATTAGCAAAGTGCAGCACATCAGTCAACGAGTGCTTCAGTTAACCAGTGCAACAATATCACAGTCTCCAAAGTTTTACAACGATCACATGCATCAAGTGTTTCTTTCTCTAATCACAGTGTTCAGTTTGTCCCGACGTATCAACACTTCTCCTCTTTTTCTCTCCTGATCAGCACTCGTACCGGACAGCGTGAAGAAAGAGCTCCTGCAGAGAATCAGAGCTTTTCTAGCTCAACACGCCACCTTGTGAACGCAACGATTCCCTCCTAGACATTTTTTTACTCGCCGTAGATCCACGATTAAAATCCAAACTGATGTTTGTTCTCATTGTGAGCAATGCTGAAGTGTTATTTTTATTTTGTATTGTGTGTTTTCATATTGATTTTAGTTTGTTATGCAGCAGTTTTGGAAAGAAAAAAAATAAAGTCATGCCTATTTTGGTCATTCTGGGTGCTGATTTTGTTTTAAATGTAATTCTGCAAGAGAGCTGTTTGACCTTTTAATTGACTTCCATGCTCAGAGCTAAGAATGCAGACAGATCTCTTTCTTGTTCCAGACAGAATGATGAATTATTTCTTCTAAAAATAACACCATATTGTGACACAAATGTCATCATTTCCTTCTCATACAATGTTGTGAAACTCCAGTTCTCTAGGATGTTTCCTTAGAAGACAAAGACAGTTGTTTGAGGTTTTTTTTTTTTGCATTGTTCAGATTCTTTACTGATAAATTGTGCATTTACATTCATATTTAAAAGTAATATGTTTTTTGAAAGTATATCTATATTTGAAGAGCAGGGAAGGGGTCGTTATTGTAATGTAAAAAGGCCAGAACTTCTTGTTTTTATCGCTGAACGTCATCCAGTCGCTTTGGTCGAACACGTCAGCCGATAGCCCGTGTTGTCGCTGCTGTTACGCAATTTTGAGGTTTCGGGAATTTGAGATGCGAGCTGCGTGGGTACACTGCACGTTTTTGCATCACTGCCTGAACCTGCTCGGCTACATTTCTCCTCCTGTGTCTTTTTTTTTAAGAATTTAAACTTTGGAAAGTATTTGTCAGTTAAAGGATACTGTCAGTGACGGCACTAATTGTATTTTTAGACTGAGTTTTTGGTTTGGTATGTGGGCAGCGTGACAGCTTGTGTCTGTGGGCTGTAATTGAACTTGTGTGTCTGAATACTGTGGGCCGCTCCGTGTGTGTTTGTTGTTCTTCAGAGAACTACAACAGAGCATCAAGTCAGAGACGGTTCATGCAGAATCCAGATCTGAGAGCAGTTTATAGACTCTGGCCCAGAACAGTAAAGTTTTCCCGTCCCAACATTCACTGTGGCTTCTCGTATCTAGAGCAGCTTTATTAAACTTGACAAGTGAAAGTGCACATTAGTTTTTACTGGAAGTATTAATAAAACGTGGCCTAAAATGTCGAAGTTTCCATAAAATTAAGTAAAATTTCCTACATTTCTTTTATGTTTTTAAGTTAAAGAAACAGTTTGATGTATTAATTAACACAGATATTCACTTTGCACTGCGTTACTAGAGAAGCGTCTCTAAATCTCACTAAAGTATAAAAACAGAGGTCAGTGCTCCCAGCCTGGAAATAGTTGAGCTCGTAACCTCCTGGAGAAGAAAAATGTCATTTTTACATTCTGTTTTTTGTGCAGATTAAATAAGCATTGGATTAAATATCAGGGATAATAGTGAGCCTTCAATGGCAGAAGGCAGATTTTGTTCAGTGGAGACAAAGACAGGTGAGCTGTTTCCAGTCTCTATGCTAAGCTAAGCTAAGCAACCGGCTGCTGACTGCAGCCTCATACACAACATAAAGACATGAGGGCGGCATCGTTTGTCTCAAGCAAACTGCATTTCACAAGCTGTCAGAAATATTTCCATTCATCTCACTCAATATTTTCTTTTACTATCTCCTACTGAGGATGTGACACGTTTGTCTTTTATCCTGACATCTTCTCCACTAAATGGCGAACTGAAAAAAAACAAAACAGAATTGTTTTCAAATGGAATTAAAAGGAAAAGCTGGATGAAATAATAGACTTTTAAATGAAAATGGGGATTACTTTTACTTGTTTACAGGAACATTTGGCTGTCTGATGCTGTAGAGTTAAACGTTAAGCAAACAACAAATCCACCAACAGTGAACTCTTCACAATCTAAAATCAATTAATTCTATTTGATTAGATTTTATTTATGTATTCATTTATTTCTGTTTATTTACTTTTCTCTCTTTGATGTCACTTAGCTTTGAGGATAGTTAATTTTATAAAATAGTTATAGTTTATAAAATAAGTGAGTAAATGAATAAATTAATGACAAAGGATTTGCTCACATGTTTTTATTTGAGGTCATCAGATGGATTTTTGTAGACCACATCTTTAGTTCAGCCTTTCTCATCCCTGACCACAATCTAACTTCCTCAGTGTAAAAATAAATGATGTGGCTTTGAGGATCTCTGTCGGTGACAGAACTTGTGGTTTGTCCTGTGACACTTTCTCATTTTACTTTGTTAATGTGTCTCACATCAGTAAATGATCATCTGAGCGCCTCATCACCACTGCACGATATCTTACATACAATAGTTTCTCTTAAACTTTGCTTTCACCTTGTCGGACTCATCCACAGCTCGTTTCTGAGTCTGAGTCTGAACTGTGAACATCACAAAATACTGCGGTAGCTGCCCCGTTAAAATGTATTATACTTGTTTGGCTTTATTGTTTTATTGATTTGGATCTGAGTGTCTTTTCTGTCTTTAGACAAACAAGGTTCTCTTTGGAATGATGCAATGAAAAGTCAGCCGGGGAACAGAGAAAATACTTAAAAAACACAAATGTTCACCTCCAATAAGGTGGTGTTTTTTCTCTCATCGTCGCTCTCCTCGCTTTCTTTTGTCAAACAACATGATTGATGGTTTCAAATTACACTGAGGGAAAGATTGACAGAGTTGCCATTATCGTCTTAAAGTGAAGGGTTGCTGTTGCTCTCATGAACGTTGTGCAAGAAAACAAGATGTTTCCTTGGGCAGCTTTACCCAGAGGCACCTGGGAGCACATGTTGTGATGTGTGCAGACGCGTGGCCAATAAAGACGATAATTCTGATTCTGCAAACAGTGAAATGTTATGTTGCTATTTTATGGAATATGGTGGCAGCCGATGGTGAAAAGAAGAAAAACAAAATTTGTTTGTGAGCTCAGATAAGATTTTGTCTCTTCTGTCGCTCGTAAACACGTTTTCATTCTCAAAACTTAAACACGATGAAAAACACAGCTGATATATTCAGACACACACCTATCAGTCACAACACATCTAACAGATTTAATATAACACAGAGAAAACTCTACAGTGAATCTATATGTACTTGTGTTCGAGGTCAAAATAGAAAACACCAAATTCAAAAAAATTAAGAATTTAAATGTTTTTAATCTGTGACATATACATGGCACAAAGGGAGCATAAAGAGCTGTTCTATACGACTGACTTTACCATAAATACTGAATAACAGATGAGAAAAACAATCAGGTAAAAAGATTTTAAAAACAAAAATAGAAGAAAAAAGAATTGTAAGTCTCTAGGATGAAAATTGATGATCAAGATAAAATATTGAACGTAAAATGTGTTTTAAAAAAATGTTTATCAAATATTATACAAAGTAATAATAAAAATCTATTTGAAAAATAGTTAAAAGAATATAGAGCTATGAAATAAACAAAATTAAGTCTATACATTAAAACCAGAGAAATAATAATTTATTAAGTAAATCCGACATCTACATTGCAGTTGCAAGAAAACACAAAGTCTGGAGTTAAACATCTTGGCAGAGCTAAAAATAAATATACATACATATTCTTATCTTCTGTCTGGAGTGGATGGACATGATTTTGGGGTATTGATGATGAGATTACCTTTAAAATCTTACACATTAATCTCTCACTACCACTCGAGGCTGCTAGAGTTGCACAGCCGTCCTCCTGCTGTATTCACACATCAGATTTCTGTCCCTCCTTGTTTCCTTCCCGATGTCGTATTGTTTTATGGGCCTGACTTCACTGTGTTTGATGGACAAACTGTTCTCCGGTGTGTAAATAACATAAATCCCTCAAGACCACCAGTCCTCAGTTTTTCACAATCTCTATAAAGTCTGCTGATATTTCTGTGAATCCAGGAAACAATGCAGCTCTTTTTCTCTGTGGGAGGAAACAGCGCACGTACTTGAATAGACTGTGACTGTGATGATTAATGGTTACTGTAATAGTGTGATTTCTGTCTATTCAGCATTTGGTGGAACACTAATAGTACACTCACACTTTGGATGTTGTGAAAAGTCAAGTTTTTCCTGTCTTTGGTTTGTGTTGAAATCACACAGCTATCAACATTCCTGAGCTGCAGTGACGTAACTCAAGTGCACTGCCAAGATTAGACTTGTTTTCTGAAGAAGCACATAGTTTAACACCTGCGGACACCATCAGAGCAACGCCGCTGAAGACGATCACATTTTAGATTACATGAAAGATCCACACTGTCAACAAAGGAAAAACTGAAATGAGGCTTTAAATGTTTTCATGCAAAATTAATGTGATTTTTTCTCCAGTTATAAACTTGTATAAGATTCAAAATATCAGGAACGCCTTTCGATTTTATTCAGTGCAATAAAAAGTAAATAAATCACAAATAAATTCAAAATAATTCCTAACACGTTCTCGTTGTATTTCTGTTTCCTTTTATCCTGGCTGTGTAATGCTCAGTTTCTAATGATGTAAAGCCAGAAAATATGACCAGGGTTGATTCTCAATTAATGGGATTTTGCTGTTTTTTTTCCCTCTTGCATGGATTGATTATTACAAACTGTAAAGGATATATTGATGTGTGACGTCCACGACGAGCTCTCTGTAATGTTGAACCTTAAACGGTTCACCTGAGGGTCAATTAATGGGATTTTGCTGGCCAATGTACAGCTGAATTACACATTTAAGGACTTTCTACTTCAGTTTTTTCTTTTCATGCCACTTAACACTTCAACACCACAATTTAGAGAGGGATTAGTGCACTTTTTACAACACAAAAACTGTTTGACAGCTTCAGTAACTTTACAAAATAAGAATTTAGAAATAAAACAAATTAAAATGTTCAAGAACTAACAAAACAATATTTGCCAACTATTGTGATTCTTGTCAAACTCATTTTTCAATGCAAAAAAACATTTTTTGGTTCGAACTTCATGTAAGAATTTTGAGGTTTTGACTATTTGATTGGATAAACAATCTGTCACTTTGGGCTCAGATTCAGTTCATATAAATGTATTGATCCCAGCAGGGAACAGCTACACACACTGAAACATGCAATAGCACGTAGACACAAATATAGATGAGTAATAATAAAACTGAATAAGAAGTTTTAGTGGAATAACTCTGTTTAATCGTGACAGCATCTCTTATTTATTTTTTTTTTTTCAGATTTTTTAGAAACAATTTATTGTGTATTTATTGCACATGTGTACACATTGCAACACTTCACGGGAAACAAAATGCACAATGTTATATTAACAGAAACATTACAGGGTTACATTTTTAAAGTAACCCTCCAAACCCTGTTAGTTGCAGACCTACACTCATTGAACACTTTTTAGCAAAGTACTGTTCTCAAACTTCGAGGTACATTTTCTCTTACTTTATACTTTTACTCCGCTACATTTTAGAGGCAAATATTGTACTTTTCACTGCATTTATTTGTTAACTTTAGTTAATAGTTACTTGCAGATTGCACAGTGCATCAAACCCAAAGGAGCATTTTGAAATCAATCAGATAAAAAAAGAAAACATGGATTCCGATGAGTGATGATGAGTATCGGCTCCGATAATCAGCCAGGATGTTAATCAGTTGACCTGTAGATATACAGAATATATATAAATATATACGTGTTACTTTGCTTTTTCTTACTGAAGGAAAGTAAACCAAGAAAGTGAAATTCTGCTTTTACATTACAATACACGGGTTATAATAATCTAATGATATCATTTTCTGCCTTAAGAACTTTTACTTTTAATACTTTTACTACATTTTGCTGAATATATTGAGGCGGTCAGCATGTCTGCTTTGACATAACGTCAAAACTGATGTCTTCAAATTCTGTTGTGAATTTCTGAATGTTTATGAAATAAAATTCTTACATATTACATCTTTAAGTCACATTTTCAACACAGGACTTGAACTTGAGGCAGAGTTTTTTTACAGCGCGGTTTATTACTTTTACTCAATGACTCTCCTGACCAACCCTTGACAAATCTACAAGGGGCTTTTTTTTCCTCATCACTTCCTTCAAAGTCTTGTTTAAGATTCCTGATCGTGAAACTGTTACTCATCAACCTTTTTTTTTTCTCCCCCCTGATTTACTCTCAAACATGAAATGAGCAAATCAGTTTGGTCTGATTTCTGCTCCAGATTTAGACAGACTGCGGTGCTGATGAACTGCATGGACAGCAGGATGGGTTGTTCTGGCTCCTCCCAGCCTCAGGTGGAGAGGCGGAGCACTGAGCAGCCTTATAAAGAGTTCCAGCTCTGTTGTGGACACGAGCAGATCCTCTCCCAACACCTGAGGCAGCTAACAGACACTTAAACAGCACTTTCAACAGGCAGGTGGGCGACTTTATTCCATTTTTAAATCACTTTCCAATTTGAAAATAAAAATCTTTCCAAAATGTTGAGTGGTTGTAACAGATTTGAAGCCACATTTAATTAACGCTGGCTTCAATTATTTAACAATCATCTCCGGATTAGTGTCTAATCTACTCTACTTAGTTACTTGTTTTCGTTTAGGAGACTTATCTTTACTTGTCAGTGATTTTCCTCCAGAGAAATTTGAATTATCCATCAAAACAATTCTGCCTCATGTGAGCTCTATAAAGATATTACAGACAGTTCTTACACACACACACACACACACACACACACACACACACACACACACACACACACACAAAAAGCAGCTTTGTAGTTAAATATCTGACCGTTTCCCAGCAGCTCTGGAGCATCGGCCCTCAGCAGACAGCAGGTGAGGCAGCAGGGACATGTGGGAGATCTCCAGGATGGGGTCCCCAGTGAGGTTGGCGGCTCTCCTCCTCACACTGTGGTGCTGCTGCAGTAAGTATTCAGTCTCAGAGTACAATTACGATGACAGTTTGTAGAAATCTGTATTTATTTAAATGGAGGTCTGCATGATCTGAGTGGTGGTACACATTCCCTCTCAGTCCACCTCCGGCCGACTGCTCAGGAGGAAAAAAAGATCTCTTATATTTGTGTTTTTTATATTTCAGGTGCTCAACGCATCAACTACATAAGTCCACATTACGGAAGCTACAATGGAGCGACACGGATCACCATCTTTGGAGACGGTGAGAGAATAATCCTCACACAGGACAGATTACAGTTTTGTTGACCGTTAATCCAAAACCTATGATGTTTAAATCTGGATTCAGATCAAACTAATCCAGGAGAATAACTGTGGAGGGAGCGTTTTTTAATTCAGTGATGTGACTATGAACACACACATTAAACTTATGTGGTTAAAAATGGCCAAAAGGTGATCAGAGATTATCTTGTTTGTCTTGTTCAGTGATGGATAGTAAGCTAAATACATTTACTCAACTCTGAGGTACTTTACTTGAGTCTTTCAAGTTTCTGCTATTCTATATTTCCACTCCACTACGTTTGGAGGCAGATGTTGTACTTTTTACTCTGTTACATTCATTTGATTACTTTAGTTACTAGTTACTCTGCAGATTAAATGCTGCATCAGAGGCAAAGCAGTCATTTTTTAAATTTTGATCCGCAATGGGATAAAAGAACACAGATTCTGATGATCAGAAGAATTGGCCAGGTCGATAACTCCAAGTCAACACAAAGTATGCAGTTTATATGTTTCATTTACTTTTACTTGTACCTTTGGTACTTAAGTACACTTTGTATGGGTGATTTTTGCATTTACAAAAGTAATATCTTAACATGATATCTTTTGTCTCAAGTGTGACTTTTGGGTACTTTTTATAACAATGGTCCTGTTAAAATTAAAGATATTGTGTGTGTTCACTTTGGCAAAGGTGAAAGTCACCTGTACAAATTTTCTGGCAATACATTTAGTATTAAAAGTACAACTAAATGTAAATGCTACATATATATAGTATATGAGTTGACTGATTGTCAGCCTGAATGATTATCAGATTTGATTTGGATTTGTTTGTTGATGTAATAAATTACTTTAACAACGCACTACATTCAGCAAAGTAACTAGTTAGTTAAGTTTTTAAAAAATTTAAGTTCATTATTTGCCCTCAAAATGTAGTGGAGTGGAAGTATGAAGTAGCAGAAAATGGAAATATTCAAGCAAAGTACAAGTAACTAATTTTACTTAAGTTCAGTTAAATCCATCACTGTATAGGTTTAATTATTCCTTTCAGAATGGATTAATCTGCTGATTATTTTCTTCTTGAACTGAAATTGTTTGTTTTACTAAAAATATTGTAGAGTAAAAATAAAAAGTGAAATTAGACCACTGAAGTTAGTTACTTGCAGTAAATGAGTAAAAATGACATGATTTCTCTTCCAAATTTAGTGAGTTAAGTGAAAGTCTAAGGCAGCATAAAATAGAAATACTCAATTAAAGTTCAGTACTTGAGTAAATCTACTTAGATTCCATCCCTGCTAATTTGATTCTAAACTTTGAAAAAAATCCATCACCAAATCTCAAATTTGTCAAACTAAAGATACATTTTCAGCTGCTTTCATGATGCTCAACAGTTCCCTTCAGTAGGACGCATCCTGTATTCATCCAGACAAAATATTTCACATTTATTGTTTTGAAATTGTTATTTTCGGCACTTTATTTCCAGGTTTTGCCAACGAGAACCAGTTCCAGCTAAATCCAAAAGACGACAAATTTGGCAACCGCGTCACCCTGGTGTCGGACACCCGGTCCATCCCCTGCGACGTGGAGAGAGACTCAACACACGGCAACCAGATCATGTGTTACACCAGGTAGTCTGCAGGCCCAGAGCGCTGAACTGAACACATTTCATAAGAGGCACAAATGTGTCTTCATGCATATATTTTTAATCTGCTCCATGACAGAGCCATGCCGCAGGATAACTACGTGGTTCGTGTCAGTGTGGACGGTGTTCCAATTCCTGATCGAAGTATTTGCAATGGCGTGGAAAAATCTGTGCAATGCAGCTTTTATGTAAGTGTGCAGCACTTTCAACACAGACACAAGTTGGTATTGTGCTCCAAAAGTCTTTCATTCATTCTCATTGTATCTCTTCTCAGACTCGATGGTGGCGCACGCCGACTATCACAGCAGTGACTCCTCGAACTGGCCCTCCAGGTACACACTTTGTCACTGCAGCACGCAGGTAATGTACAGAGTCGTGTTTGAACTTCACATTTAAATATTTCTGTCCTCATCTTAATGCAGGCACCGTGGTGACACTGCGAGGACTGATCTGGACTGATGTGTACGGAAGCAACACGCAAAGGAGCACCAATGGCCTCAACGTCAGATTTCTGAGGTATAGAAAATATTTTAAAAAAGAATAAAGGATGTTTCTGACTGCTGGTTGATGATATTCTGTCAGTAAAAGAGGGCAAATTGTAATGAAGTATCTTCACTTGGTTTAAGAAAATGTGAGACTGAGATTACCGAAGAAGTGTGTTTGCTTGTTAGTTTGTTTAATTTAACCTCTCAGTCTGAAAAGAACCCTTCACTAAATTGTTCGATATATTGATTTTATTTTTAGATCTTCATTAGAAAATGTTCTGTTGGTTTTAACAGTGCTGCACAACATGAGTTCATAAGAGGCTGAGAAGCTAAACATGGATACTCTAAAAATGTATGAATTACGAAAACTTTATTGTCCATTAAATTGCATGAAACGGACATATTCTGTGTAAAACAGACAGAAAGAAGCAGAAAAAAATGCAGTTTTCATGGGCTGTGTGGGGTTATTTTTGTTATGCCTCTGTTTAGAAAGGGCACATCATTAATTGATTAGTAAAAAATAGATTTAAAAAAGTGACAATTAAACTTGTTTGCTGCAGATCCTTCATGGGAGGGATGCCATGCGAGCTGCTTAAACCGGAGTCAGATGAGCTGTGAGTACTTTGTCCAGATGTAGATTGCGTTTGGAAATGAAATCACAATGTTTTCAAGACACTAAACACTGATGAAAATTATTTGGTATTTTTCACAGCACTAACAGTTTTTTTTCTCTATATTTTAAAAGATATAACCTACGACTGGACAGCGAAACGTCTCGCTGGGGACACATGAGCTGCAAAATGTCGGGGACTTATGTTGGTACGCTGCTTTTGTCCACAATTACAAATGTGCTTGATATTTATATTTTTAAAAGATTTTAAAATGAAGCAAACTGTGCTTGATTATTTATTATTTTGTTTCTAACAGGGCATCAGAACTGGACTTACATTCTTGATGCTGACTATGGAAGGTAAAGCACAGTTAAAGTATTTGACTTCATGTTAACTCCAATGATGCCCAAGAACAGTAGTATATCATATGAACAACTCTAATAACACTAACTCATACATTTAATATCTTTTTAGGAGTTTAGCAGACAAGAGACTGTTCAGGGTTTCATCCTTGAACAAGCTCTCCATGTTTCAGACCTTTGCAGGTACGTCAGACAGAAATGTGTTCATGTGTCATAACAACTGTGTCACATTTGTTCTCGTCGCAGTGAAAACTGTCTTGTGTCTCTTGTTCAGAGGTGACAGGAGTGTCCCCATCCAAGGGCAGCATCATGGGTGGCACCCTGGTGACCGTCCACGGGCGCTTCTTCGACCAAACCGATCGCCCAGCACGCGTTCTCATTGGAGGTAATCACCACTGTCAGACCGGAAAAATACACAAAACTCCCTCTAGCCAGTTTCGAACACTGTGATCGAGTTACTGATATTGTTTCTCACACGGTACAAAGTGTTCGGCATGAATAGGTGATGCGGTGCGTCGCCACAAAACAAACTCAAAGGCTCGTTGTCGGGGCCTATAGTCACGCGACGGTGCTAATCCTTTTTAACACCACAGAATGTGCACATACTTCAAGGCGCGACAAACAAAAGAAAAACACGGAGTTGTCGCACGGCAGGGGAAAGAATCCTCTGAAAAGCTTAGAGACACAGCCGACCATGACAACACTTCATGAGTCATTTTACCTGTTTTTAGATATGTTGTAGAGACAGAATGTGTGACAGTCACTTCGCTTGAATGCTTCAAAACATCATAAAATCTGCCTTCAAAGTTATTGCAATGAAATCCCCATTCTCCACATTTTCACATTGTAAAAGAGGTGATTTTTGTTGGTTTTTGTTGGTTTAGAAGACACTTATCAAAATAAAAGACAGGAATTATTTAAAATCAGATACACAAAACAGAGCTGGAGCTCAAAGTATACATATCAATTTAATCTCTTTTTCAGACCGTTGTCTATGATCTCGTCTTCACTACCGTGGTTTAAAATAAAGATAAATACATATTATATTGTAAAGCTTTTGATGTGGACTAGAATGCAGATTGCAAACCTGTTGGTATTTACAGCCCAGATCTGATCATGTTTTCCAAACAAATAATCAAAAGTAAACACTATGAATCCATATTTCACGTATTTGGGGTTATAGTTCTTCATCAAATGCTTCAAAGAATGTAATAGTCTAGCATTGTCCCTACATCACCTTTTCAATGCTTGTTTTCTTCAGGCCTGCCATGTGCAATCCAGTCTGTGTCTGATGACAAGATTATCTGCAGGACCGCCAAGCGAGAGATGAACAACATGGCAATCTACCCAGGTGAGAAACAACCCCTCTTATTGTCCTCTGATGTCATGCAAACTAACGCTTGACTTGATCCGTCTAGCTGATTTATTTTGTGCTGTGTCATTATCTGAACAGCGCGTTCACATAAGACAATCGCTCGATCACAGCAAAGAATTCAAAGCATCTTTCTCACTTGTCAAGATGATGGTCTACAGATGACAATCTTCGCCCATCACTTGTCACAGTCTATCAGCGGCTGAGCGTCTTTGATGTGCTGTGTACCGTAACAAGACAATCTGTTATCTGACTGTGTCACAGGCACATTTATGATTGCACATCATACAAAAGATCTCTCTGAGCTGACGTCGACAGACAATACAGACACCGGTTCTACAACCTTTCACATTAGGATTCTCAGGAAAAGGACATTAGCTGATGGTTATTTCACTTTCTTTCTTTCTTTCAAAACAAAAGCACATACTAGCCGGCTCAACATCTTTACCAAGCGGTGCTCATACTGCTTTTGTCCTCAGGAGCGCCAGAATCAACTTCAAGTCAAAGTTCATTGTGTCCATTGCTTGATTGTTGGTTATTTTGCTGGTTATTTTCTCTATTGATCGGTAAATCACTGTCTTTATAAATATCGGAAAATTGTGAAAATAAGAACCTACGATGACGTCTTGAAATTTAATTTTTTTTTGTCTTATTGAAAGATCAAAATTCAAAGACATTCAATTTACTATCATATTTGTGAAAATAAAGAAACTAATTCTCACTTTTGAGCTGCTGCTGGTTGACCCATTGATTAATCAACTAATTGTTTGAGTTGTAATTTTGATGCACCACCATTTGTTTTCTTTTTAAACACAGGTGGAAGAGGCTTGAAGATGGAGGTGTGGAACACCACAAGACCTCGTTATCTGACTGACATTCTCAGCTACAATGAGAGCAAGCCTGGATATTGGGCACAGTGGGTCGACTCCATGCCCCACGCCTTTTCTATGTTAACTCAGTTCAGTACACGATCCAGAGGCTTCTTTGTCCCTCCATCCAGCGGCAACTACACGATTTACCTCCTGTGTGATGACAGATGTGATCTCTACCTCAGCAACTCCAGCCGTCCAGAAGATAAGGTAAGAACAGACAGTTTACTTCACAATGGATCACGCCTACTGCGAGGTTTGTGCACAAAATCTAGATAAATCTAGCGCACTAGCAAATATTTTTTGATTCCATCATCTCATGATCACAAGTTAATTATTTAATTATCTTGAGAAACACAGCTTGCTTATCTCAAGACAACCACGCCTTTGTCACAAAGAAATAAAAGGTTGTTTTCTTTTACTACTTCAGATGTTTATTAGATATCAGGAGTGCCATTCCAGCATGTATGGATGGCGACTTGACTGTGAATTAAACAGAGTGAAGTTTATTTTCCAGATCCCCCATGTCATAGTGAATTTTTTTGGGTTGTAGCCTGGCCGCCACTTATCTGCTCTAAGTTGATTACTGTATGTAACCTTCTACATTACAATAATTAAAAGTGCTGTATCGTAGTCAGCTGATAATCCGATAATCCAAAGCAAAAGAAGTAGACACAGGCAGCAAATTTAAGTAAAACATGAAATAGAGAAAAAGAGGAGACGTAGGAAATACTGGAACACAGGAGGGAAACAGAACACGAGGAACACATGGAAGCAGGAGAAAGGGCGGGAAAAGAGACAAAGACAGGAAGTGGAGGATACGCTTTCAACATAAAACAGGGAATCATCCAACCAAAAACCCAAACTCATGACAGCAAATGCTCTTATATCAAATTGAGGGAAAACAGTTTATAAAAAAGTCAACATATAACAGACACGCAAGATAAGGAAATAATACATTTTGGATTTTCATTTCATCACAACAGCATAGAACTGCCATTCTCGGCTTCTGTAGACACAATCAGAATAACCAAAGAAATTTAGAAGTTTGAATGTATAACGTGTTTTTCCCAACCTCCTCTTTAGGTTAAAGTGGCGTACCAAACACGTTACGTCCCAGATTATCGACAGGAATCACAAAAGTCTGTTGTAATGGCTCTGGAAGGAGGAAAGCCGTAAGTACAGGACTGCAGCTCTGATAAGCTCATGAAAATGACAAACAAATAGAACACTGTATTTGTTTTAGCTGTGAACATGAAGTTTCCTTTGAAATGTTTTATTTTTTTATATTCTTTTTTTTTTACATTTTTTGTTTTCTGTAGCTACTACTTGGAAATTCTGCATCAAAATTACGGCGGTCCAGGGAGCCTCAACGTTGCCGTGTTCCAAGGAGAGAGTTCCTTTACAGAAGACCAGACGGACGATGCTGTCAATGAGCGTCAGACTCTCGTGGCTGATTATGAGGCCTTCAATGAGGAACAGGTGTGTAGTTGCTCACCTGTTACTATCCTGTAGCTTTGCACTGTTCACTTATTCCCAGACTGCTCACCTCCCCTCCCCTCCGGACAGACATTTTGGGAAATACTCTTTACTTCTCACATATCTGTATGCTAAATATGAAGGTACAGCAAGGAGTCAATTAGCTTAGCTTTGCACAAAGCCTTGGAATGGGGAACAAGCTAGCAGGCTTTATGTGAAGGCGAAGTTTTGGCCCTTCTGGTGTTTACCATGGGACTGTATTTTGGAAAATAAATGTACAGTTGTCGATGAGGAGAGACAAATACGTTTTTTGTTACTTTTAAATTGTGCTAATTTTTAAGCGACAGATGCAGCTTTCTCAAGTGAAACAATTTGTGTTTTCAAGGTATTTTGCTAGCATCGCTACGCCTCCATGTTCAACTTACATCTGCTCTCCAGTGTTTGTTGAAAAGTCGTTTTCTCTCTCTTCATCTCACTGTTATCTAGGTGGTTACCTTTCAATCCTGGCAAAACAACGGTACTGTAGCCAAAGAGGTCCAGAGGATTACTGTCAGCAGCAACTGTGCTAGCCATCTCTGTGGGAGCACCTTCTTCAGCCTCGGCTACGGGGATGCAAAGACTGGTAAAATAAATCATTTAGTGCATTTGTAACATGGACATTTATAGACCATATTCACACAGATCAAATATTGGTTGACAGCCAGCTAACACTGGCAGTAAACCACGTGTTCATATACAATAGGAAAGGCATAAATCAACTCAACAATCTCAATGCAGGTCCCGAAAATATTTATTCAAGCCTAGAAGTAAAACACACAGGATGGAATCAAACAGTAATGTTAGCTAGGAAGTGGTTGAATGCTAATGTTAGCTCATGGATTATCAAATGTATTGTTTTACCTTGAAATATTGTTGTTGTCAGATTCCCTAAGTTCAATGGACTTGCAACGTTTAATACAGCAACATAACCTTTATATGTTTGTTCATGAGCTTTGCCGTTTTCTTCTGTAGGACCAATTCCAGTCAGCGCCTCAGCAGCTGTGGTGGAAGCAGCGCTGAACAGCCTTTGGTCCATCAAACCCGACACAGTCCAGGTCACCAAACAGGACGACAGCCAAGGGTCTCACTACACAGTCACGTTCAATTCAAACAGAGGTAAAGGAGTTACACTTGATTCTCATTGGAACTGACTTTAAATTACTTAATACAGCATTATACCAGTGTTTTAAGATTAAATTTATGGTTTTATTGAAATAGTTGAACTGATCATCTGTCTTCTCTGACTACAGGGGATTTCAAAACTCTTCACTCTGAAGTTTATGGCGCAGATACTAACGTCACTGTTGTTGAGGTTACAAAAGGGAGAAGCAACATGGAGACGTTCACTCTGCTCTGGGCGGGAGTCGCTACAAAACCCATCGCCTTCAATGCAACTGAGTCTGAGGTCTGTTCTGTATGAATGCTGAAACCTGATGCCTCTCTGTCTCTCTTTGTGCTAGGACTAATCTAAAATAGTGATTCAGTGTTGAAACACTCATAAAATCTGTCTTGTGTGATTTTGTGAACAGGTGCAGCGCGCTCTGGAGGATTTGTTTAAAGCCGAGTGTCCCGGTGAGATCCTAACCACTGAGGGGACTGAAGTGGCATACTTCAAGGACTTTGAAAGTGACAACTCTCAGGTCAGTGAAACCAGCTCACAGACCTTTCATCTTTGGACAGCATCTGATCTTTGATTCTCACAGTTTTTTGACTTCTTGTTGTGATTTATTTCAGTTCGATAGTGCCGCTGAAGGGACTCCAGTGAAGAACTCTGGTTTCTGTGGCCAATATTCACTGAAGAACGCTGCAGTTCTTTTCAAGGATAGTTACAAAAAAGAGTCTGGTGGCAGCTATGGATTCGTTTCATTGGACAAACATTCCACGGTAAAACACAAAACTTCTTTATGTATTGTTGTTTATTTTGCTCATTTGTGATGTATTCACCACAGTTGAAGACGGCTTATTGGAAATGTCAGGTTGTGTCTATTCACATAAACACCATGACGAAGACTAATGACATATGAGGGTCTTGAAGTGTTGGCCCATTTCACTGGGGAGGATTTTAACCACAACCCCTGACAACCTTTTTAATCGTAAAAACAATTTGGAACATTTTCCAATCCTTTCTTGCAGGTTTGCTTTGCCTACAAGGGAATGCTGAAGAATGAAGTTGGAGCAAAGTTCTCTTACCACAACAGCCAAGGCCAAACCAAGATGGAGACCGCCATGATCACAACTGTCTTTAATAAGGGACAAAAGTCAGTGAAAACCATGTAATTATTGTTATTTGTTATATTTGTAATATGTGCAACATTCTCAGCGAAGTTTCATCTTAAAAATTCTTTTTTGACAGGTGGAGTTACAAATGCATGGACCTGCTGAGTTCCCTGCAGACAAAATACATTGGAAGCAAATACAGTCTGCAGGAGTTTTACCTCTACAAAGACGAGTCTGGTGCTGATTTCTTTGTGGATGCCGTTCACATTGGAAAGAGAGCCACCACAATGGTGGAGAATGGTACACAGCTTGATAGTAGTTTTGATGAAGTGTTTTTCCATCAGCACATTCAGCATTTTGGAGCATGTGAATTCCTTTTTGGGCATAACATTTGATACTGACAGGGGCGCCGCCAGGGATTTTGGGCCCCATGAAAAAAAATCTAGTTGGGCCCTTGTATAGGTTGCCCATGTCTCAAAGGGCCCCCTGTCAATACCGGGCCCTTGGAATCATCCTAACCTTTCCCCCCCTGGCGGTGCCCCTGGATACTGATGTGTAACAGCAGGACTGGACAGATGTTGGCCAATAATACCAAGATTCAACTGATCAGCAGTTTATTTTATTCATGTTCTCTAACAGATGTTCTCAACAAGAGAAGGCCTCCACCTTTTGAGAATGCTGGTCATACCTTCGATCTGATTGCCGTCACCAAAGAAAGCTCACTTGGCTCACAGATCAGATACGAGATCAAAGCCACACCAACAGACTGTGCCTTTGGGTTCCCACTGCTAGAAGTTGGCTTCCTGCAGGTAACTTACTAAGTGAATTTATGGAACAATGTCATATTAAAGACAAGTTACATTGATTTTAATTTTAACCTACATAATCTGCAAGAAAGCAACAATGTACTGTTCAGCGTTGTAAATGTCTACTTTGCATTACCTTAAATTTGCATAGACTGAAGACCATTTTGAAAAATGTCTCTTTATCTGATCATCACCATTTTCAACATTTTGACGCCCTTGCAACCACCTGACAGTGAATCAGACACCCCACAAAACGTAGACCTTCCTCCATCCTCCTCAGTGTTTTATTTTAATAGGATAACTTAAGTCTTGATGAAAGAAAAATTGTGTTAAGTTTGTGAATGAGAAAATGGGGCTTTCCCATTCTGTCCAGAGCAACAATGAGGAGCCTCTAATCTGCCTGTCTTGTGTTTCTTAAGTAATAAAATCCACACAAAGAAAGGGCTTGGGCCAGAAATCAGACCTGAGTCTTTCTGCTCATAACCAGAATAATGACAGTTCTAATAAAAAAACACAAAAAAGGCAAAACGAGTACAAAAAAAGTTGTAGTATTCTGATCTCACTTCTTTGAAACAGCACAGACAGGACAGGACAAAACGATGTTTACTCAATGTCAGATTTAAGGAATAGTGTTGCTTCAGCAGTGTGACTCATAGCAACAGAGGAAGTGATCTGTAGCCCAAAGCCATGTGATGTAACTTTCAGTGCAGAGCGGCGCCGCGGTGTATTTGTCTCCTGCCTCGACATGATCTACAGTCATCAGATTACAGGGAAAAGTGTGACTGCCAGCTGTAGTGTCGGTTGTAATGTTACGACTAAATCTGACATTAATCCATTGTTTCTTCATTATCTATCATTTATAATGATTTTAGAAAAACTTTTGCATCTGGGGTTAAGTTTTTTATATAGATATATTGTCCTTAAAACTGAAATCTGTACAGAACTGTTCATTTTCTTAACTGAACTGATTTACTTTATTTTCATAGGGACAGGTTAAGCAGAGAACAGACTAATACACAAAACACAACAAATATATGCAAAACCACTCCAAACACCAACAATGACGCAATATAATTACCATAAAACGTTTGGAATAAAAACACATCACTTATCAACCTGACTGCAGCAGCGATCTGTGGAGACGATCTGTAATGTTGACTGCCAACTGGAGCTGGAGGAGAAATGTACTTGAAGAAGAGAGACTGAGTTTAGTGAGACGTTGACCTGAATTCACTAAATGAAAAACAACCAAACACTCGCTCATGTCTTAATTACATCAAAGTAATCTGTCTGTTTGCGGTGAATAAACATTAGCGTAAGGCAAATAAGCACAAACTTTGCTTTGGATGTGGTAAACGCACCATTAAAAAAACATCATTAATCACAAAAACCTATCCGACGTGACTCAGGCACAAATGTTTGAGGGATTTTTTTAAGTTTTGTTCACGTTATGTTTAGCCTTGTGTGGTGACTTCCTTTGTCACTCTCAATCAATGAGAGGTTACTTTGAGTAAACTTTTGTGGATTTGTGTGGGTTTGATCATTGTTGGAAACATGTGGGATCATGTAAGTACACAACTCAACAAAACACAGTATAATACAAATGACTAGTCATTTTAAGAT
Source organism: Diplodus puntazzo (assembly GCA_963678695.2). NCBI lineage: Eukaryota > Metazoa > Chordata > Actinopteri > Spariformes > Sparidae > Diplodus > Diplodus puntazzo. The sequence continues at coordinate 6,043,652 of OZ023169.1, forward strand.
GTTTTAAAGTCAGTGAAAAACACCAGATCATTCGGGACTACATGACTGATCTCTCACACAAAGCAGTTTGATCTTCAGTGTAAAACTTTTCCATTCATGATCCATTTTGAGTTCTTTGGGTTAAACAGTTCCACACATCAAAAAAACATCTGTTTCTCAACACCAAGGATATAATTTTGGAAAAACATCCATCTATACAAACAGTTTTGTCATAATAATATTTTTCTAACCCTCTTCTTTCTCCGCTTGTATTTCACAGATGTCCAACAGCAGCGAGGACATGGCTGAGTACAGGGATGGAGGAGCCATCGTCGCAGTCACTCGGCCTCACCGGGCCACTCCTCCTCTGAGCGGCACCTTTGATGTGGAGTTTGAGAACAGCCGAGCTGAAGGTATTCCAAACAGACATGTGTATATTTGCATAGTAACAAATGTGAGTTTCCTGGCTGGGTGCATGACCCACGATTGACCACTGACGTCTAAGCTACCTGTATGCCAGTGTTGCTGTTGTATTAATGGTACATATGAAATGTTCTGACAAACCCCAGACTACCACGGCCTAAACCTATGTCTGCATGCAGCTCTCTGCCTCTATGTACGTTCAATCAGTTGATTTTACACAACCATTACTCGTTCTCAGGACTGTCGGTGGACATCAGCAAGGACGATCTAAAGTACGCTCTGGAGGGAATCGCAGGGATGGGTGAGGTCAAAGTTGAATGGCTTGGTACCTGCAGACGCCCCAAGTGGAGGGTCGAGTGGCTCACTAAACCCGGGGACCAACCTCTGCTCCAGGTCAGACTCCACTTCTTATTTCATAGATGTTGTTTTAGTTGACAGTAGTGCGTTGAGCAAAAACACAGATATTTGTATACGTGAAAAATTAAATAGTAATAGCTGTGGTAAAAGTACTGGCAGTAGTGGTGATACAGTAACTTCAGTATTGATAGTAGTTTTTTTGGCAGTATTAACTCCTACTGAACTGCTTCTGTTCCAACAGCTTGGTTCTAAGTCCTGGTTGTGATTTATTCTCATGACAGGTTAACAGCTCGTCAGTTGTCGGCAATAAAGCCGTTGTTTCAGCCACTGAGAAGAGAAAGGGAGGACTGTTGCGAAACTTGGATGGAGGGTTCCTCCGTGTCTGGGAAACCAAACCACAGGTACAACAACGATTCATAAAATCTCTTTCACATCTGGTTTTGGGTTTCAACAGCTGTCCGTCAAATGTATGCTTTGGCTACTGATGATTGCTGGATGTGTTTGCATACCATAAATCCTGTAGAGCAAGTCCTATTTTTGTCATTAGCGTTGCACACAGTAGTACTTGTATATTTGGTGCCTCCAGGCAGGATGTGACTGATATGTTTGCATGCGACTAAATAATAGCTTGTTTTTAAGTGACTGACAGTTACAGTCCTCTATTAATCTGTTGCCATGACTTGTATAGCAGGAGGTTCACATGCTGGTGATTAATCCAACCCAGAAAGACGTCTGTATGTTGTGAAACTGTGTCCTCTGTGATGCTGTCTACAGGCAGAGGTGTACATCAACGGCATTCCCTCAAACTGCTCTGGTGACTGTGGGTTTGAATGGTCCGAGGACGCGACTCCATCTGTGACTGGAATCAGCCCATCTCAAGGTGTCCTTCTAAAATATTATTTGTTCAGTCAACACGAGGCATAGTAGGTTGTCGACACATTTTAAGGCGTAAGACATACAACCGATTTCCTTTATTACCAAAGAAAATAGTCAAAATTTGAGAGACAATTAATGTCAAACATGATAAAAAAAAAAGCTTTTGGTGTTAAGAACAAAATATTTGAAGTGTAATTCACTAACAGAGACCATGAATTTAGAAGTATATCACATATTATGGAGATTTGAGATGATGTAATAGGAATAGATTGATGGATGAATTTTTTGGGATATCTATATCTAATATCTAATCTAAAAAAACAGATCATAGAGAGTGATGGTTGTATCTATAATTACATGACTTGACTTTTCCAGGATCCAATGGCCTTGGGACTCTTTTGACTGTTACTGGGACTGGATTCAGTAGTGAGAACGCCTCCATCTTTGTGGGAAAGGCCCGGTGCCAGGTTGAACAGACCACCAGTGAGTGAAAGAAGTTTGAAAGAAGTCATCACTGCATCTTGTTGTTAAAATTAGTCTGCTGTTTATTACCTAGCAGAGGAGGTTTAGCTAGATTTTTGTCCACTTTGTTCCAGGCACCACTCAGGTGTGCAGACTGGGCAGCAGTAGTGCTGGTACCTTCCCTGTGTGGGTCAACTTCCCCTCTCTGGGTAATTCACGCTACCCAGACGGCAACATGTTCGACTTCACCTACCAGCTCATTGTTTCCTCTTTCTCTCCGCTCTCTGGAAGTGTGGCAGGTAAGACATTACTCAACAAAAATTGATGACCCTGATCTATATTGTTATTTATCACACAATCAGCAGAATCACTTTTTCCAAAATAGTCCTTTGACTTGAGAACGTTAAACACAATTTTTGCAAATAGTCCCATTTATTTGTATAAGTGCTATGAAAATAAAGTTCATTAGTATTGTTATTCATTTTATTGCTCAGTATTAACCATCATCTTCTGTTCTTCTTCTCTCAGGAGGCACACTGCTGACAGTGAAAGGTTTCGGCTTCAGTGAGAACTCCACAGTTACTGTTGGTGGTGAGGAGTGCAGACTGGTTGATGCCAGTGACACTGAGCTGAAGTGCAGAACGCCAGCAGTAAGTGTTCAGACTGCTGTTTATTTTAGATGTTATTTCCACTCGGTATCTAACAGTCAAAGAGCTTTAGTAAAAGAGAATAAAGCACTTATCATACATATTTGTATGTCACTGAAATTGCTATGAAATCAAAGTCAATGCACCAGAATTAACTGACTTAATGCAGATGCCTCTATATGACAGCAGTGAGATTGGCTATATCTGCTTAGTTACTGTCGTTGTCAGCAGGTTTGATTCCAACTTATCCTGGTTGGATAAAATGAGGTTGCAGAGTGCTGAAGATGAACTGAGGGTTTTCTCAGCCTGAGGAAAGAAGCTGCTCTGTAGCCTGGTGGTTTCAGCGATAAAACGATTTTTAATTTGTTTCATCACAGTCAATCCATAGACGGATTACCGCATGGGCAAAGTGGGCGTGTGCCCAGGGCCCCAGAGCCAATAGGGGCCCTGGGCCTTCAGAGTTTTTGTTTTTGTTTTGGTTTTTTTTGGTACAATTTCCCCCAAAAACTGGTAAATATTGAAATGAAAATGTAGTATGATAATACAATCATTTGAATGTTTTAGAAATTATGAGATTAAATCAGTAATGTGTGATGACACAATGACGTACGTCCGTATGGGGTCGCTGCCTACTACAAACGTAACCCGCGATTTTGTGTAATTTATATGAAAACTATTCTAAATTAAAATACAAACACTTTTAGAAAAACGGGTTAGAAGGAGTCCTGCTTGCAATTTGTCATTTATTTTACATCCAGATTGATAACTTGATTGTGATAATGTTCAAAGTTATTATTATTACAGGCAAACAATTATAAGAGAGAGAGCGTGCGGGCGGGGGATCCGTTGTGTGACAGCGGAACGGAGAGTCAGCAGCTGGATTTTACACCCACGGTTAGTAGTAGTAGTAGGTGTGTAGGCAAACAAACAACAACCACTACGACCATTATTCATTGTATTGTTACATTTGTGGTAAGTTATTGTAATAAAGATTATCACTTCCCCACAAACGCAATAGTTATTACATTTGTGGGAATTTGCGTGTTACATTTGTAGTAGGCAGCGGCTATTAAGTTTGTGGAAAATGTATTACATTTGTGGCTTTATTACATTAAATGCTGCAGATTTTTATTACGTTTGTAGTTTATTACGTTAGCGGACATTATTATTATTGGCGGGCATCACAGCACCTTCGCACGTGCACTGTTTGCGTGTGCAGGCAGGGGCCCGTGGCGAGTCTGTGTCCAGGGCCCGTGGTCATGATAATCTATGAGTCAATCATATTACATGGCCACAATTAGAAACATTACCTCAGTGCCATGTATCATTCTTTGTTAAAAAAGAACATTTGTGTGTAAAAGAAGTTGAGTCATTCTTTCAACCACTTTTCAAAGAAATGCGTGAGTCAGATCAAGATTTCACCACAGGAAGCTCTGGTGCTCACATGGCTACCGTCCACAGAATCAACAAAAAATAAAGGTTACTTCTAAATTGCATTTGCTGGTGAAAGAGTTTTGTTATTTTTTATATTTCAAATGTTATGTAATTTGTTCACAACTCATTTGACAATATTTTGCTTTTTTAGCTTTGCAGGAGGCCTGAGCTCTGAATAAGGCACCAGTCGCTTATTTGACTTCTTTTACTTTTTTACTGATAAATACATGATTGTGTTACTTATTTCAGGGAACTGCAGGATCTCAGACTGTCACAGTGATGGTGGGAAACATGACTCAGACAGCCAGCAGCTCCTTCACCTATGATAATAACCTCACACCCCAGATCTCAGACCTGAGTCCCCGCAACACCACAGTGAGCGGTGAGTTGAGAGTAATTTCATGTTGGGGCTTTTATGAGCTTTATTCGAGCATTTGATAGCCTTTGAATGAGGAAAGGTCATTATAAAGCCTTACTAAGATGGGTAAACTCAGAGGAGTGCTTGGATTATGTTCTGTGGTTAAATTAAAAGATTAATAAGCAGGATGGATCTTTGTCCTGAGAGGCCAATAGAAACCATTTCTCTCTAGTCAGTGCAGCAGACACAAAGTTTAAAGTCAATAATCCATGTGCTTGTTCTTCATTTATGAAAGGAAAGGGAATTAGTGTTCATTCATTGTGGTTCAATGCCTCAGTAATAACAAACCCCTCTCTCAGTAACCTGCAGGCATTCAACAGAATATTTGTCATTAGTGAATTAGTCCTCTAAAATCAATACTAGAAAACAATAAAGACATTATTCTCTTATCTGTTTATATAACCAGACAAATATGTATCTGGTTAAGTCTTAAAATATTGTTGTTAGTGGATGACAAACATATTATTACAATATTTATTTTAAAAGGTTGTTGTTATTCACAGAACAGACATTAGCAATAAAAAAGTGAAACAGATATTCTCACCGATGAAGTCAGTGTGCTGTCCTGACGTAATCCTCAGTGTTCACACTATGTGCCATTAAAGATAATAATCACAAAATAACATTGGTTTAACAAGATTAAAGTCAAGGATTTAACATGTATTTCTTTATAGTCTTGACAGCTGACAGCTGTGGGTATCGTCAGGAGTTTATTTTTAGCTCATCAGTCTTCTTACTCATTCTTTTTCATTCCCAAATACACATTTTTATCATTTTTAAATAAGAATAAATTCAGAACAGGATTGTAGTTGGGCTCTGATTTGCTGCAACCTACTCCAGATTTAAACACTTTGATATGTTGTGAATTACAGAGAGGTTTGTCTGTTTGTCTCAGTAATAGACTTAATAAACGTTGTGTGAACTTGTTTTGGAAAGGGACTGATGTACCTTTTCTTATGTAAAAGTTAAAATAGAACTAAATATCCTTCACCCTGTTGTACACGTTTCACACTAACATTACTCGTTTTAGCTTGTTCGCAAGAATCTGCTGTTAGCCAATCAAGCATGCTGCGGTTGTCTAAAACAATAACTGCGGACAAAGCAGTGTGACTCTCTACTCGTCTACTTGCCATAATTTTTTACTCAAGTTGACGTCAACACTGGTGAAATGTTACGTGCACTCCACATAGCTCACCGTCTCCACTGCAGACACTCTTACTGTCCGCTCTGTGTGTGTGTCAGAGAAAAAATGTTGTAGCATTGTTTTTTGTCTTTTTTACTTGGCTGAGGCGCTATGAAAAAAAACTTGGGCGCTGCTCCTGAATGTTTCAATGGTAGAGAATACCCGGCTGATAGAGTTACATTATCTCATTATAATTATAAGTGTCTGAAGAGAAGAGAATAGCTTGATGTTCTTATTTGGGCTTCCCTGTTCAGAGTTGGCATGCAACTCCACCGTGACCACGAGCTTAAAAGGAGTATGTGGAAACGTTTTGTTATCACCTCATTAGTTTTGTTTCCATGTTGTGTAATGTTGACCTGCAGGTTTTTTCTGTTTTTGCCTTTTACACTTGCTAAACCTTTAGGGACCTCTGAGCTCAAAATGTGTCAGCTCACATAATTATAGTTATAATTACAGTAAACAATAAAGACGCATCTGCACAACACAAGAATACCTGCTCATCTGCAGGACAATCGGTGGAAAAAGAAGAGCTGACAAGTGCTGATTATCTTGGTACTTGATTGACAAAGCTCTTTCATGGAGAAGGGTTGACATTTTTCTTTTTGTCTCCTTCTTTTTAGGACACAGAGTTCTCACCATTCTGGGTTCCAGCCTAGGAGGCCAAAGCAATGACAGCATGGTGTTTGTAGGCAGGAAGGAGTGTGTGATTGTTCAGTGGACGGCAACAAACATCACCTGTCGTCTCCCTGTGCTGCCACCTGGTCTGTACGAGGTAGATGTACAGGTTGGAAACAATGGCAACCCCCAGACAAGGTACAGTGACTTTGAAAGACATTTCCGCACTGAATGATTCGGAAATATTCCGCAGGCAACGATCCATCTGTTAACGTACCAGCGCAAAGAATGCTGAGAGTATCAGAAGCTGTAACGATAGTTCGGAATGTCAAACCGGCATCACACGAGCTTATGTTGCTCATTGTGTAAGAGTCAGATGTAGCAAGAGATCTGAAGGATCGTTACATGTAACATGGTGCAAAATGTCCCGAGATGTTTTTGTTTTTTTGACGCCAAAGGTAATAGTTTAGTGAAAGCAGGTCAGAAAACATGATAAATGGCTGTACGGACACCGATAAAGGATATTTTGATTTTAATATTCCATCTTTACACTACTTTACTTTACTAACAGTAGGAGTTGAATCAAATGTTTCTTGTAAAGACAGATGTTATGTTTTATGGCAGGTGGAAACTAGTATCAAGATGTGAACAGAAATGAAATGAGAGGCGATGGATTATTTACACAATATTCATGTTATTTACATGATAATATTTAATTTTAAAAGTTAGCATCTGTTTCAGTTTATCATGACAGCCCTTACAGAGTATATATATTGTCATATTACCACTGAGGATCAACTTTTTTAAAGATTCACAAGAGCTAGGCATTAAAACAGATCATTTTAGGTAATTAATTTTGTTCACAAGCCAGAGAGACATCTTGTTGTTTTTTTCTCAGCGGCGGTGTGAACACAACCATTGAATACATCCTGGAGATCTACAGTATCTCCCCACAGTTTGGATCTTTATTGGGAGGCACCAAACTGACTGTGTCTGGATCTGGGTTCAGCACGAACACCTCTGACAACAAAGTCTCCATCGGTGAGCAGCAATTTCTCACATTCCTACAGTAATAATGTCTGCCAACAATTCAAAATTGTCAGGAAACTATTAAAATGTATTTGTAAAATTGGTCTTTGAAAATAATGAAATCAGGAGATAAGTCAGGCTGCCAGCTGGTGGTAATGTTCATGTCATGTAACTACATACAAATATGGAAAAGCAGTTGTGAATTGTAACTTGTCACTTCTCACATATTTTTGCTGTTTTGTGACAGGAGGAGCTGAGTGTGAAGTGAAGGCCGCCTCAGAGAAGAAGCTGCAGTGTGTCTTGCAGTCATCGGAGAAGAACCACACTGTCACCAATCAGGGATCCCACAGCAGTAGGTTTACGTTTCAACCCTTTTTGCAGGTGTCAAACTAAATCTGAGCAGACTAAAATAGAGCACAAAAGCAAGAGGATTAAATTACAGAATACTGCTGCAAGCGAGGAAGCTGTCACCTTTACACGAAATGTGACTGCACCTAGAAACTGTTCCAAAGGAGAGTGTTTCAAAACCAGTGTGACCTGCACTTTTTACATAATGAGCTATATTTAGACTATGTCTTGGTTCCTTAACCTGACATTTACATACATTTGAATCCCTTCCGTGTGAGGCTTTATCTTTTTGTGTGTAGACTGTTTGCATGTCTACATTTTAATCTAACTTTACATTCGTCTGTGTGTTCCAGCTTACGGACAGGGGTATGCATGGAGTCCCGTCTCGCTGACGGTGTCAGTTGGAGACACAGTAATGTGGCGTTGGGAGGCTCCACCCTTCCAGAAGCTTGAGTACGGGGTCTTCAGTGTTTCCAGCCCAAGTAACACCACCTACAACCGGGGACCATTGAACAGTGGAGGCACCAAGACTTCCAAAGGTAGAATACTGAGTCACTACACTTCAACAGAAATGAATTATTAGGCTTATCTCAATAAACAGGTTTGTGTTGGTACGTTCTTTCTTCTGATTTCCCTTTAATTTATCAGATAAAAGTTGGACAGTGGCACGTTGCATGCATCTAATAATTTACAGTAATAATCCTAAACTAGTTGGAGAAGAAGTTTGAAGTAGCAAAAAGTGACAGAGATTGCAAAAGAACACATATTCTTTACTCACGTAGAAGTTCAGATACCTGTGAAAGTAAAAAGTATCCCTCTGAGGGCCATTTCAGTGCAAAGTTAACTGAACCTCACGTAAGAGACAGTTGGCAGAAAATGCACTCGATGAGGTTTAATAGGGATCGAGGAAATTTACCAGGAACAGGCAAACATGGAGGAACATCAGGGAAACTGAACAGACCAGAAATTGGAAAACAAACTTGTCCTGGCTGTTGGGAACACAGCAAACAACTCGACAATGACTGAACAAAAGACTGGATTTAATACTAAATTAGAGACAAACTAAATATTAACGGGGGGATTAGGTCTAGGTGGAGTGAGAAACAAAAACAGAGAAGGGGGCTGATTGGCTGAATAAAGCTGGAAAAACACTTGAAGGAGGGAAGTGGCCAATGAGGGAGATGCAGTGCATGTGTGGAGGAAAAATCAGGCTGGTGAGGAACACAGGAAAACACACTCTCTGAAACCAAAATGACAGGACAAAGACAGAGGTAGAATCAGAAGGATTTGTGCAAGCTATAAACGCACCATGAAGATTAATTGATTATTGTTGAGTCTCATTCCCTGGATGTCAAATAGCCACATTTTGGGTTGGTGACACCAAGTGAGGAAATAAGAAAATCCAATCCAATCCATCAACACACCTTTTCTCCCCATTTTAATCTTCCTCTCTGTCTGAACACAAAGTGCAATGACACAAAATAAAAGTAATCCCCTTGAATGCTTTTAAACTAAAGTAACAAGTCAGTTTTGAACATCTAAGGAGGAGAAAATACAGATATTAGTGTTAAAAGTAGGAAGGAAAAGTGAGAAGTTGTCAGAAAAAGTACAGTTACCTGAAACATCTACTTAACCACAGTGACCCAGTATTTGTAGTTTGTTACTTCCCACCTCTGGAAAAATGGAAATACTCAAGTAAAGTACAAAGTAGCAAAAAGTACAATACTTCAGTATAGTACTAATACAGAACTGTGTGTGTGTGATGTTGTGATAAAGAAGGCATGTGACACATGAGGCATATGATGTGTCACACCTTTCAACATGTGCCAACATGAGACAAATCAACACCATGTCTGAGAGTGCCTTACAATAAAATGTCAGATATTTACCATCTCTCTCTCTCTCTCTCTCTCTCTCTCTCTCGCTCCCCTCAGGGTCTTTTGTCTACCGTTTCACTGTACCCGGTGTGTATTACTACAGCAGCGGCTACATAGACGCGGCCAACACAAAGCACCTGCAGGGAGTCGTGAAAGTCCAACCTCGGCAGGAGCAGAGCGGCGCGGCCTCCGTCCAGGTGGGAGGCGTGGAGGCGAGACACGTGACGAGAGGTAAATGTGGATAACATGTTCTCATTCAGCAGCTTGATCCTCCTGAAAGTTTACGAATTATTCAGGTACTTTAACTTTAAGCACAGGTGTTATTATATATTTCATTTGACGTATTCAAGAGAAGACATAATTCTTCAATTGCGGATCATAAATTGGATTGTCTGTCCGTCTCCCCATCAGGTCCTCGCCGTGTCTCCAGAGCCGCCCCGCAGTGCGTCGCCTCCTCACAGTGCGAACAGACCAACAGCACATCAGGCGGCCTTTCCTTCAGCACCTCCAGCTGCTCCACCCCCACAGTCCACTCCGTCACCCCCAACCAGGGGTCATACCACCAGGTCATCCGCATTGAGGGCAAGGGCTTCAGCGACACCACCTGCGCTATTGAGGCAAGCAGCCTTTTTATGTCAGTGTGTTTTTTCACAGAAAAAAACTAGGAAGAAGAGCAACGATTCAGACGCTGGTTGTGACTGACGCTGGTGTCTCTGTGTCCCGTAGGTGACGGTGGGTGGTGTTCCCTGTCAGGTGATCAACAGCTCCAGCACTGAGATCAGCTGCCAGCTCAGCTACAACAGTGAACTTCCCATCGGCGTCGCTCATCCCGTCGCCGTTAGGGTCAACAACTTCGGCAGCGCCGTCATGGCTATACCAAACGAGCTCGACCGCCGTTTCGTGGTTCTGCCTGTGGTCAATTCAGTCTCGCCTGCTATCGGCAGCCCGACTGGCCACACGCGGCTCCTCATCTACGGTTCTGGTTTCTCTCAAGGCCAAGTGACTGTCGCCAGCGAGCAGTGCGCTGTCTTGTCAGTCAATTACACATGCATCACCTGTGACACAGCTCCTTCTCAGCCTCACAGCGGAGACGTTGTCTTCCACAAAGGCAGGATCCAAAGCTCCTGCCACTCGACCTGCTCCTTCACGTACTCCTCCTCTGTCACTCCCATGGTCACTGGCGTTTCACCCGACAGCATCAGCGATCTCACCACCGTCACCATCTCTGGTTCAGGGTTCGGCAGCAGTGCGGATGACGTGGCGGTGTTTGCCAGCAGCACAGAGCTGGAAGTCACCGGCGTGACTGATGGCAACATTTCGGTAAGAGTTAACGGTCTGCCTGCGGGGAACCACCCAGTCAAAGTGATCGTGAGAAGCAAAGGCCTTGCATCCGGTTCTGCTACACTGAACAGCCTCGCCCAAGCCGTCCTCAACACGGACATGGGCAGCACTGCAGGAGGAACCCCTCTCGTCTTCACTGGTAACGGCTTCGCTCCAGGGAACACCAGCGTGATGGTCGGTGGCCAACCCTGCAAGATGCAGGAGGTGGTGCCGAGTAAGCTTCGCTGCTTGACGCCTCCTCATAGCGAGGGGCTGGTGACCGTCAACATCCAGGTGTTTTCAGTCCCGTATCCCGCTCTAAACTTCACCTACTCTGCAGCCCACACCCCTGTCATCAGCTCCATCAGCCCCACCACTGGTAAGAATGGTTCTCGACATCTTTATTCAACTTATCTGAGCTGATATGTTTATGATTCAGTGCATTAAGTTCATGTGTAACCTTCCTCTCAATACCTCGTCTTCCTCTCTGTTTTTTCGCTCAGGTCCGAGCGGTGCGGTCGTCACACTGGCAGGTTCAGGATTTGGCAGCAACTCCCAGCTCGTCTCCGTCACCATAAACCACGTCCCCTGCAATGTGTCCACGGTGTCAGACTCACAGGTTCAGTGCACCGCAGGAAACAACCCAGGAGGCGCGTACCCAGTCATGCTCCATCATCAGGTCAAAGGTTACGCCAAGTCAGGCGTCACGTTCTCATACGAGTTGACTCTGAGCAGTGTGCAGCCCATCCAGGGTAAGCAGATATGTTAGATCTGCACAGAATGTTTTACTGCTGCTTATCCTTGTTTTCTTTGTTGTTTTATGTCATCTTTCTGATTTCGTTCTCTTTCTCTTATCTGTGTTTCAGGCAGTTTTGGCGGCGGTGCCTTGCTCTCCGTGCAGGGTTCTGGGTTTGACCCGGGGAACTCCACTGTGACGATCTGCGGGGAGGAGTGTAAAGTGGACAGGAACATGTCGACATCGAGCCGCCTGTACTGCCACTCTCCATCCAACAACGGTAAGTTTAGTTTTACTTCATGTCACCAGGATGATTCATCCGCTGTCGTTTGCATTTTATTGTTGACTTTGACGTAGATAGTGCATTAACAACACAGACATGTACATAATCCATCTAAGTTATTTATTCATTGCAATACTGCCATTATTATGGGAAGCACAACTACCATTTTTATCGTTTCTGAAACCAAACAGTCACTCTTGTAAATCACAAGAACGCAAAGCAATAAGCAAGTGCCATTCCACCTATTTTATTAGTTATGTTGTTTGTTTCAGATGCTTTCCGTCTTTCTAGTGATTAATGGTTGAAAAGGTGAAGTTTGCCTTTGTAAAGAATGTGTTCCTGCTGGTTTATGATTCTTTTTTTTGTCTCCAAGCTCATTATAACTAAGCGTTTCTGTCAAGGTGGAACTTTAAATGCTCTAATGGAGACAGACTATTGTTTTCAGGAATGTAGTCTGCCTTTCATCGCAGGAGAAACTGACGGGACTGTCAGATAAGATACAGTTGTCACGCACGATAAAGCATCTTAAGCTGCTTATTATCTCTGAGCACGCATCTTTTGATTCTACCCGTTGGTTTGTTGTTACATGTGTCTGTCTGTCCGTCTGCTCTCAGGCACTCAGTCTTACGTGAGCTGCGTGGTTGCTGTCATTAACCAGCTGGATGCCGTCAACATCTCAAATGGCTTCACCTACAGATCTCAGCTCACCCCGGTGATCACTGAGGTTTCTCCACGCAGGGGAGGCACTGCCGGAGGCACCCGGCTCACAATCACAGGCTCCGGTTTCAGGTGTGGTGAAGTCTGCAGCGTACAGATGACACAATGGAGCGACACACCCAGATTACAGACCAATGGTTGAGAATTAACTGCTCAACTTACAAAATACAATTGCTTTTGTTTCATTGGGCGTTTACGCTTTCATTGGCTTTCAATTTCCCTGTTGCCACATAGTGATTTTACATATGAAGCAAATACAGAGTATAACTTGAATATATTTGATTTATTAAGGTATTTATAAATGTATATTATTATCAACAGAGAGAGTAGCGCAGGGTGAGCAGCCACGCCGTGCCCAGAATATACTGAGTATACTGTATATTATTTTGATTTGACTGTTTTCTACCTCATTGAATCTCATCACGTTCACTCACTTTCTCACCCTGCAGCACCAACATGAACGAAGTCAGCGTGACCATCGCAGGGTCAGTCTGTGACGTTCAGTCAACCAACAACACACACATCATTTGTGTGACAAACTCTCAGCGACAGTCTCAGGAAACCAAAGTCAGAGTCAGCATCGGAGACGGAGGCGTCGCCAAGATGGTGAGAGAGGACAGTCAGAACGCCTGACTTCACTCACAAAACAGTGTCGTGTCTGTTTCTGCTCCAAGACAGCAGTTTCATCATATCGTCCTGTTTGTCTTAATCAAATATTTGTCCCTTTCTTTAGGATAATGCCGATTTCTTCTACATTGACGTGTGGTCTTCCCGGTTCACGTGGGGCGGTCTGTCTCCACCTGAGAAGGGCTCGTTTGCCGTCATCACTAAAGGACAGACAATCCTGCTGGACACCAACACCCCTGTGCTGAAAATGCTCCTTATTCAAGGTATAAATGCCAACTTATCATGGATCTTTGAAACGACTAAGAGAAGTTGCCAGAGGTCAGAGTTGTCTCCCTTTCTGTATTTACCTGATTTTTTTCCCTTCTTTCTTTTCTTTCAGTCGATCTGAAACCATTTATAAGAAGTCAAATATAGTTTATTTATTATTTCTTGGGTGCAAAGTTTGTGGCATCACTGAGTTGTTGTTGCTTTCTAGGACACAAACAAGCATTTCTCTTTCGTGCCAATAGGATAATAAAAATACATGTTATTATTATTTTGTAAATCGATGTTTCTTTGTGCTCAGGCGGGACGTTGGTGTTCGATGAAGCGGACATCGAGCTGCAGGCGGAAAACATCCTGATCGTGGACGGCGGACGCCTCCAGATCGGCCAAGAGGGGGCGCCATTCCAGCACAAGGCCATCATCACACTTCACGGAAACCTGCGCTCACCTGAACTTCCTGTTTATGGAACTAAAACGCTGGCTGTCAGAGAGGGAATACTGGACCTGCATGGTACAAAAACACACAAACATATTCACTCTCTGTCTGCTGAATATAAAGCTAAAAGGTTTTCCATTTCATGCTACTTTATACATCAACTCTATGTCCACTAAGCGACAGCTATAGTTAGTACTTCTTTTGTTTCATTAAGTATGATTTAGGTTCCTTAAACCATGAAAACTATTTATCTCTGAGTCTCAAGTCCTAAAGTTGTGTTTTTCTTACAAAAAGTGGAAAAATCGGATGTGTAGTCGGAGTATTTACACCTGTTTTCAGTGCTCATCATGATTTTAGAATATCTGTGCTTTCAAAATTTTAGTGCTGCAACCCGCCTTATTCCTTCTTGTGTCAAGATACAGACACTAATTTACAAAACATCTGATTTAAAGTCAAAACAGACAAAGGTGTTCTTACTTCATGACCCAGATATTCCAATAACCCCTGATTAAATGTCGTTCTTGTCGTGTAAAGGTGAGCTCACAGGGTAATCTAAGTCATGTGTCCTGCAGGGACGTTTTTATTAGTGACACCTCACCTTCCCTCCTGAGATACATATCACTGTTGCCAACCTGTTTCTCCAGGTATTCCAGTTCCTGTTCCCTGGACCCGCTTGGCCCAGACGGCGACCAATGGCTCAACGACCCTGACCCTGATGAAGGACGTGACGTGGAAAGTTGGAGATGAAATCGTCATCGCTTCTACCGGCCACAGGTACAGGGACACATCCGATTCCCTAGTCTAAGCATGAACCATGAGGTACATCGATAACAGCTGTTGTCCACAGACAAAAATTTAAATTATTATGCAAAGAGGTGTGTAATTTTTGTATAAGAAATATGCACATAAATACAAATGACAGCTTGCAGAATCAAAACTGCAGCGACTGCACTGAGATAGCCTTAGCTTCAGGTCCTCTTTTCTGCGTAATACCTCATAAATAAGGCTGTGGTGAAATCAAATTATAATGACAAACAAAAGGAACACCAGACAAACAAATCCTGCTAAAAACTTCACAACTTCTACTTCTTCTTTTCTGTTTGTTATGGCCTTGTTTAACAAAGTTTATTCCGCCATTTCTTAATCTTTTTTCCTCGCCTAGTTCATTAGCTCTAAAGCTTTTTAGCTCTTTTCATGACATTTTAAAAGTGCAAGACATTCAAATGAAAATATGGCTATTGATTATTAATAAAGGTTTTAAAGCTTCAGTGTGTTACATAATTTAGCTAAGAGCCTTCAAGCTCTGAATCTCTTTCTGAGATGAAAGAGATTAGGTAACCAAATGAGGTAACCAAATCCTGTAGAGTTGAAATAAATCTCCACAGGGTAGCACAAATATGCCTCAAAGGAAAATGTGGGAGGAAATAAACTATCTGCAGAGACACTTTCTAACACATCAAAATCTCTAACCACTAAAATGTGTGTGATCATATTATTTTCTGTCAGAAAAACAAATTCTGTACGTTCAATAGACGGATAAAGATAAAACATTTTTAAGGAGCTGCAAGTAGAACACATTTATTTCTGTTTGCAGACACAGTCAGAGAGAAAACGAAGTGAGAAAGATCGCTGCCGTGTCGGCTGATGGCAAGACTCTAACCCTGAAAGAACCGCTCAAATACACTCACCACGGTGTGTCCGTCACGCTGCCTGATGGGACGGTGTTTGAGGCCCGAGCCGAGGTGGGTCTCCTCACCAGAAACATCTTGGTAAGAGGTTCCCAGCACCAAGAGTGGAACGACAAGATCGAAGCCTGCCCCGATGGCTTCAACACAGGTACTGTGTTTTTGAGTTCTGACTTAAAGAAACCAAGCGCTACACTGTGGTATTAACACTTTTCTGTCCTTGTGCTTCAGGTGAATTCACAACCCAAACCTGCTTCCAAGGACGGTTTGGAGAAGAGGTCGGCAGCGATCAGTTTGGAGGCTGCATCATGTTCCACGCACCCAGACCAGGCGAGAATCTGGCAATGGGCAGGATAGAATATGTGGAGGTGAAAATGTTTTAACCTTCCTCTGCTGACATGGCTCGTTCTTGTTCTTTAGAGCTGATCAAACTAGTCTAAATATCCACATCCTCAGAATCTGTAACTTTAAAGTCTGTATCTCTTTCTGTCGCAGCTCTTCCATGCAGGACAGGCCTTCAGGCTCGGACGTTATCCCATCCACTGGCATCTGATGGGAGACATCAACTACAAGTCCTACGTTAGGGGCTGTGCGATCCATCAGACCTTCAACAGGGCCGTTACCATCCACAACACCCACCGGCTGCTGGTGGAGCACAATGTCATCTACAACATCATGGGCGGTGCCTTCTTCATCGAGGACGGCATTGAGACCGAGAACATCCTGCAGTACAACTTGGCTGTGTTTGTCAAACAAAGCACCAGCCTGCTGAACGACGACGTCACTCCCGCCGCCTACTGGGTCACCAATCCCAACAACATCGTCCGGCACAACGTCGCTGCGGGAGGGACTCACTTCGGCTTCTGGTACCGCATGCACGATAACCCCGATGGACCGTCCTTTGACAGAAACATCTGCCAGAAGAGGGTTCCCCTGGGGGAGTTTTACAACAACACCGTGCACTCTCAGGGCTGGTTCGGACTTTGGATCTTCGCGGACTTCTTCCCCATGAAGAACGGAGGGTGCCGCTCTAAAACCCCCGAGCCCGCCGTCTTCCGTGGCCTCACTACCTGGAACTGCGAGAAAGGCGCCGAGTGGGTCAACGTTGGCGCCGTGCAGTTCCACGATTTCCTCATGGTCAACAACGAGAAAGCCGGCATTGAAGCCAAACGCATCCTGCAGTGGGCCGTGAGTGGCTTCGGAGAGAACGGAGGGGCAACGGTGTCCAACAGCACCATGGTGGGCCACGTGGATGAGCTCGGACTGGGAGATAAATACTGCTCGCACAGAGGCATCATCGCGCCGCTGGACGATGGCCTGAGTGTCCTCAACACCAAGTTCATCAATTTTGACCGCAGCTCTTGTGCAGCCATAGGGGTCGCCAGAATCGATGGGACCTGTATTGATCGGTGTGGTGGCTGGGCTGTCATGTTTAGTGGCGCTCAGTACTTCAACACACCTAACAAGGCGGGCTTCAGGTGGGAGCACGAGGTGCAGCTGGTGGATCTTGACGGCTCCCTCACAGGTACTCAGTCTTTAGCCTACCTCAAGGATTGCACATATTTCTCACTCAGTTTGTCATGAAAGTGTTGCATATGTTTCCAAAGTAAACCTTTAATCAGTTCCTTAATCCATTTATCTTGGGAGGCAGCTGGATTTGAGTCAGGTTAATGTATCACTGCATCCAACTAAACTCTGTGTTATCCACGTCCAGGTAACATCAACCACAAAGCTGTGCCCATGAGCTCCCTGCTGGACCCCGCTCACTGCAAACAGAGCGCTGAGTGGAGCGTGGGTTTCCCCGGTGCCGTGTGCGACCACACCGTCGACTTCCATCGCTTGTCGTTCAACAATCCGACACCGAGCACTCTGAAGGCCAAGGATGTCATCTTAACCAACTCACATGGTATCAAAATATGCAGTCTCAGTGCCTTTAATGTCAGACTAAAACAGTATGTTGTCTGTCTATGTGTGTATCCCCTGTAGTATATGACTGTGATTCTTGCATTATTATAGGCACCAGCGTGGTTCCCTATCTGAAGAAGAGAATGACTCATAAGTTCGGCTGGATGGCCATGCTGCCCTCCAGAAAGACATACAACTGGTACTTCAATGACATGGACCACCTCACCAACATCACATACGCTGCTAAATTCTACGGCTTCAAGGTAAATGAAAGATCCTTCACGTGATAGTAGTATGATAATCATAATACGAATGTAGATAATGTAAATAATGATGTTTCTTTGCTTGTGCTTTTTCACCTCCCACAGTCGGATCAGTACGTGATCATCAACCACAACTTGACCCAGAGTCCGGACAAGTTCCGCATCATCGATGAGAGGAACGGCTCATCGATGCCGCTCAGCTTCAGCAATAACAACAACGGGGACTGGTACTTCGACAGCAACTCCAACAACCTCTACTACATCAGTAAGACACGCTTTAAAAAAAACGCTAAACATGACCTGATCACAGCTTGGAAAGTCGAAAGTTAAACAGGCCTAATTATTGTATTTTGTCCTGAAGATTATCGACCACTAAATCACACAGGAACGTTCACAGAGTCGTTCAGTGAGTAATTCTGTTCACATCCTTCTGTGTGTGCAGTATCTGGGAAGACGAGCCAGCGCCGGCGTCGTAACAGCGTCGACCGCTCCATGGTCGACTCTGCGGTGAACCTGAAGGTGTTCCGCTGCTTCTACCCCAACTGCATCCCACCAACACCACCACCTCCAGCCACACTGGCCCCATTACCCGCCGGCCGGCCCGCCGACTTCATGTACGTCTAACCCAACTGCAGCATGTTACACATGAGTGGGAGCAAAGTGAATTCCAGAACGCCAAAATGTATTTTTTATCATTTTTATTTGTGTGTTTCTCTCCAGCGCCTGGTCTAATGCCTCTTTCTGGAAAAGTTCAGCTGAAAATAACTTTACTGTACCAGCAGAAGGCGCTGATGTCGTCATCCCATCAGGTAATGTCACGAAGAAAAACAAAAAAATCATAATCTTACTAACTTTTTTACAATATATCAACCATGTCTGATGATTAAATTTGATTATAAAAAAGACAACAAACGATTAAGTTCGAGTCTTGTCTTATCTTGGATCAGATCTCATGGTAAACTGTTAATATTACTCTTTGTATCCCTGTCAAACCACAGGTCAGTGGGTCGTCTTGGACAGCAGCACTCCTCCTCTCAACAAGCTGACAGTCGTCGGAGTCCTCGAGATCCCCGACGACACCACGAACACCTCGTCCAGCAGGCAGGCCCGGGCTGCGCCTCAGAACACCGTGGTGCTGGACGCTGTCTACATCTCCATCCAGGTGAGTGTGATCAATTATCTCTCTGATGTCCATGATGATCATACATTTTTAAATAAACAGAGTGTGTTAATGGGGCAACCCTGTGTACATCTATGTAAAAAATGTAGGAGTTACTAGATAAAGATCTGAGTCGTGAATATCAGCAGGAACAGTTAATCCTGTCTGAACCTACATGACATGAAACTACATCAAATGTCGGTCAAAGGATGTTGAGTGACGTCATGTTTCCGTCTGCTGCTGCTTCAGGGCGGCAGGCTGATCGCAGGGTGGGAGGACAAACCGTTCAGAGGTCAGCTACACATCAGACTGAGAGGAAACCACCGCACGCCTGACTGGCCGCTGCCGCAGGGACCCAACCAGGGATCCAAAGTCCTGGGTGAGGAAACAGCATCAGAAACAACTAAAACATAACTGCTCCAGCAACAGCAATGCATCTTTGAACTAAATCTACCATGGATGTACTGCGTGGTGTCACACGTTTCAGGACTGACTCAGTGTGTGTGTTGTTGTACCACAGGTGTGTTTGGTACTCTGGAGCTTTACGGACAACCTCACAACGTTTATCACACAAAACTCGCTGCCACTGCCGCATCTGGATCGAACAGTCTGACCCTGAAACAGTCGGTCGACTGGCAGGTCAGTGCGGCTTCTTCTCACTTTTAACTGTCTGCGTATTAAAATGCAAAGATGTTTATGTTAAATCCTGCTTTTACATGTTTTTAAAGGTTAGTACTGAGTCGTTTGTTTACATGTCTGCTTGTGTGTTTGTTGTGAGTGCAGGTTGGAGACGAGGTCGCCATCTCAACCACCAGCTACAACGCGTGGGAGACAGAAAAACGCCAGATCACCGCCGTGTCAGCAGACGGCCGCGTCCTGACCCTGAACCAGCCTCTGAACCACACTCACATCGGTCAGTTCAGCCTCTGTCTGTAAATCTGTATTTTATAGCCATGTTGCACTAGATATAGATAGATTCACATCAAAATGACGCGTTCAGGTGTCTCAGACGGACTGTGCTGACCTCTTTTCTTCTTCTCTGTCTCCTCAGGTGAGACTCACGCTGCCTCAGGTACGTCGGTCTCCTACACGCTGGCAGCTGATGTCGGTCTGCTGACCAGAAACATTAAGATCGTCGGTCAGGAGTATCCGGACATGATGAAGGATTCTTACGGAGCCAGACTGTTGGTGGGAACCTACTCCTGGAAGGGAATCGACTATAAAGGTAAAATATTTACCACACATACAAAATGTGGTTTCTAGATTTGTGGCTGGTGTCGTAGGTCTTTTTGTCGATCCATCGTGTTTTAATCTATTTCACCATTTTCCTTTTTAGTTTTTAAAGTAGAAAAAATATCCCTTTTATCAGCCAATACTTAATTTTTTTAAAATTGTCTTGTAAAATAATATATTGCTTTGACCTTACCTTCACATTCATTTAGATGATTTGCATGTTATTAGACTTAGAACACATTAAGTGCATCATTGTGATGACTTGATTGTTTTATACCTGAAGGCAAAGCTCAGATCAGAAACGTGGAGTTCTTCCACTCTGGTCAGGAAGGCTGGATCGACGAGAGCGACCCTCGTTATTCTGTGGCCTTCCTCAACCTGGGACAGGTACAGACACACACACACACACACACACACACCACACACACACACACCTCAAGTCAGATTTTCAGCGCCATTTCAAAGGAGGTGACTTTACCACCATCTGTCTGCTAAAAAGAAAATGTATCCCTTAAATTTGTTAAATGACTAATATAATATATTCTGTGTTGAAAGGTTTCAGAAGGAGACTCGTACATTCAGGGTTGTGCTTTCCACGACGGCTTCTCTCCGGCCATCGGAGTGTTCGGGACAGAAGGACTGAACGTTGATGATAACGTCATCCACCACACTGTAGGAGAAGGTAAACGCTGTTGGCAACCACACAGTCAGCAGGATTTACAAGTTCTGTACAATCCACACACCGATGCAGATTATTTTAACTGTCTTCAGCAACGTACAACAACTCTTTAAAGTTTTAATATATACACTTACACCTTAAGTACAGTTTTACATAACTACATATTGCCTGATTTATTTATTTTGTTTATCCCTTTCTTAGTTTTTCCTCTTTCTTCTTTCCTTCCTCTTTTGAATGAATAAAAATGCGTCTCTGTTCACAGGTATCAGAATTTGGGGCAACAAGATAACAGTGAGGAGGAACCTGGTGATGATGACGCTGTGGCCTGGATCCTATCAGGACAGAGAGGAGCCCTTTAACTTCGCCTGGAACGCTGCCATCGAGGTCCGTCCTCTCAAAATACAACAAAACACACTTCTATGATTAATATCTACGTCTGAGTTTATAATCTGAACTGTGTTTTCAGGTCAACGAGGGGACAAACGCCGTCCTGCAGCACAACATCGTGGCAGGTTACGAGAGAGTCGCTTATCGTATCGATGGTGAACTGTGTCCAGGTAACAAATGATTTCACCGATGTTTCTGATAAAAACTAATCATGTCGGGTTACGTTTCACCAGTTTGTACATTTAAATGTGTAAGTCCTCACGGATTGATTTCATTCTGCAGGTAACACGAACAACAATGAGAAGTGGATTCAGAACGAGGCTCACGGCGGGCTGTACGGAGTCTACATGAACAAAGACGGTTTGCCCGGCTGCAGCCTCATCCAGAACTTCTTCATCTGGAGGAGCTTCGACTACGGCATCTACTTCCAGGTTTCAATTCAGTTCCTCTAATTTATAACACAAGTGATGTCAGGAAGCCAGATGCTCAATGAAATGAGCAGCAAGGAAATGTTCTACATAAATAAGATTGTGCTTGCTTCCTCCCCCGTCACAGGTCACCATGAGTATTGTCATTTCGAATGTGACGCTGGTGGACAACGGCTTGGGCATCATGCCTCTCGTCTACCTTCCTCCTTCTCTCTCCCATCAATACGCTGATAAAACTGTACACGTTCAGGTGAGGATTTGTTTTAAGCTCTCTTCTCCTCGTCATTAAGTTTAGTTGGACTTGGCAGCTTTTATATTCCTCCTCGTCTTTCATTTTCCCAGAATTCCCTGATTGTTGGCAGCAGCCCGAACTTCGACTGTTCAGCCGGTTTGCCCTCCGGTGACTTTAACATCATGACCAGCAAATCACAACGAGCCCCGAGACCTCGCAATGGTACGATGCAAACACATATTAGTTATCATGGCTACAAAGAAGATGATGATGAAAACTAGTGTACAGGGATGATTTTTTGGGATATGCCTTGAAAGTATAATCCTGCGGGTCGGCAGGAAGTAGAGAGTGACAACAAGACGCAGGAGGATATAACTACAAAATAAAACAGGAAATCAACAAACCAAAACCATGACAATTTTCCTCACTTTGTGCAGGAGGCAGATCTGGAATCAGCTGGCCGACTTTTCAATCTGGGCACAACACTGCTCCGGAAAAGCCCCATCATCTGAACATGAACTATAACGCGATCAAAGGACTGATGAAAGTCGATGGTGAGTTCAGGTTCTGAAGGATTCATGAAAATGTAAAGTATGTCTTTAGAGTTATCCCAGTGAGATATTTCTTATTCCTTATGTCTCTCTTCCTCTAGACACGACTTTCGTTGGTTTCAAAAACGTCTGCTCCAGCGAGACGAACTTCATGTTCATCACCAACCCGCTGAACGAGGACCTGCAGCACCCCGTGCACGTTTCAGGCGCCACGGTGATTGACAGCACAGAGGGGGCCAAAGTCTTCATCCACAGGGCGGACGTCCGGTAAATCAGTCTACATCAACAGATACCAGACATGTAAAATCTATTATGTAGTTTGTAGACACATCAGCAGTGAGTAAGAGGGAAAAGAAGACGCTTAATGAAAATGATGCACTTGGATAATTCGAAAAATGCAGCAGAAATAGTTTTCAGAGGAATATGGAAAACAATATTTGATGTTATTTTTATGAGGTGACCTTGAAATGTCGTCAGAGTCTTAAAAAAACATGTTAATTTTCAGATTTGTAAGAGTTTGTTAGAGATTTAAACTAACACAAATATGTGTAAAAATTCAAATTGATCTTTGTTTTCCTGCCTCAGTAAAGCGAACCCCGCCGACTGTGTGGACATGGAGTGCGATGCGAAGAAGAAGACTTTGTTGATCGACACGGACGGATCGTTCCTGGGTGCAGTGGGAGCCGTGGTGCCCCAGGCTGAGTACGAGTGGGACGGTGATCCCAGGAGGGGGCTGGGCGACTACCGCATCCCCAAAGTCATGCTCACCTTCCCCAACGGCAGCCGCATCCCTGTGAACCAGATCGCTCCATACAAAGGTAACGGGAGTAAAAACAGATCAATGCCAATGACAAAGATCTGATTGTAAACTGAACAGAAGCTGGTAGAAGAACAGAATTAAGACTCGTCCACCTTTAAATACATTTTTTCTTTGCTCCTCTTATCCTGAATTTTATAAATAATAAATACTGTTGTTGCTTGTTTTGTCCTCAGGTGTGATCAGGAAAAACTGCACGTACATGAACACCTGGCAGAGCTACAAGTGCTTCCAGCTGAACTACAGGATGCTGGTGATTGAGAGTCTTGACGCTGACACAGAAACCAGACGTCTGTCCCCCGTCGCTGTCCTCGGAGACGGCTTCGTGGATCTGATCAACGGTAGGTCGCGTTCTAAGTGATATCTCTGAAATAAGTTGAACAAAAACGGAGAGAAAGTGTCTTTAATTCAGCCGTGTGTCTGTGTGTTCAGGTCCTCAGGATCACGGTTGGTGTTCGGGCTACACCTGCCAGAAGAGAGTGTCTCTCTTCCACAGCGTCGTCGCCACCGGTCGCTCCTACGACGTCTACTTCAGCAGCGTCAGCCCTCAGAAGCTTCGCCTCATGATGCTGAACACGAATCCCTCTGAGGTCCATGCACAACAACACAGCACCTACAGTTTTTCAGGTGTAGAATTCTTTAAATGTGTCTTCAGTAATATTTTTGCACTTGTCACAAGGACACATTTTGTTTTTTACTTCGTGCAGAGCGTTGTGGTGTCGGTCTTCTACTCCAAGCCTCAGCGGTTGGATGTGTATGTTGACAACAAGCTGGTCGCTCCGACTAACGCTAAGTGGAACGCTGACAACACCGACTACACCCTGAAGAAGCCGATCTATGAAGGTACTAAAGCTTATATAACATATAACTTATAACGTGTATATGACTGCAAATCAGTTCGGGCAACTATAATCTCAACATATCATCTCTTTACTTCAAGTGAACAGAAACTATAAGAATTATCTTTAATTCTTAATTCTCTGATTCTAATTCATGTTCTGTTTTTCTGTCTTTAATCCCTCCAGGTCAATATGTCCCTCAGCTGAACGCCACTTTGGGAACCAACTTCTTCGACCCGGATTACAAGATGCTGAGGGTTTTGGTGAGAGGCTCCGAGCCCGTAGAGATCCGAACCTCCCCGGTTCTCTTCCTCGCCTTCGAGCTACCCGCCATGACGGAGGACGAGTTCTTCGGAGACAACCTGGTGCAGAACCTCGCTCTTTTCCTCAAAGTTCCCCCAAATATGATTAGAATCACCAAGATCATCCGAGAGGATGGAGGGGCTCGGCGCAGGAAGAGATCCACGGGCCTGAAGGTGGAGGTTGAGATCCAGAAGCCTCCAGTCCAGCAGACCACCAACAGCACCAACGGTCAGTGAAAGGAGAATCCTAAAATGTAAACATCCCCACTGAGCTCAGTTGGTTCGACTGACATCTCTTTTTTTTGATTCCGTCAGATGAGGAGGACTTCACCTTGTTGAAGACTATTGCTGATGATCTGGGTCAGGCTGCAGTTTCTGGAAACCTGAGCCAGTCCATCGGTTTCAACGTGTCTTCCCTGGGCGTCATCCCGCCGCCTCCCGCATCGTCCGACCCCAGCTGGAGTGAGGTGAGCCACACGACTTGATCATAAGGATTTCTGCTTTGTAATACCCATAGAAAGAAGTCAGTTTTCCATGAGTGCTCACTGGTTCGATGGTTTCCTGCTGTTGAATCTCAGGAGGCATCAGTGGAAGTGACGAGGGAGGAGCCTACAGTGAGCTACGTGTCCAGCGTGTCCAGCCTGCTGCTGATCGTGGAGCCGATCGCCGGGGAGTACGTGGGTCCTCTGAGCCAGCAGCCCCGGCTCATGGCTGTGGACGAGTCGGTGAGACAATGATACAAAGTCACTTCTTAGCGGACTTCCTTTTTCTTTTTCTGTCTTTGTTTACTAGATTTTTTTTTTTTTTCGTCAAAAAGGAAAATGTTTCCCCTCTAGAATCACCATAGAAGGAGCGTAGTGAGACATTAATTACCTTAAATACACTAAATTGATTACACGTAAGCAGAACGCAATTCTAAAAGCAAATTTCTCAATTTTCATAATTATTATGTTTGCCTCCTCATGTTCACATTTGTAACCTATTTTATAAGCAAAATCATGTCACCCAAACCCCCGTAAATAGAAAATGGAATCACGTCTGAGCTCACACCAAACATAAATAATAATAATAGTAATAATAATAATAATAATAATAGTAATAATAATAATAATAATAATAAACTTACAGTTACAACTTACCCAGTTACAAAGTGTTTTAAACAAATTTAGAATGAAAATAACAGAAAAAGCGTTGTTTCTAAAAGTGCTCTCATGAGGAGGGTCGTTCCAAAGTCTAGGATCCTTCACTGCAAAGATTTTTTCCCATTTGTGTATTGACCTGGAGCTCAGAGACATCAGGGAGATGAAAGGGAGAATGAGAGACTTGTTAAATAACTTGACGCCTCTGAGGGCTTTGAAAAATGAGTAATATCTTTAAATTAATTCTAAAGGCAACAGGTAGTCTGTGTAAAAAGCCAGGATCTGTAATGAAATGTAATCGTGTTTCAACACACCGAAGTATTATCTGTCTGTAAACACTGCCTTCTGCTGGTCACTGCAGGGTAACTGCGTCTCTGTGGGAGTGACGACTCTCACTGTGACAGCCAGTCTGAAGAACTCCAGTGGGAGCAGCGTGGACGGGCTCGCCGGGAACACCAGCATCGAGTTCAGCACCTGCTGGGCAAACTTCACCGACCTGTCGCTCCTCAACAGCGGTACGCCTGAATATAAATACAATGTTTGACACACGTCATTTTCAAACTGTAGACACCTGTCCACCCTTTTTTTAAATTACAAATTGTGTCACCGTCAAAGCATAACTAGTTAAAATGTGCTTTAAAAAAATGGATATGTTAACTTACATTTAATCTTTTCCTGCTGGAATTATCTACACAGTTCTCTCACTACACTGCCTAAAAATCACATTTTGTAAGTTTTTAGATTTTAGACCATTTGATTCAGAAATACCAGATATGTAAGTATGTAATAAATATGTGAAAATCCTGAATGTCTGTTACACAAATACAGAACAGTATTAGGGCCAGTGGCCCTATATATAAATGAGAAGTTTATTTTTTTCATTACGCACGTCAAGAAAAAAAGTTGATATGTTGAGAAAAAAAAGGTTAAAATAGAATTTCTTATAGCAAGGAAAATCAAATGCATAATGAAAATAAAATTATACTCTTCTGTACACAAAATGTATAAAACCAACTGCATATACAATCAATGGATACAAAGAAATATTTACTTATTAATTTAAATGTCATTTGAATCATCACCGCACTTTCTCCTCCTCTGCCTGCAGGTGAGAACCTGACCATGGTCTTCACTCTGAAGGAGTGGGGCGCTCAGTCTCGCAGCTTCACCGTCAAAAACACTCCGACCACCGAGACCCCGACGACCAGCAGCAACGTCACTGATCTCACCTCCACCCCGTCCACCGTGACCACCGTCGCACCGCCGCTCACCACAGACGACGACAGCATCTTCAGCTCCAGCACCACCGTCTCTGCAGGCAGTCTGTGTCTGGTCAGTGTCATCTACGCCGTGGCCGACGTATGTTAGATGGTTCTGTTGAGCTGAGTGGGTTTAATGAAGGATACCTCTGTGTTACGTTCACCTGAACATCAGGCCTGTAAAACACTTTGAATGTAGCCTTTTTTTTTTGTTCTTATTTAATAAACACCTGGGTTTATTGGATGCAACACATACACCTCTGTAAAGACTTTATTCCAGTTTCTTTTGTGTAATTATTTGGAAATGTCTTTCTACTGTATTTATAAACAGGTGCAATAGGGCTTAACTTGAATCTAATAAGGTGAAGGAAGGTGTAAAGTTTGCACTTTTGTTGATCATTGTTTAAAACTATTTTACTCTTTTCAATAAATTCTATTTTTCATTGTTAAATGTCTCTATTGTCAGTGTTTTTCTTCATTGATTACAGTTTTTATCTTCAGTCATGACATTTTTACTTTTACTGGAGTACAACTTTTGGATATTTTACAGTATTTATAGGTATTCCAATGGGACATGACTGCAGTTGTCAATATGACCAGATTTATTGTGATTTTCATCTTTTCTGGTACTTTTTCTGTGCAGAGTTGGCGAGCATGTTGGTGTTGATGACTTGTGTTGAGCGAGACGATTCAGTTCACTGAGCAGTTTGACACAAAAGTAGACGATATTCTACGATATTCTACTTTATTAACGACAAAGTGCGACTTTCTTGACTTTATATTATATTTTGAATTGACAAAAACCCTGGAGGTGACATGAATGGGGTTTTTTTTAATCTTGTTGCACTCTGACTTCTCTACCTGCAGTGTTAACCTGTTTTGACCTGTCTTATACAACAGCGCCCCCTGGTGGTATAAAGAGCAATAGTATATCTGTTTTTATATGAGCAGAACACAACAAACATGTTTAGCGTCACTGTGAAAGCCGAGAGAATGTGGTCTGTGTGAGAATGTCGTGGAAAACTGAAGATAACAAAAAATAAATAGTGTACACTTACTGTTTAGAACATACAATTATTATTCAAATTCAATAAATACAAAATTAAATGGCAAAATGTGCTATATGTAACACATCAACAAAAACATCAAAATAATTTAAAAAATGAAACATTCAAAATCAAGTAAAAATTAATTCTCAATAGAAAATTTCTTATTGATACATGAACTTTAAGTTCCTTTCCTTCAGCATGCTGCACATACAAATTTGTCCTCTGTCTTTGGCCTTCCAGCACATGCAAGGTGGAGCCACCGTCCACAGGCATCACAGGATATCTGTAGTGAAAAATTTTTTTAACACTGCATGAAATATTTAAAGAAAACTTCAATCCATCCATCTTCTTCAGCTTTATCCGGGTCGCGGGGGCAGCTGTCAGAGCAGGGACACCCAGACTTCCCTGTCTAAACTTGGAAAGACAAATCAATAATGGCATAATGTGCAAAATAAGAACATTTTGCTCCTCATGATGGGACGTTTTCGGAAATATCTTCTTGATGGAAAGTGAAATACTGACACTTACATGAGTGAATGAGTAAAATAGATACAAACACAGGACCACATTCTATACATAAAATATAATACCCATGTCAGCTCTGCCTCTTCACTGTCATCTGCATTTTCCTCCCCACAGTTGGAGCAAAGGTTTGTCAGATCGTCTGTCAGAAAAACGGAAAAATATTTGAAAGAGGGCAACATTTGTGTGGCATTTATCATTTTTTAAAATTATTTTAATGTTTTTGTTGATGTGTTAAATATTGCACATTTTGGCATTTAATTTTGTATTCATTGAATTTGAATGATAATTTTATGTTCGAAAAAGTAAAGATGTACTATTTACTTATCGTTTAATGTTATCAAAGTCTAATGCTTACCTGAGCCTCCTTTCATAGGAACAGAGGGGGAACAGTATCTGACAGTAATATTACAAGTTGTCAGATGAGTCCCCCCTCTGTTCACTGTGAAAGGAGGCTCACACATCTTTCAAATTTATAGTGTTGACTTCTTTCCCCACAACAGATAAGTCCTGTGATTTTCAGGCTAACCATGACTTTTGTCTGTTTACAGCAGGGGGAACACATCCTGACAGCTTGTAATATTACTGTCAGATACTGTTCCCCCTCTGTTCACTGTGAAAGGAGGCTCACACACCCTTCAAATTCATACTGCTGACTTCTTTATCCACGACAGATAAGTCCTGTGATTTTCAGGCTGATATCATGACTTTTGTCCGTTTACAGCAGGGGGAAATCGAAAGAAATAGATTCTTACATGCTGTGGCACTAGTACATACATAATATGGACTAGTGCCCCGCCCCTTTCTGTGACATCATCCCCATGAAGTCATCATTCACATTTAATTTTTCTCATTTTATGGTAAAGGTACAGAACAGAAATCAATAACACTTGAGCTGAGGTGTCCAAATTACCTGAATGCACCCGATGACAATATTAAAGTAATGTAGCTTGATTACATTTAGTTACTATTGGATCGATAGCAAATGAAGACCAGAGAAATTAAATATCAATAAAAAAGTAGCTTTTTGTGTATCCTGTTAACAAGTGTTTATCTGTGTTTGTTCTATTAATTTTTATCTTAACATTTTACAAGAGTAGTTACAGTAAATATGATGCAGTTGAGTTTCTCCAGCAGGGACTCGAACTCAGGATTAAAGCAAATCCTCTACACACAGAACTCCTACTCCACCACAGAGCTAAACAGCTTTGAAGGGCTGGCGAATTCTCTGGTTGAAATGACGTAAACCACGTCAAATAAGTCCAGCCCACTAATCTGACCAATCCATGTGGTGCGTGCAGAAAGGGGCGGTCTAGCTCGTTTCCCGCGCGAAGTTACTGCATTTCCCTCCAAAAAGTTAGATGCCTATAATAATGGCTGACTGATTGTCACTCTGTTTGGAGCTGCTCTTCTCTGAGGACATGAACACGGTGAGTAAACTGTTCTGTACGAATCTGCTTTGTGTGTCCAGTTACCTGCTCAGTACAGGTGTATTCATGTCTGTGTGTGAGCTGCACAGATAGATAATACTTATTGATCTCAGGTAATAAGCCCAGGTGACTTCCCTTCATATATCAGCAGCTCAACTTAGTAACTACCTCCATGTTGTCTCAGGCCGGTATGTGCGGGTTAAAATGGAGGCAGCCTCGCTGTCGATATTTGTTTCTACCTCAAATGTTTCTGAAATAACTCTGAACAGAAACTGAAGCTTCTCACTTAACTGTTCAGTGATGATATAAATTCGGCCGGAACATAATCGTTTAATTACAGCCAATTAAATCCGTGATGGGCGTTGTGTTTTGTTCCATGCACCAAACTCCATTGTGATTTTGGTCGTTTTTATCTCTGCCATGTTAATTATATGAATAATGCACAGCTAATTAAACTTTGTTCACTATCTAAATACAAGAAGGTAGTTTCGGTAAAGTCGGCATGAAGTAGGCCTATTTTCTAATTTATTTATTATGTAGAACAGCATGAAAGCTGTTTAGCTAATGTTATACTGCTCAGTGTAAGTGAGTAATGCTATGTTAGCTAGCTGACTTTAAAGTTGTTGCAGATGCACTGCAGGTTTGGTAAACACGTTAGCAGCAGCTCCGCGGCCTTTATTAACTGGGTGCTGAAACTATAACGAGCTTATAAAGAAGTCTGAGTCATTAATCGTCGTGTTTTTACAGACAGGTTTGCATGTTAGCTAACGTGTGTGTCTGTTGGATATTGTTAGCAAGACGCCATTATCCTGCTATGTGATGTTAGCTCGTTAATACCAGCATCTTTAGAGCTGAATATCTGAGTACAGCACAGTTAGCTAACAGGCTTCATGTTGTGTTAGTAATCTCTCAGTATGTTAGTATGTCAGCATCGAGAAGGTCATTCTGAGCAGCTAAAGTAGTTTAACACACAATATGCAGCATCAGTGTAGCTGCACAGAACCTATTCAGTGTGTTTGTCTCAGTTCTGGTTTAATATGTTATTTAAATCACTGCACTGACTCCCTGTGTGTCAAAAGATAGACTTTAAAATCATATTAATCGTCTATAAAGCACTAAATGTTCTCAGGATTTAATACATTTGGTGTACTTTTGGTTTTCCTTTAAAAAACGAATTTATTAAATCAGATTATAGCAGATTTTATAGTGCAGAGTGATGTGAGAGTCCTGAAGTGATGTCATACACATGGTTACAGACTGCTATTCCATTCTTTATTATGAAATGATAATCCTGTAAGAAATCCCCTTTTTGCCGGATGTGGCTGTAATCTGATTACGTCTTCTTTTTACTGCTATAATCAGAATATATATACGCAAACACACACATATGCATGTAGTCATCATGTTATACTAAAGTTCTTCCTCCATTCTCCAGGTGAACAGTGGGACTTGTCTTCAGCTTCAGGTGAAATAGCTCTGACCTGTATGGTGATCAGCACCGGAGAAGAGAGAAACCTGGTCCAACAAGGTCAGTGCAATGGAGGTGCAAAAGTTAAAGGCAGAAAGTGGGAGATTTGTCAGTTGCTGTTTATTAATACTCTAAGATCAGTAAATGATTCTAGAGGATCGTCGAGTCTCATTCACAGGTTGTTGAAAACCAACAGTTTGGGTTGGTAGAAGCCACTATTACTGTTAGGACACTACTCTTTAAATTTAATAGTATTTTTAAATTGTTTTTGTTTACTAAGAGGAAATATAAACAGTCTGTCTGTTTAGAATGCCTGCATTTATTTGATCTCATTTATATATAATATAAATGATATAATCATATTTTATTTAACATGTATATCTACACTGTTAAGCCACAATATTGAAACAACTGACTAGTGAAATGAGCATTGGCCATCTTGTTACAATCCAATGTTCTGCTGGGAAACTTTGACTTCTGTCATTTCTGTGGAGCCTCTTTGACAAACACCACCCACCCAAACAACGTTCAGACCAACTGCACCCCCTCATGGCAAAGAACCCAAGGTGTCAAACTGGCCTCCTCATTCTCCAGATCCCAATCCAGTTGAGCATCTGTTGCATGTGCCAGAACCAACTTCCATCCATGTTGGGGCCCCCGTGGATCGTTCTTGGCTCTGACTGCATCCAGTGGAAGCTCAGGTGGATTGAGATCTGGGGAATCTGTAGGCCAGGTTGACACCTTGAGCTCTTTCCCACGTTCCTCTGGTCGTTCCTGAGCAGTTTTTGCAGTGTTGCAGGCGCGTTGTCCTGCTGGGGGGGGCACTGCCATCATGGAGTGCTGCTGCCATGAGGGGGTGTACTCGGTCTGCAGCTGTGTTTGGGTGACTGCTGTTTGTCAAAGAGACGTCCACATGAATGCTAGGACTCATGGTTTCACAGCCGAACATGGCATTGGAACACAATGATCCATGTTATTTATTTCACCTGTCACTGGTTCTAATGTTTGTGCTCTCAGTGTATACACATGTTAAATACTTTATGAATTAGATCAAATAAATGCATTTAGGCACTGTTACCAGACTTGTTTTATTTTCCCTCTCAGTAAAAAAAAAAACTTGTTTCTATGACTTCCTTTTCCTTTGAACCCTGTGGGTTTTGAGCTAAGACAATACATTTTAAATGGACAGCTTGATTTATGTAGATTCAACTTTAACATAAGCCTCGGCCTATTCGACCAGCAGGCCACTATTAAGGATCGTATTCAGTTTCTGACGTGCAACTGTGCGGTGGTGAAGTTTTTGGTTTAGAAGCGGTTTTTGTCGTCTCATTCATGGTAGAGGTGCAGCAAACTGAGCTTCAAACACCAGCAGAATGACAGGAGACATGTTAATTTCGGTCAGCCTGTGTAAGGTTTGCTTGAGCAGTTGTAAGTTTGTCTTCGTCCTTTGAGTGTATAAACTATGTTGAGCAGAGCCTGGTGTAACAATGGCGTTCTTACTCGTGGTAGAAGTGCAGAGAAGTGAGAGCTACAACACCAGCAGAACTGAGCGGAGACGTGTTGTTTTGGAGGCCTCGTGGTATAGAGCTTTCTAGGGATAAAAGTTCAGTGACAGTAATTCAGTTGTTAGTGGTCTGCCAGGTAAACCTTGTGTTATCATTGTAAGTTACAGGTTAACTTGACCAGACTTCAGCTATCTTCAATGGCAAATGCCTGAGTGCTGTCCATCAGAGCTGATAGCCGTGGTTTCTATGAATGGCAGCCAGTCAGGCCATTGATCAACTGCAGGTATTGGTAATAGCGTACCCTACGAGCCCTTGCGCGATCCCGCCAACTTAAAGGTCCCTGTACGTGGTGACATGCCTATAGCAGGTCCCTGTCTGATGATACAAACCTATGGTTGGTAGAAGCGAGCACATAGTGGTCGTGTTTAGCTTGGGCCTCGGCCTGGCTAGGGACATGCTCAGGGCCACGGCAGAAGCTAGCCTGACGCCACATGCAGCTCTGTTCTCTGCCCTCATGTCCATGACGAGATTCACATGTGACCTCAGTGAGCATGGTAATGCGATGCCTTTGCTTGAAGATAATGCTGAACCTCTGTAATAAAACAAAATGAAAACAATTGCAGGAAATCATTTTCTTTGCAACTGTGTGCAACAGCATCCTGCTTGATAACACCATGCAGAGATCATTACAAAGCTGTTACAGGGCCCTCGGCCTCACTGCCCAGCAGACCACTAATAATGATCCGATTGTGCCGTGGCAAAGTTTTTTGTTTGGAAGCAGTTGTTGTGGTCATGTCCATTGTAGAAGTGCAGTGAACTGATAGCTACAAACAGCTTGAGCATTTGTTAGTTTGTCTGCGTCCTTCTGATTGTATTGAGGGGTTGTTTTCAGATCAGGTACATCTCCTCTCAAAGGCACAAATTCAGAGAGTTCTTGATAAGCTTTATGAAGCCTTGGAAGTTGTTGTTTTGCTGGAGAAACAACGCGGTATAAAGCTTTTCAGGCTAACAGTGTTGGCTAAACAATGTTGAGCGCAGTAAGCTACAATAACCAGTTCACCACTGTAGAGTTCTAGGCACAAAGTTCAGTAACAGAAGTCCAGCTGTTTGTAGTCTGCCAGGCAAACCAGGCTTGTGCGAACTGACCAACCAGAGCAGACTGAGGCCCCGCTTCAAAACCCACGATTCAAGGAATGTTTTAACAGCTACTGGATATAAAAAAAATATATCTTGAAATAAAATGTGTATGAAAATACAAGTCTTCTCATTTTTAACAACTCAACTCTCTATGAGTCCTGTTAATAAGCCACAAAGTGCGTTATTTGACGACCTGAGAATGAGACTCAAAAATCAGCTGTCTTTCTACAAAATTGCTTTATAAATAAACTGACCCACCCAATAACTAAAGCTGTGAGACAAAGTGCAGTGAAAGTATGAATAATAGAGTTAAAAACTCAATTTATGCAAAATAGGAAAGTATTTTACATGTATATCTTCACTGTTCAGCCGAAACATTAAAACAACTGACTATTGAAATGAGCATTGACCATCTTGTTACAATCAAATATTCTGCTGGGAAACTTTGACTTCTGTCATTTCTATGGATCCTCTTTGACAAACACCACCCACCCAAACACCGTTCAGACCAACTGCACCCCCTCATGGCAAAGAACCCAAGGTGTCAAACTGGCCTCCTCGTTCTCCAGATCCCAATCCAGTTGAGCATCTATGGGATGCGTCAGAACCAACTCTCATCCATGTGGGGCCCCCGTGGATCGTTCTTGGCTCAGACTGCATCCAGTGGAAGCTCAGTTGGATTGAGATCTGGGGAATCTGGAGGCCAGGTTGACACCTTGAGCTCTTTCCCACGTTCCTCGGGTCGTTCCTGAGCAGTTTTTGCAGCGTTGCAGGCGCATTGTCCTGCTGGGGGGGCACTGCCATCAAGGAGTGCTGCTGCCATGAGGGGGTGTACTCTGTCTGCAGCTGTGTTTGGGTGACTGCTGTTTGTCAAAGAGACATCCACATGAATGCTAGGACTCATGGTTTCACAGCCGAACATGGCATTGGAACACAATGATCCATGTTATTTATTTCACCTGTCACTGGTTCTAATGTTGTGGCTCTCAGTGTCTACACATGTTAAATACTTTATGAATTAGATCAAATAAATGCATTCAAGCACTGTAACCAGACTTGTTTATATTCCCTCACAGTAAAACAAAACCTATAAATTTACTTCTGAATTAAATTAAATTAAATCTCTGTATAAATAAATTATGAAAAGTGATTTCAGGTTAAATACAACTAAGCAACTAAGAGAGTCAAACCTCCACAAGAAGTCTCAAAACTCATCGAAAATAGACCCAGGTCTCTTTGTGGAGGACAAACAACTACCACAAAAACAAAACCTCGACACACAAACAAAACCTCTAAAAACAATAAAAACCTGCACAGGCATACAAAACCCCTAAAAACAAACAAAAACCTCTAAAAACAACACAAAAACCTCTTAAAACAAACACACAAAACCTCTAAAAACAGCACAAAAACCTCTAAAAACAACACAAAAACCTCTAAAAACAAACACACAAAACCTCTAAAAACAAACACAAAAACCTCTTAAACACACAAAACCTCTAAAAACGAACACAAAAACCTCTTAAAACAAGCACACAAAATCTCTAAAAACCGCAGAAAGACCTCTGAAAACAACACAAAAACCTCTAAAAACAAACACACACAACCTCTTAAAACAAACACACAAAACCTCTTAAAACAAACACACAAAACCTCTAAAAACAACACAAAACCTCTAAAACAACACAAAAAATCTCTAAAAACACACAAAACCTCTAAAACAACACAAAACCTCTAAAAACAACACAAAACCTCTAAAACAACACAAAAAATCTCTAAAAACACACAAAACCTCTAAAACAACACAAAAAATCTCTAAAAACAACACAAAACCTCTAAAACAACACAAAAAATCTCTAAAAACACACAAAACCTCTACCAACAAACAAAAAGACACAAAACCTCCACAAAGAGACATCAAACTACCACTGCTCCTCTTTCTCTTCCTGCAGGTGACGGACAGCAGCTGAGACGAATAAGATGAGCCGCCACAGGACCTGAAGCAGGAAAACTGAGTATCTTCTTCTGATGAAACTCCGTCAGGTCCTGCAGGTGTTTGTTGACTCTGGTTTCACCTGTTTAGACACTGAGAACTGTTGTCTTTGCTGGTTATTTACATAATAAAACCTTTTTTTGAATTACACTCTATTGTGTTTTTTTATAGATTTTTTAAGCATGTGTAGAGCCTTTTGATGGAGTCCAGTTTCTCCTCTCAGTTGCATTTTCAAAGCTTTAACTATATTTGATGTTTACATTTTCTGTCTGTAATGGAGAGCAGGGCTTCCATTACCTTCATTATCTATTCCTGTTCTGGGAATGACTGATTTAGAAACCATGTGTTGTTTAATAATGTCTTAAAGCAGGGGTGGGGAACCTTTTTCCTATCGAGGACCATTTCAATTTTCATACCGTCTCTCAGGGGCCATGACTTTTTTTTTTTTTTTTTTAAAGGTAAGCAGCTCACAACATAATTTTATGGCTGTTTTAAACTTCATTGCAATAACATAAATATCATGACTATTAATTAATGTTTTAGCCAATTTTAATTTCATCCATCTCAGTGTCAGTTTCCTCTAGGATTTTTAATTTCAATTAATTGGATTAAAACACTATGATACACTGTATCTTAGTGTTTTAATACAATTAATTGTCTATTCCTGTTGGTTTTTATATTCACTGATGTTTAGCAGTTTAAGCTGTAGATAACCTATAATGTACCTAAAATCATTTCAGAGCATTCTGATGTGAAATAAAAATTTAAAAAAATCAGCGCTCTCAAATCTCATATATCAGCTTTAAATTACTCGAAAATGACAGATCTGAGCTGTCTTATATAAGGTTGTCTACTGTCAATCTGAGGAGAAATTGTTGAGTGGATACAGGGAGTTTTTTTTTTTTTTAAGGCAGACTGAATATAGCTCCAATGTCATTTTTCAAGTGATTTGAGAGGGACGTATTTGTTTATTTTCACATCAGAATGTTCTGAAATGATTAGAGGTACATTATGAGCAGGCATGGACTGGCCATCTGGCGTACCGGGCAATGCCCGGTGGGCCGACGCACATTTTTGGGCCGGGCTGTCATAATTTAATCAAAAATGTATGTTATAAATCATTTTTATCGAACGCGACGGCCCATTGGTTGAATTTTCTTGAAGGACATTGAGCTATTTCAATGAAATCTCTCAGCTCTCCTCTTTTTTTTTTTTTTATTTAAATCTTTTCTAAGAGCACAATTTAGAGGAGACGGCCCATTGGTCCATCTTCAATATAGACAGTGGACTGAACCAATCAGGATATATCGTACGAAACGGCCCCACCCCTCCCTGGCTGTCAGCTGTAACTTCTGCTCGTTTCACTGTGTTGAGCGTGTGAGGAGTGGCAACGTGGAGCAACCATAGAGTTGCGTGCTAAGAGAGTGAAGAATCTCACTGTGCTGCAAAATGTGCTAAAATCCCAGACATGTGCGCTGGAGGGGCTTCTGTAGCCTCCACGTCCTCTGTGACAGCAGTGCTCCAGCAAGGACAGGTGGAAGGTGAAGACAGCAGCAGCGGGCAGGAGAGGAGCAGCAGAGATGCAGGCTGACTGACAGGGACAGTGTAGTACAGCCGGTAAGCAGGTAGTAACGTTAGGATAATACAGGGACTGTGAGGTGATGGAGGTAACGTTAGCTCTATTACATGTAGGCTAGAGTTCTCAACGGGTCGGACCGGCCCGACAACCCGACCGGACCCGCGGGTTCAGGCCGGCTTCGCGTGTGGTGAAGAGACAATTGATGCTGGTATGTCGGGCTGCGTCGGGTTCGGGCTTAAAAACCCGCTGGCCGGGTCGGTTTGTAATTTTCAGGCCCCTTGAAAACTCTACTTACATGAGAATGATGAGCAATGACGATTGATTAGTATCAATATTAATTGGTATTGCATAGTTCACAAAATCTGGCAGCCACGACACCTTATTCTGATGAAATAGCAAACGGTCAAGGCTGAGAAGTGTTGGATGAGCAGCAAGTGTCCATTTTAGGCTCCATCATGGCATTTTAGATATTTAGGTTAAAGGTGTGTTGACAGGCTGCATAGTAGTTTGAATTTGTTGCAACCCTCTATGCTGTGGTTAAACATGTTTTAAAAAAACAGATTTTAAAACTGCTAAATGATAAATAAAAGCTTTGCAATTTAAGCATTACTAAAGTAAGTGTAAAAAAAAGTATAAAAGTATTATTAGCAAAAGGCATGCCCACATTGAATAAGAGTAACACAGTGTTAAATGCTTTTAAGACAAGTTGCTTTGCATGAGTTCATAAAACAGCCCTGTTTTTAGCCTGATAAAAATGCATGTAATATCTTTTTAAAGGAAGGGGCACCTTTTAACCTGGAGAATTAGAATTGAGCTGCTATATCAGGGAAATTCAGAAAATACTTATTCGAGATGATTTCAATAAAAAGGATAAAATAATCAATTGAACTACACAGAGCAGACAAAAGTGGTGGAGTTAACAATAGACGCTAAACGTCTGAGATTTAGGATGCTGATGATACATAATGCTTGAAGTAGAATATACCTAAGGAGGTAGAACTATGTGTTGAGTAAATGTACTTATTTGCTTTCCACAATGGTTCTTTGACAGACTTCTAAAGACCTAGTTATAGGATTGAAAGGGTTTGTGAGCGTTTTTCCAGTCAAGTCAGTAAACATATGCACACCTCACAATAATTAAAGTTGGGTTTGGGATAATAGTAAAATACATTCCTTCGGGGAACACATACATAAATAACAAGTCGGATGTGCTCCGCTAATTATGAGGGGCCGGTCTGAGCCAAAAATGCCAGGGCCGATTTTTTGTCCCAGTCCAGCCCTGATTATGAGGTTGTCTGCTGCCAATCTGAGGTGGAAAACTTACTTATCAGTATCATTATCATATCAGTGTGACCTAATATAATGCGATGGCCGGAAGTGCTTCTCCTCGGTGAGATGTCTGATGTCAGGTGGCAGTGATGACGATGCTGCTCTCAGCTGGTTGTCCAGGTTTGGATCAGTCGGTCTTGAGCGGAGCCGAGTCTTTGCAAGAGTCAGTTTTGAAAAGAAAAACTGGAAATCTCTTGCAGAATCCTTAAATGATTTCTCAGTGTCTTGTGCCATGCCAGTAATCCGATCTGAGACGGTTCTCCGAGACAAACTGACACTTTGGAACAGCTTGATTTTTTTCTGGCGTGCGCAGCTCCACAGCGGCAACGAGGCACAAATTCACCTTCGGCATGAAGTTTCAGCTTCTTTTAGCTCACTCACTACGACGAAGCAAGCCTGAGTCACGTTGTCCTGGTCTGCTCGCGGTTTGGATAAAACTGCTTGCTGGCCAATCAAACTCGGAGAGTGGCAACTTTATCCACGCGCACTTGTCCTTTTAACGCATCCAGTTTTGCATGTTTTGCGATATAATGACGCTCAAAGTTTGAGTTTTCATTACTGCCGGAGTGTCCCCACAAACCAAAGAAGAATTCATTCGTCTATTTATCTTTGAAAGAGCGACACTCTGCACCAACTTTTCTTTTCTTACTCGCCATCTCCCGTTTTAGCCAACGCGAGTCTCCTCTTGTTGTTGTCACCTGTCAATCACTGAGGACACGACGCGATGAGATCACACGCGATGACAGTTACGCTGATGTTGTGTTCAATGACCTTGGTCATGGCCCGGAAAGATGGACACCCGCCCCGGGGGCATTTAATTGCACATTTGAAATCATTTTTCCTGAATTAATTTTTTGTGAACGTATTTACGGATTGCCTCGCGGGCCGGACCAAACTGTCTCGCGGGCCGTATATGGCCCGGGGGCCGGAGGTTCCCCACCCCTGTCTTAAAGTAAGTTAGCCTCTCTCCATCTATTATCACATGAATGAAGCCAACAGCAGCTCCGTGAGAGATTATATCATTTTACCAGCAGCTGATATGATATAAACCTGAAGTGCTGCGAATGATAAAAGTCAAAATCATATTACTGGTCTGTAAAGCACTAAATGTTCTCAGGACTGAACACATTTGGTTTACTTGTACGGGGATCGGGAGGGTTAGTAAAATGTTTGTTCTGATACAGTTACTTATTTAAAAATAGGCAGTAACGTAATTGAAGTAAAACTGTCCATTCATCTAATTCATAACTGTTCACTGTGGCTTTAAAATTAGTACATTAATTTAATGCATTTGTTTTATCTGTAGCTTATTAGCTTTTTTCCCCGTTGTCTATCAGATGCTGTTTTAATGTGTTAATGTTTTAGTTTTGATTATTTGTATGTCTCTGAATGGATCTCTAAATGAGGCTTTATTTGACTGAAGGTTTTTACATCTCAACCTTTAGATCGCTACACCTTGTTTTAAACCAAGTATTTATTAATAGAAAATAGAAAACGGGACCAGAAATAAATCCAAAAGGCCTTTTCGTTAGGATAGTTCACAGGCTCCTCAGCTGCACCAGTGATGGTCAGATTTTTCTCTGAATGCTTTTTTCTTCTCTCACTTCGCCTGTTTGTTTTCAGCTAATTCAGTCTGATCCTAAATATGCTCTCTGAACTTTAAATATTAATGTTCACGTTTTTAATGTGATCACAGCAAAGGAAAAAGTGTGTATGCGTCTTACTCTACAAACAATATGAATTTACAGAAACAATATGGTCCTCGCACAGAAAGTGCTCGGGCCCTAAAAAATCCAAAAATAAATGAAAGTCTGTCAAGAATTTGATATTTTAATTTGGTCCTTGGATGTAGCAGCAGCAGCAGTCATTGCTCGCTGTTAGCCATGTTGGCCCGTGAGCCTCCCGCCCCGCCGACAGGGTTAAACAACACACGTTAGTGAGAGGAGACAGCATTACCCATAAATTCAGGTCAGCGCCGCCGGCCACTGTTGACCTCCCGGGGCCAGAGCCTCTGACGGCGGCTACTCTGAGGCTGCTGGCATCAAGCAGCGAGAAACAGGGAACCCAGACAGGATCACGAGTTTCCAAAGAGCCAGAAAGTGGGGCACAATAATATAGCATCAGTCAGTCAAGATTTATTTATTTTAACAATACTGTTTACAAAATTGCTTTGTCACAAATTATAAAGAAACTTTAAACAAAATTTCGACCTCCTTTCACATCTACCACCATCATTTTGGAAAATTTGGTGGTGGAGCAAAATGTAACTGATAGACTGGCAAACTTTAACATTGGCTAGCAGCATCATTCTCAGGCTAAATTACTATGTAATCTCTCCAATTCCTTCACATGTATTTAAAGCATCAGCTGATCCATTATTTTGATACCACATACAAGTCTCTCTATATCACAGTCATGGTTGCTCTCTACAGTTATGAACTTTTACATCAGTCTGCATTCTTTTGTAGCGAAATTTCTTATTGAGATGTTCAAAAACGTGTATGGTTTGAAATGA
Organism: Diplodus puntazzo; assembly: GCA_963678695.2. Classification (NCBI taxonomy): domain Eukaryota; kingdom Metazoa; phylum Chordata; class Actinopteri; order Spariformes; family Sparidae; genus Diplodus; species Diplodus puntazzo. The sequence goes on from OZ023169.1 coordinate 6,085,088, forward strand.
TACAAGCCTACCTCCATTTTTTAATTTGATTATTTGTTTGCAGAAGTTTAAAATGAAGCAATGCTTTCTGGGAATTTTGGGACTGAATCGAGTGGACCGTGTCTGCGTGGTTGCTGGAAATTGGAAGCTGACTGAGATTAAGTTAGCAAAAATGGATCGAGGCATCAAGTGACACAAGAGGGGAGCGGAGAAAAAGAGAAATCTGAGGGAGCTGGAGGCTGACGGTGAAAAATGCTGCAAACCGACTGATTTGTTTTTAAAATCAAGTGCAGCTTCAGCTAGAAGAGTTAAACATGGATACAAATGATGGCAAGACGTTTTATTATGGAGCGGCTGGCTGTTTTATGCAGTGGGGTTGTGCATTGATATGTCCATGTTTTGGTGCAGTTGATTATGATGTTGTGATGTTGTTTCAGTGCGTCAAAAGTTCTATCTGCCAGTTGCGCAATATTTAGGGTTAGATTCCATTTAATATTAGATAACTAATTATAATTGGGCATTGATAAAGTTGTCCTCCTACAACGGAGAGGTGCAGTTGGGTTTAAAGTTTAAAATGCCACTTACATTGTAGCTTCAAATTTAGATAGAAAATATGTTAGTAGACATACATCAATAATTTGTTGGCCACAGAATTTGTTTTCTTTGCCAATCCAGAAAAATAGTTCCTGTTGGAGGTTTGCCGATGGAACCACAGTGAATCTGCGATGCTGACGTCTGTGTGGCATCTTAGACTGGTAGATATACAAAACAACATCATCCTTATGGGACTCAAAACAGCAGCAGTTGGTGACCCATCAGCATTTCTTACTGCCCCCCCAATCAAGGCAGTCTAGAAGCGGACCTGGGGGGAACAGTATCTGACAGTAATATTACAAGCTGTCAGGATGCGTTCCCCCTGCTGTAAATGGACAAAAGTCATGATATCAGCCTGAAAATCACAGGACTTATCTGTTGTGGAGAAAGAAGTCAGGAGTATGAATTTGAAAGACGTCTCAGCCTCCTTTCATAGTGAACAGAGGGGGAACAGAATCTGACAGTAATATTACAAGCTGTCAGGATGCGTTCCCCCTGTTTAAATGGAAAGATGTATTGATATCAGCCTGAAAATCACAGGACTTATCTGTTGTGGAGAAAGAAGTCTCAGCCTCCTTTCATAGTGAACAGAGGGGGAACAGAATCTGACAGTGATTTTACAAGCTGTCAGGATGCGTTCCCCCTGTTTAAATGGACAAATGTCATGATATCAGCCTGAAAATCACAGGACTTATCTGTTGTGGAGAAAGAAGTCAGCAGTATAAATTTGAAAGACGTCTCAGCCTCCTTTCATAGTGAACAGAGGGGGAACAGAATCTGACAGTGATGTTACAAGCTGTCAGGATGTGTTCCCCCTGCTGTAAACGGACAAAAGTCATGATATCAGCCTGAAAATCACAGGACTTATCTGTTGTGGAGAAAGAAGTCAGGAGTATGAATTTGAAAGATGTGTGAGCCTCCTTTCATAGTGAACAGAGGGGGAACAGAATCTGACAGTAATGTTACAAGCTGTCAGGATGCGTTCCCCCTGTTTAAATGGTTAAAAGTCATGGTTAGCTTGAAAATCACAGGACTTATCTGTTGTGGAGAAAGAAGTCAGAGTATGAATTTGAAAGACGTCTCAGCCTCCTTTCATAGTGAACAGAGGGGGAACAGAATCTGACAGTGATATTACAAGCTGTCAGGATGCGTTCCCCCTGCTGTAAATGGACAAAAGTCATGATATCAGCCTGAAAATCACAGGACTTATCTGTTGTGGAGAAAGAAGTCAGGAGTATGAATTTGAAAGATGTGTGAGCCTCCTTTCATATTGAACAGAGGGGGAACAGAATCTGACAGTAATATTACAAGCTGTCAGGATGCGTTCCCCCTGTTTAAATGGAAAGATTTATTGATATCAGCCTGAAAATCACAGGACTTATCTGTTGTGGAGAAAGAAGTCAGGAGTATGAATTTGAAAGATGTGTGAGCCTCCTTTCATTTTTAACAGAGGCGGAACAGAATCTGACAGTGATTTTACAAGCTGTCAGGATGCGTTCCCCCTGTTTAAATGGACAAATGTATTGATATCAGCCTGAAAATCACAGGACTTATCTGTTGTGGAGAAAAAAGTTTCAGCCTCCTTTCATAGTGAACAGAGGGGGAACAGAATCTGACAGTAATGTTACAAGCTGTCAGGATGCGTTCCCCCTGTTTAAATGGTTAAAAGTCATGGTTAGCTTGAAAATCACAGGACTTATCTGTTGTGGAGAAAGAAGTCAGGAGTATGAATTTGAAAGATGTGTGAGCCTCCTTTCATATTTAACAGAGGCGGAACAGTATCTGACAGTAATATTACAAGCTGTCAGGATGTGTTCCCCCTGCTGTACAGGGACAAAAGTCATGATATCAGCCTGAAAATCACAGGACTTATCTGTTGTGGAGAAAGAAGTCAGCAGTATGAATTTGAAAGACGTCTCAGCCTCCTTTCATAGTGAACAGAGGGGGAACAGAATCTGACAGTAATATTACAAGCTGTCAGGATGCGTTCCCCCTGTTTAAATGGACAAATGTATTGATATCAGCCTGAAAATCACAGGACTTGTCTGTTGTGGAGAAAGAAGTCAGGAGTATGAATTTGAAAGGTGTGTGAGCCTCCTTTCATTTTTAACAGAGGGGGAACAGAATCTGACAGTAATATTACAAGCTGTCAGGATGCGTTCCCCCTGTTTAAATGGTTAAAAGTCATGGTTAGCTTGAAAATCACAGGACTTATCTGTTGTGGAGAAAGAAGTCAGCAGTATAAATTTGAACGACGTCTCAGCCTCCTTTCATATTGAACAGAGGGGGAACAGAATCTGACAGTGATTTTACAAGCTGTCAGGATGCGTTCCCCCTGTTTAAATGGACAAATGTCATGATATCAGCCTGAAAATCACAGGACTTATCTGTTGTGGAGAAAGAAGTCAGGAGTATGAATTTGAAAGGTGTGTGAGCCTCCTTTCATTTTTAACAGAGGGGGAACATTATCTGACAGTAATATTACAAGCTGTCAGGATGCGTTCCCCCTGCTATAAATGGACAAATGTCATGATATCAGCCTGAAAATCACAGGACTTATCTGTTTTGGAGAAAAAAGTTTCAGCCTCCTTTCATAGTGAACAGAGGGGGAACAGAATCTGACAGTAATGTTACAAGCTGTCAGGATGCGTTCCCCCTGTTAAAATGGTTAAAAGTCATGGTTCGCTTGAAAATCACAGGACTTATCTGTTGTGGATAAATAAGTCAGGAGTATGAATTTGAAAGGTGTGTGAGCCTCCTTTCATAGTGAACAGAGGGGGAACAGAATCTGACAGTGATATTCCAAGCTGTCAGGATGCCTTCCCCCTGTTTAAATGGACAAATGTATTGATATCAGCTTGAAAATCACAGGACTTATCTGTTGTGGGGAAAGAAGTCAGGAGTATGAATTTGAAAGATGTGTGAGCCTCATTTCATAGTGAACAGAGGGGGAACAGTATCTGACAGTGATTTTACAAGCTGTCAGGATGCGTTCCCCCTGTTTAAATGGACAAAAGTCATGATATCAGTCTGAAAATCACAGGACTTGTCTGTTGTGGAGAAAGAAGTCAGCAGTATAAATTTGAAAGACGTCTCAGCCTCCTTTCATAGTGAACAGAGGGGGAACAGAATCTGACAGTGATTTTACAAGCTGTCAGGATGCGTTCCCCCTGCTATAAATGGACAAAAGTCATGATATCAGCCTGAAAATCACAGGACTTATCTGTTGTGGAGAAAGAAGTCAGCAGTATAAATTTGAAAGACGTCTCAGCCTCCTTTCATAGTGAACAGAGGGGGAACAGTATCTGACAGTAATGTTACAAGCTGTCAGGATGCGTTCCCCCTGTTTAAATGGACAAATGTCATGATATCAGCCTGAAAATCACAGGACTTGTCTGTTGTGGAGAAAGAAGTCAGCAGTATGAATTTGAAAGGTGTGAGCCTCCTTTCATAGTGAACAGAGGGGGAACAGTATCTGACAGTAATATTACAAGCTGTCAGGATGCGTTCCCCCTGCTGTAAATGGACAAATGTATTGATATCAGCCTGAAAATCACAGGACTTATCTGTTGTGGAGAAAGAAGTCAAGAGTCTGAATTTGAAAGACGTCTCAGCCTCCTTTCATAGTGAACAGAGGGGGAACAGAATCTGACAGTGATATTCCAAGCTGTCAGGATGCCTTCCCCCTGTTTAAATGGACAAATGTATTGATATCAGCTTGAAAATCACAGGACTTATCTGTTGTGGGGAAAGAAGTCAGGAGTATGAATTTGAAAGACGGTGAGCCTCATTTCATAGTGAACAGAGGAGGAACAGAATCCGACAGTAATGTTACAAGCTGTCAGGATGCGTTCCCCCTGCTGTAAACGGACAAAAGTCATGATATCAGCCTGAAAATCACAGGACTTATCTGTTGTGGAGAAAGAAGTCAGCACTATAAATTTGAAAGGTGTGTGAGCCTCCTTTCATAGTGAACAGAGGGGGAACAGAATCTGACAGTAATATTACAAGCTGTCAGGATGCGTTCCCCCTGCTGTAAATGGACAAATGTATTGATATCAGCCTGAAAATCACAGGACTTGTCTGTTGTGGAGAAAAAAGTTTCAGCCTCCTTTCATAGTGAACAGAGGGGGAACAGTGTCTGACAGTAATATTACAAGCTGTCAGGATCAATCCCCTTGTTTAAGTGGTTAAAAGTCATGGTTAGCTTGAAATCACAGGACTTATCTGTTGTGGAGAAAGAAGTCAGGAGTATGAATTTGAAAGACGTCTCAGCCTCCTTTCATATTGAACAGAGGGGGAACAGAATCTGACAGTGATTTTACAAGCTGTCAGGATGCGTTCCCCCTGTTTAAATGGACAAATGTATTGATATCAGCCTGAAAATCACAGGACTTATCTGTTGTGGAGAAAGAAGTCAAGAGTCTGAATTTGAAAGACGTCTCAGCCTCCTTTCATAGTGAACAGAGGGGGAACAGAATCTGACAGTAATATTACAAGCTGTCAGGATGCGTTCCCCCTGTTTAAATGGTTAAAAGTCATGGTTAGCTTGAAAATCACAGGACTTGTCTGTTGTGGAGAAAGAAGTCAGGAGTATGAATTTGAAAGATGTGTGAGCCTCCTTTCATAGTGAACAGAGGGGGAACAGTATCTGACAGTAATATTACAAGCTGTCAGGATGCGTTCCCCCTGTTTAAATGGTTAAAAGTCATGGTTAGCTTGAAAATCACAGGACTTATCTGTTGTGGAGAAAGAAGTCAGCAGTATAAATTTGAAAGACGTCTCAGCCTCCTTTCATAGTGAACAGAGGGGGAACAGAATCTGACAGTGATATTACAAGCTGTCAGGATGCGTTCCCCCTGCTGTACATGGACAAATGTCATGATATCAGCCTGAAAATCACAGGACGTATCTGTTGTGGGGCAAGAAGTCAGCAGTCTGAAGTTTGTATATGAATCTTGAATTACTTATGGAAACAATGTTTTTTTGTTTTTTGTTTTTTCTCACGTCGTCCTTTACTTTGAAATATTGAAATATTCTCCCGGGACAGCTGAGTTTTGTTTCACAGGACGTGTGCATCATTGTTGTGTGTATAAAATGCAGGAAAAATTGTAATAAATAGTCTCGTGCTGAGTGAGGACTCTGTCCATGGTGCTGAAGGAAGCTGATTGGCTGGATATCTGTCTCCTCTTCCTGCAGCAGTGTGATATGTTGTGTCGTCACTAGAGGGCGGGAGACTCCGTGATAAATCCTGCAGTCGTGCTGCTCAGAGGAGCCGCTGCACAGACATTTAAAGTCCAGGGAAACTTCTCACACTGACACAGAAAACTCAAAATAATAGTCATTTTGTTTTTTGCACGAGCAGATTTTATTGTGTAAGGAGAGTTTCTGCGCATGCACCAGATGTTGACGAGCGTGTTTTCGGCGCGCATCTGTCCTCCGTGGAGAGGAGGGGAAGGGAGGGGGGAGACAGGAGAGGGAGGCCGACAGAGGAACAATTAGTTTTACAGCCTTAATTTGCGCCCTCCATTTAGCCCCGACGTTAACAGCACAATGTGGGCGTGTTCTCGGCCCCCTTCTTTAACTTTTGCGCCGCCTGTCCTCCCGGAGCTGTGCGCACTTTGCGGAGCTGCCGCTTGCTGCAGAGTGGATGCAGAGTTCAGCTCCGGTTTCGCCCCGTGGTCCCTCCACCAGCACCGGCAGCTCAGAGGCCAGAGGATGGATCTCTGTCACTTCGCTCTCTTCTGCGGGGCTCTGGTGTCTCTCCTGGAAGTCCCCTCGTCTCACACTCTTGCCATTTTCCCTCCGGCTGCGCCGAAGAGCAGCAAGGTGACGAGGATCTTCGACGGGCAGGAAGCCTCCAGGTATTTCAAGGAGTTTTACGCGCCGCCGTCCGTCGACAGGAGCAGCAAAGCGGCGAATAAAGAGTCTGTGGAGCCTCATGACTACATGCTGTCCATCTACAAGACCTTCTCCACGGCGGAGCGGCTGGGACTCAACGCCAGCTTCTTCCGCTCCTCAAAAGCTGCAAACACCATTGCAAGTTTTGTGGATGTTGGACAAGGTATGTGGAGCTTTATTGTACAGATGCATTGTGTGTGTGTGTGTGTGTGTGTGTGTGTGCAGACAGTAGGAGTAGTGAGATTTTTCCCTGTCAGCTTCCACATCATCTCCGTGAGAATGCAGATCTGACCCGTCCTGTCTTAATGCTTTCCACAGATGACCTCCCACTCTCCCCTCTGAGGAGACAGCAGTATCTGTTCGACGTCTCAACCCTCTCCCAGAAAGCGGAGGTGCTGGGGGCCGAGCTCAGGATTTACACCAAAGCGTCTGGGAATTTCAGGATATCGGAAACAGAGCCCGTCGACGTCCAGCTCCTCTCGTGCCACGACCGACAGCTGCTCGACTCCAAGACACTGGACCTGCAGGATTCCCAGAGGCCGAAGTGGGAGGTGTTGGACGTGTGGGAAATATTCAAAGAGCAGCAGCAGCAGCAGCAGCACCAGGGGAAGCACTTCTGCCTGGAGCTCAGGGCCATGCTGGACAACCCAGAGAGGGAGCTGGACCTGCACCTGCTGGGCCTGCACCGGCACGGCAGGCCTCAGCAGAAGAAGGCCATCTTAGTGGTGTTCACCAGGTCGAAGAAGAGGCAGACGCTCTTCAGCGAGAGGAGGGACGGGAAGGCGCTGCTGGGGCTGGAGAGGAAGGCCAAAGAGAGGGGCCCCGGCGCCAAAGCCAGCAGGAGAAGGAGGACGGCGGCGTCCAAGACTCGCCACGGGAAGAGACACGGCAAGAAGTCCAAGTCCAGGTGCAGCAAGAAGCCGCTGCACGTCAACTTCAGAGATCTGGGCTGGGACGACTGGATCATCGCCCCGCTGGATTACGAAGCGTACCACTGCGAGGGGGTGTGTGACTTCCCCCTGCGCTCCCACCTGGAGCCCACCAACCACGCCATCATCCAGACTCTGATGAATTCCATGAACCCCAGCAACATGCCGCCCAGCTGCTGCGCCCCGTCCAAGCTCAGCCCCATCAGCATCCTGTACATCGACTCAGGAAACAACGTGGTGTACAAACAGTACGAGGACATGGTGGTGGAGTCCTGCGGCTGTAGGTAGTGGAGCTGGCACACATTCGTCCAGCAGTTTCACAGGCCGTGTGGCGGCAAAGCTGCACACGAAATAAGGAAAACTTGCTTGATACGTTTGGCAAGATGAAGACTAAAAACATTTAATGATGCATTTCCTCACCATGCACCCGACAAGGTCGTGTTTAATACCTCAGACTTTTGTTTTGCGTATTTTTTCCTGTGTGTTTCTGTCTTCACAAAACCTCTCCGACCACTCCAACACCACGACGACAGCAGTGACAAGAAGATTTTGGCAAAATGTTCACTTATTTCTTTCAGAGAGTTTAGATGACAAGATCGAAACCAGTCTGTTCGTAGTCTGTGATGGATATGAAGCTACACGAGTCAAAGGAAACACACACACCACTTTTTGTATGGATCCACAAATCAAATTCCCCCCAAAAAGTCAACTCCAATGAAAAGAAGAGGTCAAAAAGACCTTTTCCCAAGACAGACACAAGTCTACAAAAGGTCTTTGAGACCGAAACATTGACCTTTTTTAATAAATCAGTGCAGACGTGAAAAGAACCTGTGCCAGACTCGCTCTTTTTCATTGAAATATGAAGCTACAGCCAGCAGCCGTTAGCTTAGCCTCACATAAAGACTGGAAACAGGTTGAAACAGCGAGCCATGACTTTGTGTCAAAGGTAGCATACCTGTTGTTTTGTCACTTTGGTTTCCAAACACAACACAAGGTGATGATATAGACTGATTCTGTTACCTTGAGACACAGCCAGGCTAGCTGTTTCTCCCTGTTTCCAGTCTTTATGCTATGCTAACCCTGCTGGAAAAACCAGCATAGACCAGCACCAAAACCGCCTCCTGACTGTAGCTTTTGCTTCACCTCAAAAGCACCAGAGAGATATTGATCTCATCTAATTCTCAGCAAGAAAGCATATCATTTCTAAAAAATGTAGAACTGCTCCTTTAAAAGATTCACATTAATTGTCTGTAGTTTAAGGAAAATAAATCTGCTCTTATAGAATTGCTGCCAGCGCAGAAACAAAATGATTGGAGCCACTTTTTATCATTTTGCTGGATACTGTTTACTGACTGCTTGGACTCCAGCACTATGTTAGATCTTCATGCTACAACCAAAAAATGTTACAATAATATGAGTTTTTAGGCTGATAAACATGACGTTAGGGCTGCAGCTATTCAGGGTTTTCATTGTTGTAAATCGGACAGTCATTTTCTGGATTCAATCGATTCGTTAGGTCTGTGACATATCAAAAAGGTTGTGAGAAATGCTCAAAGTGACGTCCTCAGATCGCTTCTTTTGTCCAGCAAACAGTCCAAAACCCAAAGACTTCATTTACTGTTTTAAATAACAGAGAAAAGCTCTTTGACATGTGTGAGACTCTACAGGGCTGCAGACTAACAATTCAAAGTTTACACTCTCATTTCGGTGCACCAGCACATTATTTAACTGCACCCAGTAATACATTTAAACTTATTATCTTAAGAAATTAAGCACTGTAAAATCTGAGAAAGTGACTTTACTTTTAAAAAAAATCGAGGAAACTGATCATGTCAAAAATTACCAAGAAATTCAACCAATGATTTTAAGTCGTTAAAACTTTTTAGCTCATACAATTTAAAGTAGATAGTCTGCTTTAGTTGACTTTTGGCTTTCAATTGGAGTAATGGTACTACAAATACATGTTTTCTTCATTTGATTTACACGCAACAAGGAAATGTGATAACCTCAGTTGTTTAAAAGGATAAACTTTTAATTAAAGGAATAAAGGAATTAATAACTCAATGTCACTGATGCTGATGAGATTAACTCCTTAGATATTGACATTTGGTATTTCTGGTACTCGATAGAATCGAGGCAATGCGGTCGGTGCCATAAAAGCATCAAAGTTCGATGCCCATGTGCACCGGTGCATCCTTTAAAACGTTTTGTTACAGTTTTTGGATGCCGTTTTCAAAAGAACACTGTCGTTAAAACAGTCCAGGCACAATTTAAAGCATTGTTTACAACTGAGGCCTTAAAAGTAGGAAGTCGCTCTCTTGTCAAAGCAGTCGGGCAGTACAGCAGCACAATTGTGCTAAATAACTGATTCTAATGATTAGAAATAATCAATCTCAATAATCAATTTCATCACACCTGCAGTTTAGAAAAAATCCTGAATAGTGACGTCTCTTCCGGGACTAAAAGCAGATCTTCAGCACTCGTCGTGGCCGATGATGACTCAGGGAACGTCCTCGAGTGCTGAAACCAACCACCGTCAGTACATTCCCGTCAAAAACCAGCGCAGGGTTTCTCACCATTTTTACTTTCTTTTTGTTGTCGGGGGAGTTACATAATTTTGTCTGCGATGCACTGATGTTCAAAGGTACCATGTGTAAATATTTGAACTAATAATTTATGTTGTACGAATAAGTTATTTCATTTTTATCGTCCGCTTTGTTCTGTTACAACTTCCAGACGGCGTGAGTCACACATCTGGACGTTTTAAGGGTTGAAATAAACACATGTGGGTAATGTTTTGGTAATGAAAGGCGACAGCCGTGTTCTGGACTGTGAAGTACTGTACGCTCATCAGTGTTTGTGTTGTGTATATAAATAGTCAAATAATTATTCACCAAAGAGGAAAGCGTTGTTTCCGATTGGTGATCTCTACTGTTAGCACATTTTAGCCTCTTATATTTTGTATTTTGCATTATTTACAGGAATGTGAAAATAATATATTATACTGACTTTCATGGATCATCCGGTGTCTTAATCCGAACCCAGTGTCTCTGCTCGCCTGTATCCCACCATGTGATACTTTGTCATTGCAGAAAATGAATTGATGATGTATTTTTACAGAGTGAAATAATCAGTTAAGTTGTTTAACCAAATGAATCTATTCTTATAAACTGTGTGGACTGTAAGATATGTAGAGTCACAGGCAAATTAAAATGTCTTGAACTTCAAATCGTTTCTTGTTGAAGTGTGTAATTTAATGATACACGATCATTTTAGTGCAAAATACTACCAGTAATACTACCATTAGCTAAGTTGCTTCTTAATTCTACCTTTTTTATGTAGTATTTTGTATTTTATCATAATGTCATGCTAATTATTTCACTCTTTCTTGTCTTCGGAATCAGAAATTCCCACAAATGGGGTAATTTATGTATCACAGCAGCCAAAGACAGTTCAATATAACAATAAACAATAATAATAGTTTAAAAAAACAATATAAAACAAAGGAAAGAAGAAGAGCTAGAGCAGAAATAGAAATATTATCATATGTACATAATATGTGCAAATATAAATAATGTAATTATAATCAGTATGAGTGTATTTGCGGTGTTCTTAATAAATGATAAATATGGGCATGCTGACTAGTTTTAATCAATCAAATAAGGAATATACAGCTTCTATTAGGTCCATTTAGTCAGAATATTTGGTGAACTGTACCTTAAAATAATCTGGGCAACCAATCAAAGACCTTAGTTAAGATTTAATTGACCTGCTTGAAATTTGGCTCTCAGCCCGGCAAAGAAAGACACATGAAAACAGACGTATGCATCAGCAAAACAAACAGCTGGAAGTAAAACAAAATAAGATAACATACAAAACAAGACAGAGACAGACAAGCTATAAGACAGATGTCACATTGCAGCCAATACTGATGATGCAAAATAATTAATTGTATCACGCACGCTGAAAATTGTTTTTATAATCATCCCAGCTCAGCCCAGTGACTGCGAACAGAGAGAAACATCGAGCCTGGCGTTTCCAACTTTAACAAAAACCACCTACTAGCAGCTCTTTAGTTCTCTACTTCATCTGAAACGTCTTGTTTTTTAATTTGCACAAAAAATGTCATCACCAGCAGATTCCAGGAAGTTTCTTCTCGTGGGCAAAACAAAATAGTTTAGCAGAAATATCTCAACATTTTGTTTTCCCACTTGTTGATTTGATAAACAAGATACAACATGTGCAGTAGTGAGCTTTACAGGTGCTGGTGGGTGGATTTTTTTATGACCGCTGGACAAAGCTGGGCTAAAGCTAAGCTAATCAGCTGCCGACCTCATATTTATTGTTCAGACGTGAGAGTGGTGTTGATCTTCCCGTACAATCCTCAGCAAGAATGTAAAAGCACATATTTTCTAAAAAATATCAAAATATTCCTGCAAGTGGTGGAAAGTATCGGCGACGCCAGACAGAAGTGTGGACAGCTGCTCGCTAAAGCCTCTCTCACACGTAATTCCTCTCTGGCACGAGAAGAAGTGTACATAAACGTCGGGAGAAGAATCTTTTTATTTACATGGAGGGCGAGGAGCTGTTTTTTGTCCAGTGCCAATGTTTTGGCCCGTTAGCTCATCCACCATCAGAAAAACAACCACACAGCTCGACTGTGAAAGCAGGTTGTTACCACCCATGTTTACGTTTCCTGATATTCAGTGACCTCTAGTGGCCATAGTTACTTTCACATCAGCAAAAGGAGGAAGTCAGGTGAAGAAGTTTAAGGAAGGAGGTCAGGGATGGACAGTTTGGTCAACAAACAGCGGTGTCCTGGGTGAAAGTGAAAGTGAATTCTTTTAACAAGCAACATCAAAGATTTAATCAATGAAGTTACGTACTGGATGTGACATGGATACGTTTATAACTGAGTAATCTTCTGCCAAAAACCTGACCAACAACCTGACAGAGCGTCTGATGAAGTTCTGGTGCGCCTGTCGCTGTTACGCTGCAGCAGTCGTGTTGCTTTGGAAACGGTGATAACGGTGGTTTCAGTGACTGGAAATCGACCTATTCAGGGTTTAGGTTTGAGGATGTGTTGGACGCTGTACTAGCTTGTTTTCCCTGATATGTTCCAAGGTGTTGAGGTCGGATAGTGGTGGTACAGATTTCACTGAATATCAATCTCTGGTCCTGTTTCTAAAGATTTAAGGCATCGACTGCATGTGTGAAAGCAAGGGACGACAGTTCAAGACTACATTATATTGCGTTGAAGTGTGAGGATACTTTTAAGGAGAACTCGAGACCGTTTCTAAATATGTTTGTGATGACAAAAGCTTGTATTCTCGGCCAGAACACCATGTTTTCCAAACCCCAACCAAGCAGATTGTGTCTAACCCGACCCTCAAACTGAAAACCGAGCCGAAAGAAATGTAAAGTTTGAACAGATCCGTGTTTTTATTGGGTTGTTACTTTTTCCTCTGCGGTGTAAATGTTGACGACCAGGGTGAGTGACAGTTTGCAGGGTGAAAACAGGGTCAGCAGACAAGCGCGGAGAGAGCGCCATCTTCCTCTGGGTGGGCTGTGTCTCTGTGTGTGCTGGAGGTCGCGGGGAGGCAATATGTGACAAACAAATTGGTGGGCAGATGTAGTGACTGCCCCCCCTCCTTCCCTTCAGTCTAGAGCCACATTGGATCCCCCTGGCCCTCAGACAATGGCAGTGGAGGATCTCAACATCAGATTAAGCCTGGCTTTTCCTCAAAGGTCAAAGGTCAAGTGGGGCATTGTCTCCGGGGGCTGCGGACATTAAACAACGTACACGTCCCCTTAGAAAAGGGCGGCAATCAAGAGGGGAGGGAGGAGGGCGAGGGGCAGGAATGTGTGCGATGCTCTGTGAGGGCCTCGCCGTCGCTCCCCAAACAACAAGGTGAGGTATAAAAAAGGGGCGTTTTAAAGCAGCTGCCCACGAACAGCCAGCCGGGGACAAAAGACTGGAATGTACCGTCTCTATAGTGGCGTACGGAGGCGTTTCTGCGCTGTGTCTCGCTGTGGCAGATTTGCAGTGAGACGGGGCAAAAAATATTTGCCGGGGAAACAAAGCCGGGTGTAAATCGAGAGCAGGATTGAACAGTTGTTATCAGAGCTGGAGGGGGGAATAACGAGGAGCTGGTGTTTTTTTTCTGTGTCCTCGCTGTGATGTTAAATGTTTCACACATGTCCGGAGTGCAGTCAAGAGGAAGAGAAAGCTAAGACGGGATAAGGAATGAGCACAGAGATCTGGAGCGAGATATCTGCCGAAGCACAGAAACATGTGTCCAAGGAGTCTCAGACAGTCGCAGCGAGAAGACAAATAAGCGGAGTGTTCAGGGCGACATAATTCTGGCGCTCGTCTTCTTTGTTTGCGTCTAGTTGAGGGCAAAAGTGTTGCGTTGCCATCTTGACCTCTGTGTTTGCTCTGGTAAACGCGGCCTGTCAGAGGCTTTAAAGGTGGAAATCCTCTGTGTGGAGTCAGATGGCAGCAGAGTCGTCAGACTGACACACAGAGGAAGTGACCCGTTACTTCACTAAATCACTAAATCAATGCTTGTTCGGGTAAAACTTATTAACCACTCTACCGTCCTTGTTGGGATCCTTTTGAGATTTGTTCTCGGGACAAATAAACGTAAATAATAGACCGAGCTAGAAAACAGTGTCATCTCAAACAACGTTGTTTAATGAATCCTTCATGAAGATGTTCATCATTTCCCCTCTGGGGATCGATTCAAGTCAAGTCAAGATTTTATGAAGCACATTTCATGCGACAGGTGTAGACTCAATAATATCAATAAATATAAAAAGTAAACACCATACATGACAAAATCACATACAATAACAACATATAAGATAGAAACATGACATAAACATGAAGGCTGATCTTATCTGTATCATTTGTTGATGTGAGAGGTGAAGATCCTTCAACCTAAATAAATTAAATATAGTTTCTGACTCCTCTTTAATCTGTTACTGTCATTTTTCACAACATTTGCACTCAGACATGATTGAAATTCAGGAGAAGCTCTGATCTTCCTGCAGACTCAGAGGAGGGATTACACAGCTGAGTGAGGAGCAGAGTGATGGAGGAGTAGGAGGAGGAGGCGGAGGTCAGCGCTGCTCTGTGTGTCCGTCCTCTGAGGGTCATCGCTGCTGACAAACAGCGTCGTCTCTCATGTCACCGCCAACACAGAAACCCTCTCAGGGTTTGGATTTATGACTTTGTTGTGGTGATATTGTATAAACACACATCACAGGTAAGTAATGTGTTTCTTTAACCCTTCACCCCATTATACGCTCACACTTTACATCAACGTTACAAAGAAACTGTGCCGTTCAAGTGGACACGAGTCGAGCTGTGGTCCTGGAAAGCCCCCCGGTCACTCTCACAAGTGTTTTTGCAAGATTCCCCTGCAGCTGGATGAACCGCTGCTCATCATTTATTCTAATGTGAATCAGCTGTGAGGAGTTTCCCTCACGTCTGAGCATCAACACATGATCATCCAGTGATTTCACTTTTCTGCACGTGTCAGTGAATTTAACTTTTGTTGTTTTTTACGGAGTGAACTCGTGACGAACTGAATCCACAGTTAGTTTACAGTGAGCAGTCCGAACTCGGACGGCGACGCCTCGATCAGTGGGAGCTACGACCCTCCATCAGCAGGATGACTGGCACCTGTGCCGGCTGCTGCTCAGTTATATAAGCAGGTGACGTCAGTCGGTTCCTTCATGTGTGTTTGGTTGATTGTTTGATTCAGAGTTGTTGTTTCTTTTGCGTCTCATCCGGGCGTTGCACATCAGTGATGTTGCTGCTTCGCTTCATTTTGTAATTTTCCACTTTGTTAAATGATTCTTCAGTTAAAAGCCACAGATTGTCCAACGCTTGCCCTTCCCTTGAACCGAGGAACTTTAAGAAAAGACGGACGTGTCATCACTGAGTCTTGCTTTGGTTCCAGACTGTGGCCGATTGCAGTCTCATCAGTAGAAATCAGTCGGACCTGCCTCGTTTGATCACAATCAACATTATCAGTAAATAATAGTCCCATCTCAAACAACGTCATTTAATGAATCCTTCATGAAGAGTTTAATGTTCATCATAATTTCAGCTCTGGAGATCGATTCAATAATAATACTGCAAACGATTATTATTGTTGTCATCATTATTGTTTTGTTTGTGTTTGCTATTCCTCACGTTTGCTTGTTTGTTCTTATTTGGAAAATTATTCATGAATCATCCTGCTGTTTTGGAAAATAAGAGCAAACAAGCAAATGTGAGAAAATGAATAAACAATACTCATTTTCACAAATTAAAAACCCCTGTTGGAGGAATATAGCAAAGTAGCTCCAATACTTTATAGTTTAATATTATGATTTCTGACGTTTCACATTGGTTAGCCTCCTCATTGAGCTAAAGGTATTTGTGTGTTTTAAGTGTGTCCTTCTCCCTCACTGTGACCTCTCCCTGTCTGGATACAGATGTTGTGTTTCTGCACTTTGAACGAGAGCCTCTGGTTTCTTTCCCATACTTGATGTTCCTGGTGTCTTACAGATTGTGGCCGCAGGTGAAGGTTTCATGAGAGGGCAGCGGGGAAGATCCACATTTTTCTGACATCTTATAGACTCACATTAACCACGACACTTCATAAGGGCAAAGTTTTACAGAGACTGGAGGAGTCTGCACTTTCCACTTCAGGGGAAGAGGAGGGATAAGAGTGTCTGTGTGTGTGTGTGTGTGTGTGTGTGTGTGTGTGTGTCACGAAGGAGAAACAAACAGAAGGAGAGGAGGAGAGAGGGAGAGAGAAAAGAAAGGAAGTAAACTGAGGGCATGTTAGCAAGCAAGATGAAAAGAAAGAAAGAAAGAAAGAAAGAAAGAAAGAAAGAAAGAAAGAAAGAAAGAAAGAAAGAAAGAGGAGAAGTGAACAGAGATGACACGAAGGATACAGAAACACAATCTGTTAGAAAAAAAGGTAGAAAAAGACAAAATCATGTAAAGCAAACGTAGGGTGGGAATAAAGTGTGTAACAGAAAACGGGAAATAGGAAATATGTAGCAGCTCTGTAAGAAACTGTGATTTGAACTGAATGCTAATGTCAGCATGCTAACTGATCAAAATGACAAAAGCTAACAAATTCATGGTCACCATCTTAGCTTGGTGTGTTTGCGTGCTAATATTTGCTAATTAGTACTAAAGAGAAAGTACAGGTGAAGCTGATCGGACGTCAGTAGTCTTACAGGTATTTTGGTGATGATCTGATGACGTTGCGAGATGAGAATTTGAGAGAGATTACCTCATCTACTCAAGTGGCACACTGGATGAGAAATTCTGAAGAAGCTCCAACAACACTTGATCCTACATTTCCCATAATACATCTCTCATGAGCTGGAAAACGTCCTCCTCTCAAACCCCCAGCAAAAAAGGACTAGCGACGAAAGCTTTACTGTGCCTCTGTGTGAGAAGATTTACTCAAAAAGCGACACCTTAAGAGTCAGAACTGCTGATATACAAAGCCTCGTTCTCACTAATAAAGCAGCTTAGTCGAGAATACGTCTGACAAAAAGTTGCAAATGTTACTGCTGAAGAGGTGGAGGTGAAAAATAAGTTGTGTAAACCACAGTTACAGGCTCGAGGGGCCTTCCCTTTCTTTTCCGTTACTCTTCTTGTGCGCTATTTTGCTTGGCTGGACAGCCGATCAGAATGATATTCAAGATGCCCAGTTGGCCAAAAGCTACGAGACAAGAGGTAAAAGTGCAGGACGAACCAGGAAAACTAGAGCCACAGACACAGGCAGCCAGTCAGCTGATGTCAGGGTCCTTAAAGGTCCAATTTGTAGGAATTAGGGGGGGTTAGGGGAAGGAATGGAAAGTGATTTTGATATTTATGTTTTCCACCGTGTCCACTGTGTTTCTACGGTAGCTCAAAGTGCACAAAACAAACACTGGCTCTAGAGAGGATCTTTAAAGGCCACGCAATCTCACAAACTGGCCCTTTAAGTTTCCCCAGTCTGGGCAAACAGAAAGAATAAAAATATGTGTAAAAGTCAGTGCAGCGCCCCTTTAACGAGGCTGATACCAACGGTGAAAATTTGAAAATGAATTTGAGAGAGAGAGATAGTACAAGGAAGGACTATAATGGGGTGAGAAACCATGTTGTGGAGGTATGTGTGTGTGTGCGTGTGTGTGTGTGTGTGTGTGTGTGTGTGTGTGTGTGTGTGTGTGTGTGTGTGTGTGTGTCCTCCTGCAGCAGAGCCCCATCCGTCAGGCCTTTTGGCAACAGAACAAACCGGGCAGAGTTACTTTTGTAGCGGGTGTTCCCCTCTCCTGCTCACTGCAGCCTTTTACTGTCACACAGGGATCTAAATGATGAGGACACGCAGAACATGCAGATGTTTGCAATATCTCTCTAATATGAACTCTCTCATGCGGACGCACCTGGCTCTGATTTGCCGGAGATAGAGCATGTAGCGTGTGCACTTGACATCAGTTTTTATGTGTGCAGAAAGATACTTAAAGGAAAGAGAGGGGAGGAGGAGGAAGAGGAGGGAGGGGGTGTAAGTAAAAACAGAGCAACTGTCGCTCACATGCCCGACACAGAATGATAATCAGGGCCCGGGCTGCTTTTGTACATGAGCAGCTTTGGTTTTGGGTGACAGCGCTGGTAGTGTTGTTTTACAGTCAGTCTGCAAGTTGGAAATAAAAACCAGACGAGGTGGGCTCGCCGGCCCAAATCAGTCCCCCCGGTAATTAAAAGTGCCTGCTGAGAGCTCTTTACTACACGCAGCCAGATCAGTGATCATCACTGGCCGATCACATCAAAAGGAAATGACACAGGACACAGGGCGGGCCATTAGTGAGTCGATTTCCCCAAAAAGATCACAGGCAGTCATTGGGCGGTTGATTACCTACAGATTGTCTGTTCTTTCTCCACCTCTCCACCCGCGGGGAGACAAACTGAAACACGCTTTTGTTTTAAAATCCTCATCTGTGGTAAAACGCCACAGAGGTGAAGCATTTAATACCACAATGATTTGATTTGATGCATCATCAAATCTCACATTCTGCCCGTATTTCAATTTTTTTTTTTCATAACTTCTACCAAACAGCGACCAATGTGGCCACAAGTGGTCATTACAGGTTGGAGGAACAGTGACTTATTCCCAAAGATTCTCCTAAAGAAAAAATGTTATATTCTAGAAAATATGATCATTCGCTTTCTGGTGGACAGTTAGATGGGAGGTTTGACCACTCTCATGGCCGAGTAGTAAAAATGAAACTACCGCAGTTAGCTTAGCGTAGCATTCAGACTGGAAGCAAAGAGGAAAAAGCAACTCAGTCACCAGAATAAATGTTTGTAGTGTACATTTCTGCAAATCCCAGATATGTTGACTTTTCAAATGTATGTTGTGGCAGTGTGCTGATGGTCTGTGTCAACTCAAACCAGGTCTTGTTTTAGCGTAAAATACATGCTTTTGTCACCACAATCACGGTTGAAGAGTCTTCTGAAAAGTACCCAGTGGTTTATACCTACAAATGTTTAAACGCAATCTCAAACTGCCGTCTCTGGCACGACTGATGATAAAAATGCTCAGTTACAAGTCCTGCAATCAAAACATTGCTCCACTAAAAATCCAGAGGTCTCAGCATCAAAAGTAAAAGTAATCCAAAAAGTATATGCTATTGATGTATTAGAATAAATTACATTTTATTGTTGTCATGGTAGAAACAATTGAAACTACTTAAAGCAACATTTCACCCATTAATGAAACCTCAGACATTAAGCTGTGATGGCCGAGTGGTTAAGGCGTTGGACTTGAAATCCAATGGGGTTTCCCCGCGCAGGTTCAAACCCTGCTCACAGCGAAGTCTCACATTGTCAAGGTGTGTTTATGACTAATACTTATTGTAGGTAGCTTTGGACAAAAGCAGCTGCCAAATGTAATGTGTTCGCCCTAATGCTGATGGAAACTCTCTTAAACAACAGAATGTCTAAAGCGTTGGCTTGATACAGCTCGTTCAGCGTAATCAAATAAAGCGGCTTTAAACTCAGCAGCTACAGTAAAGCTATTTATTTAAAACCAATTTGGCATCTCTGGGCTTCTGGAGACTTGAATAAGGCCAGACAAGAAGTGTGGAGCCGTTTTATTAAAGGTTTTAAAACAAATCTCCAGTCTTTTTTGCTGTAAAGCTCCAGAAATGTTTTGTGGACTACAGAACATTTCAGATTGGCATGAGTAGAAAATGACTTTTGAATTATTTTGTTATTTTTGGGTGACTTGCCCTTTAATACTCTGACTACCGTAGTTTAATTCAGAAGAATGCATCATATTCTTCAATCCAATCTTAACCTGCAAACTAACAACACCATCAAACAAATGTAGAATATTTCCCTTTGAGAGGCAGTAAAATACCTCAAAATTGCTCTTAAGTAGAGTAACTTTAAATGTGAGTAGATGTACTCAGTTACATTCCAGCACTGGAACTTAGAAACCTCTGTCAGTTGATGAAGACCATGAGATGTCGCTGACAGTTCTTAAAGAAACAGGTAAGTGGATGTTGCTTTTCTTTTTGTTTTGTTGTTTATATATTCATTCATTTAACTGTTTTGTCAAACTGTGATTTCAAAGGTCAAGAATGACCAGGAGAATGTTTCCCTCCAAAATTTAGTGTAGTAGAGGAAATCTAAAGTGTAAATGTCCTCGGTTACTTCCTAACATTTTCAATAAACTTACAAACCATGAAACCCATAATGTTTTTGATTGGTCTCGCTCTGTCCGGCTCGTTCGTGGATCCTCTGAGGTGCTGAAGGCTGGACATTTTTTGGACACCTTGTTAAATGAGTTGCAGGTGCAATCAGCCAGACAACGCCACTTTCAAAAACCTCGGCACAATCGCCCTCCTTACTGTAATTTATTCCCCTTAAAGAAAATGTGGGAGGGAGCGGCGTTCGGACAGAGAGAGAGAGAGAGAGAGTGGAGGGAGTCGAGTCTTTGGGTCAATAAAAATCAAAAAAGCAGTTATTGACTTTGAAGCCCTTTGCCGTTTGAGGGAAACCCAAAACCGGGCCGATTGTGGCGAGTCGCTCTGGTTGAGGCCGGAGAGGAAATGCAGGGTGACACTAACAGGCTGAAGGAGGAAGTGTTGATGGACTGAATTAAACAAGGGGGGGAGATGGAGGGGGCCGAGGGGGTGCTGGGTGGGTTTGTGGGGGCATGACACTAATGTTTTCCATTGACGAGACGGAAAAGCCCCGCTGCTATGCCACACACACACACACGGAGTCATAAATTCATGCATTTATTCACAGGGAAGCCGGAGCGGGGGCACTTTCCCATGCATACTTTAAGGAAAACATACACAAACATTTGGTTTAAACCGAAGCTTGAAGTCTGATTGAAAGCTGAAAGATCCGTCAAATCAACATTTACCCCAAAGTTTCCCAGAGCAGTTTGATTAAAGTCTAAAAAAAATGACCATCGTTCACCCGAACTGAGAGAAAATAGTAAAGATTGAAACATATTTCAGGCTACTGTGACTCGTAGGTACACAAGCTGTCTGTTTCCAATTATGGCTTTTAAGCAGTTTGAGGAAATGTGTGGTAACTTCAAGAGGAAATATTTTACATGTCATGGATGTAATAGAGGAGCATTGTACTTTGTATAAAACTGCAGGATCTGGGTTTTATCTGCACGGAGAGAAAAAAAAAGCAGCAGGGAAAACAAAGAAGTAGTAAACGTGGAGGGCGTGTTGATGAGAAGGGAGAGAGCAGACACACAAACAGATTTTCAAATTAAAGGATATGGTTTTGGTGCATTTTTATTACTGATTTGTTGTATTTAAAAGAAACTAAGTGACAGAAAAGATGTAAAAACGTGTACTTGTGCAGTGGTGGAATGTACTTAAGTACATTTACTCAAACTGATAAATGTCTGTGGTAATTCTAAGCGCTGTATCGTAGGCAAGTGGACATGTTTCAGTTTCTTGACGTTTCACCTTCATCAAGAGTCTTCAGTTCTAACTAACTGCACTGTAAAACTGGATTTAGTTTAAATTAAACTTAAGGTGCTTGTGTTTGCATGAATCAGATGAAAAATGCAGTACAATGATCATGTTCAGCACAGATTATTTAGCATGTTAAGTTTATGTAAGGGAAAGGAGCAGATTTCCCAGCATGCATTGTTACATAAGAGTAAAAAAAACTCTCCTGAGACTTTTAATTTTTATAGGCTGAAGAAAACATATGACTGAAACTTGATGTGTATCTTTAAAACCTTTCAATTTAAGTCATGTTTCTTTATTTTTGTGCAATAATAAAGACACCACTAACTATGATAAAGGTTTTTATTGAATTCAATTTTGACCCAATCACATTTATTAATTATCTGTCTGGAAAATTGGAAAAAATGACTTAATTTATGTCTAAATTCCATTAATTAATTAAGGTCCAGGTACTGAGGGAACAGAGTAAATGTGATTACTGTCACTACACTTAAATATTCTGTGTCTTAAAATGAAAGAAAGACAAAAACCCAAATCCAGGCCAAACATTGTTTTAATTAAAACAATTTGCAGTCCTAGAGCGGAGGTTAATCTTTGAAACTGTTGAGGCTTAAATGGTTTAACTTTTCTCTTCACCTCGATTAGTCAAGAGTGTCCTGTCTTACAGGATTATCTAGATTCTTAAATCTACCATTTTTAATTAATGTGACTTTTTCAAGAACCCTGTGATTTTCAAGAGACAAAACTGATTTGTCCATATCTGATCAGAGCCGACTCTCTTCTCGCTCCTGAAGAAGGAGAGAGTTCGGGGATCGTCCTGATCTTCTCTCAAGCTGTCGTGGATGTTAAAGCAACAGGCGACTAAATGAAACGTTACCTTGAGTAAACTCAGGGGTTTTATCTGTGGTGCAAACACTTTGGACGACGAAAGTACACAACTCTACAAAAGATTAAACAAAGGTCTAGTTGTTCTAACTGTTACATATTACACCTTTAACTTTATACCTTGTGTTTTATTGTAAAACAGTATTCAGACTGGAAGGCAAACGGAGAATCTCAAAGGTTTTTAACTGTGGCAATAAACTCTGACGTGAATGAATGAGGGTTAATCATCGAGCCACTCTGCATTAGTTATTGTCGTCAGCTTGATTCTCTTGCTATATTTATGAACAGGCGGTAGTTAACTGATTTTTTCCTTCTTTCTCTCTCTCAGTCGTTATCGGCGTGTTTAGATCTGTAAGCCACCTTTCATATGTGGATTTGGGAGCCACATGGCATGGGAGAGGTCAGCGTCTATGAGCATTAACAACAAGTCAGACAGACCTCCCACCACGCTTGCATTCATCTAATGAAGCAGGTTTGCTTGAGGTCCTTCGCTCTTCGGGCCTTGATAAGGTTGTCAATCAGCTTCACTTCATTTCTGGAGGTTTGGCAGCAGCAGCAGCAGCATCGTTTCTGAGGCCACATCAGACAATCAGAAACAAAAGCATTATCAGAAATTTACAAGGTCAAATTGTTAAATCTTTTCTCCAGCCTACACTCTTTTATGTTGTGGATTTGTTCACTGTTATTCTTTGCTTTAATTAACAGGATTAAAGTGAACTTTGATCAATATCATTAGACACAATGTCTTGTTGTCAAACCTCCGTTAATCCCTCCAAACTGTCGGATTGGATCACATCTCCTGTTAAAACTTGACCGAAGTGGATTTCAGAAGTGGCCCGGAGTCACACGCTGAGGCTCTGCGGCCAAAAATGCAACGTGTCGAGGTGTTTCGAGATATTCTCGTTACTGTGCCACCATGAAGAGTGAACATTTATCCTTTTACAAACAGGAGTTGTTGTTTATTGGGTTTGATTGTGAATTCGGATCCTGTCATTCATTTATTTTTACTGGATTGTTCCCATCTGCTCATTCATCCAGATAAAGATCTATTGATGAAGAACTCAAGAATTGAAGTTTCACGTGTTGTCAAAGTTTTTGTATGAAGATTTGTCACTTTTTCCAGATGTTTTTTTTGTTTCAGAGGTGAAATAAAAAAGGGTCAACCCTCCATAAAAAGTGATTCTCATTCCCAGATACACAGACTAGCAATGCCCAAATCTAATTATTCAAGTTCTGTTGTCCCCTTTTGGCAAAAACGTGCGCCTCTCGTGTATTAACATAACATTCAAGTCACAAAGCAAATTATCAGATTTACGAGAGCGTACCCAAAACATTCCAAGAGCAACATTTAGGATCACTTATCACTGCTCTGAAAGTATTTCCGAATCCTAAAGCAGTTTTCTGATCATTTAGAAATTAAAAAAATATTGTGTTTGCGGCACAATAAAAATGATAAATGATATTTCTCAAGTTGTGTCTCCATTTCAAAAGCCAAAAGAGAACTTGTACCCAGAAATAACATCTGTGTCCACGATGAATTGGTCGTCTACACTACTGTCACATGGCATTAGGTTATATTTTTTAAACAAAATAATGTGTTTACATTTCTCCATGGGTTATAGAGGGTATGAACAAACATCATATTCAAGACTGAAGTTTCAAGTTTCATCATCATACAACCAGGTTTTTAATGACAGTTGATGTCCCTTTAAAAGAACAACTACATTTAAAAAATGTATGAATGAATAATTAAACAAAAAAATAAGAGATTTGGATGATTGAGTGATATTGAGTGAGTCTTTGGAAATACAATCAATTAAATGGTAAGTTTTGTTAAGCAGGGTTTGTTTGTTTTTTAAGATTGACATGACATGTTTTTGTTAAACAAGATTGTTCATAAAATATCAACATTACACAAATGTAATGTTGATACAGAGGCACAAACAAGGGTTAGTTTGCAACCAAAATTTTGCAAAACAAAGATCAGAAAAGGCAAACAAATTTGGAAAACAAAGCTCACTAAAAAAAACACTTTGTTAAAAATGGACTTGGTGTGGGGTCAGTACAGCACAAACACAATACTGGGCTAACCAGCCAGTGTAACAGTGTAATGACCCAGTGTTGGTGTTATTGTTACATTACATTGATTTCTACCTATTAATACTTAGAAAATTAATATTAAAATACTGGTCAATTTTTTAATCCAGTGTGTAGAAGTACCTGTATTTAGATTTTTAGATTGTGTTCTTGTGTTCATCTTTACTTTAGGAAAGCCAGGAGACCAATCGCAATCTAGCTGTAATGTACGGCGAGTGAACTTTGAGCGATGGGTCGGCCGCCATCTCAAAGCCTCATAATTTGACAAGTTGGAAATGATATGCAAAAATCAACTTTTCTTACAAATTGCACCTAAGTGTAGGTTAAAAAATTAGGCACCAAATAGTAGAAGGAATTACGCCCTTTTTTCCATATTAAATTCCTACACTCAAATATTTGTGGCACTTTTAAACAGAAAATATGGAACTTAAATATGGAATCATTGTTCACACTTACAGTATTTTCTAGAGATTAACAACAGCTGGTAATGACTTTGATTTTTTAATATAATGGAGCCCGATGGAAGGGAAGCCCTGTGCTGCTTTTGTGTTGACGAAGTGTATTTTTTGCGGCTCGGTGAGTCTGAACAAAATGATCATCGTCGCCCCCCGACTGGATCAGAGCGATCTGCTGGCAGTGACCTCGGCTCCCCTCTTTCACCTTTAGGTGTTGATTGCTTTTAGAGCCCTAAGTCTAGATTGAAGCCTTTTCCCATGGAGATTAGACGATCTGGTTTAAAGCTGTTTCAACAGGTCGCTTGTGAGGGGTCAAAGGTCAATTACATAGTAGTGCCTAATGGTAGCAAATAACGTCAATCACCTTAAATGGACCAGCGGCGAGACTTGTGCCTGACTTTGGGCTGGAATGTGGAGAATCCAGAGGTTAAGCCGGTGGCATGGAGCGGCTGACTGGACACAGACACACACACACACACACACACACTACAACACACACACACACACTTCCACACAGCGTTCCTCGACTGCTGGCCGAGCTCACTCACCATCACCTTCCATACCAGGCTATCAATCTTGTAGTGACCTCATTCAATCTGAAAAACAACACACAGCCTGTAACTGTGGAGATCATGTGATCAAGAAGCGATCGACTCTACGGAAGCAAAGAAAGGACAAAATTATACAGATTAAAACAAATATTCAGAGTTCTTCTGCTTTAATGAAACTTTTACTTTGAGTAATAATCTTTCAAAAAATCTACATTGTAATAGTGAATTAAAATTGTTGATGCAGTAATATTTGAGTACTTTGATGTTGCAGCTGGGAAAACTGAGGCTATTTTTTTAAGTTCTCTAATTCTAATAAAAAAATAATCATACCTGAAACGGTGACTGAACATATTTTAATTCAATTTAAACTATCCATCTATTTTTATTACGTATGATAAAGTTTATTTTATTTCTTTTAGTATTGATTTAAAGTGTGAATAGTTAAAACATTTTCATCTGAATATGAATCAATTTCATTTAGATTGCACAAGATGAACTTGCAACAGAAAGTTTTGAACAATGTAAATCAAAACTGATATTTTTCAAGAAAACTATTTTAGTGAAAATCTGCTTTATTCAGTTTTATAATAAGTTAAACGTTCACTTGTATGACTCAGATCCTCGCTCTCCCTCTTTAGCCTCTCGCTGAGGTGAAATCTCTGCAAGAAGAGTTTGTGAGTGAGAACTCTGTTGGCACAAAACGTCGGTGTTCACATTTACGTGCATCATTTGCTGTCCCAGATTGACTTGCCTAATTGATGTCCTCGCCCGGGGCGCACAAACATATGACGATGCTGTGTAACCGTGACAACAGGGATGACTCATACCCACAGCGAGCGCTCACCTGGCCCGATGAGCCGTCTGGGCCAAATGTAGCTTTTCCTGTGCATTCATTAGTGTTACAGTGGCGGTAAGTCACACTGACACAGAGCGATGTGTTCATGAAGGTTTTTGTTTTCATGTAGAACTGATGAGGAATTCTAACTGGGTTTTAATTAAGTGTTAAATGATAATATTATCTTAATCATAGCAGATAGTACCCATTGATCAACACTGAACTGTAATTAAGCTTGATTAAACCTAATATCAATCAAGGGTATTTTGTACCATGGCCAACATCTCAGTTTAGCATGTTTAGCCTGCTAACAGCTGCTAATGATGCCTTCAATTGCACTTGGACCTCTGGAAAAACTGACTCCAATATGGAAAAGTACGTACAATATCCCTCTACCTTTTCATCCCTTCATTCCTTATGTGGAGTTTGTTTTGTGAAAGTTATAGGAGTTGCTGCGACCATCTAGTGCGAGTCTGCTCCTCCGGCCTGTTTTCATGTGTGCTAATCTGTTAAATCAGCTGCTGTAGTTGCTTGTGAAGTCCACATATTTCCAAACAGTGCTTGCTGCGGGTGTCCAGGCATAATCAGCAGCTGTAGTAACACAAAGTACAGCTGAGGCTGATTTGAATTCTTTCGTTTTGGAAAAAAAAAAATACATTTCTGACTGGCTGGTTCACCAAAGCTATCGGTGAGGTTGTTGAATTTTCTTGGAATTTAGCAGATTTTTTGGGGGGGTAATCCGACTTTTAACAGATAACTGCTCTTCTTTAGTTTGCTCTTCATTAAAGTTTGTTTCTAGAGAACTTCAGAAAACAACAGACACCGACCAAAGAGCTTCACCAGGAGATAAACACACACAACAGGAACTTACAAATAAAAACACAATCATTTCATTAAAAGACAAGAACAGATAAAAACTTAACACAAACAGCATCAAACAAAATAACAGAGAGAGATGTTACAAGATACAACTAATGATGTTCAGATCCTTCCAGTCACCTGATCACCTGCCAGAACACCTGCACCTCATTTACCTTAATCAGCCTCTCGCTCTATACATACCTGCCCTCAAACACACGTCCTCTGTTAGGTTGCTTGTTGTGTTACAGTAGCTGGGTTTGTCGGTTTGTAAGTCTGCACCGCTTGTTTTTTTTACTCGACCTGCTCAGCCTACATGTCCTACACTATTGTACATCTCTGACCCAGAACCACAGGAGGTCAAAAACTCAAAGTCTCACTTCTTCACCGTGATCCAACCTGAAGTCTGAAGCCTGCACCGCTCGGCCAGCTGCTCTCGGTAAACTTCACTTGACAGTTTTCTGGTTCAGGCTGGACGCTGGAGGGACTTTGACTGATGTCATGATTTCACCCAGTAACAAAATGACATCAGCTCTTTTGTTTTTGTGCAATGGATCGAACCGCTCGCTGGCATTTCTTACTGGGACACATGAATGGAACGGGGCCATCATTAACGTTATGAGTAACACCTGTGCTCCTCCAGCACTGACGGGTCAGAATGTCTGCTGGGGAAAAGATGCTTCGCTCAGAGTTCATGTTCTGAGCTGTTTGTTTAGCTGTTAACTTCATTGGTTAATATTTGGTCATCTCTTTTGTCTGTCTTTATTGGTAATTTCTATTTTATTTTTTCATCTTTTGTGACATAAAGTCATCTTTCCAGATTCTATTTATTCAGTTAAATGTGCAGTTTCATTGTATTTATTCTATTTTCAAACAAAAGCATCAACGTTTAGGTTTAAAAGTCTAGGAAAGGCATAATCTTTAAATATTTGTTGTCTGAAAGAAGTATAATGGAGTCAATTGTGGAATATAATCTGCTGGAAGGTTTTCTAAAAGACAGAAAAAATACAGAGTAGGTGACATTAGTGTCATAAATCCAAGACTGGATTATATGAAATGAGCAGCAGGTAACTACTTCAGGGACCTCATTTATAAAAATGCTTGCAGATCTATACTCGTTGAATCTCATCTCAAGGTCTTTTCTGATTGTGTGTGCTTACGTTTGATTCATTAAAGATACTGAGAATAAAATTCTTGCTTTATAATTTACGCCCCTGTAACCTATAAATCTCAAATCTATAGATCTTAATATTAATTTTGATCAATCGTTTGATTTATGTGACGCTGTTTGAATACATTTGAATATAAAACTCCTCCAGGCTGATTCAACAAGGGGACCTACGGTAAATATCAGTCCCTGGGCTTGAACAGGTTTGTCTAGCCATGCTTATTTGTCATCGAATGCTTCAGAAACAGCCACAGGATGACTTTGATTGACGAGATTAATAGATGAATGAATCGCTCCTGTAACTGTCTCAGAGACAGTTTGATTGATGTGTTTCTTGTGTATGTTTCTGTTGTATGTACAAGATTATTAAGCCTTGTCTAAAAGATATACATGAACATAAGTATCACAACATATATATTGCAGAGCATTTTGGGAAATGTGAGGTCATGTGGTGAGGTGACTTCAGTTGCATTTTGGGTAAGAAAAGCACGGCTGTGGATGATGAAGAAGCCACTACAGAGATAAGTTGTTCTACATGTGGTCCAAGAGGCGCACACGGTAATTTCCTTTGTATGTTTAATGGACAGTGGCTTATGAACTGTATGTGATTTGTATGAGATTTGTGAAATCTTTGTTTTTATTGTGCTGTAGTTTTCACGGTGTTTGGGTGTCTGCTGAGACAGAGACAGAGAGAATAAACCCTGAAAAGACATCTGTATGAATTGTGGCCATTATTTGACTGGACGGGTGTAGTTATAGCTCCTGTGCAACGCCGCTGCAGACATGTACAGTAAACCATCCTGCAGTGTGTCCTGGGTCACAGTGTCCCACACACATTGTTTGTATCTGCAGGGTTTTGTTTCCATGCCTCCCCTGGCCTGAAAGCTCCGCCGCAGGGAACAGCACACTGCAATCAGGCCTGGTTTTATGGCAGCCAATCTGCCATTCACCGGAGACTAAGATTGATGACGCCTGTCCTGACTGACTGGCACTGAGAGCGAGATACCGCTGTCCGACATGCACCACACACTCATAAATCTCCGTCCATCTGGTGGCAGACAAACAAGGAAATGTGTCCATAAATTCTTACTTTACTTGAGAATTTTTTAAAGTTGGACAAGCAAAGAAGACACGCAGTACTCTGACCCACCTCAGACTGGTGGTGTTTAACCCAGACTGCACATCCTCGCAGGCTTCAGTCACGCTGCCCTTTTGACCCGCTGACCAGACTACTTACATTAACTGGACACAATGTATTCTCCCATGAAGGCAGCGTTAACCACCCCAGGCTCCCATTGACACTCAAACGGAAGTATTTTTACGGCCTCCAAGCACCACTGAACAAGTTTAAAGCAGCTTAATTGCAGCGTTGACCTGATTGGCAGCTACATGAATGTGTCTTGGTGGGGAAGAGGCCACAGACTGTTAACTGCAGCGAGGTGCTAAGAAGAAAAAAAAGGTTAATGAGCTGAACGCTGCACGGCCCGGCCAGCTTTCAAGTCGGGATTCATTTCTTTAAACAGACTAGTAAATGTGACTTATGAGAAATGTACGGCGGCCCCTGAGGTGCACAAAACACAACAGCAATTCGGAAAACACACAAAAATGCTAACTGGTTTGCTGAGACAGTGAAAGTTGCTGGTTCAAAGTTTGCTGAATTTAGGTCATTAATGTCCACAGTGACATTTTATAACTTCATTCACAGCACTGGCTGAGCACAAATCCATCAAAAACTTTAAATCAGTATTTTATTTAGAATGCAGTATTGTTCTTAAAAATGTTCTCATCTAATATTTGAATTAATTTTAAAGGTCCTATTTGTAAGAAAAGTATTTGTTTTGTTTCGTTCCCAACTCATTAAAAATTGATGCTTTGGGATTGTAGGAAAAGTTTGGATTTAGACTTAAAAATCAATTTTTCTTACAAATAGGACCTTGAACTCAACTTGTGTTTTTTAGATTTTAAAAGAAAAAGCAGTTTAATGCATGACTTATATTTTAAATATAAAAATCAGATTTTTGTCGTGAGTAGCTCTGACTTTTAAACTTTGCGTTTCCAACTGAAGAATAATCAGGGTTTTCTTTGACATAAAAATAGTAGTTTGTCATCAATTTTACACGATACACAAAGGATAGTTTTGACTCTGTGTCAATGCTCTTGTTGTTTTGTTTTGTTTTGTTTATTACCGTTGGGTTATTTAGTCAGGCTAAAATATGGTATGGTTGTGAACTGTTGCACTGTAACCAGCTGTTTGTGGTCGTTAATACTAACTAACAATGAATGTTCAGACAGTTTTAAAAGTCCAGTGTGTCGGATTTAGGAAAATCTATTGGAAGAAATAAAATATGATATTCAGAATTTTGCTTTTCTCACCTGTCATCAGGTGAAATCAAGGTTTGGTCAACAGTAAATCATGGAGAAAGTTTTAATTCAGGTTTGGTTTTGTCCATCACAAACAAGAACGACCTTTTCTATTGGTGTGTTATTAGTTATTAGTTATTATTAGTTAGTGTAATTTGTTTTGTGAATGTGTTTTCTATAACGTTGCTGCATTTTCTGGTTTGTTTTTGTTGTTTTCCAATTTATAAATGTGTTTTGTAAAATAATGTTTTCATAGATTTCATGTTTTCTAAGATGTTCGGTTTTCTAATTCATTAATGTGTTGTCAGAAACGTTTTGAAGGATATGTGTTTTATTTGGTGTTGTGTTTTGACCCTCGGGGCCACCGTAGGCTGCTAATAATGGCTGATTATCACGCTCATTCTCCTCGAGAGACATCATTTTAACAAGTGTTTTCTTCCAGAGTTTAAACACACCACCTGCGACTAACATCGCAAACTTCACACAACCAAACCATGAGATTCAAGCTCTCGTCTGGTACAGTAGTAACAGGAAATGAGGTAATGAGGGCCTCTCTGGGAGTGCACAGCATGGAGAGCGATGCACTGACCCGTGGCAACCCAGACAGGTCCACTGAACTTTAAAGGTGAATTGGATCAGGGCCCCTGCCCGGCCGCTCAGCCAAAAAGCTCCTGATGAGGGCTTAGCGGCGGCAGTGAAAGCAACCTAATGAGTGAGGAGTAATCAACACTATTACTGGGCCTCGCAAGTGCACCCGATCTCCAGCCTGTAAGGTCGTTTACAGCCAAACTACAGGCTGATTCACTGTGAGAGTGACTAATCAGGAGAGGGGAATATTAGTGAATTAGTATAAATCTTAGCCATCGCGAGGCCGAAGGAAAAAAGGCTTTGATTAATAAGCTGAGGGGGATTTTTCGCCCGGGTCTTTTACCATCTGGGTCTCTACCTAAACTGATGACCTCACTGCATTTCACTGGCTGCAGTCCATCCTGCAACATGTCCCTGGTAATCAAAGAGCAGTGCCAATACAAAGGCCGAGTCAAGAGCAAAACCTGCAAGGTCACAGTGGAGTGAGACGCTAATTAGGCATGTTTAAGCGTGTGGCTCTGCATTTTCTTCTTATTGTTGTAAAAGCACTTAAAGCCTGGTTAGTTTTTCAAGTATTTAATGTATATAGTATAAAATGTGATGTTTTATTCCTCAAATAATACATTCATACATACAAACTGTACACTGAACAGAATCACAGTTGCTTTATTGAGGTGAAAGTGCAATTTTATTCACAAAATTAACAACGAGCTCATAATAAGTCGATAACACACATCGTCTTTGCTTCATAAAACAATAAAGTCCCCCCAAAAATCTCTTGATATTCTCAGAAAAACTGCAGGAATCAGGTTTTTTCTGACCACCAGAGGGCAGAATCAAGAAAAGTCTTCGACATTTGTTACAATGCTAATACTTAAAGTCAAGCATCTCAGAATACGGACAGTTTGGACCAGTTGACAGATAAAAGAAATAATGAATACGAAGTTGTGATGGGTTACACAACAGGTTCTATGTTCCCAACGTACTATGGTCCCCCGATTTATATGACACATAATGGGAACTTGACACAGGGTCCTATGTTCCCAGTGTTTTATGTCCACAAGGTCCTATGTTCCCATATTCCTATGTTCCTGAGGTTCTTTGTTTTCCAGTTTATATGTTTCCAGGGCCCAAAATTATAAGGTACCTAATGGGAACATGGCAGAGGGTTCTATGTTTCTAACCTTCTATGGCCCCACTGACTTAAGTAAGAATATGTTATTACTGAACAGTAACAGAGATAAAAACTTTAACAGTTTTAAATGTAACACGTGTTGTCCACAGATTCCCCGTTCTAAAGGTAAAAAAAAAAAAAAAGGGCCTGGCCAAACTCTTGTTGCAATATTCTTCACATAAAGTTTTACAGGAGGATGTCAAACCCAAACAGAGTGCAGCAGCTGTAACTTCAGGTTCTAGTATGCGCTATATAATGTTTGCAGGCACGTACTGTCGACTCCAGGCATCTTTCAACAAACAGAGTTCAAAAGTTTAAACTCGGCCCGGATCAGTTGCCGGGACACTTTAAGCAACTTAGGGACTTAAGGAGCTGTAATCCTTTGTGTGTAACTGATTTAATGAACAAAGTAAAAACAGAGGGTTGATCTTCTAATCCCTCAAATACTGCGAACTACTTGAAATACTGGTGCACCACATTTCTCCCCCTTGATGTTAATCAGGACTGTAAATCCGCAGATTTTAAGATTCCGATTTATCAATCTTTGAGAGCGGAACGAAACAAAAGCAAACTGTTCGAGGAGGATCTGTAATATATCAAACCACATACTTTTAGATGGAATCTCTGTTAAGTGGTGCATGTGTGTGTGTGTGTGTGTGTGTGTGTGTGTGTGTGTGTGTGTGTGTGTGTGTGTGTGTGTGTGCTGGACTCTCTGGCATGTGAAAGAGATTGAGTTTCATAAGGAGATCTGGTCGTTAATTCGCCTGTTTATCTCGATGCAGGGCTCTGGACTAAATTTGACTGTAATATATGATTCTCTCAGACACGTTTTATCTTCGCCGACTTCTCCGCGTCCACCTCCTCCTTTTTTTTCTACTCCGCTTCACCCCCCTACACTCCTCTCGCCTCCACACACACTTAACCTCCTCCTCTTCCCTGCCAAATACCTTCCAGTCAAAAAACACCCTATTCTGCTGGTTATCAGTCTCATGCATCATCACTCCCACTTCTCACGCTGAAGCTAATCCATGTTCATCTGTGCGTTCGCCGCTGCTATTAAAAGTTTCGCAGGTGCTTTGAGGCAGTTTGTCATATTTACCTCCACAACACAAGACATCACTTTGATTCAGGGCTTCAGGAGGAAGCGTTGATGCTCTGCAGCTGCTGCAGATGTAATGAACCGAGGAGAGCCGAGCACGGTCTGGCCTCAGACTGCTCTGTTGGTTTATGTTTAGTCCCCCTCAGTGCATAGTTTTCACTCACTGTGTATGGGTGTTTGTCACAAAGCTTTACGGCCTAAGAAAGATGCCTTGGCAAACATTTTATGGCATTACAAGGTTTTTTTTTTCTTAAACTTTTAGCTACAAGCCTGTAGTGCCACCTTGTGGTGCGACTCAATAGTCTGATAACAAGGATGATGTTGCAAACATGAGCACACTCACACACAATATGGTCAAAAGTATGAGGACACATGTGTTAACTATGGGTTGAAATGTGCACCTTAGTTCCAATTGATTAAATGTCAATACCACTGCAAAACAATTTGCAAGTCTACAATTTGGACATATAACTATCTTGCCCGTGAGATTCTGGAGATGCATGTATGCAGTGGTGGAATATAAAAATTTACATTTACTCAAGTACAATTTTGAGGTACGTGTACCTGAGTATTTTTATTTTCTGCTCCAGATTTAGGAGTCAGATATTGTACTTTTTACCCACCTTACTTTGAGAAGGCATGCTTCATCACAACCGACATAGTGCCTTTTTAAAATTAATTTAGCATATCAGATTTAAAAAAGAAAA
The DNA here is from genome assembly GCA_963678695.2 of Diplodus puntazzo. Taxonomy (NCBI): domain Eukaryota; kingdom Metazoa; phylum Chordata; class Actinopteri; order Spariformes; family Sparidae; genus Diplodus; species Diplodus puntazzo. The sequence continues at coordinate 6,119,276 of OZ023169.1, forward strand.
AAACAACTCTGAGTCCAGTAATCAGAAAAATGCTGAATACTGGATCAGATAGGCAGACAGACAGAGAGATATCAGCCCTACTTGGCTGTATCTGATTCTGAATCCATTCTGGACACCTGTGGGATCATAATCAAGTTATTTGATGGCGTTAGTACTATTTGACAGAATTACAGACTACAGATTTCAGCTTATACATTTTTAAAAAGGCATTTATCAATGGCTGACTTAAGGAAACTAGGAAAAACAAATTCAAATTCCCCCAAACTTCTGTATCTCTGAAGTATCCTTATAACCAAAGTTTTTGTCTCTGTGCATGTCTGTAATACAATAATCTGTATTATTTCTTATGTCATTGTTTGGGAAAAGCCTGACTTAAAGGGGCATTTTGTAGTAAAACAGTGTGAAACTGTGTCGTCCTTTAAGGTCAGCTTGTTTATTCACCTGATTCAGTCATGGAAACAAAGAAAGTTTGTTTATTTAGTTTGTTTAGGCATAAAAAAAACAGTCAGTGTCAGTGAAAATCATTCTCTTCTGATCAAAATTTCTTTCCCAAAACTACATAATGCAACTTTAAAGAGTGGAGGCTGTTAAAGTAGCGGATGGTTTTAGATTAACCAACATTCACATGTGGGTATGATGTGTATGTGTCTTCATACGTTCAGCCATGCAGTGCACATCACAGCTATAGATATATAACTCAGTAGTTTGTAATTAAATCCAAACATTCGCACAATATTTACAATTTACAATATTTTAAAAAAAATACTGCTATGAGAACATTTTAGTTAAATATAATAAAATCTATAACGGCATGAAGATGAAATGTTACAGCTTCTTCTACATTCAGAGAACACATCACATACCGTCACGTCTGGGTTTGATGTTCAGGCTCCCGTCAGCCTACAAACCGGCTAACGATGCTTCTCAGGTTTCCTCCGTCTAAACAGGTCTTAAAGTTTCCTTTCAGTGCAGTTTTTGCAGCTGGAGATTTCACAAACATTCTCATCAGTCTGATGTGTCTTTGTTCGTCTCTCCGCGGTGCTGAAGTTAAACCCTCTGCTCACTCTAAGGTGTCGATGTCATCGTAGTCGTCATCAGATGAAGAATCACGGTCGGGGCTCACAGGGGAGTAGATGGGGCCGTCATCTTCATCCTCTGATGATCAGACAAATAAAAAAAAGATCAGCACATGTTGTGGATCTTACTTCCCTGTATGTGTAACATCTGTTGCTGTAACATCTGTACCTGAATTATGAGGGTTTGTTGTTTGTCCAAAGAAAAATTGATTGTTGGCCCCGACAGGATCAAAAGCCTCGTTGACAGCAGACAACTGGCTCGGTCCTGGTTCTGTAGGACGTGAGAGCAGAGGTCAGATATTTATCTAACCTGTGAGAGCTTTCAGAGACAATTTCCGCTATTTTTCACATCTTCATACGTAAAAATAAGTGAAACACAGAGCTTTAAGTTTAGGGACTGTACAAAAATGATTGGGGTGAGGCCAGACGATGAATCTTATATACACAATAGATAAAAAATTGCATTTTCCTAAACGTCAAACTCCAAAAAATACTGTTTAAAACAACCAGCAATACACATGTTATAACTGATAGTCAAATAGCAAAATTTATGGAAAACACATGAATGGTGTGAATATTCCTGCCACTGTCTCTTTAAAGTAAAGAGCTGCTAATCTCTTCTAGTCCCATCGTTGATTTAGATGCGGGGGAGGTGAACTCGACTGACCGGGGTCGACCTTGACGTAGCTGTTTGTGTTTTCGTAGCATTCCCCAGAGGAGGTGCTGGAGCTCTCGAACGAGTCCACTGAGATCTTCGACACTCGGGCATATTGAGGGTCCCCGTTATAGCTCGTAAAGGCTCCCGGCGCTTCATTTTTGGGTTCATTGCCTGGAAAATCAAATCAAAATAAGACACTGAAGACAAAGTGTAATTTAACATAAAGTGAACTTAATAAAATAAAGTGAACTTTTTGTAAAAGGGATAATAAACTTTATGGTTCAGAACGTTCAACGCCTGATGTAACAGTGCAGGTTTTTTTCACTGCTTATGGGAGTGTGGAAAGAATCAAAGATTTAGGTGATGCAATATATCTCTAAAATTGCGTTTATAGTGCCCTTTTAAGCATTTTGTCGCTTGGTGACTCAGTGACTTAGATGCATTGTGGGTAATCTAGGAGCCACATTTGAAAAGCTGGTCTAGCACTGGACTCCTATAACACTGCTCGATACAACAGAACCACAGATATCACCTTTTTCCCGCCATGCATTCTTCTTTCTTGCTCCTACATTACCCACAATGCAACCTACTTACTGAGTAACATCACTGGAGGCAATTTATGAGATGACACGCGGCTTCTACTGGAGCCACTAAAGGTTTTCAATCACTATCTGCAGTTGCATTCCAGTGTAACTCAAAAGATTTCCTTGTTAAGAAAAAAAAATGATATTTGGTGAAGACCTTTCTACACCCAAACACTCCTACACCTGAAAGTGTTCAGAAAAAGTCCCAGCCATGATTCAAACTCCCTCTGATGGTTTCTGGAACAGCAGCAGCAGCACTGTACAGTAATAACATCATCCTGATCTGCATGATGTGAACGTCCTCCTCGCTGTGACATCTCTGCAAACTAAGAGTGACTCACCTTCCTCACAGAGGGTGTCGAGACCTGAGGGCTCCATCAAAGGGTTCACGTCTGTTCTGTACCTCTGAGAATCTGGATGCAGAATGAAGCACCAAAGCATTGTTTAATCATCCTGCAACATTCAGCGCGTTGATCTGCACAGATTGCACACACACACACACACACAGCATACAGCAGAGCATCCTCAACCGCAAAATGCAGCAACATATCGAGAAGAAACATATTAAGAGGCAAAGATTGAGAAACACACACACAGGATTAAATACAAATGGAGAGGAAAATAAAAGAAGGTAGCTCACTCCGAAAGGTTGACAAAGGGACAGACGGGTCATTGCTTGGGTCAAACTGCTCATAGTCTGTATCTACTGACGTGCTGTCAACACTACTAAGCTGGGTCCAAAGATACCTGGGGTCGGAGGGGGCTTTTTGAGACAAACACACAGAAAAAAGACTTGGTGAGACGACTATACGTTCAGTAGATGCTGCACAACTCTGAAATTATCTCGCTACTGTGCATGAATACAAACACATAATATTAGCCGGCAACAAAGACAGAAAAGAGTTGTGTTAGTATTAAATTCCGTTCATACATTCAGTCTTTTTTTATCTATAATATTCTCCAGGCACTGACCGTCCGTCTGAGGTGTGGTAGTCTTCACACTGATGAGGTTGACGTTGTCCTGGTAGCTATTGTGGTGATGTTCAGAGGAAGGTCGCGGGGCGGAGCGCGTCTGATGGAGCAGGAGCGCTGTGGACATAATAACCAAGATGTCGATTATTACGGTATGAAATGTCCAGTTCACACTGTGTGTTTCAGTGTCTGCTGTCTAATAAAGACGTCTGTTGAAGGACTTTCTATTATCCTAACAGTGATTCAGACTATAAACACACTGAAAAGATGGGGAGTCCTCGGACTGATCTTAAATTAAGGATGGATGCACAGATTTTTGTTTTTTCCGCTTTGCTAACTAGATGAAAGGAGCGAGACTGAAGGGAGGAGAAAACCAACCGTGTCGTCTTCTGTAATGGCAGCAGAGCACCGTGTTTGTGATGAGAAACACGAGGAGCACAAGACAAACAGTGACGGCGCCGAGAAGCTCTGTGGACGGGAAGAAGAAGCCTTCAGTCGAGCCGAGCGCGGGCGCACCTTCAGAAGAAAGAACACACATCGTCATCTGGTAGTTGTTTCAAGACTTACATGGTTATAATTTTCAGTGTTGCTATAACTTTTAAAACACACCGAGACAGCTCATATTTTTCTCTTCCTACCTGTCGTGCTATTTATTCACTAGATTATTTTGTCTCTCAGTTTGGGAAATATCAGCGGTAGAGATGTCTGCCTGCTGAACATTATAATGGATGGCACGCTGAGTCTGTTGATTATCTCAAGTAAACGGTTCATGAGTACTGTTGAGTTAATAAATTTATCATTTTGGGGCTTTGACTGCCATCTAGTTCCATCATATTCAAGAGAAAGCGGACATCTCTAAAAACGTTTTAACTCACACCAGAACAATCTAGATGGATAAACAGCAGGGTCGAGGAAGCACATTGCTGCCAAACCAGACAGAGGAATAACTATCAGGATAAAACATAAAAATTGTATTGTTATAAGACGACATTTTCACGTCATAAGAGGGTATCATGTATATTATAACAGTATAAGTTATCAAGTTAAGTTTGACAAACAAAGGTTTCTTGTCATTAGTTTGTATGTTATAATAACGTAACATTTTTATGCTTTAGCACAACAGTATGAGCCAAAGAATATTTAAAGGACCACGTGTAAATATAATGTAATATGTGTCTGCTTTAGTCAGAAAATAACATTTAAATATTTACTAGTCGTCCAGCCGATCGTCACAGTCGTGTTAGCTGAAGCTGTGGTCAACGCAGGAAACCCGAGGGAACCTGCAGGATGAAAATAAACTTTTTTAGTTTAGTTTAACACAGTTTGTATGTGACCTAACAAATAAAGATAAAGAATTAAAGACTCAAGTGTTCACCTGGTTTATCTATTTAAGCAAAATGAGCTCAGAAACAACTTAATCTTAATCGGGAATGATTCTGTAAATACCGAACAACTACCCAGAAAATACAGGAAGATTGATGACGGGAATTAAATTTTGTAATTCAAGCATTTTCTATGACATTATATTACTATTATTAAGAGGCATCTGGAAAGTATCAGATATCTGTGTTAAGCATATAAAATGTGTCACCTGTATTGAAAGTCAAATAATTAAATGAGAATATTATTTCACACAAGAGCTCAGAATGAGCTGGAAACAAGGCAAAACTTATATATTTTGAATCAACAAAATATTTATTTTGTAAAAGTAAAAAATGATTCATTTAATATTTCATCCAAATCTGGTATTTTTCACATGTGCACTAACACTGTGCCACTCACCATTACAGATGACTCCAGATGCTTTGGACGACGCGCACAGATGTGTTTTATTGACTATCTCCTTGCACTGCCACAGACTCTGGTCGTTTGAAAAGCATGCATAATACCACAGCGTGCCGTTGTTGTGTTGGAGAGGAGGAACAAACTGGGAAAATTGTGTCGGCTTGCCACACTGCAGCATGGAGCACACTATGGTGGCCGTGTCTATGTTCCAGCAGTTATCACACACCGTCCCCCAGCTGCCGTTACGGTGGACTTCCACTTTCCCAGAGCAGCGGTCGAGACCTCCAGTCAGTCTGATTGCTTTCATCTCTGCATAAAGAAATGAGGAAATACAAACTGTGAAACTAGAGGAAAATCAACATGGGATTTTCTGTTGTAGATGTTGTGGTTTGGTAAGAAAGGCTAAGATATGGTGAGCAAAGAGGGTGATGTAATAATAATTAAATAATGGCAATATCTCGCTGATAATTTAATGTTCTGACATCACGCATCCCTGATGTCCACTCATGTTTTAGTAAAGTACGAATATGTTTGTTGAACTGGACTGCGACCTGAACAGACGACACCAGCATCCTCCTTGTGTCCGCAGTCGGGCTCGTCCTGCGCAGCCGGACAGGCCCACAGGTTCTGCTCCCGGCCCGTGCAGTTCAGCTCGTCCAGGTGGACCGGTCCTCTGCCTGGAGGGAAGGAGCCGTCCTGTCCCGTCACACTGAGGGCGTAACCACAGCCCAGCTGGGCGCACACCACGTCGGCATCCCGCAGGTCCCACCGGTCGTCGCACACCGTGCCCCACCTCCCATCCCTCCACAGCTCCACCCGTCCAGCACAGCGGTCAGAACCTCCTGCCAGCCGCACAGCCTGGTGGCCTGAGGACATTACCATGATATCAGTCTATCTGCTTATGATGACAGGCAGGGAACGCCTGGGAAATAATTTCATGGGAGGTTATTCAATATTTACAGTATTCGGACAACAGAAGAGAGACATTCATATCAGACTTTGCAAATTTTATCCATTATTTTGGACTTTTTACTGGAAAGAAGATGTTGATATTATATTCAAATTTGCTATACTATGTCTAGGAACATCCAAAATAAGCCATTATCTACTTATTTCTTCTCTTGATGAGGAGCTGATACTACCATGTTATACAGTTTAAAATGTGAGGTTAACTCCAGACTAGTCTTCTTTATGTTTATTTAGAAGAAAAAAAAACAGTATGTAGGCCTAATGTGTTGGTAACAGGATGGTTTTGTTTGGCCCAAAACTTCAAAATGTCACACCGTGATCAGGGATGTCCTGTCTTTTGATTTTGTCTGTCGAACTTCCTGTTTTATGTTGAAAATTAACTCTCCTCTCGTTTCAGGTCACTTGCCCTTCCTCCTGTGTCATCAGTCTGACGTCTCCCCTGATTTCCTGATTGTTTCCACCTGTGTCACCCCTCCTCATGTGTATATAGTCCTCGTCTTCCCCTATCTTGTTGCCAGAGTATTTCGTCGTGTCGAGTACCTCCAGCTTTATTCACAGCCTTTGTCAAGAACCACAAATGTGTTGCCAAGTTTTTTTTTTTTAATGTTTTTTGTAATTTCTCTAAAGAAGAGTGACCTTATTTTGATAACATTTGTGGTTAGTTTTGAAGATAGTCTTGTTGCATAGTTTTTTTGTTTCCTCCTTTTGGAGCATTTCTTTGTTCTTTAAAGTTTTCCTCATCTCAGTGTAGCATAGTTTAAGTTTTCAGCCTTTTGTTTTCCCTCCTTATGAGCGATCCTTTGTTTGTGTTAATTTTTTAATAGCATATTTATTGTTCTTAGATCAGTGTAGAATTTGTTGTGTTTTTACTCCTTCGAGAGCGATTTTCCGTTCTTTGATTTCTCAGTGTTTTGTTCTCGTCTGTTCAGGCGAGTCTAGATTTTCACAGCCAGTTGTTTTGTCACCCATTCTGAAGAGAATTCTCAAAACTATCAGAATAAAAGCTTGTCAACACCGTTCTCTGAGTCCTCTATTTTACCTAGGCCTGACACAAAAGGCCTGATACACAGGCGATGATCTTACTTTACATTTAAAATTAAAATACTAAGATAAATTGTTTGCCGGATATGAAATCATTTTAACTATAGATTAAATTTTTTGGAGTTAATTGTGGCACTTGGTATTTATATGAAGTGTTTATGTGTGTTGTCACATTTTCCACCACATAGATGTGAAAGCAGAAATGGTGCAAGGCTGCTAAACTGACCGACCAGTTATCCTGAATCCTGGGGCTGAAACCACAGCTTATATGGAACTTGTCTCGATGGCCATAGTTTCATTATAATGTAACCATTACTGTGCCAGATTAAAGCTGTTATCTGTCTCTTCTCTTGGTTCTCCTCATTTACCAAGATTATATAGCGTTGTTATGCTCCCTTAATGTGACAAATCTGGGATAAATAAAAGCTGTTATTTAAAGGTTAATGCTTGTGTTGAACAAAATAAAATGTCTTACAGTTTTTTTTTCTCAAAGCCATCTGTGCAAAAGTTCTCAAGTTCAGCTTTAAGATCTAAATGTTAATACATACAAGAGTAGAAACTTTACCACAAACTGCTTTAGCAACCACCGTGCAGCCATTTCCCACACTCTGCGAACAGTTCTGCAAGCGACCACCTTGGTACAAGCAGTCGTGAAAGCAGGTGGTATTAGAAAGTCGGCTGGCTTTCTTCACATCATAGACGCTGCCGCAGTCAAGATCCTGACAGATCTGTTCGAGCAGCGCATCTGCAGAGTCGGCTGCCAGCGGCACGTCTTCACTGCTCCTGTTTCCAGGCATCCTGAGCGTGAAGCTGCATTCACCGGCACGTCTGTGAACGTAAGGGTCACCTGAGGACAGACAGAGGCAGAAACACAAAGTGATTTATGTGACCAATGTCAATTCTTGTTCTCTGGAGACCCTAAAGGGACGCTATGTAAGTTTTGTAGAAGCAATTTAAAATAACCGTCCGCCAAATACAAAGTTAATAAATCATGAAAAGACATTGTTCTTTCTCACTTCCCTCTCCTGTCTGTCTGTGGCACTCAGTCCAAAGTCTACTGTGTGCTTCTGAAGACATAAATCATAAAAAACAGGTCACAAATGCATTGTTTCTTATTTTTTTAAAGTTCAGCTATTTCCCAAAACCGCTTCTTAAGCTAGTGTAACACAAACAAATGAATAGCACACTTTTGGTGGGACTATTTTCAGCTGTGAATGAATACACATTTGGTGCTGTAGTGAGTTCTGACACACAAAGACAGATGTGTGTCGTTGTGTGTCAGATGTGGACAAGATAGTGACGGCTTTGTTAAATCTACCCGCAGCAACAGCCCCGAGTCTGCAACAAGCTAGCCTACACGCTGCATCAAACACATCTAACCATGTACCGATTCATTTAAAGAGAAACCACTGACCATGTTATAATTTTGGTGTTTAAGCAAGTGAATCGGGGCGGTGTGGTGATATGTTAAAAGAGAAAGAACACCACAATATCATAAATAAATGACTCACTCACAGATACCAGACAGTTATTCGTTTTATCGGGATCCATGCATTAATTTCCGAAAATGTTAAGGTTAAAGTTTTGTTAAAGGTGAGAGAAAGAGAGGAAAAAATCTTGGGTTTCTCCCTTTATCCGGATTCACACTAAATGTGACCGAGGTCTGTTCTGGGTCGGGACACATCGTTTATCCAAGTTTTGTAGAAAACCGCTTAGTCGTTTTTGTGTAATCCTGCTGACAAATCAACAGACAAAGGACACTGGTGAAAATATAACCTCCATGGCGCACTAAGAGCTAAAACTGGGCCACTTTAAAGTAACATTAAGTGTTTTATTTAAAATATTTTGTCAACATTAGTATGCTTCTTTCAGGATTTTAAATAGAAAAATAATTCCACAGTGTGCCTCAGGTAACAATGTGTTTCTTCGTCCATGTCAAATTTATGATGTGAAACACTTAAAAACCACATTAAGCACACTGTAAATTTTAAAAGTTGACTTTACTTGTAGGAGCTAAAAGGTCTGAACAACATAAAATGATTAGTCTACTTTTATTGGTAATTGCGAGTTGATCAGTTTCCCTTTTTTTTAAGATCATTTAGTCAGATTTTATAATGTATGAAACCAGGAGATGATATAAGATTCTCTACCACTTCCTTTTACTGACAATAATAATTAAATATCTAAATGTAGAATTTGAAAACTACTTAATTGTTGTTTACATAAAATACATTCTAAAAAAACAGAGGAAGACTTATGACCAAAGAAAAAATGTCACTAACAATCGAAAAGGCCTTTATTTAACAGACTAAAAGAATTACAGCAATGTGCCTCGACCTGGATCAAATAACAGCGCTCCTGTTGCCTCTTTCTCTCAAATAGAATAACTTTAATTTTTATATGTCGTTGTGCTGATTGTCTGCCGCAGAGATTGTTGGGTATTTGGGTCGTTGTAATGAGCGACTGAACCAATATGAAGCACTTTCTGTATGTATACGTGTCGCAGCGAGTGTTTGTGGTGCCGTTGCGGTTAAGACGTCCATCATATAACAACAGCATCTCTGGTTTGATTCTCTCTCTCTCTTCAACCAAATTTCATGCTTGTATCTATAAAACTAACAAAAAATGTGAAACATTTTACTGTATTATTAGAAGAAACACAGTATATTTTATTATTACCGTTGGCATTATCTTACTTAAGGTTAGACTGTAAGATTTCAGTGATTCTGAGTGTAAATGTTCTGGACTGAGACGTTTCTGGGGGAACACTGTGCCCGTGAGGCTGCAGTTGAGCACAAAGCCACACAGCGAACGAGCACAAGGGTCGCTTGCAGAGCAAACCAGAGTCTGTGTGGGAGAACGCTTCTTCGCTGTCTCAGTGTTTGATTTGCACCTGCAAAATTCACCAAGACGCGTTTCACAAGCAGGTCACCCCACATCCTGTGACAGTAAGAGGAAGAATATTTATACATCTTCTGCATAGAGGGTTTATCCTGGCTCTGGACAAGAAGCAAAGTACAAAACTCTGCTACAACTGTGTGTTTGGCTACATGTGTTTGAGAGACAAAGAGAGAAAGATTTTCTTCCTGAACAATTTGCATTGCAGAAAAACATTTAACTCACTGTTGAATTCCTCTTCCTCTGTTGTCACCGGGACACCAGTTGGAGTGGATGAGTTTTGCAAGGCTGAAGTGAAGATGGAAAAGAGAGTGTGAACGCAAAACCTATACAGGCCAACACACACACACACACACACAGACACACACACAAACACACGCACACACGCACACACACACACACACACACACGAAAACACACGCCACATCAAACACTCTTGAAGAGTAACCACTTGACCAAGTTGTAAATATCATGTTTCAGCATGTGGATGTTGTGCAGTGTGGGTGTCACACCACCAATATATTAATTTACAGTGTTTAATCTTCCAAATTAAACCTTAAATAACATTTATCTTCTCGTTATAGAACTCAGTTTTGAGTCTCTCGACACACTAACTTCATGCTTTCTACTTTAAGGCAACCAAACAAAGGATTGAAATGATTCAGAGGAGTCAAATGAGTGAAATGTAATGCGTTATGATTAAACATCTTAAAATTATAAATAACCATCAACAATGCTTCCACTTAAAGGTAGTCTTGGAGAAGAAATTCAAACAAAAAGAAGCTGTTTTCAGAGGGAACAGGGCCTCCACAACACTGTTTGAAGCTAGAAAGGTGGCAGGGTCCGCCAAATATCAACAAAGTAAAACATTATGAAATTGTGTCGTCCTTTAAGGTAAGTTTGTTTATTCACTCACATAAAAGAAATCTGTCAAAAACAATCTTTCTTTTTTATTAAAATGTCTTCCCAAAAACTACAGAGCGCTTCTTAAAGATTGATGCAAACAAGCTACAGCATAAACACATTTTCTTCTGAAATACACTGAAATAGATAAAGCCAACTTCACAATACTTTTGCCAGTAGTTGGAAAAATATTTCTTCCCCTCAAACAGCAGCGTGTTCTTTAATCATGTTAAATTTACGGTGTGGCTTAATTTTCGAGTGGCAAAAATTGCAGGCATGCAGAGATGCAGAGAGTTAAAAAACTCAAAATAATATATATATACACATAAAACGATTATCAAGAAAACAGTTACAGACAGTTACAGCTAAGAATGGAGTATTTTCTAATAATGGTTTTAAACTGACCAAGTTTTAAATATGTTCTTTAAAATGTCTGTGCAGAACAAACACTAAAAGCAGTCTACCCGAATGAATTGTTGCCAAGTCAGTAATTATTATGGGACCAGTTTATTAATTGTGTTATGGCTGTTACATGATGGCAAGTTGCCCTTGATGGCAGAAACCACAGCCTGTCTTACAAGAAAGACGCCCACACAACCTTTTCATATAAAATGAAAAGATGAAAATAGAGATACAACGCATACAGGATAATAAATCAGAGGAAAATATCAGCTTTTATCATTTCTCTTCACTGACAACAATGACCTACTTTCAAGTGTTTAATGGTTTTCATTTTAAAATAATAATGTGTGTTAGATGCTGTCTTTTGAGTTACAGTTTAGGCTAAACTGTATCCAATTTAAGTGAGAGCCGCTAATTGTGTTAACAAAGTTGGAAAAATTGCACTATATATAGTTATTAATTTATAAAGCCAAAAAAAACCTACTATTGTCTCGGCTATGGCCTGTTTCAATTAATAATGAATAATAATGAAGTCCATAACTCACTGCAGAACAGGCAGTTTCTGAATTTCTTTTAAATAACTTTCATAAAGTTTATCAGTGTATACATCTTACCTTGACAAAAACAGCTAAGTTGGACAATCAAGATGCATTTCACCAGCTTCATGTTGCAGACGGAGAGGGGAAACAGCTTCTGTTGTCTCTGCTCGAATAGAAACTCCCACTGTGTCGTTCAGAACTAACTATCTGCTACAGAGCCTGTGTGCAGAGACAACTGCTGCTTCCTCTCTCGTTCCCTCGACATGAGATTGACTTCCCATTTACGCATCATGACAGGAAGTGAAGTCCATGGCTTTGTCACCGACACATCCATGTGGGGACTAAAGCCACAGACATGATGACCTTCCCCTGACATTTGATTACATTAAAGTAGCTTAATCCATAATCAATAGCAGGAGCTCCAATCAATTATTTCATTACATCCAGTGATGGAATGTATCTAAGTACATTTATTCAAGAAATGTAGTTCAGTACATGTTTTTGGTTCTTGTACTTCATTTGAATATTTCCATTTTCTGCCATTTTAAACTTCCGCTCCTCTACATTTGGTGGTAACTACTGTGCTTTTAACTCCACAACATTTATTAGATAAATTAGAGAAGTGAAACATCTGCAAGAAACTGAAACACATCCAGTAGTCTGTGATACAACACTTTGAAGAGACTAGAAGACTTTTTTAAGTATACTTAATCGCATAAATGCGTTCAAGTATACTTAAAAACACTTTGATGTTCATTCATTTCAAACTGATCGTACTTTTAAAACACGTTTCCCATATTTTTACTTTGGATGTAAGGAATAAGAAGAATTGACTGATTTGACTGTAGTGTGGAAGTATTAAAACAAAGTGCATTACCCTTACTGAAACCAGCTGGGGGCGACATTAGCCTATTTCACCTGTGTGGTGTTGCCTCTTCTGAGGAGCGTTTTCCGAGGAGTGTATCGTTGAATCACATTTGGCTGTTTCATTTTCATTTAAGTAACACATACGGTGTTTCACCTGAACATGAAGGCATATTATTTCGTGCTAAACGCTGAATATGTGAGGAGAGCAGGCTGGAGGGACTGTGGCGGTGACAGCTGACAGCTCCCTGCTTTGTTTACATCCTGGCCCGGGAGCACGCGCTAAACTCAACTCGCTCTCCTATTGGCTGTCCAGCTCTGTGGCTCCGCCCACCCCCGGCCGACGGAAAACACAGGAACAGAAAAGAAAAAGGACGAGATGAAAATAACGCGATAATTATGTTATTTAAAGCATGTTTTTAAACAAGAGTGGCTTTATAATACTTAAACCAGACATTTTATTTAAGTAAACCGCATTCGCTCTTTCAAACGTTATGTTCTTCGTTCAGTTAGCTCAACGGTTAAAGAGCAAACTCCAGTTAAATCAAGTTAAAGGAAAGCTATAAAATAAGTATCAATGGGAAGTAATTAACAGCAGTAAGCAGAAGTCTCCTCACCTCGGCTGACCACGGGTTTAACGGTTGCCGGTTGGGAGCGTGTCTGTGTATTTACACATGCGCAATGTGCCGCAGAATCATTTGTTGGCGCGAGCGCCAACTGCAACTTAGTTTGATTTGGGCTCAGAACCGAAGAGGGTGACAAACAAGCGTCGGTGATCCTGTGAGGTTAGCAAGTCTCTTCAGCTTTGTACTTTCACATTTACAGTTATGAACAATTTCTAAGTAGTTCATGTGCAAGTGTGTAATGTTATGGCTCAGTGGAAGCAGCAGTTTGGTTGTTATTTCGGTGTTTGTGAACTCGGTCGCAGTGGAGTTTATAATCTGAGTACCGGTAGCTGCGTTTAGCAAGCTAGCATCATGTTAGCTAACATTAGCCCGATAAACATTGGCTTTTTGACTGTGAATTGTGTTTTATAACCGTCTGTTTGTGGTGAGTAAGCTGTGTTTGCATCATCTGAGCTTAAATTAGTCAATTAAATCTTGAGAGTCCTCTCCATCTGTTCCTGGTTCGATCATCCGTATAGATATAACATTATACGATAATGCATCTAACTCACGATTGAACTAACTAATCAGGTCACACGACATGTAAAATAAATCATAACGGATGAGTTGTTGATGGTGCGGTCCTCTATTAGTGTTGTATGAAAACCATTTTATCAGTGGTGCTTGGCACAAAATGTCCTCCCCTGGCCTTTGTGTTGCTGCATTAAGGCAGCTGTTGTAGCTGCATGTCTCTTTGTCCTGTTGACGGTCGTTTTGTTTCATGAAACTGGAAGATCCTCAGGACAGAAACTTCCATGGATGTAACATGAATCATCTCAGATTGAAGTTTTAGCCCGCAGGGTTTTGTTTCCCGGGTGGTGTTAGTGGTCATTTACGCGCTCATGAATATTGTTGGCGCGTATGATTTGGTCTAATAATTGGCACGATGCATATTCCGGAAACAATGCGGGTTTATGTCTTTTCATCGGGCCGGGTTTTGCATGAAAGTATGATCTGTGCAAGCCAAGATAGTTGCAGCTGTTGTTACAGCTTCTGTCAGAGAGCCAACTTCCTGGTGGTGTTGTTGTTGTTAAGAAACTAACTTCGCTTCTAAATTGTTCCCTTTTTTATAGATAGAAGCAGCAAAAAACATGACTAGACGAAGGTAATGACCTCTTGTGTTTCCTTATGAATTATTATAGTATCTTTATTGGCTGTTATTAAATTCAATCTGATGTCTTTGCAGTGGTCGCCTGCAGAAAAGATCTGAAAATGCTTCTGGGCAGAAAGGCAAAGTAAATAAGGTAAGAGTCCCAACAAACCATTAATTTTAAGACGAATCAGAATAGCCATTAGATAACCAGATATTTTCTAGTTGGTCCGACATCCAACTTAAAAACACTTTTCTTTCCAGCAATGCAACAGAAAAAAGCTTCAGCCCCTATCAAAACTGCAGTGTGAGAAGGTATGTATTTTAATTTACTATATTTTGGGGTTGGGGGGTGCACAGGCATGGCCATTCAGTTTAAGGGCACAAAATGGGTGAATAAAGAAAACCGTAACTGAGCAATTTGAGTTTCAGAGACTTTGTTTCCTTTCTGTCGATTGATTCTGTTGACTTTAAATAATGAAAATAATAAGATAATGAGTGCACTCCAACAGAATATCTCTGGCACTTATATTTCGTCACTTTTCATTCATTAATGTTTTACTCCTGACCCTAAGAGAGTCTGTGCATGCCACTGCCCTGTGCTTGTCAGCTTCTTGATATTGCCACCGTGTGACCCACACCAAAACTGATGTCAGATTTTACCAAAAGTATGTCCCATTCCTCTAAAACTGTCAAGTGAAATGTTTCTACAACAGTAGTCTTTACACTGTACAGCGCCTAGAGACGAGTTGTGATAACTGAAAGAGAGCTGGGGGACATGTGAACAATTGTGATAAATACAGGAGATTTGTGACCCCAGGAGGAACTGGAACAGGGCAATAAAACAAATTGGGAGTGTTTTGGCATGTATGCCCTTCCCTCTCCTACCCACTACAATTCCAACTTGCTTTGTGTTATCACCTTGAGGCGAAATAACAAAACAAAAGCAGAAATATCCGGTCTGTGCAGTTTAACACACATGTTGCATTCAATGTTCTCCTTTCCTTGTCAGAATCAGTTGGTGCTTGACGACGTCACCAAGCCTTGTATTGTCACCGAGACTTCTGAGAAAGGAGCCGACTCTGAGCCCGGCTATGCAGTTCTACCTTCAGCGGATTCTTTAATTCGGCCGTCACCTCTGCCTCATCTTGGGTGATTAGCATTACATTTTGTCACTTTTGCTTAAACTATTAATCAAATATTGAAATAGTGGAAGATTAATTTTCTTTCAATAAATTCATTGACTGATCGTCGCAGCTGTTTTCTACATGTTACAGATGGGGATCTTCTGAAGATGTGTGGGTGAAAATGGTCATCAGGGAGCAAAATTACAGACACAGCAAGAGTTTCTTGCAGAAACACCCCGGAATACAACCCAAAATGAGATCAATCCTCCTCGACTGGTTGATTGAGGTGCGTCTTCAACTGCATCTCAGATTTATATCACAAAAGCTTACAGGACAACACATATTTCGAATTGAATTCATCCATCATGATTTAGATATTTAGAACAAGCCTTGTTTATTATCCTAAGACCAAACATTAAAAACATCAGGCTACTAAAACATGACTCTGTTGTTTGCTCAGCTCTTCCGCTAAGTAGTACATTTCGATCCCTCATGAAACGCTCACCAGCAATTTTGTTTGTCATTGGTTTTACCAGGTGAGTGAGGCCTACACTCTTCACCGGCAGACGTTCTACCTGGCACAGGACTACTTTGACCGGTTCATGTTGACCCAGAACAGCATTGATAAGGGCATGCTGCAGCTCATTGGGATTACCTGTCTGTTTATAGCATCAAAGATGGAGGTGAGGAAGAACTGGGAAGGATCGGGCTAGTTTCCTGGTGTCTCGGATTAAAACTCACACTAACCCAGCATCAATAATAGGGATGGAAACAATCAGCTCTATTACCTTAATTAGATATTTTACTTTCAACCTCAGTGGACTTTAAAGACTTGGAAGTTTGATGCAAAATATCTAGCATTGTATTTGCGTGTTTTGAAGGTTTTCGATTTATTCTCCTCCCTTATAGGAAGCCTCTCCTCCAAAGCTCTCACAGATGGCCTACGTGACTGCAGGGACTTACTACGAAGACGAGATTCTTCAAATGGAGTTAATAATTTTAAAGGTAATACTGTTAAAAGTGTGGCCACATGCTGACTCATTATTTTACTTAAATAATCCACGAGGCTTTAGTTTTTTGCATCGTTCTCCTTTCTGTGTGTTTCACAGGCACTGAAATGGAACCTTTGTCCTGAAACAGCCGTCTCTTGGCTGAAGCTTTACTTCCAGATGGCATCGATGAACACAAACTCCGACCTGCTGGAGCCGCAGATTCCACAGGACATTTATGTTCAAATGACACGAGTAAGTGTTTGGATTAAATCTTTTGTAAGCATTCATACTGACATAAACCTCTGTGTCAGAGTCGAGTCAAAAACCTTGGTTGTGACAAAAAATCTAAATTTAACTCGATGTCAACAAAATTAAACGAGACTCTCAACCTGTTTTTATCCAAAGTTTGGATTTCTCCTCTGGAAATGTGTGTCCAACAGAAGTAATACATTTTACACAATCTTGATATAAGTAATCAAGTGGGAAAATGTAATGGTGATATTTGTTAATCACATTTCTTTCCCTACTCTTTCCAAGTGTCTCCCATAGAGTCAGGCTCATGCTTAATGCTGTGGTTTCTCTTTTGCTTCCTGTTTGACTTCTCCAGCTGTTAGACCTGTGTGTCCTCCACATGAACTCTCTGGACTTCCAGTATCGAGTGTTGGCCGCCTCAGTCCTGTCACATTTCATTAAACAGGAAGCAGTTGAAAAAGTTACAGGTAAGAGTTGGAATTATCACGTTTGTAGAAATGTAAATATTAATTGGGAAAATTATGTTTAATATTTGATTTAATGACCTGAACAGTGAGGTTACCTGGTTAACTTCATGTAAACATGCTTATATATATTTTTTTTTTCCCGTCTGTGTTCAGGTCTGTCGAAAGACGCAATCCAGCTGTGTGTTAACTGGATGGCTCCTTTTGTGGAGTCGGTGGGCTGCTGCGGCAGAGCGATGCTGAAGGAATTTCTCAAAGTGAGGACAGAAGACAAACACAATATCCAGACGCACACAGACTACATGGCCATGCTGGTTAGTGTTTTCTTGTCCCACTTTACATTGATCTGACTGATGCTTTTCGGTTAAGAGATTTGCACACACAAGTACCTTCAACCTCTTGAGGAAAACCAAAAGTATCTTCCTTGTGTGTGAATGTCCAATTATCCTAAGTTTCTGATTTTCAACCTTTTTATTTTAGGAGTATGCCAGTAAAAAGGAGGTGAACAGCCAGTTTCCCACTCCTCCCAACAGCACAGAGAAACCCTGCACACACTGAACTACAGCAGAGACTCTGAAGTGGATGTGGACAGAGAGGACACGCAGGGTTAGTGTCCCGCAAAGACTGAGTTCTGCTTACTGGAAACGGTTCCTAACCAGTGGACCAAAAAAAAAGCTGATAACTGGAATACTGAGTGTTGATGGGAGCTTACTAGCATTAAGCATTATCCAGGATAATGTGCTTATATTTTAAACTCTTAATCTTTGGCCAAAGCATTTTTTTTTCTTCTTGATTTTTAGCTGTTTTAGCGACTGGGTGCTTTAATTTAGAAAAAAAAAAGTTTTTTTTAAAGTGTCAATGTTTGCTGAAGTTACTTCATTTCTAGGAAATGAGATTCTATTACTGAAAGTGATGTGCAATTGTTTACTTTTGTAGCATATTAAATATGTGCAGTCAGATAAAATCGTTTAAAAAAACTGCTTCAGGGTCATTCAAAATGTTAGATAGCTTTTAAAAGTGATGTTGTTGAAACAAGCTGAGTGTGCTGCCGCTGCTTCACCGGTCGGCGTGTTTCTCACTTATCTTCACCAAGCTGTTGTAAACAAGCCATTGTTTGTGTAACTCAGGGTAATGGGTAGTCAGCGATTTATTTTTTTAAAGAATTCAAATCAAATGATTACAAGTGTACAAAAAAAAATGACCAACTGTATTTATTTAGAAGTTTATTTTCTACCACAAAATAAAAATGTACATTCCCACCCCCCCCACGTCTGACAGTGGTTCACGTGTCTCTCCTAGAAATAGAGTTTGGCCATCGCCTGCAGGAACCTCTTCTTTCTTTTCTGTGCAGCCAGCTGCAGCACTTCCTCTGGGTTGCTGGTGTTCAGCTCGGCCTGTCCGATCGCTTTTATCTGAAGAAGAGCAAAGAGTTAGAAACTGATGTAGCACCAAAACAGACCGGGTGAGATTCAGGATTTGGTTGAAAAGATTTAGATGTGTATGATGGATATCATTCATCTTTCAACAGACTTTAAAAATAATTATGGATGCAAGTGAGGAGAACAGTGCGTGTGTGAGGACTTAACTACTTTTTGCTGTTGTATCAAAAGGTATCCAGTAAAATATGTTTCTGCTAGTATTGCATCCCAGTTTAAAATTCTGTTCTTATGACAACCTTGGTGCAAAAACACTGTTAGCTCACCGCTATTTGTCTCTTCTCAGTCTCTCCTCGTTTGTGGTGAATATCTGAACACAGTCAAGGAAAAATGTTTAATTAAAATGCATTGAAGTTGGTATGATTCTGAAAAGAGTTCCGGTATAAGTGGCCTAACAGAGACAAGGTGACAATTAGGAAAAGATAGATTTAAACAAAATGTCCTCAGCATGAAGATCTGTTTTGGCCCTCATGAATCAATAACAAAAGGATACGTGTGAGGTACTCCAGGATGGTGACGTCCCAGATGTAGTCGTAGAAAGAGTCCATGGCGTCGTGACTGTGAGGACAGAAGAAGATTAAGTAAGTGATGTTCAAAATGGAGCCGTCGCTTCAGTCATTTTTAGGCCAGAATGTCAAACATTTGTTGGTTCCAGCTTCTGAAATGTGACGACTTGCTGTGTTTCTTTGTCATTTATGACAGTAAATGAAGAGAGTTTGGGTTTTTGACTGATGCTTGGACAAAAGAAGCAATGTCACTTTGGGCTCTGGGAAATTGTGATGAACATTTGTCACATTTGACATTTTATATTTTAAACAATTACATGATTCATCATGAAAATAATGAGAATAATTATTAGTTGCATCCCTGGTGCTGTCAGTCGGTCCTGTTCAGTGTGTTGGGTCGTACCTGTTCTGTTCCTGAAGAGCTTTGAATGCAGTCATGTAGTCGACCTCTCGAAGAAACTGGCAGAGAACAGCAACCTAGACAAACAAAAACAGATGCTAAAATATCAATTGCACAGTGTTCTGTAGCAAACTGTGTGAAAATAAACCTTTAACAGGTGTTGTTTCAGCCTACTATCACAGAAAATCACTCATTTAACGATGGGGGGGGGTTGACCTCTGACCTGTGTGTGGCAGTTCATCATTGAGCAGCACTTGATCATCCTCTTCAGGACCTGCAAACAACAGTCATCACAGTTATTACAGGACTGATTCACTTTAGTTTCAATTAAGAATATATAAATGGACTGAAACCACGATTCACGGTGACTTAACTAAACACACTTTCCTAATTTTTTACATTATTGTACTCTGATCATAGAATATGTAGTGTGTTAAAACTGATTTTAAATTGTTTTAGATTTGATCAAAAATCACATCAAATTGTCGGCAAGAGATAACTTTATACTTCTTGCAGCAGAGGAGCTGATCATTGTGAACGCAGGTGTAAAGTTCATCAGTGTACCTGGTCGGTGTAGACATCAGGTGGGACAGCTTTGGTGAAGAAGTCGGAGGACACGGCTCCGGCCTGGAGGTAAAGGTTCAGTGCGGCAGAGTATTGGTTGGTCACTAAAAAGGGAGAGACGGGTGAAATAAAGGAGGGTTTAGCAGTGAAATGTTTAGTTCATCCCCCACAGAGAGACAGTTGAAACAATCAAAGAAAATTTATAACACTAGCATTTTAGAAACACAATTCCTTGATTAAATACTTTCTGACCGAAATACGAAAAGCTAAAAAGAGAATCTACCCTTCTGACGTTTTCTTACCAAAGTAGATGTCGGCCTGCGTGATGAGCCACGACTGGTTATTAGGATTCAGGGTGAGAGCGTAGGACACCAGCTCTTTGACAGTCACGGCCACAGCTTCCACATCTACTGCCTGGATGCTGTTCCACAAACATCATCATCATCGTCACATTATTGACTGTTGGAGAGATCTTTAACATTTCATTGGGAGAATAAAGTGTTCTTACTTTGCAAGTGTCGAAGGCCAGATGGTGAGGTGTTCTGCTGTCACTTCATTCACAATGTCATCCTTAAAGAAAGAGAAAACAGCTGGTTAACTATGGGATCATCCTACTGCCACACAGCCTACAGTATGTCAGACATGTAGAGACTTACCCTCACTATGCTGTGCAGCCTCACGAACAGTGAGATGAGGGTTGTCAGCACCAACGGCTCCTGTGAGGAACAAGAAACTTGTTAGTTTTGCATCGACAGCACCTCACCCAAAAAAAAACGTAACACGTCCACAGTGAGTTAAAGGTCGGCCTCAGGGATACTTACTCTAAGTTTCTTGACGAAAGTGATGAATTTGCTCCTAAATGGGTCAGACAATGAAAACATATCAGAACGAGCATGACTCTTTCACCTGTAACTGTAAATACTATAACATCACTAAGTGTTTGCAGCGCACCGGTACAGGATGCCCATAGAGGACTCTCTGTGTTTGATCAGGCCCACTCTGCCGTCGTTGTTCCTCTTGTGTTGGACGGACATGCTGCAGATCTGCACCACCACTTCCCACAGCTCCTTGGCTGTTCGCCGACACTCTTTAGGACCCGGGAGCTCTTTGCATGTCGAAGCCAGGAGCTGACCGAGCTATCAGAAGGAAACAGACGAGACGGGTTTAACAAGATAAAAACCACAGCGGAGCTTTTCAACTCTCCCATCATCACTGAATGTCCGCATGTCCAACTGAATTACTGTAATGGGCTTGAAAACAGAAGTTAAGTTTTACCTTGATGTATGGGTTGTTCATGACCAGAGACGGTGGCACCTGCAGAGTCAGGTAATCGTTCTCCCTCCAGTTCAGCATGAAGGCGACACACTCCTCTCCAACCACCTGACGCAGAGGCAGATCTGGAGACACAAACAAGGACAGCCCGTGATTTAGAGCGCATGAAACAAGGTCAAGGCCAGCTCCACAGTTTCCATCCACGCACCATGAATCCTCATCTCCAGGTATCCTCTGACCCTGCTGACCAGGTCGGGGGGCGGCCGCTCCTTGCTGCCCTCGGCCGCCATCGTCTCGTGAGCGCGGACCTCCAGCAGCAGCATCTCGTTCAGCATCACCTGCCTCAGCTTCGGGGAGAACTCGGTAACGAGCTCCAGGCAGGCTGAGAAAAGCTGCCGTGCGTGAGCAAAGTCCTGAGAGGGAAGGGAAAAATACATATTTTCTTAACTGATTGGAACTGTCGATCTAATTATGATTATTATTTACTTTGAAGTAAGTTTAATTTCCATGCACACCTTTATTGAAATGCAGTGGAGTCCTTTGGCCATGAGGATGTAAACCAGGTCCTTTGTCAGATTGTCTTTAATGCCGAGGATCACGTTGATGTAGTCTGGAGGAACTTCCCACTGCGCACACAAACAGAGAGGGATTTTAGTTGTTTCTGTGTGTATTCATTATACATAAAAATGAATTTATGAAGCTCCTTCACTGTTATAAATGTCTCTGATACTGGAAGAGAAAGAAGTTCATTCAGGATTTATAATAACGCTCCTATTCAGCGTGCTGGACTCTGACCTTACTGTTGACCCTCCAGAAGGGGCGTTCAGCCATGCCGTGGAGTTCGATGAGGATCTGCCTGATCCTGCGCGGCTCCAGTAGAAGGATGAGCTGCTGCTCCAGCTGCCCGATGTTCACACTCGCTGAAGCTGCAGAGATGAAGTCACAAGTTTTAAGAGACTGGAACGTACCAGTGAGCAGCAACAGATCACGTTCTGGAGAGAGATTTCCTGTCTGACAGACAACAAAACATGACATCGCAACAATCTGTATCTCGTACCTGGAATGTCGTAGAAAGAAGGCAGAGGCTTGGCGCTGAGGTTGATGGTGGCCGACCTCTTCCTCATCTGCTCCACCAGAACCTTCCTCTCCTCCTCCTTCAGCAGCTCCATGAAGAGCTTATGAGATGACACCACAAACAGCAGAGGCAGCTCCTCCAAGCTTTCACACAGAGTCCTGCAAGATACGAACAGTCTCATTTAAAAGGTGATATAAACGATGCAGTTTTATGTTTATACGTTTGCTGTGCTGAACACGTAAAGCAACACAAACTCACTTCATGAAAATAGCCATGTTTCTTCTGGATGTCTCAGATGGACGCTCCTTTTCCAGGGAAAGTGTGCAAACCTGCAGGACAAAGAATGCAGTAGCTTTAAAAATTCCAGTGTGCCGAGGTTTGTGCTTTTATGAATTACCCCTTTGTGATGTCCCAAGCATTTACAACTCCTGCATAGATCATGTAATAAGAAGACGAGTACCTCTAAAATGAAGTCCACCATCCTTTTACTCGGCTTTAGGAGGAGCTGCTGGAAACGCACGCTGAGGATTTCTCCTTCCAAAGCGTCTCGGACGGCGTTGCAAACGCACAGTTTGTGGCAAACCTCATCCAGGCCCGACTCCCTGCAGAGTGGCAGAAAGGTTTTTTGTTTTTTTGTGGATATGCAGATTAAAAAAAATGAAATAACAGACAATAGATTTCATGACGCTGAATTAGTTTTGAATTGTGGTCTCACCCTTGTTGGGCTTTGTAAAGAAACTCCCTGAGAACAGATCGTCTGAAGTTGTTTGGCAAACTGCGCGACACGTTGTCTTTGATGAAGGCTTCGATGACGGCCTGTCAGAGAGAGGAAGCGCAATTTAACAACCAATGTCGAGTACTGCACATGATTTACTGTGGTTGTTACTGCTGGAGACATACAACATGCAGTATTATTCATTATTTATTGTCGATTATTTTTACAAAACAAATCTTGAGCTTGACTGTGGCTGCAGCGTCTGCTCTGACCTGGTAGCTGCGCACCCGGATCAGACTGTTGATGTGGTCGTAGCCTGTGGTCTGAGAGTCGGAGTCACAGTCTTCAGTCAAAGCTTTGCAGGCGTTCCAGTAGCCGGCCAGACGTTTCTCGTCCAGGTGAACATGAACGGTCGAGTCCAGCTTAAAAAAAACACGCAGAAGATACGACTGAGCTCAACAAATTTTGTTGGGAGGCAAACTGTAACTTACTTTCGGCAGTAAAAGGTAGAAATACCTTCTTTAACAGTTCCTTTGTCTGTCTGAAGTGATCCCGGGCTTTCTGATAGGCTGACTGGTCTGTGCAGCCTTGCTGGAAGAAAATGCCTCCCACATCATAATGCACCTGAAACACAAGATACACAAACACAAAATTTCTATTCCCATTGTTCTGAAGCACACATTATTTGATGTAATCTGCATTCAGAAGCCAACAGTGTGTTCCCCACTGACCTGACAGTGCAGCTCATCGGCGCTGATAAGAAGCCCTGCAGTCGAGGACTCCGTCTCTCCGTTGGCGGCAGCGTCAGCAGCCAGCAGATCCAGAGTCCTCAGGGTGTGAACGTAGAAGTCTTTCTTCAGCTGCAGAGCTCCTTCCAGGACACTGATGGAGTCAGTCGCCTGCTCCTTCAGCTGAGGACATGATGTTATATCAAAAGAAAGTACATTCAGTTTAATCTGCTAGATGTTTTCTTAGATGGCCGACAGATACCAAAGGCAATACAGGAAAAGGTGTCACGGTAAAATAAGAAAATCAAAAATACTAAATAAATCTAGTATGAAGAAATGTTTCTGACATATTTATCAATATCAGCAACAGTCCGAGAAAGTATATTTCAAGACGGTCTTTTAAAGTTTCCACTAAATCCAAATACAAAACATGTAAACTCACCACAGTGAGGATGTTGTCAGTCATCTCCTTCTCCTGCTGCACAATACTTAACCTGAAAGAGTTCACAAGAAACAAACTCACTATCGACTTGTTACCATTCACACTGAACACCTTTCTTTTCATTTTTTATGTGCAGCTGGATCTGATTTTTAGATAAGCAACTTAAGCTTGCTGTGATTACAGGAAGGAAGGAGCAGAATTTACATGTTCATCTGGTGAGGTCCTGGTTTGTTCTGTTTCTCTGGAAAGCTGCTCAGCACGATGGTTCTGATGGCCCTGTGAAAGACACAAAAAGAATTAGACAATAAAAATCTTTTATTCTTTTTATTCAAGTGGTTTCCTGCTTTCATCTCCATTCATCCTTTGGAAGTACAGTAAATTAAGCCCACTTTAAAGTTGTAGTAGTTCACACTATAATTAGACGATAATTAAACAATTTCATGCGTCTGACCCTGATGAGATTTTCCTGGTACGTCTCACTCACCAGCGGTTGTATATGACGACAGCCATGGCTGTGGTCGGAGGCAGAGTGGACAGATCCAGGTCGACGTGTTTCACTCCCGGTGGCACTTTGCTCACACACAGGAGCTCATTCAGTAACATATTCAATACAGGAATGGTCAAGCTGGAAGGGAAGAGATTAAATCATTATGTGATGTGATACTGGTTGAGAAAACACTGACTTCCTTCACATTATAATGAGTCTCTTACCCTTTCTCCAGAACATCCAGATCCCACTTCAGGTGTGCAGCTACTTTCAGTGCCAGTAGCTTCAGGGTGCGGTTCCTCCGGTTGTCTGCTGGAGGCTGAACTTGATTCTGCTCGTTCACTGAGGGTTTGGACGCCTGCTCCAGGAACTGGATGATCAGCTGCACTCCTGTCGGGTCTGTGGGAAACATACACAGGGACACATTAATAAACACAGAGTACAGTCATTAGTATCAGCAAACATCAGCATGAGCTACAACAAGGTGTATAATAAATGTAAGGCTCAAGTAATGCAGAGCTGACCTGGGTTTGGCTTCAGCAGGTGATTCTCCAGCAGGCTGCCGTCCAGGAGGAACTCAAACCAGGAGGTCTGAAGAGGAGTGCCAGGCCGACTGCTGGTCACAGCAGCCACCCGGTCAGCCGCCTCCACACTCATCCTCCCCTGGTGAACAACAAGAATGATTATACAGCATGATTTATCTTTTAAGACATCTCAGTGACCTACAGTAAGGGTGATAGGAATTATCCCCTGGAAGAAAGCAGTGCGTGAATAAAGGATGTATACAGATTTACACTCTAAATACAGGTGACAGTAATGTCAACTTTTGTGGCCTTAAAGAAGCTTTGCCAGATCTGAGAATGTAAAGATAAAGTGATCATCAGGGTTACTTTTCATTCTAAATATATATATATAAACTTTATATTCACGTTTGTTTAAAAAGAAAAGGGAAAAAATCATGTTTGTAGCTCATAGTTACTTCTTGAAAACATCTGCTCAGATTGTGTTTATCATCTGTATATGTGTTAGCTAATGGTCTTTTAATGACTGTTATAGGAGTACAACCTCACATGCTATCTGCATATGTAGCAGCTTATCTTCACATCTTGAAAGAAGCTAGCCAGTTAGCTTCGTATCATAACAGTTTTATTTTCTGTAGTGGTCTGGGGAGCTTTAATATCAGTGACATGTAGTCCCGACCGGGCGGAGTTTTCAACCTTTCCAGAAAGAACAGTCGAAATATGGTTGAACTGCGGTGCCTCGGGGCTGCCAGTGTGTAAAATCAAGCGCCCCCTTCCACCCATTCTCTGTTATGTTCAGAGCAAATGTTGTGTTGTTTAGCTAACATTCTAGCTAGCGGGCTAGAATGTTGCCCGGATGCAAAGGGACGTATTATCTTACCTTAACAGGCCAAAATGCACAAACAGAGGAGGATTTATCAGCTAAATATACATAAAATATTATAAAAAAATTAAGTGCTGGAGGAGCAACACGAACTGATTCTCACATAATTCATTCTGCGCTTCGCCATCTCCCAGCGCACTTCCGGTTCCGGTTCGTCGCCAGGGAAACACACGGTTGCGCCATGTTTGCGCATATTTATGCTCCGTGCGGGATAAACAGTTTTAATACTCTCATCTATAAATATAGGACATGTTTGTGTGTGTGAGACGTATGCGTGTGTGGGAAAAATGAGTTAATTTGTTCATTATAGAACTTTTACATTTAAATTGTTGTATTCTCATTGTCTTGGATTCATTAGGCCTGTCAGGCAAACTTGACATTGAATTTACAAGACTGAAGTTCATTAAAATGTTGGCCCTGCATAATTTAGACTTAAGGTTCATGAGATAATAGATTAATTCTGTGGAGGATAATTTTACCCATAAAAAAAGTTTAAAAATGTCAGTAATTACCAGGTTATTAGAGAGTAAAAGCAAGTAAGAGACCATGTATGAGGAGTGGAAATAACATAAATTAATTGGAGGAGAGGTGAAGGAAATATCTGATAAGCATAACACAAAATAAGCATGACACAAAATATCAACTCATACATATTTTTAATTTACAGCAGTAATTCAATAAAACCTCTTACTATTCTCTATATGGCCTTTGTAGAGGGAGTTGTTGGTGAGATTTGCATAATAGCACCAGAAAGAATTCACCACCAAATACTTTAAGGTCACATCCAGAGGAAAGGACGTCGAGCTAGTCTGATGGATAAAGAGAAGACAGTCAGTCAGTTCCCACGTCTCAAAATAAAGGTTTCCAGGTGAAGAGGATGAAGACAATGCAGCAGAAACAAGCAGCTTCAGAACAGGCGTCCCAATACCGCTTACAGCTGAGAAAGACAGTCGCAAAATTCAAAGATGTTGTTTGTACTGTCCTGTGTTGGTCAATCAATGATTTGGTACAAAAACTGATCATGACTTTAATCATTACTCCAACATAAAACCTTATCAAACCGCATGTCCAAATATCTCTTTCTTTTCTCCTAATTAAGACATACTTTTCCAGATTTTATGAATTTCACTGAAAGATTTTTCAAGCAAAAATGTCAAAAACGTGCTTACATTCTGATTCATTTATGATAATAAACAACTATGCTTTTGGGTTTTGACTGTCTACAGACATCACTTTAGGCTCTGGAAAAATGCAATGAGCATTTTTCAAAATGAAATAAAAATATTTTATTAACTTATCAATTACTAAAGGTCTGATATTAGCATGCAGACATGATCCCAATGATGTTAACTTGCAGATGTTTTCCATCTTAGTTTAGCTTGTTAGCATGCTAACTAATTCCTAATTAGCAAAAAAAAAACTAAAATACAACTGAGGCTGATGGGAATGTCATCAGTCATACGGATATTGATGAGTGGTGCTCAAAACTAAAATTTGGCCCAATGATGGCACTAGATGTGACGTTAAGGAATCACACCAACGTCATTATAAATTAAACCTGAATGGGACGTGAATCTGTTTAAGATTAAATTGTAGTTCCTCCTAAAGCTGCACAGACATTTCATTCTGAACTGAAAACCTCATGGTGGCGCTAAAGTAACAGTCAGGGCATTAAAAAAAGTTATTGTGCTTCATCCTCTGGGAACCATGACCGTCTGTACCACAGTTTAGCCAAACTGTCAGGTAGATGTTGAGATATTTCACAGAGTGAGTGAGAACTCAGCCGTCTCAGCAAGCACGACCAAAAATATGACAACTATCTGTTGTCTGACAATAGAGCTGTAACAAGTAATTGATTAGCTGTCAACCATTAAATCAATGGCCAACTATTTTAATAATTAATTTGATTAATTTAAAGTCAAAATTCTCTTATTCCACCTTTATTCATTTGAATATTTTCTGGTTTCTTTTCTCCTCTATGACAGTGAACTGATTATCTTTGGGTTGAGGATAAAATAATTCATTTGAGGACGCCAGCTTGTGTTGTGGGAAACATTGATTGACATTTTTTCAACCAAACAACTAGTCGATTAATCAGGAAATATCAACAGATTGATCGTTAGTTGCAGCCCTATCTTAAAATAATGAAGCAGACCAAACACATCGACCTCTCCATTCATTAAATGCATCACAGTAAGGGTAACGCATGGCTTATAAAACTACAGTACAGTGATCAATATGGCGTATTGCAACTCCGGCATGGTCCTTTTATGTTTATCAAACAACCTGTCGGACAAAACAAGAAGGATGTGCAGCTCGATTGATCCCAGTTGGTTTGAATTTGCATTGACACCAGGATGTGAGGAGACGTTTCTCTGAGCACTCACTGCAGAATCATACAGTCGTCCTCTGTGTTATATTTCAGATATGATGTGAAACATTGGAGCCGAGTCTCAGCAGAGAGGCAGAAGCTGCTGTCAGTACTGAAAAGAGATGACAGAGTTCACTTTGTAGACGTGATACGAGCGGTTCCAGAAAACTCGAGTGAAGTAGTTTGTGTATGGCGAGTAGTTCAACTTAATCTCCTGGCAGAATCTTCCGTGCTTGGAGAAAGAGTAAATCTCTCCTTTGTCATAAACAACCTGAATGGGACAGAAGGAAACGGAAAAATCATGTCATGTCATAATCAATTAGGCAAAAAAGAAGAATTGGATATATTGGAAAATACACAAATTCATATTTTCTTGGAGTAAGATGAGAAGATAAATATGACACAACATCCAGTTAGCTTAGCTTAGCACAAAGACCAGAAACACATAAAATCGTAAGGTTTAGCTCATGGCAACAACACGCACCATTTTAAACAAACAATATCACTCATACAGTGACAGACAGTATGTTTGGTTGCAGACTGATTTTGAATTAATAACTCACATGTCCGTTGGCGATGTCGAGCAGGTCTTTGATCCGACAGCCTTTATTGAGAGAAAGCTCGTTACAGATCGACTCCTCGATGATCACGTAGTTTGTCTTCTGAGAGGTCAGAATCTTATAGACGTCCTCTGCAGACCTCATTGCATACACCTGATACGTCTACAAGAAGAGAGGAAATAAGGATATTAATCAAAAGGAAAACAAATGTTTATTGTAAACATTAAAGAAAATCTATATTATACAGACCACGGCTAAAATTGCTCTTATCCAATAATGCCTTTATCAGAATCAGCAGAAAATAAGAGGAGAAATGGCGACCATGCAACAACATTTAGTGAGCTGTTAATGCTCATCTCACTCACGTCTTCAGTCCTCCTCAGCAGGTTGATGTCTGAGTAAAGCGGTAAACTGGTCACTGCTGCACCTGAACACAACTTCACCATTCCTAACAGCTGAGGGCTGCCTGCAAAGACAGCTGCCACTGGAGCCTGTGACCTGGAAGACGGCAAGAAAACATTAGATGCCACCATCATAATGACTTCATAGGTAATCTTTGAACATATAAAAAGAACTGATGACCCACCTGATCCAGCTGATCAGCTCGACTGTATCTTGGTCGTAGAACTCTGGCAGATCTGACAACTCGGCTAAGACACGAGGGCAGTACTGCAACACAGAAGAAAGCGGTGTCGGAAGATATTATGTGCTTTAAAATGTCGGACATGAGGAGTTTTAAAAGATAAAGAGCTGAAAATCTTACCTCTCTCCACAAACTGAAACCAATGATGGTAGGAACCGCAGTGCTCAGGATCAGAGACTGGAGAGTGAACATATCACAGTTCAAATTAACAGCTTTAAGAAAGAGAAGGTTGACCTAGACACCTAATATTACAAATTAAATACTTTATAAATTAAATATGGGAGGGAGATTTTGTCAATATGTCTGTATGAGTCCCAGTTCTTTATAATTATAAGCTGTTAACAGTGAATATAAGAGGCGACTCACCAGAACAACAGGATGGATGGACTTCAGTTTAAGCCACTTGAACACAGTCATCCAGAGGTCCGGAGAACACACGCCGAACGCTGTGAACATGCAGACGTACGGGGTCCATAAATACTTCATCCTGATGGAAAAAAGAACACAGTCGATGTCAAGCTGTGAGTCATCAAACATGTGAGAAGTCCAAACTCTTAAACACACATTTACGCTGGTGGACGCACCCATCGAACAGCAGAGCCAGGCCTCCAAACAGCAACGTGTGAAACACGTGATAGATGACCTCCGGCTGCTCTCCTATTCGTCCATCTTCAAGTCTGAGGTTGGTTGTCATTGGTTGACCACTGTATGAATGCAGGAAACCATGATAAACGTTTACTACAGCCTCAATCAGACACACATTTGCATTTTTGCGTGTTTATTCATTGATGTTGTACGTTAATCCTTTCTTTTCTTATTGTATTGCCATTTAATTTGGTCATACGTCACTATAGTGCTTTACATCTAGAAAATTAAATTACAACAATACATTTTTTTTAGAGACCCCCAAGAGAAATCATGTCATGCACTTTGTTTGGCACAATCGTCTAACCTGAGTCTTCTGTAAATCGTCTGCAGGGTGGACAGCAGGCAGACAGCGAGCACCAGGAAATAGAAAGGAAGGACTGATGCCTGCGTCAGTCGTAGAAATAAGTCCTGACCGGGTGCCTGGAAACTCTCTTGGCACAGGAGGAAGTTGGTGACAAAGTCGCTAAAATAGAAGGAGAGAAAACATTCCTATCAGATTACATCAAGTTAGAACAGCAAAGTGACTAATATGGATACTGTTCATCACCACAGAGGACAACACACAGTGCCAGCTTTTATTTTGACCAATGTTCAGCCAGAAAACTTAATTTAATAGCTGAAACTCACGTTGTTGTGTTGAGCCCGAATTTTACTTCAAGGAACTTCAATATGAAGTCACTTTCACTCACAGGTATCAGTTTCTGTAAAGGAGACACAGTGTTGATTAACCAACAACTTCAGAGGAACACATGGATCAGTGGAGGCAGCCAGTGAGACAATGTGATCTTACCTTAACCAGATAACTGAAGGTGATTCCTGTGGTGAAGACCAGGTGGAAATGTAGGAAGAGCTTCAGAACTCTGGCCACAAGGGGTCCCATCTTCATCTTTTGCTGCAATAGAAGAAAAGAATCAAGCATAATAAAGATTTTTTTAAAAATCCTGATATTTGAAAAGGTGCAGGAGAATGTTTCTTTCTTAATAAATTAAATGATTATTCAGTTATCAAAATTCAGTGATCATCATCCGTTTGAGCTCTGATGTGAGGGAGCAGCTAACTCTACCTGGAAGTACCTCGCGAGCACTGAGCCAATCAGGAGGCTGAGCAGAGGCGAGCTGAGCAGCGCCGGGTTCTGAAACTGGAACAGGTAGGCGAGGAACAAGGAACTGAGGTACACCTTGTGAATATCAGCCATCTTAACATCGATGATATGGGGAAGATGGACAGAGAGAAAGACAGACAGATGGAAATGTAAAAATGTCTGAGTTGAGGACAATTCTGGGCAGAATCCATTTACAAACAGGTATTTTTGGGAGCTTATCTTTGTTCCTGAAGGACAAGATTTTACTTTAACATTGCCTATATTTATAAATAACTGGCCAAAGCTTTGAAATGTTCCACCTCAACACTGATGGACTACATTACCTTACGTGGCGGCACCAGGTCAAAGGAGTCAAGCAGGAAAAGACAGAGGCCTTGGATGAAGAGCACGTGGTGACTGTGTTCCCACACCAGGAGGAAGGTGACGGTGGTGGCACTCATGGTAAGATAGCAAAACATCTACAGAGGACAACAGATTAACAGTGAGTGCACATGCCTTGGATATGGCAGAGGATTATTTAAAACAAAAATTGGTTTCATGAGGGGCTCACCTCAGTGGCAGAGCTGATTTTATTACTCAAGAATCCAGTCAAAGCTGCAACCTGGCAAGAGAAGTAAGGCAGAGCCCAGTTGTCCCGCAGAGGGATAGCATGGTCCACTTTGGTTGTATCTGGTCTGAGGGGGAAATGAACCACAGGAGAGTTATCACAACGCAACAGAAAGAAAACAAGAGAACCTGGGATTTGAAACATGTGGGTATCATTGTGCATTTAAAAGTATTTGTTTTCAGAAAGCTGAAGTGGAGCAACAGAGAGAAAGGAGAAAAGAAACAATGTAGGATGAAGTTGGCAAGATGAAGTAGGAAGGAGGAAGAAACACGATGAGGCCATAAGCATGAAGAACAAGGGTGGCAGAATTCCTCTCACCTGTTTATCACATACCAGGCCACCGCCAACATGCCAGCCACCCAGGTGCCGCTCATCACCCAGCTACACACAAACAGAGCAGTGACGTAGACAGCCTGCAGGCCGAAAACAGCTCCGATGTAGAAGTAGATCGGCTCCACGACATCCTGAAGGAAGAGACACAAACATCAGGGTTTGATCACAGACGAGGCCCAAATGTTAAATCTGACAAATCTAAAACTCTGCGTACTGTCTGCATTCATTTTGCTTTTGTTTTATGATAATCTATTGTAAGGTAAAGCTATACAAAAGCTTGACTTTTCGAGATGAAGCCTAGGCCATCCATTGCTGATCTTTAGTAGGCACGATTTAGGGTCATATTGTCTGGTCTGCTCCAGGTGCATTCTTCTCCTCCACTTATGCTTCTGTCTGCCACAACTGTGTTTTCCTGACGGATTCCATATAAAATGTAAGAAGTTCAGACAATCCATGACCATTTACTTCTACTGAAAAACATCTTCACAGTTTCTCGGCACCTACACTCCCGTAGGACCTCATGTCTGATGGTTTCCAGCAGCAGGACAGACTCTGAACCACATGGAGAATTTGTTTTCTTTCTTAATTCAGGGCTTTCATCGTGAGATTTGCTATCCGGTAAGACTATGCTACTTGTCATGCTGTATGTTTCTTATTTAGAGTACTGAGTTGCATTTTTTTTGTTTTTGTTCTGCTCAGCAACAAATCCTTCCCTTCCGGAGGAGGCTCAGACTGAAAGGCCCCCGAGGTCGTCCAAGACAGGAATTATGTTACTATTTCCAGTCTGTCTGCAAGTGTTTGTTTCCTCCAAGACAGAACACTGTCCTGGTTTGGTACCATTGTTTTCACATCTCACATTACCACTGATTATAATATGACACAAAGGTATTGTAGGCTGGTCAAAACTGACATAATAATAAATATTAGATGGATTTTGATGAAAAAATTGGGCATATTTAGGGGCCTGGTATCTCTGAGTGAGTACAGTTTGATATGGATAAAAGGGACAGTTGGGTCTTGTCTACAGTATACGCTCAACTTAATTTCATTATAACTGCACTTGATTTAACTGAAAGCAAGCTGATCACAAAGCGAAAGAGAAACCTTCACCTGGCTGCTTGTGACTCTGTATACGAAGCTTGTGATGAGCTCTGGATACAGAGACAGGCGTTCCACTATGTTGATGGTTTCACCCGAAACAGTCTTGTTATCTATCGTCAGCTCGTACAACCCTGGAGAACAAACAAAGAAGCATATGAGAACATTGTCATCGTTTCTATTGCTACACATATTTTGCTACTTTTAGTTAACCATCACTTTTATGTAGTCACATTTTTCCCTTTTTCACTCTCTGTTTGCTGGACACTTCAAATAAACCCACTGGGTTTTCTGCCTCTTTCTGCACTGTATATTATTTGTCATCCTTTTTATTTTTGTATATATTTTAAAGTGTGCAAATAAACAGAGTAGATTGACAGAAGGACCGCGACATTTAAAGCCCTTGAATCCAAGTTATTGTCTGTTTTGGTGTTGGAGGTGTCTAAAAGACTCTTTTCTGGTACATGTACCTCTTTCAAACGACGGGGCCGTCAGCATGTGCTTGTAGTAGTAATAATAGAGTCCGCTGCCTTCTTGGAAAGTGATTTCACGCTCCAACTCCTGAAACACATCGAAGTGTATTTCAAAACGGATACAATATGGCAGTGCAGTGAAAATACAAAGTAAGCCACCAGTCACCCACCTGCCTAGTTGAAAACCAGAACTTCCTGTCATGATATGTTGACAGATAAACAGCATAGAGCATGCCACAGGCCACTGCTGCCAAACATCCGAAGAACACCCTCACCAGGCACTGCAGGAAACCTGCTGAGGGAGCAGAGACGTAGAAACAAACACCACATATCGGAACAAGTGGGGTTGTTTTCCTGCTCTTAAAAACTGCGTTACAATAAAGTGATGTCATTTTCTTTCTGATTTTGTTGCCCAGTCAAACATTTCAGGTGCTTTTGAGATCATTTAAAAATATCGAGGTATATATTGTGTGTATATCGCGACTTGCCCATGAAATATATTTAGATTAGTTTAAGGAGAGACTAGTTTGCAAAGATGGATTCTGTGTTATTGCTGAATGATGATGGTTTGAACTGCTTGTACAAAGCTGCACTCATATGAGTAAATAAGATAGCGCTATCAAAATAAAAAACCTGCTTCTGAAAACGATATATACACACTTCAATTTTCATGCTGTATATATTTGACTCAATATGATGCATGACTGCATATGTTTTGTTTTATCTTCGCACATTCTATATGCTGCGAATATTTGCACATTCTTAGGATATTTCACGCATTCCACTCTCTTTGTTTCAAACACCGCACAGCTCTTGTGTTTTTATACATTTTCCATTTGTTAAATGATTCAAGGTATATTATCTATTTCATAGTTACCATCTACTAGTTTCTACATCTGTAGTTCCAGTTCTTCCTTACTATATTTTTTGTTATGTACCAAAATGTAAAGGCAAATTTCTTGTTCGTGACAATGTGAGATGTGCTATCTTGATTCCGTTTTCCTAGATATGGCTAAAAAAATGCATCCAGAACTGTCTACTTGTTTACAACAGTGGACTGCAAAACTTAAAGTCAAACTGGAGTTTGCGTTTGTAGCTGCTCAGTATGGGTATCGTTAGGGTTTTATTGACACTGCTACTTTTATTGTTGGTCCTTATCAGCTCTGTTCTTTATTGGTGCTCTTATCAGCTCTTTTTATCACGAAATAATTGCATTTTAAAAGATCATCTCACTGGAACAAATGTAAAATATCAATGACTATAAGTAATATTTCTGACTTCCAAATACTGAATGAAGTTTAGAACGGACCGTCCAGGTTTGACCAGGAACTGCAGGAGTCAAACAAAAATAAACACACTGACATTCAATAGAATTTCACTTGCAATCTCTATGTGTGCGCATGTGTTCTACAAATGTGAGAGAAATCCCTCAGAACATCCCGAATGAATACGAATATTGATCTGCACAAGAGTTTTCTGACATTTGACACAGTTATACTTCTGATTCTGATCATCAGATGATCAATCAAGCTAAAGGAGTGAAGTGACAGTAAACACCGCTGACAGTGCTGAGAGTGTAGACACCTCAATAAATCTGACACAAACTCACATGCAGAAGACATCTTGGACCTTCTGACAGATGACTCAGGTCTGTTTGATTCTTCCTGTTTATGTTGAGCATCCTCTTCTTTAACTTCAGCCTCATCTTTCTGCTGCTT
Organism: Diplodus puntazzo; assembly: GCA_963678695.2. Taxonomy (NCBI): domain Eukaryota; kingdom Metazoa; phylum Chordata; class Actinopteri; order Spariformes; family Sparidae; genus Diplodus; species Diplodus puntazzo. Next base: position 6,155,139 of record OZ023169.1, read on the forward strand.
GTCCTCTGCTTCACCAGTGGACACATTCCCCTCATCCTCTGTGTTCACCGGTCCGTTAACCTCTGCGTTAAAACAAACTGAAACTAAAACAATCACAGTCTTTGACACAATCTTTCTTTACAAGCATCACACTCAGTCTTGGTGGAAAAGTTAGCTGAAGTTACCAGATGCACAGGAAGCTAACTGCTGCTCAGGTAGCAAACTGCTAAGTTAGCTAAACTTACGCGTAGTGTGCAGCTCAGGCTCATTTTGGCGCTCATCTTCTTCTTTATCTCCCTCCGAAGTAGTCTCCGTTTTCCGGCATCTTATCTCGGTCATGACGATATCAAATTAATCCGAGAGTTGTCTGATGTGTTGAGACAGCAGCATGCTAGCTAACAAGCAGTTAGCTAACCCAGCAGACCTTAAATCAATACCTGGCTTTGCGTTAAGCTCGGCAGGTGACAAGCTAACCTACAAACTTCTTTTTTTTTTCTAGATAAACTTTTCCGGCTCGACGCGGTGAAGCAGCAGCTGTGCAGGAGTGGTGTTGTGATGTTGAGTGTGTGGAGGACTGAGCTGAGCACTGCTGCTGGGCTGGGCAGAGCGGAAGTGGCGGATGCCGACAGAGAGCAACGAAGAAGAGTGAGGACCAAACCTCACCTGGAATTCATGTCATTTAAGAAAACAGAAAAAAGTCAAATTAATCATTCTTTTTTGGGGTATCTTAACAACATAACATCATTATTTGCTTTAACTTTGAAGGTTTTGTTTTCTTGCATCATCTTATCCTGCCCAAGTCTTTTGGAAATATGAGTTTTAAGAGTTTAAACAACAGTAAATTAACTGAAAATGATGATATTTAAACAAGTTTTTTGTTAAGGGAAAATGCTTAAACATCTAATTTATAAACTTCTCAATAAGAAAGATTGGAGATCTTTCTTGGTTTACATTATTTAGAGCTAAAACAATAATCAAATTAATTAGACAATGGACAAATTTGAGCAAGTTAAAAGTAATCTATCATATACATATGCATAAATTGTATAATTGCTAAACCTTTAGGTTTTCATGTTACTTTATGGAGAGGAATAAATAATCATGCATTTATTTGCAATTAACAATACAGTTTTAATGGATTTAATTAAAGGTGCAATGTGTAAGATGTCATTTTCATACTCAAAACAAACAGGGGGCAACATTTCACCAAGTTGACTGCTAACTGCTGTTAACCGTAGCTGCTCTTAGCTAGTACGCCCAGTTAGCCATGCAGTTAGAGGTTCAAACTGTGAGCCCTGTGAGGACCAGGGGAGTGATGGAGTGATAGCGTTAACGCGGCAAACATGGGACCTTTGAACCGAGGTGGGCTATCTGGTTAGCATACTAACTTCAGTAGATGTCTGTAATACAATACACAGACATAATGACAGAACTGCTATTTATTCACATTCTGTTAATTCATAGTCACAATTCCAACACAATTTCTTACACGTTGCCACTTTAGAGGTTTAGTATGTAATAATCTAAGTTGAAAGCATTAAAAAAAGTTTAAACACATTGTGAAAAAATAACAGTTTTAATATCATTACATCGATATATGTTAGCATGCTAACCAGCTAGCCCATCCAAAGCTCCTGTGCTAACTTTGCAATTTTGGGAAGCATTATTACAAATGACTTTTAATCCCACTGGTATGAAAAATACAGATACGACGAAGAACAAAAATTGTCAGTATGAATTCTCTGTAAACTTCATTGTGATTTGAGTATTTAATCCAACACAATATATTTTCACATCTGCATGCTGTGCGTACAGTTGATATAAAAGCAAAGCAGTAATTTACATCAATAAGTGTTAAATTATTCCCTTTAAAACAAAAAATAAAACCAGAGCAGACAGCCAGTGCAAATAATAGGCAAGAATAGTAAAAATAACATAAACTGTGCATAGAATCTTTCAGGAAGCTACAAAATTTGATCCCAAACGTAAAAACAAGAGTAAAAATATTAACACCTTAAATTAACATGTATGTACTGTATATAAAACACCAACTGACCTTTACATTAAACACTAACTGTAATTTTTAGGTTTCTCTCCAAAAGATTTATGACACTTTGTGAAGTCCTTCAAACACGGAGCCAACTTCGACGTCCAGAAGGTGAAAGGTAACAAAAAGCTTCTTCAACTTGTTTCAGCTTTATTTCATCGTCTTACTCTTCTGATGATGATTCCTCTGAGGCTTTTGACTCCTCACTCGAGTCCTTTTCAGCAATCGGTGCGTCTGTTTGGGAGAGTAAGAATCATGTTACCTTTTACTTTGAGGTTCTTTCACAGTATCAGTAATAACATGATATGTAATCAGTACCTGTAGTGGTTTGGTTCAAGCTTTGTGTCGCCCCTGTTTCTTCACCATCACACCTCTCCAGTATTATCCTCAGGATTTTGGTCACTTGTGGATGTTTTGCTGCCTGATGAATTAGGGGTTCATCATCTGAACTGTTGCTTTCTGACCCTAAACATTTCAATGAAACATACATAAATAACAGATTTAGAGAGCCTCTTCATAATATGATGTTTTCTTGTGCATTTCTCTATCCAGTAAAGGACTTTAGCAGCATCATGTGGCCCCTACAAACAGTCTACTACTGCTGGTGTTGTATACATTTTCTGTCAAGACCGGCTGGCTCACCGTCTTTACTTGACACAAGCTTCTTTCTTGGCTTTTTGGGTGTTGTGCCCCTTTTCTTCGGCGTCGAAGCCTTCCTTTTGTTTTTTGTTCGTTTGTTTGTGGGGGTCTTTTTCACAAGATTAATCAAGGGTTCATCTTCCGAGCTTTCATCGGAAGGTTCTGTCAAAAAACAGTTACAGCAACAAGGAATTAAATCACAAATAATTTACATGTAACGTTTTGTCCGTCTAGTCATTACTGATACAGCACCTCGTCTCTTTCTTGACACGTCTCTTTCTTGCGATCCAGCTGTCTTCTTTGTGTTTTTCTTCACCGGTTTCTTCTTGGCAAGGAGGTTCGACAACGGCACATCATCATCACTTGAGCTGCTGTCTGAGAGTGAAAGTTTTTTTTTTAATCCAAGAGATTAGTACTTGATTTACTTGTAATAAAACTGATTTAAATTAATTTCAGTCTCATGAAAGTGATGCCTACCTTTCAGTGATTTGTCTTTCAGTTTTGGTTTGGTTTTCTTGCCGTTCTTTTGCTCTTTAGGAGCCTTTGTCAGCTTCCTCATCGTTACCGCCAGTGGTTCATCATCCGAGCTGTCGCTGGAAGACTCTGCGTATTTGACTGGAACAAATATTTATTTTTAGGACAGGTGTGATGGGAAATAACTTCAAATTAGCTGATTTCGACTTTTGACAGTTCATTCCAAAATCAAAAAATACATATTTCTCCTCTTCTAGAGATATTGATGCATCTATATTATTTTGGAGTGAGCTAGCGAGTTTTGGAGATACTGGCCATAGAGATGTCTGTCTCAACAGCAATGTTTCTTCATGATCTGGATACTCAGGATAATCCAGATCTTTTTATGCAGTTTCATGCAGAAACTATTTTCTTCTAATATCATCTGACATCTCGCACTACAGGTTAGAGGAAAATATGTATTCATTATTTTAGGGGTGAACTGTGCCTTTAACAATTACCTGTTTTCCTTGCTGCATTCCGTTTGGATTTCATGACCGGGGTTGCTTTTGGCGTGATGGATGCTTTTCTCTGACGTATGGAGTCAAATTTCTTGGCAAGTTCACTTAAAGGCTCATCATCTGAACTGTTATCCTCATCCAGTGGTGCTGCACAGGACAGGAAGACAATAAGTATCTGCTACACATAGCAGCAGCTTCCTGTTGATGCAAGGAGATAAAATTATCTTACCTTTCTTCTTTGTATCAACAGATTTTCTCGGAGACCGCGAGGAAGGTTTCTTCGCAGCTTTGGCAATCTTTATGAGAGGCTCATTGTCGGAGCTTTCATCTGTACTCAAATCTGTAATGTTACATACAGAAACATTAAACCATCCCTTCCACAGAGAAATCAGAAAATACAGCTGACTTATGGATGATGACATTGACCCTGTAACCACCTGCTTTCTTGCTGTTTGTGCCATTAGCTCTGGGTGGCGTGTTGTCTGTTTTCTCTGGTTTCTTAGCCGATGCAGAGATTTTCAGGTTTATCAAAGGTTCGTCATCTGAGGAGCCATCTGAAGCTACAAAAGGAGACGACATAAGCATAATCAATTTTGTACCTTTTGCACTCAAAGCTTACAATGTTCTGAGTTGAAAATAGTTTACTTTAATGGACAGCATTCTTTTACTTGTTATCCTCACCACTTCTCTCCTTTTTTTATTTAACATTGAAGCTGGAGGTTGAACTGTGTCTGTCTTCACATAATAACACTTGGCAATAGTTTGTTTACTATTATTATACTGTAAGTATTTTCCAGACACTTGGAGGTAGCTCAACAACAGATTCAGAAGTGTTACAAAAATTCAAAGTCCTAAAATTTGTTAGGACTAAGATCAAAGATGATTTAATTCCCAAATGTGTCAAATGATTTCCTCCACTATTGTCCATCGACAGATTAATTCAAAAATCAGGATGACAGGCTAAGGTTCCCAGTCAGAATCCATTTAGTTATGTCACACAAACACAATATGCGTCATAGACCAATGAACTACCAAGATTATTAGATTATTATTATTTGTAAATGTTATTGGGATATCAGAGACCATATTTGACCATTGTTTACTACTAATAACTAAACTGACAGACTATTGAAAATCCTCAAAGTTAATTTGACATTTTTTAAGTCAAAAGCTGTCTAAGAGAGGGCGACTTTAATAACTCATATAATAACCATACAAAAACCAATCTATAATGAAAGCTCATCTGATATCTGCTGGTATTCAAATACTGTATTTGGGCAAAAGTTATATTCAGCAGTGTAAGAATACTTTTATTACAAGTCCTGCAGTCAGACTTATACAATTATACTGTAGTACAAATACAGGAGTATTTATAGGCAAAATACTCATAATTGAGAATTGTACCTTGCAAACAATTGTACAAAATGTGATATATTATTGGATTACTACTTATTGATTAACAACTGAGAGGCTTTTTAGTCATGTTGGAGCTGGTTGAGCTAACTTTAATCACAACATGGATAATATTTTAGAAGTAGTTCATATGTTTGTAATACAATATACAAAGTCTTATGTAACTATTCATGACAGATGAATGTAGTGGAGTGAAAAAGTACAAATATTGCTTTGCGGTGGCGGAAATGGAAATACTTCAGGATAAAAAAACTCACAAAATTGTAGCGTTACTTATGTAACGTTACAGTACTCGAGTAAAAAAGCACAGTACTTATGGTAACGTTAGTGTAACTACTTTTTAATAACGCGTATTCTCACTACTGTTTATATTTATTAAGCTAATGTTGCTGTAGTGCTCATAACGCTCACGTCAGTGGATTTGATAGCATAATCTCTCCTGTCTCAGCCGTTTAATAAAGACGCTAGCAGCAGCAGCATGTTTATGACGAAGTTGTAAGCTAACTTAGCTTTAAGCTAGCTACAACTCCAATGTCTCCTCCTCCGCTGAAGTTTAAAATGCCATTATATATCTAACTACCTGGGCGGTCTTTGACCACGTTAGTGGGCATGTCAGCAGTGCTGCAGTCCATTTTGTTGCCTAATGTTTATTGTAATCTTCATCCAAAACGCGCCAAGTTGCTCTACTTCCTCTTCATGTTAGCTTCTTCTTCTGGTGATGATGTCGGGGGCAGATTAGACGCAGCAGCGGCGCGTTGCTGCCCCCACAGGTCATTTGTAGAACTGCATGTAGTTAGTATGTTGAGCTCATTGTTTATCTTTATCTTTATCTTTATTGTTGAGTTTTACTCTGCAGAGTTTGACACTAGAGGGCTGTTGTCTGATTTTATGTGCTCATTTAAAATCCAACTTTAATAATTTGGAACTACGAACGTTATTTGTGTCATCACAAACAGTTTGGAATCCATCAAGGTCCAATATTACATATTAAAAAGGTTGTTCCCTTTTATTATTTATAGCTTAATGTGTGCCAGCATACATAGCATTATAACATTATGTTTTGTGATATGTGTTTTGACCCTCAGGGCCACCGTAACAAGGAAGAAAGGAGATGAATATTCATTCACAAGTCATGATTATGGCAGTTGAAAGCTCAGTTTATTACACACACAAGATAAATATTCAATACACTGTAATGTTGGACAAACAGGACATGATCATGTAGATGTACTGATCCAGACAGTGATATGAGGACCGACATGTAAAGCTTAATCAGGCAACATTAATCAAACAAAGTGAGGACATTGTTGTGCTGTTCCCCAACCCCGAACATCAGGAACTTAACTGTAATTCAAGAGGTTGGCTGTGTTATTTCATTTTTTTTCCCAACCATCTTTATAATCGTTCGATCATTATTTTCTCGGATCATTTTCTGCTTGGTGATTTTGGTGATGCCTTGATCATATCCCTGAGACAGTAAGGGGAGGATTGAACTTGTCGTACACGTGAACTATTCATCTCTTTTTAAATCAAACGGTGATTTTAAATCAAAAGTGCTATCACAGAATTACTCTTACTATATATCTAACCTTTTATCGATTTCTCTTTACCGTTTATACCAACACATAAATCACATATATTACAATGCAAAGTCAATAGGGCTGTAGGAAATATTGGTAAATGACTCTCAAAGAAAATATTTATAATCCTTGGAGATGAAATTTTACTCAGTTGAATTCATGATTAAACGACTGAGAGTTTACCAATTTTTCATGCACCCTAATCTGAAAATCAAAAATGATATTTTCATCACCGAAGTGCTACATACGCCATTCATTAAACTCAAACTTAAGATATCACCATCCTGCTCTCTGAACCAGGCTTTGCTTATAATTATTTTGCATCTTGTAACCAACAATTTTCCAGCTTGATCTCTGATATAAATAAAAGCACTTTAGCTTCTGTTGTGTTAAATGTCAAGAGCCAGGCACTGCAGAGCGCTACTTGACCCCATGGAAATGGTGTCATGTAAATCAGACGAATCACAGTACAACGCAATATCATTTTAACCGGAGCAGTTTGGGTCACGCAGTCCAAGTTGTTTAACGGTCTGTTGCTCAGTGCAGTCCGTGTGTGTCCATGCTGGTGTTTTTAAGTGCTCTGGAACTGTTAGAGTTTACATAGCAGCCATCTTGCTGGCCTCTCTGACCCCGCTCAGGTAGGCTCCTGTCACAGTTTGAGGGAAGTGTCTGTTGGTGGCCTGGTAGCAAAAAATGACAGCAATAATATCAATTAATAAACAGCAAGAATCAGTTTAAAAAACTGCAATATTTAAGATGGAGGGTGATAAAAATATCTGACATAAGTAAGTCGACTGCTGTGAGCAAATTCGATGAAACACTAGTAATTCAGTTTGACAACAAAATCCAAACTCGATGTGCAATTTTTGTCTGAGTTACTGAGTTTTGGAGAAGTCTACCTTCTCTATGAAATAACGGAACTAGATGCACTCGGCTTGTGGTGCTCAAATAACCAACAAACATTACATTTCAAAAGCTCAACAACAATGTCTCTTTGCAGAAATCATGGCCTGCTTAATCAAGATGATCCACAGACTTTGTTGTGAGTGGTTTCATGTAGGAACTATTCTTTTTTACTACCGATCTACACCCAGCAAATCTGTCAACGCGCAGAAGGGAAGGTGCATGTATGTTAGCTAGCCTCTCATCCAAGAGTAGATGCATGCTTCCATTTTTGCGGTGGTAAAACACAATTGATAAAATGGTAAAAGCCACCGTTACCTCTCCTGCAAAGAAGACTTTTCCCTGCACGTCTTCAGCGAGGATGTCATAGGCCTCTCCACTTCCTCCCGTCTTCACAAAGCTGTAGGACATCTGGGACCACATGTCTTTGCTCCAATGTGTCACAAAGAAATCCACTGGCTCTGGGACCTCCTATAAAGGATGACCAACAGTTAATAACAATTAAAGGTAATGATGAAAAACTAATAGAAATTCAATGGTGACTATCTGTTTTTACTAATTTCTCCACTGCAAGAACCATTTTAGGAACGCCCACACATGGTGGCTGTTCTTGGAGAAAGTACGTTGTGATAGTGAACAAAGTATCAACTATCAAATTACCCTAAAAATGTGCTTACAGCTCCTCATTTAGTTCAGTTCCCAGGATTTATTGGTCTTACTCTTCCTAATTCATCAGTTACCCCAAAATAAATGTGTAAGTAACTCTCAAAATTTCAGTCCAAGGAGTCACAAACGTGAAGTGTGACAGTTTTACCTGTTCTTTGAAAAGCTCTCGCAGGACCTTCAAGCACTCCTCCACCACCTCCTTGTCCTCCATGTCCCGGACAGAAGGTACAGCTTCACCAGTGATAACAGACATGAGGACAGCCTGCTTCCCCTGCACACACACGCACACACACACACACACACACACACACACACACACACACACACACACACACACAGCACAGCACAGCACATTGATGTGAGGTCAAATGTAATCTATAAAAATCTTCCTTCTCTTCTTGTCATTATACTTTATTTTATTGTGTCTTCTGGTTTCTTGTTAGGCTGCAGATGGCAATCAAGTGTTCATCTGTTTATCAAATCATAAATGCATTGTTCTTGTAAACAGTCCAGCAGTGTAACACTGATAGCTAAAGCTCCAGTGTGTAGAGTTTAAGGAGATCTACTGGATTAAATGGAGAATTACACTCATTATATGTTATTAAGTGTATTATTACGTGAAACTAAGCATTGTTCTGTTACTGCGTGGATACAAATGAGAAAAATAAAAGAAACAAACCTGTGGCTCCATGTCATAGAAGACACTGAACATGCCTCTCTTGTCAGGACTCGGTGGGATGTGACCAAAGTAGTCTGCCCCTTGGATTTTGTTGTCCCAGAATCTGTACGGGAACTGAAGAGCGATCTGAGAGAAGTTTTGAGATCATATTAATCATCTAAGTATCTGACAGAATAGTGAAACTTGGATCTTACAGATACAATTTGCTGGCCTGTAGTTCTTTACAACCACGAGTTACATATTAACAGTTAATACCTTCTCTATGATGCCAGCTCCCAGACTGTGGATTGCTTTCAGTTTCCTTTCAGGAAGTGGAGGGTTGAACTGGATGAAGTTCTTCTGGAGTAAAGTCAATGGGACTGAAACAAGAACCTGAAATCAGGGAAGGATGTTAAAACTCAACAGTAAACCATTCAACCATTAAAATCAGCACTGAATACATCCATCATGCTCTGAAAATTATAGTTTTGAAATAATAAAAAAAGTTTAACAATGTTTTTTACCTTCTGTGCCGTCCACTGGGACCCGTTGGAAGAGGTAACTTTGACAACATCACCTGAGTAATCAATGGACTGAACCTAGAATTACAAAAAGTAAAAAATTTGAACACCTGATTTTTTAAAAACACAGTTTATTTAGGTAGTTTTCAACGTAGTGTAACAAAGGTCAAACAAGCTAAACAATTAACAGATTTGGTTACAAACCGAGCACTTCGTGCGGATGTCGAGGCCCTCGGCCAGTTTGTGGAGTAACACAGAGTAGCCCTTTGTGAGTAAAGTGTGGTCTCCTGAGAACTGAGCAAAAAATTCATTGTGGTCCCAGGATCTTGCCGATACCTGCAAACAAACAAAACAAACAAAGAACTTGAGAATAGTTATTAATTACAATACCTCCAGAAACCCTTAAAAAAAAGAAATCACACAATTTTTTGATTTGTTGAATTAAAGAAACTTTGTGCAAATTCTCAATTATTTGGGACTTCTTTGAAATTCGGCAAATGTTACACATTTAGTTTGTGTCTGTGATGTTTGTACAATAACAGTGTGGAGAATGTTTTCCTGATTCTACAGGGACAGACAGAAATGTAGGATGTATTATGTAGGAACGATGAACCAGCCTGAATTTATCAAAACATCTCAAATCAAATATAAAAGCTCTCAGTGAAAACTAGTCGAAACAGACACACACCTGGTCTAATGTGCTTCCACAGGCGTACTCCAGGTTGCTGAGATGAAACTGAAGCACTTTCTCCTCCAAATCACTAAACTGGATTCCAGACTCCTGAAGAAAGTTCTTCTTCACCTCCTGGACTTTTTCTGTAAGGATAAAATAAAATAAAAAAATAGTTGGTTCCATTTCTTAAAAGGGGCCTAACTGAACTTCAGTGAACATCACACTGAAAACAATGTTGTTAAGCACCTCTCAGCGCTGTGTCCTGGCTCTGAGACTTGTCCTTCCTCCATTCTGACACCACGTCCAGGATGGCGTTGAAGTGGAAGTCCATGCGCTTGTCGATGGCCGGGTCAGTGACCTGCCCGCCCTCCTGAAAGAGGTCACATCGCTCTCCAAGCTTGTGCATCTTGATGCCCATCTTCAACAGAAGAGTGAGGAGTCAAATTAGAAGAACACGGGTCTTTGTTCTTAAAGCTCCAGAAAAGTGGAATAGACTTTGAAACCTCAGATTGAGTAAACTGAGTAAATAATGACTGATGAATTTTCATGTTTCGATGAAATGCTCCATTAAGACATTGTGTGTGTTTCCATTAAGCAGATGAAAAAGAAAAACACACACTAAAGATCACTTTCATGCAGACTTTAAAAAATTCCTACCTGTTCACACATGAGGGCGATGGGGTTGTTTACACAGCCGTTGACGATTTGAGCTCCTCGCCCTACAGTGACACCCAGAGAAGTATCATCCCACACACGACCTCCGATTCTCTCCCTCGCCTCAAGCACCACCACCTGTAAACCAATGAAAATGGTGTACAGCAGCAACACTGTGACCAGCAAACAACATTAAACAGCAGGTGACAAATATTACCTGAGTGCCGAAGTTTTGCAGCTGCCGTGCAGCAGCCAGACCTGAAGCCCCGGCACCGATGATGATGACATTCTTCTGTAAAAATCATGAAATGTAGGAGGAAACTGTAACGCTTAACCAAAGAAATGTGCACTGTTGCGTCATGCTGATGAAATAAGGATGAGGAAACTCACAGCGCAGTATCTCTCAGGGAGCAGAGGCCGTTTCACAGCCAGCACACCGGTGTTGATGAGACCCTTCCTGGTCATGAACTGGAGCACTCGGTCCATCTCCTGCACACAGCGCACACGCACCAAACCCCGAACAATGATGTTCAGAGCACATTTCTGGGAAGTCAGCACCTCCTTTAGAAAAACAAGAAAAACTGCTCATTGTTTCGAAGTTGTAGTCTTATATTCCTTTTCTTGTCATGAGGAGAAGATTGTATATTGATAGATCTGCAGCGTACCTTGCAATTCTTGTTCCAGGCGGCCAGAATAAGGTTACGCAGAGCTAAATACATGGTGGGATCGCGGGAGAATTCTGGAAACTCGTAAAGCTCATCCAGCTCCATCATATCCGGCCGCACACACAGAGCCTTACCACACTCATTGGGCTGGTAGAAGGGCTGAAAGTACGGACACAGGCCTGGAACTGAGGAATAAAATCATCACTAAACACCACATTACTACACAGTTCAGACTGATATCTCTACATGGGATGTTGAACAATAATCTCCCTGGTGTTTTATTCCCACGTAGTCCCTTATATCTCTGTACACAGACTTACTTTGTGGCTGGACGGCTCTGCAGTGATCGGCCCTCAGCTCAGTCTGAGACACGGAAGAGCCTGACGGACTCATCCCCACACAGTCGGGGTAGTACGCAGCGAGGAAGGGGCTGGCTGGACTCTCTTTGAACAGTGGTGGCAAAATCAACATTGAATGCCACCAGCTGTCAGTCACCTCGGCCACTCTCTGTGAGAAAGGGAAACAACATGAGATTGAAGAGGATGCAGATCATCGTTGTGTCTTTCATGTACACATTCTGAAGTTTCTTTTTTGGAATTTGCTCATTATACAGGTTTTCAACAAGTTAAATCAAGTATTGGTTCCCTGCTCGGATTCCAAACCAGATAACACAGACACACAACACCATCTTACCAGGTCCTCTGGTTGGGAGCACTGGTCCGGACCCTCAGTCTGCAGAAAAGACCGGAAAAAATTGTAATTACAAAGATATAACAGAAATTTCACTGATTGGCTGATCATCTTTCTACTTCCTGTTTACTTTGATGTTGTTGAACTTCATTCCGCAGCGGTACGATGCAGCGAGGGAAGCAGTGAGTTGGATCTCCTTAGTCAGCTGACGCCACTTCCTGCAGTCCGGTTTAGTACATTGAACCTGAAAAAAACCATATCACAATCAACAACAATGACAGACTTATAATAACCACATTCAGCTGTTCAACAGGAACCAGGAAGGCCGTCTGTGCTCACCCAGAACGGCAGCTGCTGATCTGCCATGAAAGCTTTTAGACTGGGCTCACTTTTCCCGTTGCTAGTCCACGTCTTCTTCCACGCAGCGAAGATCTCGTAGCCGTCTTTGTGACTGCCAGTAGAAAAAGAAGAATGTCATCTTACCGCCTTGAATAAAGTGACACAAACAGTTCTTTATTAATGTTATGCGAGTGGTTGTTCTGTCAGCATTACCTTCTGTAGTAGTGATCAAAGCATTCGTTGCAAAAATGCTCTCCACATGACAGATGATACCAGCGAGATGTGTATCCATTTTTAGCACACCTGAGGAGGAATAATAAGGTCCATCAAAACAATCTGTATCTAACAAAAGAGGGAGTTGAGATCTGGTTCCTATTACACGGAGAGGCACACTACCTTTCAGATGCGCTTGCGAAACAAACTGGGTATGTGGCAGAGCATCCAGCCTTCTCACACTTTCTGTACTTTTTCTCGGACTGGTCGTCCTCCTCCTCTGTGTCTGTGGCCTTTCTCTTGCTCTGCAGGAGAAGAGTGTGGAAAATGATGCCACTGAGTTCATCTTCATATATAGAGCAGATTTAAAATGGTGACGCACAGATCCATTAAGCTCAATCAGTATCAAGTGTCATCGAAAAATGTTTGGCTTGCACATGTTGTCTATCATACCGATTCTACTTGTGCTACAGTGATGGACTTCTATGTATTGTGTTATTTTAGGTAGTGTACTTGCTGTTCTGTGTCTTTTTTTATTTACCTTCCCAGCAACAGAAGAAGCAAATTAGCGGCTATCTAAATCTGGTGCAATTAATTTTAAATTGTGTGCCATCCCTGTACAAATAAGAATAAAAAGAAGCAAGGAGTGAAAAGGGAAAAATAAGATATAAAATACAAAAAAGGACACTGCAACTTCAGAGGAAATACAGATGGTTGGGAAGTTGTCAGCAAAGCAGTAGAAGGGGAAGTTGTGTTTTAGGGCAATATGACCTCAATCAGAGCTAAAAAGGTGCATTTTTAAACTGATTTATTTGATCAGCAATTGGACACACACAAAAAAACAGAGGTGCCAATAAATGGAAAGCTACTGAATATCAATCTGTCCCTTAAAAATATGAGACCCAAATGGAAAACTACAGAAGATGAGGCTGCAGGCAGAGGCTGAATGGTCGTGCTGCAGTTTACCTGTCCAGGTGGAGGGTTGTTGGTGCGCTTCACCCGGACGTTGATCTGTCTCCCAGAGGAGCGCAGGGTCTGTCCGTCCCCCGGTGAGTCCCCGGAGCTCCTCTTCTTGGCTCTCCGAGCACCAGAGGCATTCCCTGAATAGTCTGAACAGCCATAACACAGCTTTAACAGCGGAAGACACAACAAGGCTCAGTTCAAATGGGGCCTCTGTTGTGGCTGGTGAGGCTCTTTAACACAGATAACGTGACGTTCGGGTGAATCCTACTGACAGAACTAATTAAAAATGGAGCCAAGCGAATGAAACACGAGATTAATTATGTAGGAATAGCAATGGTGGGACAGTTGTACACGTTAGCAGGCTCTTTAAACACCAAAACAATGTCCGCCTGTCACATTTAGCATGTAGCAGGCACTAGCAGAGCGTTACGAACACTGACCTGCATCCGACAACATGACGGACTGCGGTGTTTCCTCAAAACCAGAGCTTTATTGACGTTCAGTGACTTTCAGAGGCGGTTTGTGGATGTTGTGCTCGTCTCCCTCTTATTGTTGTGGGGGAAATCAATGCGCTGTTGTTGCCAGAATACCACTTCCTGTTTTAAAGAGGAAATGGGCGTTTCGTTCGAGACGCGATCTGAACCCCGCCGCTCGCCGTACTACACGGTAGCCATAGCAACTGCAGTACGCTGTCAGACTCGGGCAACATAAGAGGAGAGAAAGAGGGAGATGATGGACGACTAACGCTAAAGAGAGGATTTAATCTGAGTTTTGTTCGAAGAAAACAACTCTGGTTCAGGTTAAGGTTCCGTCAGAGTTAACACATCGAGTTTGGAGAGTAAACTTGGACCTAAAAACATCTACAAGTGACTTCTTTTGACCTTAACTAGCGTATAAAAACAACCGGGACCAAAACTATTTCGTGAGGCAAAAAAAAAAAATCAAGTGAAGCGACGATGTTTGTCTTTGTGGCCAAAATAAGAAGGTGAAGCAAGAAGTTTAATCAAATTTGCAAATGGATTCCGGCAAAGCTGTGCACAGAAGAAAACCGGACATTCCTGTAATCAGACCGAGAGCATCAGATGAGAACCAGCAGGTAAACAGTCACTGTCTTTACTACACATTCATAAAACCGAACTGTCTCCTCTAGTTCTCCACTGTTTTTTTATACATTCTCCCATTTCTTATGATGATAATAATCCATGATCTTTGAAAAACTGAATTTAAAACGTTTGTTAATGTCGTCAGTGATTTATTTCAATTGAATAAATCTATTATTTCATGGAAGGCTGCATTACCAACTGCCCCAAGAGACCTTAAATGGTTTATAATCATAAAAACTTTAAATGTATATTTTATTTTCAGACATTTATTATTATGGGTTTTATTAAATGCACACATACAATTCAGTATCCATTGAATAAGGAATGGGATGTTATCATGTATTGGTTTATGAGGTCCTGAAACTTATGTAAAGAGGAATTAACAAAAATGTGGAAAAACAACTTATATTGTATATGGATGACGTATTTATTCGGGCTTCACAATTAATAAAAAAACAGCAGTATAATGAAGTAATGTAGTGCTGCAGAGATGCCTCTTCTTACACATTTTGTTCTCTACATGTAAGAAAACCCACTAAACTCAGCCGTAATAATTATATATTACAGTGAATTGACCTCAACTAAATATTATTAAATACGCTACTGCCAGAAAACCTTTGAAGCTTGAAGATGCTTCTCAAAAGGAGCCAATGACCCAAAAATTGCTCAGAGACACGCAACTAAATATTACATGTGATGTTTGCACACTTAATGCATTCTGTCCCAGAAGAGGAGTTGTTATAGTCGCACTAATGTCCCACAGGTCAGCGCTAAAAGGCTTGAACTCGGTATGGTGATTCGTCTTCTCGAGGATCCGCTGACAGTAAGTTGATTTTTAACATCATCAGATCATCATTTTTTCTGTTTCAAGCTCTTATTACATGTAATCATAATGTATGATCTGTTTTTATCAAAGGCTGACTTGAAGGAGAGGCACCTTTTCGTGCTGAAGAAACTCCTGAAGAGAAACCAGATTGGCTTTGTATCCTTTGTTCTAGATTTAGTCTTATGACATACATGTCTGATGACGGAATGTCTTAACTTTTCCAAATAAATATCTCTCAGGTGACACTCTGCAGCAAACTGTCAAAGTGTCCTCATTACCGTCCCCTGGTGCAGAGACAGAAATAGATTCGCTCTCGAGCAACAGGAACACAGAGCCAGTGTCATTCCCATGGCTCTAATTTACCGCTGCGTCGCTGCGTCTGTCAGCATTTTCCCTCTTCAGAAATAACCTCCATCATGATAACTCTTTGCCCCATCACTTCCCCTCCCTCACTGGGATTTCTCTCTGCATAAGCAAATAAAATGTCAAAACTTCTTAAATTATTTTAAGCTTTTGAAGGAGCTAAAAGGCATCGCCAAGATACTGAATATCTGCGCTGAGAAAGTGAAGGATCACCCTGAATATGTGCCCATTTTGTGTGAGGCGCTTAACATTTGTAGGTAAGAAACTCTAATATATTTTAAACCTACATGAAAAAGTTAAAAGAAAAATTTCTTGCGAACATCAACATTTGAACATTGTTTGTTTTGATTGCAGCCTCCCCTTCCTGAAGGAGAAAGCATCTGATGAGCTGACCTACGCCCAGGATGTCATAGAGTTCCTCTCTCACATGGGTACACGGATCAGTTATTAAAGGAGACGTGAAAGGAGATTTGATAATTTTGCAAGTCGCAGCCCCTTTATTACGAATAACATTTACATGAAATTGCAGCAACTTATTTAGCTTCTTTCAATATTTTATGAAAGATAATCTTAAAATGTAAAAGTTAAAGGTGCAACATGTAAGACTCAAACAAATAAAGTGCAGATTAACTGCTAACTAACGGCAGCTACCTTTAACTATTGAGTTCAGTTAGCAACACAACTAGCAGCACAGCTAGCAGCACAGCTAGCGGTCCAGACTGTGATCTTAGAGCAGCAAGGAAATGTTGACATTCTCGTTTGTTAAACTCCTTCATCTGACTTCCTTCTTCACTGCTGTAATAGTTACTACAGCCACTAGAGGTCACCACCGTACAAAAAAAACATAAATATGGGGCTTAATAACCTGCTTTCACTACCAATCTAGGTTATATTACTCACATCATTTTACTTTATTTTTTGCTTTACATTGCTTCAAACTGGTTTGGTATTTTTTTGGTGCGTTACAGAAGAAGGCAGTTTCGTCAGACAAAGGTAATGATGGCGAGTGACTCTGGCAGATGTGTTTCTGTTGACAGGATGTCTGATGAGGGTGTCAGATGCTGAAGTGAGACAGCAGATAGTTGCATCTGTCAAATCGTTCTACAGCTGTGTGGCTCCCAAACAGCTGCTCGACGGTACGGACCCTCTCTTCAAGACAAAGCCACGGACTTTCTCCTCTGACAACCGATTTTCTAGACTTTCGCTAAGTGAGGCTCTCTCTCTCATGGCTTCTGTGGTGGCATGCTTGTGCCTTGGTTTCTTTTCTTTTTCGTTTTCGTTTTATTCTTTCATTCTTTCTTTCTTCATTCTAAGATTATACTCTGTTTCTCTGATTATACTGTTTCAGTGTTACTTTTTTTGTATGGATTAAACAAGATATAATATTTTAATTTAGCAATTGTTGTTAAAGTATTCATGCTAGGATAAGCTAACTGGCTCCCGGCACTAGCTCAATATTTAATGTAAATGCATGACAGTTGTAGTCTATGGATCTTATGCAGAATTATTTTTCACACCTACTTGAGAAGGAATCAGGGTTTAGGAGTTGAATGTTTTGTTTTGTTTTTGTTTCTTTACTTGTAATCTACTCCTTAGTTTGTCTCTTGAAGATTATACCTTACATTCAAAAATGTGGCCTATTTTATTATCATCGTCCTCTTTTAAATGTGTTCCTGCAGGGCTCCAGCCAGCCTCTCCAGGCTACAGGCTGCAGCTGCTGGAGCGCAGCGACCTGCCTCAGACGTTGCTCCTCTCCATGGCCGCTCTGGAGAACCAGCCCGCCATCAGGCTGCAGCTCCTGCAGACACTTCAGATCCTCTCCAGCTCCTCTGGTCAGTGACTGATTTTGTCCTGGATCCACTGAGGTGGTGGAGGAGGGGGTCTGTCAGACATGTCAATCCAACAGATGACCTCCTTCATTACATAAAGTAGCCAGCTCTCAAGAGCATAAATAAGCTCATTTCTAAATAACAATCAGACGGTCAATCAAAACAGGGATTTTAAGTGTCCTTGTGACAATGTCAGCAGGTCAATGGGCTGTTTTTATCACTAATCACGCCTCTTTAATCACATTTCTGTTTCATTTAACCACAGATTTAAACTGTGTCTTAATACTGAATGCACGAGGAGCAGAGATGATCTGTCTCCACATGAACGAACCCGACCCGTCCGGTCAGGTCCTGTCCCGTTCCTCCGAGATCCTCTGGAACCTGCTGGAGCGAGGCAGCAAGGAGGAGGTGACGGCTCAGCTCAGCAGCATGGAGTGTGTCCTGTACGTGTCTCCTGTGGGTTCACCATGTTTTCATGTGTTGCTGATGGAAAGATGCTTGAGGGAAAAGCAAAAAAAAGCATTTCAGAGTTTCTGAAATATATAAACTTAAAAATCTAGAGGATGTTTTATGAGTCAAGACTATATCACCTTCCATACTCTAAAAAATGTTCCAACTTTGAATACTTTTGTGCTCTCATTATGTACAGATTGATAATAGCGCTTTCCTTTTTGTTTATTTGTATTTTAGATCTCTAAAAGAAGCATTTGTCACCAGTTTGGGACACTCAGACCGCCAACTCACAAATGAGCTGCTTGTGATCGTAGCTCTCATCGCTGAAAATCCCAACTCTCTGCTTATTGTGAGTGCAGGTTCATTGATGTTATGATGGAAACATATTGCAACTGATCATTTTTCTCTGTATATTTAGAAGGTGAGGAAATCTAAAATTTTCTTGACATCATGTTTTTTTTTATTTTCAGGAGAGTTCATTTGCCAAAGATCTAGTTGTTCTCGCCACATTTCCAGAGTGTGAGGCCACTTTTTGCTCAAAAGTTTTACTTTCACTCTCACATTTGAATGATTTATGAGTACGGCAGCACCTTCTATGATAACAAAATTGCCTTACTTATATTTTAGTGAAAACCGTGAACCCTTTGGTGCGCAACCTCAAGCTCAACTTCAGTACCGAAGACTTTAAAATGAAGAAGCTGCTGTTGAACCTGTTGGTTTTACTGTCGAGGGACTTTGCTGCGCTGCAGGTCAGTCGCACACTCAGCTTCTCTGTAACTGTTCTGGGTCTAAACATCACATTTCTAACACCCTGAATGTTTTCCTCTCTCAGCTCTTTGAAGAGGAAAGAGTTATGCCGGCTCTGCTGACGCTCATGAAGCCGCCTGCAGCCTCGTCAGAGCGTCGGTCAGGTTCACGTCGCTGGTCCTCCGCCCAGCGGGAGGAGCTGCAGCTGCAGGCGCTGACCGTCCTGGCCACTGTCGCTCCACTCATGGTGGAAGAATACGTATCCTGTCAGGGAATCGCATGTCTGCTGCTCCTGCTGGACTGGTGCGTCAGGAAAGGTGAGGACGCAGCGAAACATCATGAGAGACAAATAAGAGACTGAAGAGACTCTATCATGTGTCTGAAAGGTCAGAGGTCGAACACCAACGTGCATGTGTCCTGTCAGAGTGCCCTTGAGCAAAACAGAGTCCTGGTTCACTCACTTTTTTTCACAAATGCTGGTTATATTTCGTCCTTTATTGCAGATGCTCTCTTTGGTCACAGCTCCCATAGTACAGGAGGGAGAAGCAGTAAAACAACTCAGATGTTTCATTGTATCAGAGTGCTGAGATCTGTGACGTCTTCATGTGTGGACTCAGTCAACCAGGACCTTTGTGATCAAGGAATCATCAACCAGCTCTTGGGTAAGTTAACTCCCACATAGCAGGGAGCGAAATATCAGCAGAAACATTTTACCGCATGTACATTGATTTACAGGAAAACCTGTTGTTTCTTCTCAGGGATTTTGATGCAGATGGAAGCGAGTCCTGACGAGGAGGATGTCATCACCCTGGAGATAAAGTTAGATATTCAACTGATGCTTTCACTGCTGTGTGAGAGTGACATGCACAGAAAGGTGAAGCTGCGGTTATGACCCTGATAAAAGCACTTTGTAATCTGTTTAATGTCCCCGTAAAACAGCTAAACTTTAGTTTGACCGAAAGCTATTTCATCTCATGCATCAAACTGAAGTTTTCAATTAGATATAGTCTATAGTGAAAGTTATGTTTTACCGCAGGAGCTGTTTGGATCCGAGGGAGTTGAGATGGTGCTTCACTTCCTGAGAAAAGGTTCCGACAGGTTCTACAGCGGTCTGGGACACAACAAGCTCATCCTGTCCACAGTCGACTGCGTGTGGTCAGTTCAGCTAAACCTCAGCTCACTTTGAAACTCACTAAGTTCATTCATTATTATTTATTATCAAGAAAAACCCCAACAATTGGTACATTTTATACAAGCCGTATCCAAAATCCACATGCCAATTTCAAAGACAGACTGATGTCCTAATGTGGTTTCAGAAATCAGATTTTGAATCTGCTTAATATGTCTTGGCTGCATTCAGGCATTTGACTGGACCTTTGACTGTCCTTTGTGTGTTTTAATTGACAAAAATGAGGACACACTCACTGATTTCCCACAGTTGAGAGAGTCTGTCCATGTCCCTTCAGGTCCTGTATTGTGGGCTGCTACACCACAGAGGATTACTTCCTGGCTAAAGAGGGAGTGTCTCTTCTGTTGGACTTACTCAGTGTGAGTATCAGACTGATTCTTAGAGCGTAACTGAAGTTACTGCGTCCATATGCATCTAAACGTTAAGTACTGATATGAAACTTTATCTCTCGCCAACAGTCGAGCCCCAGATGCGTTCACTGCCACATCCTCGCCACCCTGCTGGAGTTGTGTGACAACCCCAACGCTCTGCCTCACGTCCTGAGCTGGAGGGACGACAGCGGTCAGACGGCTCCTGGACTCCTGCTGCAGCTGTGGAGGGAGGAGGAGGAGGAGCTGCAGGCCAGCCGAAACCAACATGGAGTGATCGCAGGTCAATGGCATTATTATTTCTTTATTTTGGCCCTTTCAGTCCTCCATAGTCTTCCTCCATCTTATCATCACTGATTAATCCTCTTAGATAGAACCTGGGTTTTTATTGAAGCTACAGTGCTTCTCCATTTTCTTTTCACAAAATGTCTCATATTGAAACATATTTCTGTCTTACTTTCTGCTGTTCAACATTTGACTTGAAGATCCCCAGAGGCCCCTCCTCAGTCTTCACCAGCAGCACGACACCAAGCTGTCGTTTCCTGCTGACGTACCGAGTCAAGCAGTGCTGGAGTTATCAGAGAACCTGCGGGCAAAGATTTACTCCATCCTCTGCAAAATTGGTAAAGCAGTTATGAAAGAATTTTAAATTGCAGTAAATATTTTGTTTATAGGAACAATACATCAACATGTGTGAATATGTAGATGATGCTATTTTTACTATGTAACCTAGATGCTGCAAACTAAGATACCATGAAGACATCATGAACTTGGAAAACTATAAGCTTTAAGAAAATAAATCATTTGGTACTTTTGCAGGGTTTCATGATCTTCCTGGACTGTCAGCAAAACATTATGTGACCTTGAGCATTGTGAGGAGATATCTGGACTTCAAGGTAAACATCCTTCTTGTTTAGAAAATAAAAGTCCTGAATATTAAAATAGTAACTACACCAAATTCCAGCAGGATTTTTGTCAGTTTTACACCATCAGCATTATTAGGTAGATGTTGAAATAACGAGCAAGTTAAAATTCGAGCTCAATGTTTGTTGAAGCGTTACCAGGAATGAAGTACAGATAACGTCCATGTGTAATTTAAGCAGCATCGCAAAGACTTTTGTTTGAGACGACACAAAGAAACAGAGATATTAAAAACACTGAGGTGTCTTTAGGTCGGTGAGGTGTGGGAAGAGATCAACAGGGAGCTGAGTTTGGACGGCGTGAGACCGATCTCTCCGGATGAGGAGGCTCTGAGCACCATCTGTAAGATCACGGAGGACACCGCGAGAAGAGTCGCAGCAGAACAAAACAGCATCTTGGAGCAACGAGAGAAAGAGGAACTCGGCGAGGAGGAGCTCATGTACACAGAGGTGCCGAGAATTTTGCCAGTCTTGACAAGAACAAAACTTACTTCACCTGCCAAAACTTTCAGTTTTCACAGATGAAAAACTTAATAATCGCGAATGGAACACCAGGGTTTTTTATTTATTTATTTGCTTCTAAGGGCTTCCATGGCTGGCAGTAAAAAGTGATTAATTTCCTTTCTTATTTACTACCACAGAAACTTGAAAGAAGGAAAAATCTGGCATGTGTCCCAGAATTGTCTGTCAGTTGCATATTTTCAGGCAGATCCAGACTCAGAAAACAAATCAACATTTTCAAAGCCTTTTCCTGATTAAAATAAAAGTAGTAGAGCTTTGATAGTGTGTAAATTTCATTGAGACTGTTTCTGTGACTTGACATCTTTTTTTATCGTAATGTGCACTGTAATGTTGCAGATGAAGTCTCACTGGAGGCAGCAGGAGCTCATGGCAAAGTCGTGGGACAGTTACGTTTCCAGGACTTCAAACTATGAGATCCTGAAGGTTGTGTCTTTATCATCTGCAGATATATAAACGATAACAAACAAGCGGTTTGAATAATATGTTTGTAATTTTAGTCTCAACAACTGACTTTTTTTGTGTACAGGAAGTGAAGGCTCAGAGGGAATCATCCAGACCCAAACCAAAGCGTGAAGGCACTGCTGTTCATCCAACAGAGGTTTCTCACTAACTCACAACATTTATATGACTTCAGTGGTTTTTAATATCAAGTATCGCACTGCTTACTGCTAATAAACTGACTACAGGAGGTAAAACTTAACGTTAAACATGGACAGAAGCAACTAGATGATAGTCCCATGAAAAAAAACAAAGATACAACCAAAACATTTCGACTTGACGCGCAATTTAATTTGAGGGAAATGTCTGTTTCACAAAATACCAAAATGAGGAAGCAGCCTTTATTCAGGAAGTGATTATTGCCAATGAGCTTGAACAAGTAAGTCCTCTTAAAGCTACAAGTGAAACCACTTTAGATGTGTCTGCTAAGTGCTCTGACATTTGCACTGTGCAGAACAACAAGCAGACGCACTCACCGCTGACAACCTGCTGTGTTTTCCCCTGTGTTTCAGCATTTCATCGGGCAGGTCGTGGCTGCAGAGAGCGCAGACGCTCAGGGCTCCGCAGGAACGAAACTGATGCTGACCAGAGTTCCCATCAAGACTGCAGGTCAGGACGCAGTGGGAGCCTCAACTCAGGACCCAGAATACTTCAGCACCGTATCTGTTAAAGACTGATGTCGGCACAGATTCTGGTTTAACACGTTATTATTTTATCGTATAGATTTTAATGTCAACTGTGCAACATTTTTTACACGTTTATCACAAACAGTTGCTTTTTTCCGAGAGCCAATTCATTCTCAGCATCTGTAGAGATGATTGTTTGTTTTATTTGAATGCAGACATGAGGTCACTCGATGTGCACAATCAGCATCTTGTAGTCTGGTCCACCTCCTCGTGTGGACAAACACGTACACTGTAGTAAACTGACTGGCCTCACATGTCTTCTCTCAGCTACTGTTCAAATTCCTACATTAAATAAACAAAACTTATAACCAAAGTTTTTTTTTTTGATGGAAGATTTAGTTCACATAAAAAGTCATTCAAGAATTTGATTCGATAACTTTTTGTCCACAACATTCGTTCATAGCTCATCCAAACACAGACACAGAGGCAGAATAACAAAATAACGTAAATACAAAAAGGAAAACAGACAAAAACTTTAATGTTGCAATGTGTTTCTGTATTTTCATTAATTTCTCAGGAAATAACGCGTGGACTTTGATGCAGGTGTATTCAGGTGGCTGGTGTCTGTGAATGAAATCGAAGCAGATCCAAATAAAAATCAGAATCTCGCGGATTTCAATATGTTGGCTTGATGAATTAAAGCAGATTGTTTGGCCTTGGCGGAGGTATGCACTCTACTGCCTGCAATTCTAGTTTAAGATCATCTTAAATACCCTGTTTAAATATGTTTCTATGCATTAATACTTTATTGGTTTATGTAACCAACAACATGAACAGTGAGACCTTGAACAATCAATGTTGCATCATGGAAACTGTGGCCTTACGTAACATCATAATGACAACCGTTCAGTTACTTAAAATATTAAATGTCGTCCCGTTATGTCCAGTGAAAGTGAGTCCTCGTGTCAAAGGCTGCGGCTCGTTGTGTTCGGCTGAAGATCCACTCAGGACACTTTTTATAAAGTGTTCTCTCTTTTGTGTTTTTGGGTTACATAAGTCGCTGCAGCACATTAACACATATGTTCCCTCAAGCGTGCAACATGCTGCACAGAGCCACTTCTCCTTCTTCTCTCCCTGCTCTCACCCATTTCACTGGCTGGATGACCAAATCATCTCTGACAGGCCGAGGCTTTTCATGCAGCTCTGTGAGAGTGCGTTGAGCCCGCTGAGCCCGTCGGACGGGGACGTTCACAGCGCACAAAAGAGCGGGGACACACAGGAGCCTCTTCAGTACGACAGGCTGCCACTGTTTGTTCAGGCTTCACATGCTGTCCGTCTGTCTGAGCCGCTGCAGCCATCGATGAAGGCGGAGGTCAGGGTGGGTGCTGCTTTTTGGATCAACTCCCCAAGGACCTGTCAACTTCAAACTGTGAGACTTCAAACTGCTATTTGATTATTTGGTACAATAAATTGATAGTTTATTGATGTTTTATACATTTTACTGGAAGTTTCTGGTTTGGACAGTGAGATGTTTTTCCAACAACCTTTGTTTGTGTGAAGCTGTAACGACTTTGTTGTGTGTAAGAATGGTGAAACAAATAACTCTTTTCGCTGAATAAGGAGGGATAAAAACTTTAATGGTGTTTTACTCGTGACAGTACATTCAAAACGCAACATTCAGGTGTGGAAAATATTTGAGAAGTACTGATTGAAATATTACTTGGAAAAGAAAGAATGAGATGATACTTTTCTAAAAGTAAAATTCTAAATTCTTTTAAAGTCTGGAAAGAAAGTTTCCTTTAATGTTGATCAGTTAAGGCAGTGTGGTGAAAAGTACCCACAAGTCACACTTAGTTAAAGTTATCATGTTGAATTATTACTTAAAAGTGGAAGTCACCCATACGAACAGTACTTGAGTAAAAGTCTTAAAGTATCTGATATTAAATGTATTTAAGTATAAAAATACAAGTAAAAGTAGATAATAAATATATTTACTTTTTTTGAGTTGATCATTATTGCTGATTATTAGATCCAGTATTCAGCTTTTTTCTGATCATCTGAATCAGTGATTTTATTTTATTTTTTTATCAGATGTGTATAGAATAAGTGCACTCATGTGCTGTACTCTAATGCAGCATTTAATCTGATCGGTAACCAGTATCTTAAGTTGTTAAACTAATGTAGTGAGTAAAAAGTGCAATATTTGCCTCCAACATGCTGTGGAGTGGCAGTGTAAAGTAGCAGAAAAAGGAAACACTGAAGTAAAGTACCTCAAAATTGTACATTAGTAGGTACAGTACTGAGTCTGGTATTTTAAAAAACAGTTCCAAGATGATAGATTGTTTGACTTTACCTAAACTAAATACTGAGCAGTTTAACCCCATTTACAAATAAATAGAAACATCACATTTAATAACTTTAAATGATTTGAGAAGAGTTGAATTGATGGATCACAAATGTCAGAATCTTCCTGCGTGGTAAACTTGAGTTGGGTTGTTGATCGTCTTTCTTCTCCTACAGGAAGTTTGTTGGCTGGTCTGAGAAGCTCCAGCAGCAGAAATGATCATCAGACTTGGAAGACTGACACCAGGATACTTCCGTCTCCTCCAGGTTGGTCTCCACCACCGAGAGCTCAGATTTATTACCTCTGTCTTTATGTTTTAATTCACCGATCTCCATGCTCCAAACATTTTCTCCCAAATGCATAGTTACACATATTTTGTCACTCTGCAGTTGAGAAGGATGCATTATGATAATTCACTCTGTTCCAGAGAGCACAGATAAATCAATCCACTGAGCGAAAGTTAATGTTTGGATCACTACTTGTCTTTTTATGTTATTGCTTTAAATTGACGGAGGACAGCGATCAACAACAGGCTGATGAATATTTCACTGAGAGCTGATGCAGCTCACATTATATAACCTGTTCAGACTCCACCTCACAGCTCGTGTTGGGTGCAAAAGGATGATGATGGTGCAGGATGGGAAATGTTACAGTGGGGGAGTGAAGAGCTGACATGGACCGCTGTCAGACGCTCCTATTTGTGGGTTAATTATGCACATCGTCATAGAATTTGAGGGTTAGGGTTAGTAGATTTTGATGGTAGTCTGGACCAAAGTTTTGGAAGTACTGACGAGGCCATACAAGCTGTGTGGCTAACAAACAAACTATAACGGTACTCAGTAGAATGCATACCTCCGCCAAAGCCCAACAGTCCCCGTTTCTTCTCACTCACAGATACCAGCCACCTTTAAACTGCATTAGGTTGGAAAAAATCGGACACAAGCTTAACGGATCTGTTAAATAAATGATCTACAATGTGTCCCCCTTCCTTGGTCGGGTGGTGGTGAGGACTAACCTTAGTACGTATATATATATATATGTCACCGCGGATGTTGGAGAGGACTGTATTGTCTGACTGAGTTGACCTGTTAATACAGCACCAGAACCTGTTTCTGTTTCTCTGCTTTCATTAATTTGTTTTGTTTGTTTGTTTTTGGTTGTTTGTTTCCGTTCATGATTTGTTTGTTTGGTTTTCGTGTCCATGTGTGAAGATACGTTTCGCTGTATGTGCTTACTTTGGTTGTTGTTGATGCTTCCATTAGGCAACCTACAAGTGAAATTACTGGGAAAAATCTGATTATTCTGAGACCAGTAAACCAAAAAAAAAAAATAGATACCAGCCACCAAAATACGCCAGATTTCGTTCATGCGTGCATTATTCCCTGAGAAATTTCCGAGAAAGTTACACAGGTGAAAACAAAACCTCCTTGGTGGAGATATAAAAAACAAGACCAAACCTACACATTCACCACTCTATGACCTCAATGACTACATACCATACACACATCCCAACAAACTTCCACCCCCTTTAACCAGGTTTGTCACATTCAACAAACAAAAACGTCTGTCCTCAGATTACTTTGAAAGTTCCCATATTCACATAAAACTCATCAGACGGTTGTCTATGTGCGTCTGTCTGTCTGTCTGTCTGTCTGTCTGTCTGTCTGTCTGTCCTGTGTGCAGAGGCAGGTCTCAGGTGAGGTCCGCATGCAGCCTCAGAGCAGTCTCATCGACCCCATCGCCATGACGATGGCCGCAGTGGGGATGGGGGTGTCTCTGTACAGCGCCAGGCAGATGGCAGAGAGGGTCCATCTGAAGCATCTGAGCAACTGAGTCGTCAAACCGGAGCAGCTCCGCGGGCTGTTTGCCCGTTTGTTTACTTGTTTGTGTACGTCGGAGAAGGTCTGTGATGGAGGTGGAGAGTGTTGATGTGTTTGTGGTGTCGTGGAAGGAAAATCTAAGTGTCCCAGAAGGAAAATGTGAGTCGTTGTGAAGTCCCAGCAGGAAGATTTGTCACCAGTCACAATTTACACTTTTTTTTTTAAGTGAGCCTGTAGTTTGACCACTCGGCATATTCGTGCTCGTTGCCTGTAAGAGGACTGCATATTTAATTTATTCATTTAAATGCAATAAATCTGCGTAACATCTGTAAACAAGGATTATAGTTCAACCTGCAGCCATTATTATTCCTACATGTTAGAGTGCAGCAAGACATAAAAAACCCAGAAAATCTAATAAAAACTAAATAACATGATGTGGGAACTTATCTCAGCATAGCTCCTTGTTGTATTTATTGATATTAGTCACAAACATAACCTTTACTTTCAAATATTCCAGTTTGGCAATTCATTTGTTTGACTGTTGCACCTTAATGTTTTGAATTTAGATTGTAAATCCTAAAGCAGCATCTCTCCCGTCAGTATTTATTATTTATGAAGCGGACTATAACCTGCTGTTTGCATCAGGGCATCCACAGTTTTCTTTCATTAAAGTTTCATGTTTGTACTAAAATGTTATAAACAAAACGTCTGCTAAGGATGAAAAATGAATGATTTTGTTTTGTATAGTCACAAATGTAATAGATGTTATTCTTAAAATAAAAATGTTCACAGTTCCGACGTCTATATTCTGATGTTTCCAAGTTGTTCTCTGTGACATTAAAACATCTCGTGGTTCTCGGGTTTCATCCATGTGGAAAAGTTTTGTGGGAAATTGTCGGGCGGCTGCACAATCTGTACGGAGCGACTCATGTGGATCAAACTCAGACAGAGGAAGTGATTGTGTGACATGAATGAGATGTTGAGATGAAAGTCAACGTGTTCTTTAACGTCAGTTATTTTCAGATTAGATCAAGGACCGTGTTCTTCTGTTTTATGTGGATTTGTTGAGATGTTTCATAGCGTTGCTTTCAACAAAAACGCTCTTAATCTAAGAAAGAGACAGTTGGCAACTGGCTGGTGAACAAAGTGGAGCATTTAGCAGCCTAAAAGCCAGATGTTTCCATCTGTAATGGCTGGATGTGTCAGTTAAATAAACAAATGTTGGCTAGTTCAACTTATAAACTTAAGAGGTGATGGTGCAGTGTGTGTGTGTGTGTGTGTGTGTGTGTGTGTGTGTGTGTGTGTGTGTGTGTGTTTTCGCAGCCTGTTCTGCTGCCCTCAAGTGGCCAAAAGATTCACTAATGCAAGTTTAAACAATAACTTACGGGTATAAAAATGCAATTTTTAACGTACATAAAATTATATGAGGACAAAGTCACTTCATCGTCCTACTTTGCTGTTTTTTTATAACATCCACAAAGCAGATGAGAAGCTAAAATAAAATAAATAAACAGAGAAACGTTTCCAATGCATTTCCAGTGTCTCTAATCTCATATGGTCTCATTTCAGACTCTTCATACTTATTTTCAAGTTTTTACAACCTTGCCAAAACTAAACAGCCTCTAGATTTATGTTTCCACTGAGCGGACAGCAGCCAGAGGAGGAGGAGGTCTGACTCCGTGGGAACCAGCCACGGTTGTTGGTTTTACTAATTCCTCTCTGCTGGGGGCTGACGGAGATGAATTATTTGTTTACCCTGAGTTCATCTTAAACTGTTAGTTCAAATGTCAGTCAACACGCTGGTGGTTTAGGGGCCAATTCCCCAATCATAAAACTGTCCACATCAGAGACACAGATGTCAAGTAAAAGCTAATAATGGTCTCTGATTCCATTCAGGAAATGTTTGAGAGGCTTCTCCCATGAAAATAATCAAATGATCCGTGACTGAAGGTTCCTCTTGTCATGATTCGTCAGTGTATTTTCCCTCAGAGAAACCTCCAATACTTTAAATATAACTTATAACAGGATTAAACATGAATAGAAAGAGGATCAACAATAATGAACTGTATGTTACTGAAATGAATATTACAGCCAGATATTGTACTTTTCACTACTATAAATGTCCCACATCATAAGGCGTTAAAGTGAAACTCTCGCCAAAATGCAACCTAGGCTGTTTTTGTGAATGTATATGAGTCAAACCTTCGTGTAAAAGCATAATTAAGACGAAAGAGGCACTTTTAAGATTGATGGTATTTTTGTTTTCGGGCCAAACTAATTTTCAATGGGAGTGCATGGGGCACTTTTACGCTAGCATCAAAATCTCTATTTTTAAAACACTAAGAAGGCTCGACACAACATGAAACTTTGCTCGTAGTATCACCAGGGTCTCCACACATCGCTCAACTGAACCACATACACTCGACCCAGACGTGTTGATCCACGATTACGTCTGGGCTGCCATGACAACGGCTAGAGGAAGAAGCTACTGCTAATGTGAGTTGTAGAAAAACTCTCTTTTTATTAAACTCTGTGTACGCAAACAATGTTCTCAATGCTCGTGTTCATGTGTAGAGACCCTTGCTGCCTTGCTGACCGTTGCTTTTTACTTCTAACGATTAAAATTAGTCCAGGAAAATCACAAACGTGGGGTTAATCTGTGAAGAATGTCTAGCTGAACGAAACGTGTAAGTATAATGAACTTGTGTTTGACTCACAGATTGTGTTTGACAGATTATTTTCGGTGATATTTTTAAAAAAAAAATCTCTAAGGCTTTTTGCTAACTTCCGGGTTAGCCTACAAAAATACGCCATCGCTACACCACTCTGTTTCATAGAATTTAATATTTTGTTTGTTTAAAGTTATTAATTCTGTAATTGACTCAGTGATGTGTCATTATGCTACATACTCCGGTGCAGTAGGTGGCGGTGTGCACTTTAAAACTCGTGGTTGCAAGCCGCCATTAAACCTACAGAAGAAGAAAAAGAAGCGTGACAGATTTGTGTCTGATGGATGAGGCTCCACTTGATGCGACTTCTCAGAGTTTCATCTCAGGAGACAAAAAAACAAATACAACCACCCATCAAACTTTAAATCACCTGAGCAGAGGAGCAAGAACCGTGATGTTACTGTAAAATCATCACCCGCCGATGGCAGCAGCGACAACTATGCGTAATTTTAAGATCCCTGTGAAGTTTGTGCGTAAAAGTGCGCGCTTCTCCGCGGCGCACCTCGCTCGCTCCCCGTCCTATCCTCATCTTCATCTTCATCGGATCTAGAGCTGAGCAGCAGCAGCAGCAGCAACAGCAGCAGTTCGGGCGTCAAATCGTCTGAAAATGGCTGTGCTCCGTCCCGCCCGGAGGAGCTCCAGCAGTCCACCTCCTCTCACGGGCTTGTTAACGTGCGTTTTGTTGCTCGTGTTCCTCTCCGCCGCCGCCGCCAGTCGTGATGCTGTTGCGGGAAACAACAACGAGACGCGGGGGGATCCAGCCGTGGTGACGGATGAGGACTCCCATCACCAGAGAAACTCCACCGCTCACAAAAAGGCTTTCCCCGTCCTCTCCTTCAACTACGACCACGTCAGGAAGCCCTTCGAGATCTCTCTGTGGATCCTCCTGGCCCTGCTGATGAAACTTGGTGAGTGACGCACGACTCAATTTATTGGAGGTTTTCCTGCAGCCGAATTTATTAATACACCCACCTCCATCAGCAGTGAGGGGCTGGGTTACCACAAACTGAACGGTGCTCGATACCCAGACTGTTGACTGTATAATTAACTGTTTTTTCCAGTGGGTTTCCTGTTTTCTGCGTTCATATTTGGTTCTGAATTTCGTGTATTTAAGTAGTAAAGTGTCACCCAGCTCCACAGAGAACAGAAGAGGAACAAAGGTGGATGCCAAACCCAGCAGCTGTGATTGAGATATAAATATATTATGACTCAACTAAATATAGAAACAAACAGCTGCAGAGGTTTGAAGGCATTTAATAAACTCAGATTTTTCTCTGCAAGCAAGAAACTATTTATATTGCATGCTTCATACACACACACACACACACACACACACACACACACACACACACACACACACACATAGGCTCTAGTAGGGTAGTAACTTTATTTCCATGTCATCAGCAGGTAAAGGCATTCAAGGAGAATCCCAGTATTTTTAAACCTTTCGGTGTGTAAATTATTCATACTTACTGAAAGTTTTTGGATCCGTCCAGCTGATCACCTCAGCATGGGAGAAATGGCTGCAATATAATCCCTTTGGGGCAACTCTGACTTTTAAATTACACCCACTAAAAGTTCTTGTTTTGGTCACTGACATGCTGAATTTGTTATTCCAAGTGTTTGACAACTTTATGGAAACAATTCCTGCAGAGATATAGACCTTTTATGTGTAAGACTAACCAGAAAAATAAGTCTCGCTTGCGTTGCAGCCGATGCAGCCATGTCACGGCTGTCAGCTGAGGTGTTCTTATGGACCACTTCCAAGACTTTGTTAAGTGTGAATAATTTACACTTGAAAATGTCGGCATCTGTCAGTGGAACATCATAACAAGAGTGCATTCCACAACAGAAGAGACTTTTCTGTTCAGTTAGGTGAAAAATACGTCGGCATATATTAGAAAACTCCAGTATCGTGCTTCGCTGCTCTCAGGAGGAGCGTCATTGTCTCAAAGCTAAAGGTCAAATTCAAGAGATAACACATTATAAATATCCAGATATATTTAATCTCTTTAATTAGTCTGAACAGCTGCTTTGCCAAGGCTGGATTTAAACTCTAAGGCTTTAATATTTGCTTTGACAACAAACAGACGATCACATCATCGGATCAGTCTGTGGAAACACTATTAGTGTTCTGTTACAGTTCCGGAGGGAAAATCTGAAGCAGCGGTGAAGCTCGAAAACATCAACCATCTCCGTCCACATCAGCGTTCTCGTTAATAATTAAAGATTACTGAACATTAAGTTGTTTTAGCTCGATACCAAAACAAACATTTTATTAAAAGTTGCCATAAAAAAAGACTTGAGTACAAATGAAGATTTTTTTTTTTACTTTTCACCATATTAAATGTCAGAACGGCGGGCAGACATGATTCTGATTCCAGACGTCTGTCCTACGGTTTATGGTTGGCTGACTAAGCAGAACGAAGCAGCTCTCTGGCTTCTTATCTGTCCGTCCAGCTGTTGTCTCCGAGGGCCGGTCCAACTTCCTGTCCTAATGCACTGCTCGATAACAAAGATCTCAGTGTGTCGGAGTCAGAGGGGAGAGGAGGGGGCGAGGACGACTGCACACAAGACCACTGACTGCATAAAACATTGCAGGAAAATGTTTGTCCCTCAGCTGAATGAGGCCTTGATATTCAGCCTCTCAGTCATGTGACAGGGGGTTCAGGCCTCTGCAACAACCAGGGCGAATATGAAACTAAGAGTTGTTCAGCGTGGATCTACTGTGTCGGTTACACACCTCTAATTCCTTCAACTTCTACATCATATTGATTTTTTTCACCCTGGGAGGATGTTTACACTCGGTCTGAACATCCGTCCTGAGTGTTCCAATCCCAAGTGGCTACATAGACCCAGACTCCCTTAACAAATGGCATGTTTTTGAGATTTATTGATTGAGAAGACGCTTAACAAATTCTGCAAAACTTTGCTAGGACGAATTTTAAATCAGTGGTGTCTTCTTGTAAATTCGGCATTAAATGCAATACATTAAGTTGCTTCTTTACTTATAGAAAGTGTCAGTTTGTCATAGCACTGCTGTACCAGCTACAGCTAACCCATGTCATCCCAACATATAGCAGTTTAGCATTTACCCTAAATCTATGAGTGAAGACAACAATTTATTGAAGGTAGACATGTCAAATTTTACATATACAGTCAGCGATAGAGGCTATTTCTTCGTTGCCCCTGGAGAAAGTTCCCAGACTCCCTTCAAAAATCACTCAATTTTGTGAGTTGTTGAATCAGGAGAAACTCATTAACATTGTGGAACACAGTCTACAATAAATTCTTAATTGTTTGGGCCTTCTTGTAAATTCGGCATTAAGTGAAACACATTAGGTTGTTTCTTTACTTGTAAAAAGTGCCAGTTTGTCCCAGAACCACTGTACCAGCTTGTCTGCTTCTGTAGCATTTACACTTAATTTATGAAAGAAGGAACATTTAATTAACATAGGCATGTCATATTT
The DNA here is from genome assembly GCA_963678695.2 of Diplodus puntazzo. NCBI lineage: Eukaryota > Metazoa > Chordata > Actinopteri > Spariformes > Sparidae > Diplodus > Diplodus puntazzo. The sequence continues at coordinate 6,188,523 of OZ023169.1, forward strand.
TACAAAGACAGTCAGCTGGAATCAATATAGGCTCCTTTTTTGACACTCTTGCAGAAAGTCCCCAGACTCCCTTAAAAAATCACAAAATCTTGTGAGTTATTGAGTCAGGAGAAACTCTATAAATCTTGTGAAATGCTGTCTACAAGAAGTTCTTAAGTTAATAAACATCAGTATGAAAATAGACGGGGGAACATGTTGGACTTAGCAAGAACGCTGATTTACAGTCATGTTCATTAGAATAGATCACACCTCTGTTTTTTCTTTAAACCATTGTCTTGAGTTCACCCCCTGAATTAAGTTTCCATGAGCATGAAATTGAGATATTTGAACCTTCTCTCTCTCTCGGCAGGTTTTCACATTATCCCCAGAGTGTCAAACGTCGTCCCTGAAAGCTGTCTGCTGATCTTCGTTGGTCTGCTGGTCGGCGGCATCATCAAAGCCATCGAAGAAGATGCCCCCGTCCTCGACTCGAAGCTCTTCTTCCTCTACCTGCTGCCTCCCATCATCCTCGATGCCGGCTACTTCCTGCCCATCCGGGCCTTCACAGAGAACCTGGGCACCATCCTCATGTTCGCGGTGGTGGGGACCCTGTGGAACACCTTCTTCGTCGGCGGGATGATGTACGGCGTGTGTCAGATTAAAGGAGCCAACTTGGAGAACGTTGACCTGCTGTCCTGTCTGCTGTTCGGCTCCATCATCTCGGCCGTCGACCCTGTGGCGGTCCTCGCTGTGTTCGAGGAGATCCACATCAACGAGCTGCTCCACATCCTCGTGTTCGGGGAGTCGCTGCTCAACGACGCCGTCACTGTGGTGAGTCAAGTACAATTTTCATGTACTGTACTTGAGCGTTTTCATCTTCTGCTGCTTTACATCTTTGTACTTTTTACCCCACAACATTTATCTAACAGCTGGAGATGCTTTTTTTTGCTCCTATGCAGACAAATGCTTGATATTAGGAATATTAACCATTTGCTGTTGTGTATTAGACCATCTTGTCTAAAGAGTCAGTGTAAAATTCAGCTCTGTCCTTCTTCGGCTCTGTCTTTAAATCTGCTGCTCATGCGACCACTGTTACCACGACAACTGCTAAAATGGCTGGTAATTATAATAATGATGCATTTTGTAAATAAAGGTTATAATGTTCAGTTTCAGTTCAGTTGTTTACAGTGGTGCTGTTGAGCTGTATTGTGTTGATCAGACAGTTTTTTTCTATTAGTTTGTTCACCAAAATCTCCAAAATAATCCTGGATTTGCATCTTGATCCATGTGTCCTGTTAATAAACAAACAAAGCCATAACAGTCCTGCCATTTTACCTTGAATAAAACCCAAGACGGGCAATAAAAGACTCAAAGGTTTCTCTCTGTGCAGGTTCTGTATCATCTCTTCGAGGAGTTTTCCCACGCCGGCACTGTGACTGTGGTTGACGCCCTCCTCGGTGTGGTCTGTTTCTTTGTGGTCTCGTTGGGAGGCATCCTGGTGGGAGCCATCTACGGCCTCCTTGGCGCCTTCACTTCCCGTTTCACCTCGCACACCCGAGTCATCGAGCCCCTGTTTGTTTTCCTCTACAGCTACATGGCTTACCTCTCTGCCGAGGTCTTCCATCTGTCAGGGATCATGTCGTAAGTCCAGGTCTCGATGTTTGGGATTGTTTTTCTTCTCCAGTAAAAAAAAATATCCCGGCTTGTCTCCATTTTTAGCTTGCTGTTAACGTGGCTCTTGAACAGGACAAGTTAAAAATACTTAAATCATAAATGATTCACTGCAGGCTAAAAAAAAGACTCTGGGAAAAGATTTAGACGGCTCTCCTCTGCTTCTTCTTTAAAGAGGAAATAGAAATATTATTTATTTACATTTAATATGATATCAGTATTTTGTGATTGTTGAAAGTTTTTTTTTCTTGAAAATTGTCTTTGACATTTTTAGGAAATATGCTTATTCACCATGTGAGACGAGGAAAACAGTACCGTGTTTACATCTGTATTGATGCTACAGCCAGCTGCCAGTTAGCCTAGCTTAGCACAAATAGTGGAAGCTGAGGGAAACGACTAACGGCCTCTAAAACTCACTAATCATGTCATTATATCTGCATCCTTCCTGACAACCAAACAGTGTTGACAAGACTGGCTGACGCCCGCCAAGAAATATTCCGGCAAAAAACCCTCATAAACCCAAAACTTGTTTATTTGACATGATGTAACATGTTAATCTATAAAATTTAGGAGTGCTAATTCGCAGATTTTGTCACTTCAAGACAGAGCCAGGCTAGCTGTTTCCCCCTGTTTGCAGTCTTTATGCTAAGCTAAGCTAACTTCCTCCAGCTTGTCAGTGGTGTCAGTTTTCTCATCTGAATGTTATCAAGGAAGAGTAAAATGAAGCTCAACCAAAATGTTAAACTAGACTGTCATCCTTACCTCATTTAGGTGCAGAAGTGATCGTGTTGGACAGATCTCTAAAACCTAGGGGGGAAAAAATAGCTTAGTCATGCCAAACCTTTCTGATTTTCTCCTCGTTTCCTTCCCGTCTCGAACAGATTGATAGCGTGTGGCGTGATGATGCGGCCCTACGTGGAGGCCAACATCTCCCACAAGTCGTACACCACCATGAAATATTTCCTGAAGATGTGGAGCAGCGTGAGCGAGACGCTCATCTTCATCTTCCTGGGCGTTTCCACGGTGGCCGGTCCTCACTCCTGGAACTGGACCTTTGTCATTTTCACTGTGATCCTCTGTCTGATATCGAGAGTGCTGGGTCAGTACGACAGAACATGGTGAAATAATGTGATATCTTTAGTTTTAACTGGTGTCTCCTCTTTCCTTCCTCCCCTGCCTCTTGTTTTTAAACTCTGTTACGTTGTTTCCTGCGTGTTTCAGGCGTCGTCGGCCTCACGTTCATCATCAATAAATTCCGGATTGTGAAGTTGACCAAAAAGGATCAGTTCATCGTCGCCTACGGTGGCCTGCGAGGCGCCATCGCCTTCTCGCTGGGGTTCCTGCTGACCAACAGCGAGATGAAGCACATGTTCCTCACAGCCATCATCACCGTCATCTTCTTCACCGTCTTTGTGCAGGTGAGAGACGTCGAGTTCTTCTTTTGACTTACATTTGCATTTCTGTGTTTCATGTGAGTCGTAACGAACAATTCATGCAAAATCTACGCGTCCTCCCTCCTGTTTCCGTCTTCAGGGAATGACAATCAGGCCTCTGGTGGAGCTTCTGGCAGTGAAGAAGAAGAAGGAGAACAAGGGATCAATTAATGAGGAGATTCACACACAGGTTTGATCTATGATTATTTATTTCACAACTTTACTTGAGCTTTATGTTGATTTTAGATTTTTGGAATCACATATTTTGTTTATTGTTCATTATTAAGATGATGATTTCCGCAGCAGTATCAACAAACAAAAACTCTGTCTTGTCCTCAGTTCCTGGATCATCTCCTCACAGGGATTGAATGTATCTGTGGTCATTACGGACATCATCACTGGAAGGACAAGTATGACTTTCTTGACTTATGTCTCCTCCCTGTTGCGGTCTTTTTATGAGGAAACTCCATCTGTGTCTTCTTTAATTATCTGACTGAATATGATCCGGCACAAATGTTGCTGCAAATGCTTCGTGGTTCAAAGTGACGGGAAGTCATTTTTTCCAAATTAAAATCCTGCTGTTGCCGTGGTTACAAGCCCGTTCTCCTGACTTGCATTAAGCCCCAGTAAGACTGCATCCTCCTCTGTAGTCCCTCGTCTGATGTAAGATTTTAATTAATGAGAAATGTTGACAAAGCCACTACAAAACACTACACTACTAAACAAAATGTTTGGAAGGAAGATAAAACGAAGGTCATGTAAAATGGACTTGATTGATACAAAACTGTGAAGGGTTTTAGATACAGTTACTTGGATGATTACAACTGGTGGTTGGAAGGTTTAAGATTACATTTCTGAAGTGGCTCAAAGGTATAAGAGCATTGATTTTAATTTGGAGCTGTATTTAGTTCCAGGAGTCGTGGCGCTGACACTAAACTGTGGGATATGAATCATGAGCCGGTCAGTAGAACGGGTCTGATGATGTGGATCTGAGACGAACAACCCGACCTTATATAAAATACAATGATGTGTTTAACAGAGAGTGCACGATTCAGGACCAAATGAACTGACCAAAAAACTAAACACATAAGATATAAAATGATAAAATAAAGAGAAGAATAAGAATTGTAAATGTTCTGGACCGTCCTGTATGATTGTATGTGAAAAGAAAGTTGTGTGTTCAGTATAAACATAGAAGCATAAACCAAAAGTCTGTAGAGAGGCAACAGGTTGTAAACTAATGAACTAACCGTTGTTGTCTCTGCTGCACTCAGGCTGAACCGCTTCAACAAGGCCTACGTGAAGCGGTGGCTGATCGCAGGCGAGCGCTCCACCGAGCCTCAGCTCATCTCCTTCTACAACAAGATGGAGATGAAACAGGCCATGATGATGGTGGAGAGCGGGATCGCCCCCAAGCTGCCCACCGTCGTGTCCTCCGTCTCCATGTCGTGAGTGTCCGTCGCAAGTCATGAGGATGAATCGCGATGTTGCGTAGTTAACTTATTGCATTAAATTAAATGTGTCTCCACAGAAACATTCAGCCGAGAGGAGCAGCCAGACGACGGGCGATCCCGAGCATCTCCAAGAGTCGCGAGGAGGAGATCAGAAAGATTCTGAGGAGCAACCTGCAGAAGACCAGACAGAGGGTCGGTAACACAGGGAGGAGATTCATGTTTCACTAACAGGCACTTTGTTTCTGACGCTCTCCTTCGTGTCTTTCCTCCTCAGCTCCGTTCCTACAGCAGACACGACCTGCTGATCGACCCGTTCGAGGACACGATGAGTGAAATCCGCTTCAGGAAGCAGAGGGTGGAGATGGAGAGGAGGGTGAGTCCGACTGTGGTTCTGATTGTCTGTGGAAGTAAATAACCTAATGTAGAGATGTTTGTGCTGATTCATTCTTTTAACCTTATTTTTGGTTGTTTCTAACGAATGAAGTGGATCAAAATTGCAATTCAGTCTGATTAAGATGGTGATTTATATCCTAAATTACTCAGATTAATCAGTTATTAAAATAATAGTCAGTTGATTTACTTTTGTGTCTCTTTCCCAGATGAGTCACTACCTCACAGTTCCTGCAAACCGTCAGGAAACACCGTCGGTGAGAAAAGTCTGCTTTGACTCAGGTCCGTAAAATACACAATACAAACTGTAACGTGTCGTATGTGGAAGAGTTTATGGTGAAATGACCTTTTTCACATGGCTTTAGATTCAAATTGAAGCAAATGTTTCAGTTACTGAACATAACACAGGGAAGTTTACAAAATGGCTCCTGACAGTCATAGAAATATTTCACAGCTGATTTGCATGATGAGGTAAATACAGATGAATTTGTATTTTTTATATTTGAGCCAATTCATGTTCTCAAGAAATGTAAAAACTTCATGTCAGAGCGCTTTCTGGACTCAAACCATTAGTTTGATGTGCTCTTTGGATTGAGATACATTTAGACATGAAAAAAACAAACAAACTTGGGTTTCAGTAACAAACATTAGTCAGGACCTCAAAAAACGAGTACATGTTTGTTGAGACGTAACAAAGCGGCGTCTCCATCACACAGTTTGTCCACCAGAGAGCTCTGGTTTAAAATGTTAAAATGATCTCGTCGGTATCATCATCGAGATTTTTACAAAAACAGCTTTAGGGGATCTGGAATATTTCAGAAATGCTCCTCTGTGATATTTGTTTATTTGAACAAAGATGCAGCCAAAAGATTGTGACTTTAAAATATCGATATCCAGCGATGGAAGAAGTTTTCAGAAAATGACACCACAAACAAAAGTTAATAAACAAAAAAAGGAAAATTAAAGCAGAAATATCAATTTGCCAACATTTATTTTCAATGTTGATCAATAAATTGCAGATTGATTAGTTTATTGAGCCTTTTGTATATTTATTTATTTAGTTCTGTTTGTAGCAGCTTCAGTCCTCCATACAGTGACGCACAAACTGCTGTTTGGCCAAAGAAACGGTTTGTTTATGATTCAGCAGCAGCTTGGAGACACTATTTAAGCACTAATGTGTCTCTCTGTGTCCCAGAACACCAAGTTTACACTTACGACGACAGCGAGAGTCCCCGAGGTCCGACCGTTCAGCTGAATCTGAGCCCTCCTGACGCCGTCAGCCTGCTGAGCGAGTCGCCCCAGAGGCCCAATCAGAGCAGCTCGCGGAGAGACAAAGGCGGCGGCGAGCCGAGGGAGAAGGAGAAGGAGAAGGAGAGGGCGCCAGACGAGCAGGAGGAGCAACTGAAGCTATCACGCTGCCTTAGTGACCCCGGTCCCAACAAGGAGGACGAGGCGGGAGGAGGAGACGGATCCTTCAACTCGTGATGAAGCACATTATTACGCTGTTGAAAGCAGGAGGATGATCGACGATCTCCTCGTGTCGTCTGCTGTACTCAATGAGTCGTAGCAAAGCTTGATATTTATTAATTTAAATTAAAAGTATTATTCTTTTCAATGTTTTTGTGATATGAGATTATGCAAAATGTTTTGTTTTTCATTCGTCAGGATTTTTAATCATGTAACACATTAACCAAAGCATGCAGCACTGGACGTTTGCTATTTCAGGATTTTATCAGAGCCTGAAGTCTCCGCAGTTTGTGTCTTAACAAGCAGACCAAAAAAAAAAAAAAAAAAGACAGAGCACTTGTTTTAACATGCTTGAAGCACCAGATAGATGAAGTTCACCCCCTCAAAGCACAGGAACTTACAGAGTAGAGCTCAACTGATCTCATTGTGGTGGCGGATATTGATGCTGATAATCAGGCTGTCGAAGATCAGCAAAGATATCAGCTGTTTAGAAACTGCAGCACAGGAAATGCCAAAGAAATGTCTGAGCTGATCTAAAAACAGTGTATCTAATAAAACGTGTGACTCTGAGGATGTCAGTCAACTAAGATACCTCAACAATTTGATGATTTTGACTTAAAATTCACTCATCGATCATCTGTTGATGTAGAAAATGCCAGAAAATCTTGAAAAATGTCAGTCAGTGTTTTCCAAAGCCCAAGACGACGTCCTCAACATTTGTTTTGTCCACAACTTAAATATCTTCAGTTTGCTGTCACAGAGGAGGAAAGAAACTGAAACATATTCACATTTAAGAAGCTAGAATCAGAGAATTTTAACTTCTTTTCTTGAAAATTACTTGAACTGATCAAAGGCACAGTATGCGAGAATTGGCCTCCTTAAAGGGGCAGTACGTCACCAGCTGCTAAACATTACGGCATATTGTCATACTGATAATTCAGTTTCAGAGAGCAACAACATGGTTTTGGACTCTGAAGGTTTTGTTATGCTAAAAAAAAAAGACTAACGTTGTACGTCATAAAAATTCTGTCCGTCGTACAAAAGTTACAATCCAGTGTTGTTAAATTATGGGAATAAAAGTGGATATTTTCAGACAGTATTTCCTGGAAGATACTCGCTGTGTTGCACTCGGCTGGTCACGTTCAAGGTGACAGAAATTGGCGCGTGAAGAAAATAAGAAACACTGGTGCCTTTTTTTTCTTTAAACGCATATCTTGGTCGAAACTTCTTTTAAAAGATATAATGAGACGATGTCCTGATGAAAAATGTTTTGTTTCTGTATCATTATCAAAGTATTATCAGCCTCAAACATGTGTGGATGAAGTAGAAAGCACAAATCTGGTGATCCAAGGATGATAAAATAACTCAGCTTGCAAACATTGTTACCAGACCGAGGCCTGTGAAGAAGCTTAGCGCTGTTTCTGACATCGTTGCATGACTGACGTGTTTTCTCAGGGACTGCAACATGGCACAGCATCAACCGATGCCTCTGCAGAAAGAAAAAAAAGTGTTTCTGTCCAGACTGTGCTCCATTTATGACTGTTTTGTAAGCTTTAAGTGTTTCTACCTGTACGAGCTTCAGTAACATTCCAGCAGTGATCGAGTTCGTGGACTTCTTGTGTAACGAAGCTTTACAAACATCTGTGTTCCTGGTAGCCGAGCGCTCTGAGACTTCTGCTGGGAGGTCAAAGAGGTGAATCTCTGTTTCATATCACAGCACTGAACTGCCTGAGCTTCCGCTGCCTGCACATGTCTGCCTTAAAATGTCATTTGCTTCCTTCGTGTTCGCCAGTTGAAGTATTTTTATATTTTGAGAAAAGAAAGTCGTATTTGTGAAATGAAGGAAAGCTTTAATAAAGGTGTCACTGCCTCAATTCAGTGTTACTCTGCTGTGACTCTCCTGGTATATATATCGATATTTCATCCACACATTACTTCACATCTGTTGTTCTGCTGTATAAAGATGTAACACGACAGCTTGATCGTGAGCACTGATGGTTAATTTGGCTCGTTGTTGCTCTCAATGGAAATTCCAGTCCAAATAACAGGGAGTTTGAAGTCCCCAACCTGCCAACCAGCAGCGCGTGTGATGTGATTATGACAACAGGAACCGCAGACATCCTCCGGCAGTCGACACGAGCAGCAGGCATGGACTTCAACGGCACCTGGCAGGTTTATCATGAGGAAAACCTGGAGGATTTCTTAAAAGTAGTAGGTGAGGATGCTTTCATAAAGGATTCCTTCACCTGTGCGTGCATCAATAACACACTTTCCTTTGGATTTGCCTCCAAGGTGCTCCTGAAATGGTTGTGAAAATGAGAAAGGACGTGAAGCCGGTGATAGTGATCGAGCAGAACGGCAAAGACTTCAAGCTGACAATAAAGACTCCCGTCACCACCAAATCCAACTCCTTCACCATCGGGAAGGAGTCGGAGATGACCGCTGTGGATGGAAGGAAGTTTAAGGTAATTCAAGCCTCAAACTCTTGAGACTTGATAGTTATGTGTGAGCTGATGGTGCCAACATTTTAACCCAGAACAGTGTCTCAGTTCAGGGATCTATGCAAGCGTACACTTCCGTACATTTTGTAAAGAGCATGGTGTAAATTTAATTAACCTGATTTGTTAACCTGTTTGTTCGAGAACCACTGCCCCATTCGGTGTTCTTTGGTTTTGAGCAGTGCACCGTCAGAGAGGAGAATGGGAAGCTGATTTCTGAGACTGGAAAGTTCACCTCCGTCAGAGAGATCCAAGGGGAGGAAATGGTGGAGGTCAGCTGCTGTAATCTTTTAAAAACTGCTCTAAAAGACGAGAGATTCAATATTAGAGAGATTTCTATGTAAATAAGCTTTTTTATTTTAACTCTCTCTGCTTCCTCACTTTTCCAGACCATCACTGCCGGCTCTGTAACCTTCATCTGCAAAAGCAAACGAGTCTGATCAACACAGTGGATCCCTCCTACACCTTCTCGGCTTTAAGCAGCATTCGTCTGGGAATAAAACATTTATGAAGTATAATAAATGATTAAATAAAAAAACGTGTCTGTTTTTATTCCATCGAGTGATTTTGCTGCAGCTGCAATTGACGAAAAAAATTCCAACAGACAATTAAAATCAATCCAGATCACATATCAACACTGAATTTGCATAATTTTAATTATTTTTTTAATAACAAAAAAGATGCAATAAGACATTTCTGATACAGCATGCCCTGGTTTGTCAAAGAAGACACTCAATCTAAAAAACTATGAAAAATCTGAAACATTGGCTCAAATTTCCAGTTCCCGCTTAACATAAAAAAGTGCATTTGAAAACTGAAAACTAAATCTATCCTATAAACTAATTTATTAGAACAATATTTAAATAAAGATTTAAAACACCAAATCCATAAATACAGATGTATTCTCTTCGAAAAAAATATTCCGTCTTGAATTTCAAATCAATAATATCCTCATGTAACAAAATACAATATACATAATATACATAAATATCACTTTGCGAAATCATGGAATTAAACTGAAGAATTAACTTTATTTACATCGTCTAAAAAGATGAAAAAGTACAATGACAGAAAACTTATGAATACTTATGTCAAAATATAATTCACTCCAGCCCCTTTCCTATTTTTTCTATCAGTATTATTGTGCTTTATTATTTCTCTACTTACTTAGTTATTTTACGTCACCGTTATTCTGCCACCTGTTGTCTTGTCTCCGGTGTTGCCGTGTTCGGCCGCTGGGGGCGCTGCGCGGTTTTAACCGCCCGATTTCCGTTTGCGAGGAAGAACGAAGAAGCGCCTTGTGAGTGCGCATGCGCCGCACATATTTTCTCTGTAGATTTTTCCTTTGCTAAAAAAAAACATTTCTTCTACAGAGTGAGTGTTAGTGTATGGCCAGATACATGAGGCCCCCAAACACGTCTTTGTTTGTCAGAAATATCTCCGATGAATCCAGGTGAGTCAGTCCACTGTCAGACGCCATCAGAAACAAACACCTTCTACTAACGCTAACAACAACATTAACGGCAGCTAGCTGGGCTAGCTTAGAAGCTAAATTTAGCCTCACCGTTGGGAAACGTTACTTTAAAGCAGAGTGCAGAGACGATTTGTGTGAGAAATTAAACGTATTGGAAATAACATTTTAGTCATGCAGTCGAAATAAAACGACAACTGTGATATTAGCATGTTTTGTCGGGACTCACTTTGCGTTAGGGGGCGTTTCTTTGTTAGCGTTGCATTCCTGCCGCAGGTGGAACGATTTCATGTTTATAAATTAGCCAACGTTAGCTAAAACTAACAACCTTACGTTAACTCAAACAGCATTTCAGTAAATATTTGTGTTGATTTGCAGATAAAAAAAACTTCTAAACCATTTTCCAAAACTGTCTTTCATTCGGCTGGACTTTATTTTTAATGAACGTAGCTAACGGTATCTCAGCGTTAACGTGTATACCGTTTTTTTTCAGGTAGCCGTTATAAGTTTGAATTAACATCCGTTGTTTATCAACGTTAGCGAACCTTTATAACGTTAATAAACCATGATACATGTTGATGCGTAACCAAAGTTAGCTCGTAAAATTAACGATTAACTTATATACCTGCCAAAAACAAACATGTAGTCAAAGATCACATAAATTGGTCACATAAAACTTGATTTACTCTTTGAACAAGGGTCTAATAGGGAACCAGCTTCCCAAACAAAATGTATTTTTTATAAATAACTTGGTATTTACAATAAGGTTTTCATGATAATCAGATTGAATACTATCTATCCATTGTTCATTTTGTTTAAGGCTGTGTGTGTTAGAAAAAAGCATGTTAGTGCTGATCTAAATCTGCATTGCTCTCTTCAGTGTCATGACATATTGCTCTAGATATTATTTGCTGAGAGGTTGTTGAATCTAAAACATTTGGCATGAATCTAACCTGACTGTGGCAACAGTGCTGCATCTGCTTATGTCCATAATAGACTTTTTAATGTTAGCAGATTTTAAGTTTAATTGCATGTTGAGCAAATTGGTATACCTATTTTAAAGGAGCAATTTGTAAGATATGGCCAGAAGTTAACTAACATTATCAACAGTGTGTAAAAAACAAAGACGCTTTGCCTCTCTTGTACCCCAAGAGACTAGAGTTTGATAGCCTTCATAGTTTCATTTGGGAGATATCTGCCAGCTGTATTAAAAGTATAAAATTTCAAGAAATTAAATACTTACTTTTAATTTCCTTATCGAACAGCAAAAATACAATAGTACACCATCCAAATTCAGGTTTCTCTCGTACTAAGCGAAGACGAGCTTTACTGTCTGTTAACTCATCATTAAACACACTTTAAACTAAACAGAAACTAAATAAAACAGACCAAATTAGATCTGGTTTGTCTTTCCAAATCACATCTAGTTTGGTCGACATAAAACTAATATCACGGGGTAAGATGTGTAAATAATCTGGCTCTGCACGCCATTTTAGCTGCCTGCCGTGTCCTCTCGTCCCCAAAGTCACAGCCCTGGACAGAGTTGCTGTAAATCACCTCTGTACTGCGTCCCCTGACCTCTGTTTACATTGAAGGCTGTGTTCAGTCCCAGTTCGTTTTCGAGCCGTGTTTAATTTCAAACAGCCAAATCCAGTTGAGCTGGGCCCCATCGCTCCGCGTTGAGACACACTCAGTGATCCAGGTTCCCTGCACAGGCAAACTGTAAGACCACTTGCTAATTCTGCGCCCCGTGGCTAACTAATCTATGAGCTAATTTGCTAATGGTAGCTCGCTACAGCTGAGGATAGCTAGCAAAGAGCAGCAGTTGTTTGTCACCCTCGTGGTTTGCTGCCCACAGTAGTTTGGAGCTACCTTTAAAATTCTGGCTACATTTTACAAACTACTCCAGTTTAAAGGGCCAATTTACACCCAAAACACAACAGAAACGGTGCAAAACAAAATACAATACTGTAAAATAAATAACAGCCAAATTTAATTTAAGAAAACACAAACTCTGTGAACAGGTGGTTGGTCAGATCGCTAGGTAAGAAGTCAGAAAATTGTGTTTTGGGGTGAAGTGTCCCTTTAGTCCTCTCACTAGCTGCTCTCCCAGCTGTTACTAGGTGATGATGAAGGTAGAGTTGGCCATGATGGTCATTTGAGTTACACTTGTATTTACGGTGTTCAGGCCTGAGGATTTGCGGCGTGAGTTTGGCCGCTATGGGCCGATAGTAGATGTCTACATCCCACTTGACTTCTATACACGTCAACCAAGAGGATTTGCATACATTCAATATCCTTTCCCAATGAGTTTTAACTGTGTTTGTTGTCCTGCTAACACATTTTGATTTCTTTTCAGCAGAGAAGAAATGCTTTTGTGACTTTTTTTTTTTTGCAAATAATTTGATTGAATATCTAACACACGTATTTCTCTGTTATTGCTTCAGAAAATGTAAAAGCATCCAGTTGTGGAACCGGCCACAAAGAGTAACAAAGACCCATATAGAGTAGCTGTAAAGACAAGTCACACAGACCTTCAGGATCAGAGGGAGGGAAAAGGTTGAAAAGAGAAAAGTAAAGCATGAAGAGGAAAAGGGAACGGAGACAAAGCTTGGATATGGCGGCAAAGAATTGGGAAAAGAAAAGAGTTTTAAGAGGAAAAGGCAAGCAGGAAACCCAAGTCTCTGTGGGAGTCGATTAAAGAGTGTAAAGATCAAGATGAAGTTCAAAGTCAAGCATGGGCAAAGGTAACAAGTCTGAATTATTTTGTATCCTCCCAAGACAAATCCTCAAATTTGACATGGCAACAAAATCAGCTTTCCCTGTGATATCGATGACATTTTAATTTTAATATTAATCGAAGCAATTTAATTAATAATCAATGTATTTGATCTGTTTATATATTTGTAGTCGTGGTCCCTCAGACAATTATTTGATGTATTTGCGAAGCTTGCTTCATCTTTTATCTCTACAAAGATCTACTGAATGTGTATTTGTCTGTTGCTTCCCCCACTTGTCATACCATATTAAGTAATTTACAGTTTGTAATTTTAACTGTTTTACCTTAAAAATCAGGCCACACAAATTAAAGAAATGTTTGATGAATTCAGGACTAAAAAAATGTGGATTTCATAAAAGAACATTAGCATTGATGTTTCAGCATTTTATTCAAGATAAAAGAGTTTGCTTCTGTGTTCATTTTATCCCCCTGAAAGGGGAAAAAAACATTCATTGGAATTTGTGTGGCCTTTCCAAAAATGAGAGAAAACCAAACCCTTAACCACCCAGCATATTCGAGGATGTGCGTGATGCAGAAGATGCTCTCCACAGCCTGGACAGGAAGTGGGTGTGTGGCCGGCAGATTGAAATCCAGTTTGCCCAGGGTGACCGGAAGAGTAAGTGTTGAACTTCACAAGCAAATACTTTCGTCTGTCAGCAAGTATCTTTGCTGTAGACTGAAATGTAATTATCAATGTCACTTGGTTTATACTATGATAACGACTGACTGCAGCCAACGAAACTTTAAGGCTCATGAAGCAGAAAGCACATTGCACTGCAATTTTCCATATTTGTTGCGCATACCAGTAATGAAGTCCAGTGAAGTCCTTACAGTGGTCCTCCTTAGTGCTACAGATTTTAAACAGTATCACTGTTTGTCCCATCAGCACCAAACCAGATGAAGTCGAAGGAGAGGCATTCTCCGGGCAGATCCTCACGATACGACGACTACGAACGAGACAGCCGGCGCCGACGCTCACGCAGCCGCAGCTACGACCGATACAGATCGCGCAGCCCTTCTTATGATCGTCACCGCAGACGATCAGAGAGTCCTCGAGAGTGAGTTTTTCTCGTCAGTGTAGTCTAGCTCGCTTCACAGTTGTTGTTCTGTAGTGTTTCCTTACAAAGGGAAAAGGCAAACAACCATTAATTTCTTTCGGCAGGTCTCGTGGAAGGATGTATGGAAGAGGAAGGAGCCGGAGCCGCGAGGACGACAGGTAGAACTTATCTTAACACTTTTACAAGACAGGCTGTTACTCTTACTCTGTCTTAGTAGTGGTAATGTCTGACCTGAGTTGAATCATATTTCCAAATTAAAGCACTCTAATATTTGACACAGGGACAGTTATGGTCAATGTTGAGAAGTTTAGATCTTCACAGAAGCTTCTAGAGATGTCTGTGTCATTGTCAGATACAGGCAGAGGCCTCGGAGAGAGTCCAGAGGTAGATCTCGATCGCGCTCGAAATCTGCATCCCCACGAGAAAACGCCAACCCAGCGTCGACCTCCCATTACACCGAGGAAGAGGTACGACGGACACACTCCCCATCCCGCTCCAGGTCCCGGTCCGCATCGAGATCGCGCTCCCGTTCACGTTCTCGGTCACGATCCTGGGCTGGACGCAAGTCAGGAGGACGCTAGAAAACCATGTGCACCCCTTCGTACCCGTCATTACGTCAGATGGACCAGAGTTGTTCATTTGTTAAGAAAAGAGTTATTTGTTTTGACACGAATGTAATGTCCCCTGAAGCATTTGTAGAAAGCTTGTTTTTTGCAGCTCCATTTTAAGAACAATGCTGGTCCTTTGCTTGGTTTTATAAAAATTGTTTGGGTAAGATTTCCTGATAGGAATATGAAACAGTCAGTGGTTTCTGTGTTCAGTGGTAGTAGGCCAGGAATAATCCTCTTTTTTATATACAGTTCCTGACTTTTGTTCTCGAAAACCCTATGCACTTGTTTTTGCAAAAAAAAGAAGAAAGAACATTCAGTATTTTAAAAAGAATCGAGTCTGTTGTTGAAACAAACCAGTGTTTCTGTGTGTTTTATCACATTTACCATAAATGACATACTTAATACTTTACTGACTGATTTTTCACGTTTTTTCTTCCCTTTTTACAGCCACATGTTCTTTTTCTTCACTTGCAGGAAAATTCATTTTCAGAAACTTGAGATAATCTGTCAAAATGAACATTGTTGAGATGACAGCATGTGCTATAAAGTTGCAGACTGAATTGAAAAGAACTCTGTGCTCCCCTGCAACAATAACATGAAGAAACATTTAAGTAGACTTGATATTCAAGTTTTATGTCAATAGATTTAAAAGATTATTTAACTAAACAAATGTGTCAGTGGCTGCCTGGAGGAAAATAAAGATCCCAAGTATGAGTACTGGAGATAAAATGCACAGAAATGCTGCTGTGGTCCTTACAAGTGTTAACATTTTGTCAGCCAGTGACTTTAATCACAAACTGCTTAAACTGTTCCTGAATCTGTTTTTCTGTACGATTTAACCCTCTGAAAAGGTATTTTATTTTTTAAACATGTTTTCATTTTTCAGTTCTGAGAGGAGGAACAAAATTTTCTGGTTGATGTTTTCCACGACTGCGTTGATGGTTTTTCAGAATGAATCTTGTCACTGCATGTTTAATTCTCCTGATCTTCTATCTTTAGTAGGAAGAAACTGTTATTTTGAGTAATAAATGGATAACATTCAGTATAAGGAAGTGTGTGTGTGTGTCACTTCAGTTTGTCAACGCTGCTTGTAAATAGAACTCCAGATGTTAAGCAGACAAAATGGAGCAAACATCAGGAGGAGTAATTCAGAGAGTGATGATGATGATGATGTCCGCAGGTGTGTCAGTACTGTAAGTGATGGTTCCTCTGCTGGTCTGTTTTCCACGCAGAGGACTGCAGACTGAGTCTGTCGCTCGAGCCGTGCTCATTGATTTCCTTTTAATGGATCAGTAGCTGCGAGGAATAACTTAAATTGGATTCACAGAAGCAACCATGTATGAAATCGGACGTGCCCCATTGATCCCCGGACTGAAAAATAACATTGATTTAACACGTACAGTGGCAGCGCCGAGGTGAGAGAACGGGGCTGGTTACAGAACAGGCTGAACCAAGAAAACCCTGTTTGCACTGAAAAGAACAACTGAACTATGATCTGTAAAGTCACAGCTCAAGTCAACTAAAAGGGTTGGATCACTATCAACCAATCACTGCTCGATGTGTTTTCAAAAGGAAATAAAAAGATTTATTGATTGTCTAAAAAGTTGCAGGTTCATGTTCAGTGTAATTGATTAATTGCTGATAGTATTCCATATGAAACACAGATGCTGCTGATCACTGGTGCTAACCCAGTGCACCACTTCTGTTCTGCGTGAGGCTCAAACAAGTTCGCGGTCCTTTAAGTTCAACCTGGACCAGGCGTCGAATGAAACGATGGAATATTTTGCAACACATTTCACCCCTAATGACTCAGCCGGTCCATCACACTGCTGCGAGGTAGATGGCAGCAGTACAGCACTGCTGCGGTATCGATTGTTTTTGCCTTTCACGGGCTATAACTTGTGAACAACCAGAGGCGGCCGGGGTCATTTGTTTTTGCTCAGTTTTCACCAACAGTGGAGCCTGAAACTTCTGCCACTGTGACATTTAACCTTTGACAAGAGGATACCCAGGATTAAAGATGTGCTTGTAGGGTTGTGATCAACAGCATCAGCAGCAATCTGGCAAAAGGCCGTTGTTACGTTTCATATCTGGGATGAACGGTAAGTTACTCATTTTAAAATAAATGACATTTTTGTAAGAAATCCATGTAATTTTATCTGATTAGTGAGCCAAATGTATCAGCTTTATAGAGAGCAGTATTTTACTGTCCTTTGTTGTAGGAAGACACTCAGTTTTGAGTAAGTTTTCTATTAACAACATCATAGATTATAATTATTGGTCTCTATTTGATTGTTTAACTTGATTTGTGATGTCTAATGATTAACAATCGCCAGTTTTACCAAAATATCTGAAGGTGGTGGGGGGGTAATTTTAACTACTTTAGATGCTTTTGGGTCTATTTTTACAAATGAGTTTTGCTGTTTAAAATCTCAAAAAAAGAAGCCACTGACAAAAAGATGTAGTGTAATATAAAGTCGATATTTTGCTTTGAAATATAGCGGAGGTCAAGTTTGATATGTTTGATTCACAGATTAACAGCAGGACAGACTTTCACGTTCATATCTGACATCAACTTTTATTTAACATCTCCAAAACTATATTGTACTATTTTTGTCTTTAAAAAAATGTAGTGTATTCCTGTTTATTAAAAAAATGTAAATCATGATTGTTTTTCACTCATCAATATGATATCAATTCTTTGGACAATGATACGATATTTGCAGATATCACAAAATCTGCTACAATGTGATTCCCACCTGATTCAATTCAGGGGCCTTTGATTAAAAAAAAAAAAAACAATCTATAAATAATTGTAATTGGTGAAGTCCAGTAAAGCTCAACTTTAATTTGACTCCATTCACACATAAAAAAAGACTTATACACAAAAACATTGAACAAAGTATAAAATGAATCATAAAATTAAGGCACATTATGACATGGATTGATGTTTTCACTTTGCATCGATCACATTGGAATCATTAATCATTGAATCCATGTATCGGTCTGGATCAGGGGATCGTTACGCCCCGACTACAGACCAGTATATCATTTTTGGATTCAAACTCAGTTTCTGCCTCAGACATCCAGGATCAGTGTGCTAAAGCAACAATCATAACTTAGATGTTTTCCTCCGTCATTACAGCACTGCTCGCGTAAAAAATGGGAGACTGGAACTTCCTTGGCGGGATCTTGGAGGAGGTGCACATCCACTCCACCATGGTGGGCAAGATCTGGCTCACCATCCTGTTCATATTCCGGATGTTGGTGCTGGGGGTAGCGGCAGAGGACGTGTGGAACGACGAGCAGTCGGACTTCATCTGCAACACCGAGCAACCCGGCTGCCGCAACGTGTGCTACGACCAGGCCTTCCCCATCTCCCTCATCCGCTACTGGGTGCTGCAGGTGATCTTTGTGTCCTCGCCCTCCCTGGTGTACATGGGCCACGCCATCTACCAGCTGCGAGCTCTGGAGAAGGAGCGCCACTGCAAGAAGGTGGCTCTCCGCCGGGAGATGGAGGCGGTGGATGTCGAGCTGGTGGAAGTGCGGAGGAGGATTGAGAAGGAGATGAGGCAGCTGGAGCAGGGGAAGCTCAACAAAGCACCTCTAAGGGGGTCTCTGTTGTGCACTTACGTGGCCCACATTGTTACCCGCTCCTTGGTGGAGGTGAGCTTCATGATGGGTCAGTACATGATCTACGGGCACCGCCTGAGACCGCTTTACAAGTGCGAAAGGGAGCCGTGTCCAAACGTGGTGGACTGCTTCGTCTCCAGGCCCACCGAGAAAACCGTTTTCATGATGTTCATGCAGCTGATCGCCTGCATCTCCCTCTTCCTCAGCCTTCTGGAGATCATGCACCTGGGATTCAAGAAGATTAAGAAGGGCATCCTGGACTTTTACCCGCACCTGAAGGACGATCTTGACGATTATTACGTCAACAAGTCAAAAAAGAACTCAGTTGTTCATCAGGTTTCCATGGGCACGTCTGTGGGTCGCAAGACCACCATTCCTACAGCACCATGTGGATACACATTACTGCTGGAGAAGCAGGGGAACGGTCCCACATACCCTCTGCTTAGCGCCTCCTCTGCCTTCGTCCCAATACAAGGGGACCCCGGAGCAAAGCCGGACAGCCACAAAGACAGCAAGGAGGGAGTGCCGAGCCCGACAGAGCAAAACAGCAACTCCAACAACACAAGCAGCGAGACCCGCTCTCCTCCTGCAGACAAGCAGGAAGAGCCGGAGGAGTCTTCACCCCATCATGAGGATATGGAGCGAGCACGCTCAGAGTATCCCACTCTCCCTGTGGCAGACACCTCCTCCTGCACGACACTGTCAGGCATCGGGAGGAAGCCGCGGAGGGTCAGTCCACCGTGGAACTGCTCCACTCTGGTGGAGGGGAACGGCTCAGACAGTGGAGACTCCTACCACGGGAGCAACAGCATCAAGCTGCGCAGCAGCTGTGTCGGCCCCCGAGCGAGGATGCTGTCTAAGTCAGACATTAAGAGGCCGAGCAGGTCCCAGAGTCCTGACTCTGCCGGGGAGCTGAGCTCTGTGTCTCGACACAGTCGTGAGAGTAACAGCCCCACCACCACATCTCCAAACCGACGGGTGTCAGCAGCGAGCAGTGGCAGCAGCCGACGAGCTCCGACTGATCTGCAGATTTAAACAACAGACTGTGTGCTCAGTGACAGAAACTCTAAATAAGATGTTTGGCTGCAAGTTATGTGAACACTTTATTTCTGCACTGTAACACATTAAACAAAAAACACAAACCCACTGCTATGAGGATTATACTCTTGAAAAGCTTTTTTCCAATTGTAACCGAACTTATGGACATTTAGTTTTTTCTTCACATTTACAGGTCTGTGGCAGAGACTCAGAGGGACATTTAAAGATTTGGCTGTACGCAACCATTCCATCCAAATGATTAGAGGGGAATGGAAAAATGAACCACGGATCTATAATGCTGTTTGAGGTTGCATAGTGCTGTTACGCAACTGGATGAAGCACTGCCTGATTAAATCCAACCCGTTCCAACATGTCTGAGAGTTCTTCAGCAAAAACATGAAAGATAAAAATAGTTCAGTTCTCGACGACTCTGTCACAATGGAAAATTAGTCCTGCAAATCTTTACGTTGGTAACTAATTTGTTCTCATCGATCACTTTAATTTGCCATCAAGCACATGAGCATCAAACTTGGAATTAATTTTTTTATATTAAAAAATACTTTTTTACTTGATTGTCAGTCATGCTTTTGATATCAATTAAAATGTCTTTGAGAAACATTTAAGAAAATTATATTAAAAAGTATGTAGTAATTCTTAAAAAAAATACATGAACATTTACAGGGTTTTCCCTGAATTTGTGGAAAGTTTAGGTGCATGTGTTAAGCAAGGGATTTTGGAGAAAAATAGTTTTTGAATAAAAAAATAGAGAATATCAGTGTTTTAGAGCATTATTATTACCATATCCATGTACAAAAAAAATAAAAAAGCTAGAGTGCATAATAATGATTATAATAACAAACAAATAGATTAATGATAAAAATTTGCTAAAGAAGTCCACTGAGCCCTAACTACAACTATAAGATCTGTAATTTTGTATGTTTTGATGCTCTCCATTGATTTTACATTAATTCGACTTTAGGCTGGTGGGGAAACCCTTCATTTATTTCAGGTAAATGATGGAGAATGGAAGGAGGGGTCCGTTTGTAAACAAGGATATTGAGAGAATGACAAATGCCAAATGCTGAGAAAGACATTTTTATTTGTTGACAAAGCAAAAAGTTGCTTTGTGTTATATAACAAAAATAACAGTGATTGTTTGTGGTCACTGTACATCCACTATTATGTAATAAACATGTTTATGTTCTTCAAAATGCTATTTTTTCAACATTTTCCATCTTCTTCTCTTTTTTTTCAACCAAGGAAGCCACAGTTGACTCCACCTTTCACTCTGCTGCTCCGTTTTCAGGTGACGGTTCATATTGCATCAGCTGGGAAATGATATCAAGGCGGAGGTTAAAGGTTACAGTAGGAGGTTTATGTGTAAATTCAAACACATTTTACCAGCGTCTCACCCGGTTTTTCAGCTCTTTGTTCTCCTCCATGAGCAGGTTGAATTTCCGTTGTAGATCAGCCAGCTCCATGCGAAGGGCCTCAGCATCTACTGGCTCTGGACCAGCCGTGCCGAGGTGAAGCTTAATGAAACTGAGCAGTTGGTTAAAGCGAACGTGGGCTCTCAACATTCAGTCTACAGAAATCTTTCATTTCAACCATGCAAGATGGCCCAAGCTCGGCAGAGACACTATCAAACAACGCGGTTTCTTTCTGGGGCCGAGCATGTAAAGAAATATGATTAGTTTGTTGCTCATGGACATTTACGCTCCCTTTAACTATACAAATATTTGAGACAGACAACAACTCACCAAAGTGCAATAGACTGAAGCCCGATTTGCTGGATTCAATTATCTAGCAGGAGATTCAACAGTCACACTTTAAAATCAATGTCCAATCTGTTTCCACGTGGCACGTTTGTTCCCTAGAGGAAGGCAACACAGACAACAGTGCACTCACACACAGGCCACCTAAATAACAGCTTAACATACCAGAAATAGATCCACAGGGAAAAACACTGTGCTTCACAATCACTGGATATCAACTCCAGTGGTTGTCCATGTTCCGAAGTACAATCTTATCTCCTGTGAGCGTCACATTTGAGCTAGGATTGTCTCTGGCTACTGAGTAAGTCTGCAAAAACACTCAGCTTTTCTGTGAATGATGTCATGAGAATTGCCTTCACATTTACAGGTTAAAGTGCATAATAATGACAGTGAGTCTTTCCCATATCGGATGTCAGGTTAGTAAAACGGGAGCACTGCTTTAGGTAAACGGCATCCTTGCAGAAACCTTGGACAAAAAAATCTGCCATTTCTGGCAGGTTAATTAATAGTCTACATTCTCTTTTGTCAAAGTATTTTTTATCAGATTTACCATGCACTCAGATGACCAAACTAAAAAGCTGTTTGTCCTCCTAAATACACATTATTTTATAGTCCAGAATGATCACTTCAGGCACAGACACCTTTTCATTGCCACAAAAAAGTTTGTATAAATCTGCATACATATGAGAAGGATACTCCAGCGCGTTGTTGGGTTTGTCAGTCTCTTCATAAAGTGCCACTAAAACTGTACAACAGAAATAAATAAAATAGTAAAAACAAAAAACAAACAAACAGCGGAGCAGATGGGTTTCACAGCATACAGTGAATACATAGGTAATGCCTCTGAATTCCATGTTTACCTACCGCTTGTTATGGTGTCAAGGACTCCAGATTTCTCCAGATATCTTCTAAACTGTTCTCGCTTCGATTCTGAGGCCTGAAACAGAAGACAATATCTGGGTTAAATGAATAAGCAACACGTTTCTGACATGTTTAGAATGATGTGGGTTTGATTTTGTAATAAACAAAAGTAGCAAGAGGACAAAGACGAAAACCTGAAGTGAGATGCGTTCACTGCCTTGAGTTCGTCGCTATGATGCTAGCTAGCTAACTTTACCGTGTAAAAAAATATATATACAACGACTGATAGTACGCAATAAATACTTACTTTGTAATGGGCCATGATACGACAACAGGTGGACAATTTGCAGGTGAAAAGAAAGGTTAAGTAGGGAAGCGTTTACTAACTCCTGGCAGCCGGTCTGTGTGTTTGCTTCAGCCCACAACACACAGGAGGTCTACTGGTTGCCATAACAACAAATTAAAACGGTAGTAGCAGTGCGGAAATGCGTTTCATGCTAGCTCGACGAGCTTTACGCTGTTAAATTAAGGCGTTTGAGTGAACACTTAGCAGCAGTTAACAGCAGATTTTAGCTTCTTTTTTGGGGGGGACTTCTAATTATAACTTTTGAAGTCGGGACTTGACAGACTGAGCGGTAACTGAAAGCGAACATGAGAGGAGGGCGGACCGGCCGTTGGTCAGCTGCTGAGACGTCACTTCCGCCTACCAAACCGACAAATCATACGCGCTGTGGTCATGTATCCACTTTTCTCTTTCAGTGAAAATCAGCAACAACAACAACAGCCCAGCTCATTTGTTGTCTCGCCGGCTGAGACATGACACGATTCCTCGAGTTTATTGTTTAATTCTCCTTGACGTTCAGTACAACGGACCATGCTGCCTTAACCAAGTGCTTCTGACATATAACCCGCTCTAAGGTAAGCTGTATTTGACGAAACACCCATTAAAGTGCTCGTTAAATAGTAATAGCTAGGTAACTAACTAGCTAAGCTGCACTAAAACCTAGTAACTTCAAGTCAACTAAAGTTCTGTCTGCTGACACTCGTTGATCTGGTTTAGAAGGCAGCTCGTCTGTTTTTTTCTTTCTGTCATAGTTTTATTTGCATATGTCTCATGCTAAAATGCAAACATCCACAGATAGTAGGGAACCTTCCTATATTAGACCAGCTTGAAAATGTTAGCCATGTAGACAGTAAATGTGGCTGTGGTTGTTTTATTAGCTGTTAAAGGGACACCATGTAGTTGTTGAGAATAGATTAATATTTACAATATTAATTATGTAAAAAAAACAAACTCAGATATTTTTTTTCCATGACTGAATGAACGAGCTAGACAGGTGGCAGGGTCCGCCAAATAAACTAAGTAAAACAGTATTAAAATTGTGTTGTCCTTTAAGGTCAGATTGTTTATTTAGTTTATTACACAGTCATAACACTGTCATATATTAAAGACACATTGCCCTTTAATCAACACTTGTTTGATTAGTTGTTAGTTGGCAAATATTTAGCTGTATTTGTTACTGTTCGGTGTCATCGGTTGGTTGTAATAGAATTAATTAGTCCATATTTGAATGATCAGTGAATAGTTTTAATATTCCAAGTAAAGCTTCATAATTTCCACTTGTGTATTAGAGTTGTTAATCGCCATTTCTTTTGCATTTTCCAGTCATATTTGACAATGTTGTGGTTAGTCGGTGAGTTAGTTGTCAGTTCACAATTTAATAATTGGTGAATAATTTTAAACCTGGCAAATATTTGCTACTTAGATGTAACAAAAGGTAGAGAGTTTGTATTAGTTTATGCTTCAATTTATAATAGATGGAATAATATGTTTTTATTGTGTTAGTTTGACAAAATAATCTATTTAAAAACATTACTTTGGGCTTTGGTAACTTGTCTTGGCACTTTTGATAATCTTGTCCCTTCAGTTAAAACAAACTCTGTCACACATTGACAAACATATTAAATAACTGTTGTAGGAAGTAGGTTTCAGCCTGATTTTTTTAATAGACGTCAGTTTAAAACAAACACTCACTTTGTAAAAACTGACCTTTTCATCTCCAGTTCACCCCAAACTAGGAAGCAGAAAAAAATGTAATGTAATGATATATAATACATTGATTGTTTCAGAAAAGAAGAGGTGAATTGGGCTATTTTTCTGAGGATCTCATGATAGTCTCACACGCACATAGTTGCACAGACATTCATTTGCAGACGTGGTTCTCGTGGTAATGGCAAATAGTAAATGCTTTGTCATACATACAAACCCATCAGTTGACATGACAGGGAATAATTACCTTTATTTGCATGAAATCCTTTAGACTGATACAAAGGGCTTTAAATCACTCAAATGGCTTAGAATGAGAGGAAAACACAAAACGTAAAATGTAAGTAAGTCTATGAGTGTGTTTGTGCATCAGGCCCGTCATACCACAGCCCTGACAACAAAGAGTTGATTACCAATAGTCCTTGTGGCCATCAGAAGTTCTGTGCTCGAGGAATGCATAATGCTCATGAGGATTTCAAAAGGTCAGGAGTACATTGAGGTGGCGGGTTCAGACATGCTGTAAAAGTGTTGGCCAGTGAAATCTTAACATCAATGAAAGCAGATAAGAAAACAGTTTGGTCTCCGGCGACAAATTCAGTACAAACATGTTTTGCTGGCAGCTGCGTCTGCAACACATAGCTAACAGATAAACTCCAGACAGAAATTAAAAGTTAACTTGAGGATGTGTTCCTTGGATACACAACACTGACAATGTCTCGCTGACTGAGCGAACTAGAAAGACAGATGAAAACCAACACTGGGGATTACTGACTATGTACATGTTCAGGTAGAGCAGTGTCTCATTGAGAGCCACGTATGTCATCCCACACAGCCAGTTTTTCTAGTTTGCTTTTTCTCTTGTACACAAACTGATGCTTGGATATGCCTGGAAGTTTAGTTAAAAACATTTTTTTTAAGTGAAATTATAGAACACTGAGAAACAGAAGAATTTATATTATGTCGGAGACGACTATATATTGTTTTGCTCGGTGGCTGAATGAGTTAGTTGCTAACAGTTAAAGATAACCACAGTAAAAAGTATAGAGAGCAGCAGTTAGCGCTGATACTGCCTCCTATAATTTCTCCTGTAAGAGTTTTTTAGGCTTAGGAAGATGCTTAAATATCCTTGAAAATAATCCTGGAAAAATGCTTAATTTTCAACATAATCTGGTGTTTCATCAACACAATCACTCATGATATTCAAAAATCTTTTGGTAATTACTTTGATGCAATCCTGTCGTAGTATTTGTTTATAAGGAAAGAATTAAAGTGGTTGAAAGAAATTCTGTAAACTTTATTTTTTGTAATTACATTGATAGTTACAATTAAGATGTGATGATAGAGGCTTTGAGAGTCTGGAAACTTTTGCTCCAGGTGCCTGGAAAGTGCTTGAAAAGAGTTTGAATCTTACTCTTAAAAAGCTGTACGGACCCAGCGACAAGCATCGGCCGCTCTGTATATAACATTTTACAGACAAAATGAGTAATCGCTTGATTGATCAAAAGATCGGCAGATTAGGAATGTGCGAACACACTCCGGTCTTGGTCTGGTATGTGCTGACAAACACATTTTTGTACAGACGCTTCAAAGCTGCAATTGCTTTTAGTCGAATGAACATTTGTGCATTAAGCATCAGAGCGTCAGGTAGTTTCCTTCAGTCAATACGTATTGATTTTAAATGGAAAACCTGCTGAGGTTTACTGGAAAGATGATGGTGTGAATGCTGTACAGTGATAATTTAAAGGTCATTCACCGTCTCCATAAATGTTTATTGATGTGATAACCAGAGACAAGCAGCTTCAGAAGATCTCTGTGCTCTCTTTGTCCTGTCGTGTACTGTGATGTAATGAGACCAATAGCTCTGCTTTCATAAGAAATTCTCAACTTTTTGGTGTTCTCAGCAGGTCCCCAAAAAAGTTGTTGGATGATGGGAAAAAAACGGCATTATCATCACAGCTACACACAAAAATAGTTTTCTCAGTTCCTGATTAGCAGTCTTTCGAAAAAGGGTTTCCCCAGCTGCTGTCGTTTTTCTGCGAAATGTAAGAAATGAAACTCAGAATACTTTCACAAAGAAATCTACTGGATTGTTTTGTCTGAAGTTGGGACAGTTTGAGCCAATATCGGTAACAGGTGCCAACACTGATGTAATATTTAAGGGATGATGCTGATATACTGATATTGGGGAGATGAAGGATTTGCTGATTTAACTTTAAAAAAGTTATTTTTACTTTTGAAGTCTGTATTAAAATCTACTTACTTGTTCAAGCAGGAGAGACAAGTGAATTTAGATCATGCTTATTACAGCAGATCATATGTGATCACACAGTCCTGTCAGAAAGCCCCTGACGCTCAGATTCTAGAAAGAGATTTTATGATCAAGCAAGAAAAATCCCACCATGGTGGCGGTGGGGACGGCTGATGACCCTGCTGAGAATAATAGATGGATAAAATAATGAAGCTGGTTGATCTGCATAGAATGGGCAGTGATGGGATGAAACAGAATAACAGTGGATAAGTTCAGCGCTGCTCTAAACCTTTTGGTTAGCAGGGAAAGAGAGATGTGTTGAACCAATGCCGCGGGTGGTTTCCTCAGTTCCTTAAAAGTTTGGAGTTTTTCCCAGACTGCAGCAAAACCAGTGTTTACTTTGAGTTTGACCTTTGTGTTTCATGCTCACAGGTTCCAGTTAGGTGAAGTAAAAGCGATGAACGGCCTCTGAACTTCTTCACCATCTTCATCATTCCGCGTCCTGGTTCTGCAGTGGAGCCGCTCTGAGCATCAGTTACTCCTGTAAGTGCAGCTTTGATCAAACTCTTCCAACATCTTCCTCAAATCAGGAAGTATTTGTGCGTGTTTGTGTGTGTGTGAGAATTCATTGGGTAAAAACCTGCTGGCTAACAGGGTTTATAGTCAAAAGCGCTGATGTTTTATGTCACTTGACTTCTTGTATGTGCTTGCCTGTCACGTGTTTATCTCACATCCTCTTTGTTGTTGCGTGACTCTGTCCTTCTAAGTAATGCCTTCGTCAACCCCGCAGGTTTCCAGCACACCATGATTCAGTGACATCATTTTACAGACTTATATATAGTATTTCCTGGGTCAGCTGAGTACCATGACGACACCAAATGGCTACTCCATCAACACAACCCGGTCCGACGAGAGCGAAGATGAGGAACCTCTCATCGAGAATGATGCAGGTGTGTTTATCTGAGTCGCAGGTGTTCAGAGTATTTGGTTCAGATTTAATACGTAATATTACACTCAAGACTGAGGTTTAACCTTGACCAAAGTGCTGTTATTAAAGCTCAACCTCAAGTGCGATTATACGACTGTTGCTAACCAATTATGAGAGGTAATCAAATGTGTCCATGTTGTTGAGCAATCGACTCTCAAATGAATTGACGTTATGAGAGTGATATCTCTGTTTTGATGGAAATAGATCAGTCTGTCTAATGGAAAACAGTGAGTCATGTCAGATAGACTCCTGTGTGTAATGAAACCTAGTTTACTATCCCAGTGAGAAGGCTGACCCTTAGTAACCACCTAGCAACGGAGACCATTTCTCATCATAATAATAGTATTAATAATAATGAACAACTTTATTTACATAGCACTTTATCAATTAATTGAATAATGATAATTATTATTATAATAGAAATATACCCTGTGTATATCATATGTCTGGTGCAAACACAGAGATTCTCACTTCAGCTACTTAAGACATTGATCTGGAAAGTTGACATAAACAAACCAAATATTACGACTGCAATGAAGCTATGAAGAAGCTAGGCTATCTCTGCTTATATATCTTAATTGATGCAATCTCGGCTTCTGTTTACAAACTTGAAAAGGTGTTTAAAGTAATGACTGTTGCACAATAGTCTGTTATGTACCTTCTCATTATGTAGTTGACAGGACTGTCATTCTGGTCAGTCAGCATGTTGCTCAGCTCACACATCAGCACGTCACTGGTTGGAGATTACCTGTTATGTAATAACTTGATGAAGGAGCTGAACATCAGATGTTGTAGTTAAACTGATGGGACTCTGTATCATGTGCTTCTGACATAAAGACAAAGAAAGGCAGTAGCGTTAGCTCTTACTCTGTCAGGAGACACAGTTAAGACAGAATAAAATGTTCACTCACATCCAGATTCATTCAAGAGAGAACATTTGGAAGCTACTATTACTAACTAGTTGATTGACAGCTCTTTATACATGGATGAACACAAAGCACAACAAAGTATAGGTTGTAAATTACTTTAATACATAGAGAGAAATAACATACATGATATAGACACTGAAATAAAATACAAAAATGAGTGACACAATCTACAACAAGAGAAGATTTGAAATCTAATACGCAAACATTTTAAATCAATACACTAAGCAGGCAAATTAGATAAAATCAGGGCAGCTTTGTGATAAAAGTATGTTCTTAGAAGAGAATTAAAAGACGACACCTTCCTTTAGAGGAAGGGAGTGAGAGTGGATATCATTCGAAATTAAAAAGCAATATTTACAGAGGGAAGACACAAAAAATTTTACCACTAAAAAGTTATCAAGAGACTTCCCTGTGTTATTCTCAAAGCAAGAAAGAAAGTGAACTGAAAGTGCTAATTTTAAGTATAATTTTTGTAAAATCTTTTTAAATACCGTTGTTTTTTTTCAGATATATGAATGTGTTTTAAGAAGTAGCATGTTAAAGAAACAGACATAAAGAAACAGCCTCCATGTTAATATTGCTGTTTTCTGTTCAAACAGCCCATCCACAGTGCTGCTCGGCCCGCCTCAACCTGGCCGTCCTGATGAGCCTCGGCTTCGCCGTGGTCTACGCTCTCCGGGTCAACCTCAGCGTTGCCATGGTCGTCATGGTGAACACAACTGACCCTGAACCAGCCGAGAACAGCAGCGTCTTCCACGCTTGCCCACTGCAACCAGGGACAGAAAACACTAGCGATCATTTCACACAACCTGCCGGGGTAACGCAATTTATTATCAAGATCTCATGTTGTCAGTCAGTTTGTGTCTTTAAAATTAAGGAGGTTATGTCAAAGTTGCAGATCTGAGAGTTGGAAAGTTGTGTTGTACTGGATACAACCTCTGTGACAAGATTAGAACCGGGCCTTTGTTGAAAACTCAGCTTAAATCAGATCTAAAATACGCCCTCTCTCCGTCCTCTTCTCCCAGGTCCCTCAGTATCCGTGGGACTCTGAGACCCAGGGCTGGCTGCTGGGAGCTTTCTTCTTTGGCTATCTGTGCACACAGATCCCGGGCGGCTACCTGGCGGGTCACTATGGTGGGTCCATCTTCTTGGGTTTGGGTGTTCTGGGCACCGCTGCCCTCACCCTGCTCACCCCTCTGGCTGCCCAGATGGGATCATACTGGCTGTTTGCACTCCGAGCGCTGGAGGGCTTTGGGGAGGTGAGAGTGTGTTGAACCTGAAAATTAGCATACTATGTTACCTTTAACAAGCTAAATATTAAAATGTTAAACTTATGTTATTGTATAGGAAATCTTCAATCTCCTATCTGACTTCCTGCCTCCATGTTTGCTCTCCAGGGTGTGACGTTCCCGGCCATGATGGCGATGTGGGCACGGTGGGCTCCTCCGATGGAGCGCTCTCGCCTGATGGCCTTGTCGGGATCTGGGTCCAACTTCGGAGCCTTTTTGGCTCTGCCGCTTACCGGGTACATCTGCCAGACGTTAGGCTGGCCCGCTGTC
Source organism: Diplodus puntazzo (assembly GCA_963678695.2). Lineage (NCBI taxonomy): Eukaryota > Metazoa > Chordata > Actinopteri > Spariformes > Sparidae > Diplodus > Diplodus puntazzo. Next base: position 6,218,412 of record OZ023169.1, read on the forward strand.
TTCTACATCTGTGGTGAGGGAGGGAAACACAAACCCGAATACAATCAACACACTCACGTACATCATCACACACTTTAGTCTCTCAGTACTGAGTCTACACTAAAGTAATGCTTTGACAATTCTCTGTGGGATTTTAATGCAACCTGCACCTCTTTGCATAATACACGATCAGCAGTGTGATGCTCTGCTAACCTCAAGGTTTTACTGAATACTAGCGCCGTTCCTTTAATTATTCACCTGCTTTTTGCAATAAAAGGTTTAACTATCTCTGTGTGTCTCATTCAGGAGGTGCCGGCTGCATCTGGTCGATCTTCTGGTTTGCTTTAGTATCCGATGACCCTCGCACCCATCGTCGGATCAGCGAAGAGGAGAGAGATTACATCATAAACTCTATTGGACCTCAGGTGCGTATGAAACGTTGACAGTCGAGTAACATAAAGGAACATAAACGAGAAACGAGGAACATTCGGGGAAAACCACAAAATGTAACAGGAAACATCTAAACCAAAAACCCAAACCATGAAGATTGACGACTGATTCAAGTCATAACTGAGTCAGAACGTGAGAATGAGTTTCAGATGTAATGAAACTGAGTGTTACGTCACTCTTTTGTCCCACATTGACAAGTTTATCCGCTCTCTGTGTTATTTTGAAGTTCCCTCTCATACTTCCTTTTTCCAGTTCCCTCTCTCTTATTTCTTTGCATTACTTTCTCTCCCCCGCAGCTGACGTTTTGAATTCAGTTGTTAATATTTTAATCTTTTCTTTCTTAAACCTCGATTAAAGCTTCCTTGTCCACGTATGTAAATAACAAGGGGAATGTAAACCGGAGCAAATCTTTTGAATAATCTTTATGGTGTAATAATATCAATGAGAAATCAGTTGTGGTTATGGGATGTTTCTGTCATTTATGTGTAGTGTTTTCTAAAGATTGTTGTCATTAATCTGAGCTGAACCCGCAGGGCACAGGTCACGGCTGGTCCGTTCCCCTGGTGTCCATGCTGCTGTCGGGCCCTCTGTGGGCCGTCATCCTCTCCCAGATGTGTTCCAACTGGTCCTACTACACCCTGCTCACCTCCCTGCCCACCTACATGGACCTCATCTTGCACTTTGACCTACAATCGGTGAGGATTCGATGTGTTTGTGTCTCTGTTTCACGTCAAAAAGAATAGCAGATAAACTGTAGTGACATCGATGGTGGCTCAGTTTCGTTCCAACATCTCCGTCTTTCTCTCTCCTTCCAGAATGGTTTCCTCTCCGCGCTGCCGTACCTCGGTGCCTGGATTGTCTCCAACCTGTCAGGTGTCACAGCCGACTACCTTATCGAGAGGAGAGTGTGCAGTGTCACAGTCGTCCGTAAGCTCTCCACTATCTTGGGTAAGGAAACCTTTCTTATACCAATATTTAAAGACACATTCATGTATTAGTTGGAGACTAAAAAACGTTTGACCAAATTTGATGTCTCACGTGTCGGTAAATGGAGTAATGCTGCCCTCTTGTGGTGGAGATCCTGGTTGTTGAAATGAAATGACACAAACGAGAGAACAGACCACAGTAAATGTCATTCAAGTCAAGTTTTACAACTAAATACTGAAAGACAAAGAGAACTGGTGGTATCAGTGATATTTACTGGTGTGTCCTCTCCTCTCTGCAGGTCTGTTGCCGGCTGCTGCTTGCCTCGTGGCCGTGACTTACGTCGGCTGCGACCACATCCTCACCATCACCTTCCTCACACTCTCCACGTCCATAGGAGGCGTCACCGCCGCCGGAATCTACATCAACCAAATAGACATCGCTCCTCGGTAGGTGTTTCCTGTCCGAACCATTGACCTTTTCACAAATTCAGTCTTTTTAATTCCCCAGAGGTCCAAAGGGACGCCTTCACATGTGTGATTTGTCTGGACCAGCTGCACAAAATCCAAAGATATTCAGGTTTAGAATGATAAGCAGCAAATAGTGAGATTTACAGTACAAACCTGAAACCACAGCGTGTTTTCTAAGACTCAGGCACATGAATAGTACTATGATGATGTGGCAAAGTTTCAATAAAATCATCCAGTTTTGGTCCTTCTGACTCATGAATTAAGACTGTGACACATAAAGTACGACTGACACACTAAATTAAATCGAGTGATATAACGTGCATTATATCAGTCGTACATTTCAAGCTGATAACTTACTCTCTCTCACTTTCTTTGTATTTTAAATAGAATCTGAAGAATATTATCTCCTCTCTCCTGCAGGTATGCTGGATTCCTTCTGGGATTCACCAACACATTTGGGACGATTCCTGGAGTCTTGGCACCGATTGTTACGGGATACTTAACTGAAGATGTGAGTCTCTTTACGCGTCAGTAGAAAAGAAAACACAGCCTCCGAGATCCTTTATTGATTTGACTGGGAGGAGGGTTTACACGCATATGACAAACCAAACTCTGACAAACTGAATTTCTATCTTTTGTTGTTCATTGTTGAATGCCAGAATAGTCGGAGAATCGTGACACCTTTACTGTCGACACTGACTTTTTCTTACCATCAGTGATTATGAGAGTTAAGCATTACTGTACATAACATGTCAGTGAAGTGAAGTAGTGCACCGCTAATGTCTCCCCTTCCTCTTCTGTGGTTGTCAGCACACCCTGGCAGGCTGGAGGAGGGTGTTCTGGTTGGCGGCCGGGATCAACGTCGGCGGCGCTCTCGTCTACACCGTATTCGGCAGCGGGAAGATCCAGCCGTGGGCCATCACGGAGGAGGACAGAGCGGAGGCTGAGAAAAAGAGGAGCAGGTCTATCTCCGCATGAAACACCAGGAAAACACAAACTGAAGCAGCAGACGTTGCACAGCTTTAAAAGACATTTTAACCCAGCGTACAAAAAAACTGATTTAGAGGACTACCTCTGTAAATTGAAGTATACATTTAAGATATATTTGCAGTATTCACACTTAAGGAATATGAAGAGCTCGAGAGTTGTACCTGCATTTAAATAACTGGACCAGGATCGTTTGATCAAGATTCATTCACAGGTGGTTTTTACAGTGTGTGAAGAGTTTTATATCAAAAATATGCACCTATATTTCTACAGTAATTCCAGTAAACACATATTAAATGATTTTAGAGCAGTTTTACACATCAGAATATTAATTACAGCACTTTTTTCCTTTAAAGTTAGTGAGAGACAGCAGACGGTTGGAAACACTACATCAACACCTGCTGGATATTCGCTGCCTTTACCGATCAGGAAGATGTGATTGCTTTTACTCTTGTTCTGTTTCCTGTCGTCGAACGTCACATCCTTTAACTCTAGTAGTGTTACATTCTGATGTGACGTTTGCGTTACATATTACATGGACTCTACAGTACCTCAGGTTAGACCAAAACAAATCAAATCATGTGATTTCTTTTTTAGGATGTTTGAAACTTTTTCTTCAGATCAGGATTTTAAGCTGCTGTTTTGTTTTCTCTGACCACTTCTGGGCTGAAGAAGCACTTTTCACATATAAAAATACACCAAAAGCCTTACATTTCATAGCAGTGCCAACATTTCTTGGAGATGGTTTTCAAAAAGCCACGGTTCTTTAGTTTATTCCATAAACCAAAGCAACTCCTACTGCCAGGATTTGAGTATTTATAGTTAAGTGCAACCAGTTCTGACCTACTTTTTGCGTGAATTTGCAGTGTTTTTAATTGTTTCTCTGAGTTCGCTGCCTGTGTTTCATAATTCCCTCAACTACAAGAATCATTCTTTTTTTTATGGAAAATGTATGTTTGCAATTTCATCAAACTGTGATTGTAAAAGATATGTTTGTTTGTTTTTTAAACGGATGCAATAATTTATTTGCCTTGTCAGTGCTTTGACGATGTGTGACGTTGTACAAATGTGTTGGAAGTGTTTATGTAGTCGTACTTGTTCATTGAACAAACGAAACTTGACCCTTTATCAAGTTTGTTTTACAAAGCAAAACTAAAATCTGTGGAGTCGAGGTCGAGTCGTTTGTCCCATTTTTTCCGTCGACACTATTGTGTTTCAGAGATTGTTGTGATCTTATTGTCAACTACAGGAAGCAAGAGTTAGACAAAGAGGCAAAAACCTCCATGTAAATATTTCTGAATGTGAATGTTCTGTGTTTTGTGTCTTCATTCGAATGTTGCAGATTTAAGTGTCCCATCATGGGTGAGAAAATGCAGCAGTGTTAAGGAGAGCAGCATTAACCTGAGTCCAAATCCCTGCCAGCACAACCACACAAACGCTAAAATAACACACACCCCTTCAGGTTTCATATCACTGTTTGTCTTTGTGATCTTATGATGACGAAATTTGGTACATTTTTGACCTAAATTGACTCTAAAAACATAAGATTCTGCTTCAGACATCTCTGGTAAGACACGTCTTAGAGATACAAGTCCTCAGTGTCGACGTCTGTTTTGTTTCTGCTTACAGTCACAACATTGTGTTTCCTCCTGGAGGGCAGCTCTGTGTTTACTCTGTCTGCAGAGGTTGTGTAAATTTCTCTGAGTAAACACTCTGTCCGGTCTGAGTCGATTCCACCGGACCTGCTGTATCTGCTTTTTCACTGGATTTTGAGCACAGTCAGCTATAAATACCCCATCAAAGGGCAACTATATATACTTCATTCAATCAGGAAGTTACATATGGATCAAGATCAGGAAACAACAAGGACGATGTTAATGCTAATGACATTAACTTCATTACATTTTTCAAGTAATATACATAAAAGTAAAGTAATGCATTATAATCGACTCAGCATGATAGAAATACTTTGCATTAAATGATATACTTTATGCAGAACTTATGTACATGGACATTGTATGTGTTAATGAAATACATATAGTCAGTGTTTTAGGGAAATAAGTTAAATAAGTACAGAAATTTAGTAATAAAAGTCATTAAAAAATAATAAATCTGAACGATATAAATACATATTCTGTAAATAAATGTGTTGAAAAACATTTGTAATGACAACGGCCTGACAAAATAGCTGCATAATTTACAAATAAATTAATTCTGTTTAAGAAAAAGAATAATAAATACAGCAATGTTATGCAAATTAGTCACACCGGAAGTCAATAAAACCTCTCACCAAAGTTTTTGAAATGCCACGTTGATGCTGATGTGTGAAGCTGAGGTCGATCCTGTAAAATTACTCCAGATAAATGGGGCAAAATATTTGAAAGCTGTCCTTCCACCAGGTCTTTGGCTGTTTAAAGGCAATAAATTCCTCTCTGCAGCCACTGGATGGCACAAGAAACTAAATACAAGCAGTGATCTCAGGGTTGTCAGAATGGAAAAAGCTAAATAACATTTAAAAAAGTAGAAATTAAAGACATACTAAACATTTTGGATAACATTTCAACATAGTCTTGCATGTTAGCAAGGGATACTTTCAGAAACAAACACTTATTTCAGTCAAACTTTTAAACACTTTTGAGATGATTTATCTATATTTAGTCTATATAATTAACCCTATTAGCATATTTAGCATTGCAAATGTATCCCTATAAGTTTTATAAATGAATAAACCACAGAGAAATATTTCTGGGCAGTCCTTAATCCACAGAAACATAAAGTGGGTATAGACTTGTGTTTGTACTTATGTGTAGGATTAATTACTGATTAGTTTACTACTTTATTTCCCTCATTGAAGTTATGTAAGTGGAACAGAGAGTGTGTCCTGTTAAAATCATCTAACTCAACACTGACACATGACGCCTCACTGTTTGCTAACAGGGTGTAGCTGTTGTTGCCAGGTTGGTGTTGAAGCTTGCATCAGATTTTTTGACGAATGACCCGGAAGTTCACGATGAACTCTGTGCGGTGTAACAGGATTTACCTTCCCCCTTCTTGATACTCACATGTCCTCCTAGTACTTAATTCCACTCGCTGGTTCTATAGTCCACGGAAAATTCACACTGTCTTATTTAAATGACTTATCTTAATATTGTTCAATTTGAATTTAACGGCGGGTTTATTAGGATATTTACAGTCAAACCAACGGATTTGTACCACAGCTAGCTAGCTTACGTTAGAGCTTTAATTAGCATGTGAATCTTGAGCTAGCTGCTTCACCAGCTAAACTTCACGTTAATTGTATGAATGTTTGCATCATACTCGGCCTTTCGCGACTATAAAACAACAGAGTGACTTCAATGTATTTTAAAACTCAAACAAGCCTTATTTCAAAGTTAAACCAGTGTTACTGTGGAAGCTAGCTTGCTAGCATTAGGTCATGTTAGCATTGTGTGACTCACTCTTGCCAATGAATGTTTGATGACTGCTGTTATGTGACTGTCCTGCAGGAGCAAATATACACTCCATGCTCGCAGAATATATTATTAAAGCTAAAGAACGCCATGCATACAATATGCAGAGCGTTTATTCTGCACATAGGAGATTCATTTACCCCCAGCAGGATGTCACTCTCCATAAAACAGCAGTATCGTGTTCTTTTTATAAACCTTTATTTCAATAAAACACAGCTCAGCTGTTGGTCTCACTATTTTTTACACTTATGACCTTTTCAGTTTCTGTTAAATTCCATAACTTAGTCCCAGACGCACCTCCAACATCAGAAATATATGAATATAAGAAGCAAAACTGTTAAGAAATAATTTCAAGGCTATGAGCAATATTCTCAAGAGAGCATTGCTGAGAAGGATTATTGATTATTTGGCTCCCTGGGAAGTATTTATAAAAAACTGATATATATATAAAAAAAAAAAAAAACAGTCTGTAAGTATTTCTTTAAAGGAAGTCCTGTTCATTTTTTAACCTGTAAAAGTGAAAAATAGCTGAGAGCACAGCAGTCTGATTTTGACGAATGATTAAATCCATGTGTCAGATGGTTTAAAATAGATCAGACAAAACTTGACCAGACACCTCACTACCTTTATTTGAAGCACAGGATGCACATTTGTTTTAAAAATTAAAGATAATTGTAGAATCTAAAAATCAATAAATAAGTTTTTTGATGACATTTTAAACACGCAGTAAAGATGAACCAGTTTTAATGCTCAAAGGTTCATCAAATACACCTGATGTGTCAAAGCATTTGGATCAGAAACAACATACACTAAATCATGGGGAGAAAAGTAAAGTCATATTTATTTGTTTTATGCTCTACAGATCCACAACAACTACTTTACAAATCCAGCTCGAGCATGTGGATAAAAACAACTAAACAAGTCTTGAAAGAAGAAGAAGAAGAAGAGGAGTCCTCCCCTTGTATACTAGCCTCAGGGTGCAATCAGTGCCAGATGTGTGTGAAATTTCCTGCAGCCACAAATGTAGAAGCCAAACATTTAACCGAGCAGCTCTGCAGCCTGCAGGCTCTGATATGCGTGTGATAAACACTCCTCAACACCGCGGGTGTGAAACAAATGCAGACGATAGCCTGGATACCAAAAGGGTGGTTTGCAAGTGTGAGCTGGACGTGCCTGTGTGTTGCAAATGCGCCTCATTTGCATGAACTGTTCCTCTGGGTTGTGATTATAATTGCATACAAGCGTGCTGTGCTGACTTTGCTATTTAGACTGACTTACCCTAAAGTCTGCCTGCATGCTCATGAATGCCAGTGCTGTGGGATTTTGTGAATGTTGGCACCGATCAGAACCAGTCAGTGCCTCTTTTTCTTTTCTCTGCACCCACACAGACACCAAGTCACGTTTCTCACAGTAGGCAAATAAAGACAACGCTGAAATACCGCGACTCAAATGATGATGCAGCCCACCACCATATTATCTATCTATCTATCTATCTATCTATCTATCTATCTATCTATCTATCTATCTATCTATCTATCTATCTATCTATCCCATGAGTTGCTCCTATGAGTAGTTTTGGCAGAGAGTGATTTCTCCTCTTTTAAATGCTGACAGGTTGAAATATCCGTTTTGTTGACAAAAAAAGCAAGATGGCTGTGGTGTAATAAGATAAAACTTTATTGGTCTCCAGCACCTGAGAAATTCAATGGTTACAGTAGTTCAAGAATCAGATAAAGCGAGACAGTGAAATAGAAAAATAAGATAGTAAGGACAGTAAATTCACCTTTTACGTAGACAGGCGTGATGGATCATTGTACCCATAATTGTAACACAAACATTGTGTGTAGTATTATACTGACATTAGGAAAATATGTGACTTTAATTACCTCAGCCAAGGAGGTTATGTTGGTCTGTTTGTTGGTTGGTTAGGTAGGTTGGTTTGCTAGCTGGATGGTTGGTTTTGTAAATTGTTTATTTGTTGGTTGGTTGGTTTGTTTTCTTTTCACTTTCTTTAACATTGATAGAACACTTTCCTGATCTTGAGCCTGTCCGACGTCCTTGGGATGAACAGGAACCTCAGGCCTCACCGTCCAACACCAGTGGCCAACTTCAATCCTCTCTTGGCTGAAGAAGAACAAATCATAAACGTTTATTATTAGCAGGATAAGCCTCGTTAGACGCATCATGTTTTCAAGACATTTATCAATTATTGGTGGTTCATACAGAAAAGGCAAAAACAAAATGACGGTCATAACGTTAAAGACTACTTTGAATAATCCAAAAGATTCGATGGATATAATGTTGAAAGATTATTCCAAAGAGTTTTAACATGCGTCCTCTGAGGTACATCGCTGTTATGACTGCATTCAATAAACCAGGTGGTTGAAAATTAATTGGTTATGAATCAGTGAACATTTCTCCCGGCAATCAAAGACAGGAAATCAAAAATGTCTCTGTCTGTACAAACAGACAGCAGGTTCTCCTCCGTCCGTGGTTAAAATGTCCAGATCTCTCCTGTTGCTATAACCACCACACATACCAGATGACTCATCGCTGACGTGCTGCCAGTCGGGCTGTTGAATCACATTCTCCCTTTCACACACATACACACACACATTGGCACCGACACACACTCGTGCGTCCCCCTCTCTCCTCTAGTTTAGTGCCTGAAATAAGAGCACAGCTGTTGTACTTTGCTCTGTTCAGCCATCAGATCATTAGCGGGTGCTTCTTTATGAGCCGAGCTGTGGCTGAGGCACTGCGTGGGCATTCGGGCGTGTTCAGACTTTAAGTGTGCGTGTGATGATGGAAGCTTTGACTAAGCAAATTCATGTACGATAATATTGTGGCAATAACGCACCTTAACGCTAAGTGGCCAACCGCTATAAAATGTGAAAATAGGGAATAATGAAGATTTGTTTAAAATCATGTTGGAGGAGATGATGGCAGGAGCGAGGCACTCTACCTGTAATGCAGGTAAATATCCAAATAATCACCTTTCGTACATCACACTCCTCTTCTCCTCACGCAGCTGGTGCCACTGACAGTGACGGAAAATCCACTTCCCTTGACGAGCTGGTCTGAACAGGCGAATTACTCCTGCGTCTGTCTCAGTTCACGTCTTTGTTCTCTGTCACATTTTAGTGAGAGTGACTAACTTTAAACAAGGTGTTTAGACTCAGGTGATGTTTTACAGCTGCCAGTCAACTCAGGCCCTCGAGGCTACGGTTAACATCTCCAACGCCAGACGTATGGCTTTCAGGCAAAGAGGCCTGTGCACATTTCTTTGTCCCTCAGGTGGACAGAGAGCTGTCACTGTAAAATGTGAAGTAGAGGAGAATTTTTACTAATAATGTACGTCACAATTTTGGGTTGCTGATATTCTCTGATAATGTGTGTTTTATCATTTTTCAGACTAGAATTAAAAGCCTGGAAATCCGCTAAAGTTTAGCTGTAACGTCAAAATTGAAAAGGTTTATTAGAGAAATGTTCTTTTCAACATTTAACATCAGATACCTTTGTACACACAGTAAACCAAGTAAGAAGTCGAGATAAAAATCTGATATGTTTCGGTTCAACAATCTTTGTCCAGCGTCACATTAAACAGACGACAAAACCGACAACAACCTGTTTTCTTTCTTTACTTTTTAATCACACATCTATTTTATATTTCTTCAGTACGTAATTCAATCGAGATCGATTTATTGAGGGTTTCAATTTATATTTTACACTAGAAAAAGTGCAGAATTCAGGCCCAAATTGGCTCTTATCCAAGTAATGTCACTGCATTAAAAGTCTTCACCTTTATCTCCAAATTTTTTTTTTGAAACAACACCTGAGTCACCTGAGTTAAATGATGCACTTCTTATGATATTAAAACAGAGACATCTAAAAGAACAATATGATTTATATCACATCTTGATGAACCAAGCACAAAGTAACCAGACACAATGTCAGAGACGACCTGACGATGGCAAGATGGCCTAAACTGTAATTTAAATGTCAACACTGTAGTTTAGACAAAGAGCTGTTTAAAGAAGTCTCCGCTGTTGCTGATTTACAACACACCATGTCGTATTTGAGCTGATTTAAACTTGATCAGGCCACATTTTTAAGCCTGATTAACTTGAATGTTCCCTTAAGACTCCAGCAGAGAAAATCACCCACTCTGCTCATTTTACCGTCACTTTCTAGGACTCTTAAAGCGAGTCGTCGCTCTCTTCCTGACCCCCAGTCGTCTTATCGCCTCCCTCCCTCGCTCGCTGGCCTCATCTCGGCCAGTCGCTCCACTTCCCCCCTCGTGGTCGCTCTGCTCTCCGCTGAGTGAAGGCAGCAGCTGCCAAGTCCAAGTAGCTGTTACCTGAACTGGAGTGAAAGCAGAGCGAGTAGTAGAGTGTGTGTGTGTGTGTGTGTGTGTGTGAATGTGTGTATATATAATTGTGTGTGAGGATGCCGGCTGCCTCTATACTGGGCAGCGTGCCACAGTGATGGAGGAAGAGACAGAATCTGACCTCCTGACCTGCAAGTAGCATCCCAGTGACAAAACAGGCCTTCCTCTTAACTATCACATGCCGATTTTCGCTTTTTAATCAGTCAAATTAAAGATACACTTCGCTTCACCCTGACGACATCATGTCGAACTCGTCTCTTCTCAATGCAAACGACCAGCTGATAAGGTGTCTCGAAACACAGCGTGAGTTCATCCTTTCAGAGTCTGAGCTCCCTGTTTGAATGCAAATCTCTCTCAGATTTAGATAATCTTATCAAGATGAGTCGTCCCAGTATTACCAGTGGGTGAGAGACTGGGAGGAGGTCTGAGGGGGGCTTTGTGCTGAGCTGGCGGGGTCTTGAGTGTATGTAAATAATGTGATTTAAATGGTGATTATGTCGGAATCTCTTTAAACTAAAGGGGCACTATGTAGCTTTGGAGAAGAAATTCAAGATTCAGAAGTGCAGTTTTAACATTTACGATGATAATAACGTCTTAATACAAACTGAGAAATGTTTATATTTTCAATAAGTGAATAAACAAGCTGTTCTCAGAGGAAAATAAGGTCCTGAAGCCAGAAAGGTGGAAAGGAAAACTATTTATTTAGCATGTTTAGACATAAATAAAAATCTTCTTCTGATTAAAACGTCTTCTCCATAACTTCGTAGTGCACCTTTTATAAGAAAATGTGCAGAGAATCACCGTTACCAAGCATAAAAAGAGTGAATAGTACATTAACAAACCCAGAATTAGTTGTCTTGTGTTGCATGAAGACGTATTTTGTTTCATTGTGTGTGTTTTGCATGTATTTTTCAACCTTCTAGTTTAAAATACACCCTGCCTCGACATTATGTCTGTATAGAATAAACTGCTTGAAGCTGCATTTGTTCATACTGGAAAAAAATCTAATTTTTTTTAAATTTTTAGAATTTTATAACTTAATTTTGTCTGACTTAATGGTGTTTATGCCTGCCATGTTGTATTTGTAGTTAAACAGCTGAAAATGTCACACCAGGAAGTCACAACAACTTCCAAACACAACGCTGCGTTCCTCTCGCGCAGCTGATGGCGGAGGACGTCACGTCAGAACCTAACAGGACAAAATAACGGTTAAACTGTCCAACCGTCCACCAACATCACACTCCTGCGCCTCACACCCTGTTTTTTTCTGGCTCGTTCCTTATTGTCTTTCATTATGGTGTCTCTCTTTTGTGGATAGTTCCAACAATTTCAACAAATCCCCCCGGCGCGACAACATACATGTTTCAGGCGGTTCATCCGGCGGCGTGCTGACGTTTTTTGCAGGAATGTGTGTGATTTGCGGGTCTGCACCGGGGAGGGCGACGGGAAGTCAGGCCGCCTCCCATTCAGTATAAAACCTCTCGGTCCACCCCTACTCTTCCTCTTTCTGTTACCTGGCTAGGGGCAGCAGCTTTGGCCGTGAAAACCCAGAAACACCGGTAAGTTCAGCTTTGATTCATATGGCGGAAAGCGAGCAAAGGACGCAGGCCTGTAACTCTTTGTGGTGCTTTAGAAGATTTAGTCAGAAGTCCTTCTCCGATTAATAGATCCGTTTTCATCCAAAACTTTGCTTTTTCGGTTATGTAACTTCACAGACCTGTGGATTTAAGAAAAAAAAAAGAGGAATTACCCACTTTTAACGTTAATGTTAACATTAGCTTTCATGTGTGGTTTAGCTAGCTTACTTCGTGCCGTTAACATTTTAAAAGTGTTGCTGAGCTTGACTTGAACTTTGAACAAAAAGCCGAGAACGAGGGAGGAGAGAATGTGGGGGGAAAAGGAACAAAGAGGATACGAAGTAAGCCGAGATGTGAGGATGCTGGAGAGGCATTTCTTTCTCCTCCTCCATGAAACAACTGTACATACTATCCAGTGACAGGTGTCGGGAGTCTGGACGAAATAGCTTCTGGATATTAGGCGATCTTTGTAACTTTATCCGACGTGGCCCATGGAGTAACACGTGTCTCGCCTGGCCTGTGGCCGAGCGAGGCCTAGCAGCCACCGCCTGTTCGCGGCTCAAAGCTCGAACCGTTATTCAGCAACTAAGGAGACTTTTAACTCATTTCGACATTACGAAATATTAGTTTTGTTCGCCATTTTAAGCACTTGCCAACATTCCCTCATGCCGTTACTGCTAGCATGGCTTTCAGGTTGAGGCAGGCCCGAAATGCCACGGTTCAATTAACGGCTCATTCCTTGTAAGCACCTTGAGTACATTTTAACAAGGCTAACACAAAATGGTGGACTTAAAAATGAAAGCTAACCGATGTACTTTTTTTTTTTTTTGGGTTTAATTCGTGACAGAAACTACAACAATGGGAAAGGAAAAGATCCACATCAACATCGTGGTCATTGGCCATGTCGACTCCGGCAAGTCCACCTCCACCGGTCATCTGATCTACAAATGCGGAGGAATCGACAAGAGAACCATCGAGAAGTTCGAGAAGGAAGCCGCTGAGGTGAGCCGCTATTTTATCTAATCTTTACAACAGTTGCATTTAAGAGCCAAGATGGCGGCGTCAGCATGCCCACTCTGAGCCCCGCTGCCCGGCACGAGAATGTAGCGACTGTGTGCGCGCACGCGGGGTGGGGCTTAACGTCAGCAGCGCTTATAGTGACTGTGCACTAAAACTGAGTAGAGGCCTCAGGCTGTGCTACAAAGAAATGTTATATAAACTTTACACAAGATTACATTATAAATGTATCTAATGAAATGTAAAAGGTTACTGGCATGGCTTTGTTTGAAGATATTAAAATATAATGGAAGTGGTCTTAAAGGATGTGTTGGATCTTTGACATGACTGCTTGTTTAATCCAAACATGGCTGCTTAACACAACAAATATGCTTTGACAAATAATGGCCCATTCTTAACTGATGGAGGTCTAATATCTAAGTGTAAAATGAAATGTATAAAACATTTCTTATTTTTCTTGACAGATGGGCAAGGGCTCCTTCAAGTACGCCTGGGTGCTGGACAAACTGAAGGCCGAGCGTGAGCGTGGTATCACCATTGACATCGCTCTGTGGAAGTTCGAGACTAGCAAGTACTACGTGACCATCATTGATGCCCCTGGACACAGAGATTTCATCAAGAACATGATCACTGGTACCTCTCAGGTAAATGAGTGTTTATACACAGCAATTTACTTGACCATTTTCATCTCACTTTAATGCATTTAAATCTGAACTCTGTCTGAATGTGACTTTAATTTTAGGCTGACTGCGCTGTGCTGATCGTTGCTGCTGGTGTTGGTGAGTTCGAGGCTGGTATCTCCAAGAACGGCCAGACCCGTGAGCACGCCCTGCTGGCCTTCACCCTTGGTGTGAAGCAGCTCATCGTTGGAGTCAACAAGATGGACTCCACCGAGCCCCCTTACAGCCAGGCCCGTTTTGAGGAAATCACCAAGGAAGTGAGCACCTACATCAAGAAGATCGGCTACAACCCCGCCTCTGTTGCCTTCGTCCCCATCTCTGGATGGCACGGCGACAACATGCTGGAGACCAGTGAAAAGGTAATGACACGTTCAACTTCGTCCCCAAGAAAAAGTTTTGAATTGAACTTATTTAACCTGAGTGGGAACATGGACTGATTTCTCTCTTTTTTTAAAACCACTCTTTAGATGGGCTGGTTCAAGGGATGGAAGGTTGAGCGCAAGGAGGGCAATGCCAACGGAACCACACTGCTGGAGGCTCTTGATGCCATCGTGCCCCCCAGCCGCCCCACCGACAAGCCCCTCCGTCTGCCCCTGCAGGACGTCTACAAAATCGGCGGTAAGAATTTATTAATGCTTGATAACAACAAGACGGTACGAATTCAAATCCTTCAAAGTCACCCGTTTCTTTGATACTTACACCTATTTTTCTCCTCAGGTATTGGAACTGTACCCGTCGGTCGTGTTGAGACTGGTGTCCTGAAGCCCGGTATGGTCGTCACCTTCGCTCCCCCCCAGCTGACCACTGAGGTCAAGTCTGTGGAGATGCACCACGAGTCTCTGCCCGAGGCTGTCCCTGGTGACAACGTTGGCTTCAACATCAAGAACGTGTCCGTCAAGGAAATCCGTCGTGGATACGTCGCTGGTGACAGCAAGAACGACCCACCCAAGGGAGCTGACAACTTCAACGCTCAGGTGTGTATTGTGAATTTTTGGAAGGCTTGAAAAGGGGTTTAAAGAACTTGGTTTCCAGGATTGGGTCAATCTGCAAGAGGTCTAACTTAAAGAATTTGTCCACAGGTCATCATCCTGAACCACCCTGGCCAGATCAATGCTGGCTACGCACCTGTGCTGGATTGCCACACAGCTCACATTGCCTGCAAGTTCACCGAGCTCATCGAGAAGATCGACCGTCGTTCTGGCAAGAAGCTTGAGGATGCCCCCAAGTTTGTCAAGTCTGGTGATGCCGCCATTGTCAAACTGCACCCACAGAAGCCCATGGTTGTGGAGCCCTTCTCCAGCTACCCTCCCCTTGGTATGTTTAGTCTTTTAACCCCAACACACACTTGAATGCTTTGTTTGTGCAGTGAAATGAAGCGCACTCACTAACTGCTCCCCTGTTCTATTCCCAGGTCGTTTTGCTGTGCGTGACATGAGGCAGACAGTGGCTGTCGGTGTCATCAAGGCTGTTGAGCTCAAGGAAGTGTCTGGAAAGACAACCAAGGCTGCAGAGAAGGCCCAGAAGAAGAAATGAATGGTCGTGCAGGACATCCAGCAACAAGAAGTGTGCCTGCAGCAGCGGGCCACCCCTTACCCCCATCCTGGATCATCTTCTCTGAGGCAGAGTTCTGTACTCAAGGACTGGCTTATGCTGATTAAAACCCATCGCAAAAGTTTTCGCAGGAAAAAGAACTACGTGGCATTGTCACTTACCTGAATCACACGACAGTGCTTCTTCTCAGTTAAGTTTTAAGTTGGAAATGGTTTAGAACTGTATCTTGATGTTAAAATGCCACATTAATTGGAAAGAAAGCTGCTGGTAACTAATAAAATAAATGTCTTTGAAAAAATTGAAATTGGCTCGTCTTACTCCTTTTTTAGTGCTGCAGTTGCTTTAGTTCTTTGCTGTCACAGGCGAGCTTCTGCTGTGATGCAGCTGTTTTTGACCATGCTATCTGTGTGCGGTGATGCACTTCTCAGCCAATCGCCTCGACAGGAGTTATGCCACCCCAGCCAATAGCACCCTTTTATTTTAGTCTGACAGCAACAAGAGCATGCACAGCCCTCCCTCTCCTCTGGTTCCGTATAAAAACTCTGGACACATCACATTCTGTCCTTTTTTCCCTTCGCTCTAATCAGGGGACGTCTTGTTTATTGCTGGGCACAGGTACGTAAAATGTCATCTTTAAAAGCTCAATGGTTTGTCTTTCCAGCTAAAATGCATGTTGGAAAAAAGAGGCTGCGGTATTATCCAGGGCAGGGAATAGAATATGCATATATTGGCTTGACTGAGAAATTCACTGCCTGAATCTAGACTAAAGACATCAGATGCTGCTTGGCTGTCTGTAGAATAAGTTATTGATAATATAATGGGTAAACATGCTGGCTCACCTCAATCTCTTATCCAGATTTTTGTAGGGCAATGTCGTGATCTGTTCTGCTGATTCACCGAGGCTCAACACACTGATGAAAAAGAAACACAAATTCAACAACCGGTCTATGGTCTCTATACTGCAAAATAGGAGTCAGATTATTCTTTTGCCAGTCATGGTAGTCCTTTTCTTTCTATACTCGTGAACGCGCATGCTTCCACCCCAGTGCTGGGTGTACGGTGTATGTGCGCGCGCTTGCATCGGTTGGTAACATGGCGGCTCTGCGCACACGGCGCAACATGGAGGCCGGCTTCTAGCACATGGCGCGTGACTCACCAGCAGCAGTGTCGCCTTTCCGGTGGCGTGAACGAGCACCGAGAATGACTTTGGGTAAAAAAAAAAAAAAAGATTGGAGCCGTGTTTTGTTTTTTTTTTCTTTATTGCGGCTCTTATCCTAACTTGTTTTAAATAAGACGCCTATGCACCACACCGCGACATTTTGAACACGACGTTGTCTTACTGACGGTTTGGTAACTAACGGTTAGCTAACGGCTTGTGCCGCAGTTGCGACAAGGTTGAGACATGACAAAGATATTCATGGTGAACATGTCAGCCTATTTCCGATTAAAGTTCTTCACAACAAACATGACAGATTTAATTTTAAGTGCGCATAGCTACGCCACACTGTTTATAATCTGATGAAGCTACTTAACGTTAGCTAACGATTATATACAGCTGAGTCATATTAACCCTAATGGTGGTCCCGCTGAGCTTCAGCCCGCGATGGAGACAATTTTTAACCTGACATATGAATTTATACGGTCAACATAACTCCCCATGTTGTTTATAACCAGTAACTCGAAATGGGGAAGGAAAAGGTCCACATCAACATCGTGGTCATTGGCCATGTCGACTCCGGCAAGTCCACCACCACCGGCCACCTGATCTACAAGTGCGGAGGAATCGACAAGAGAACCATCGAGAAGTTCGAGAAGGAGGCGGCTGAGGTTGGTCATGGCGACACCACAGCACTGCACTGCACTTTTCAATAACGGAAACCAACCACAGGACACAAAACCGTGAATCCAGACACGGTGTCATCAGTAGAACTGTGGGGGAACCGGGTGTGGTGGATGTAACTGCTCTGATAAATTGTTCAAATCTGCCATCTACTGTTAAAAAACGTGCACCGCCCTTTTCACTTAAAAGAAATACCTATAATGAATATACATAAAAGCTTAAATTCAAGTGTTAATATAGGTACTACAAGACAATCAGCATTACATACATATGAAAAAAAATACTTCCACATGCTCTCTAATGGGTTCTTCATTCAGTAGAAATAGAAATCCATTCGACAGATAATGAAAAATATTAAGGCATAGATAGTTATAAATATTAATAACTTTAAATATGCTTCAAACACATCATTTGATAAGGGAATTGGTCAGTAGTATTAAAAAATATATAGATGAATGTGCTTTAGCGGTAACAGCTGCATATTTACATTGAATACTGTTTATGGATCCAATGAAATGTATTTAAATTGGTGTTAAAACGTGGTAAAAATTCTTAGGTCTGTTTACCTGATTTAATTTTTGTGTCTCATGATCTAAATCAGGAAACTTACCTAACTTTACATCATATTTTATTCTGGCAGAGACTTTTATTTAACACCAACTGCCCCGAGATATTTGGCACACTTTGTAAAATGAAGAAGGGGGCTCAAATCTATGAATGCTCGCAAAAATGTTGGTATCCAAAATATTGTTAATGCACTGAAACTCATCTTAGATGACTAACTTAAGGTTGTATTCCCAGTGAGCCCCCTGATGAACTACTTCAGGAAATATGATGTAACTGTCGCCGTGACATTTAGAGTGAGCGCCTACTTAGGAACCGCTTGAATGACGGGGGATGGGTGACACTTAATATTTCTGGTGTTAACATACTGAACAGTCTCACAAGTTTTCTCCAGCCCTCCTGTAAATTTCAGAGGATGGTTTTAAGAAGAATTTCTAGTTTTTTCTTTAGAAAGAGGCATAACTTTATCGCTAAAAATCTGCAATTATGCTGGCTGGTTAGTACTTTTTACTCACCTGATTTCCTGCTTCATTTCTGTTGCCTTGACCTCCACAGATGGGCAAAGGTTCCTTCAAGTACGCCTGGGTGCTGGACAAACTGAAGGCCGAGCGTGAGCGTGGTATCACCATTGACATCGCTCTGTGGAAGTTCGAGACTAGCAAGTACTATGTGACCATCATTGATGCCCCTGGACACAGAGACTTCATCAAGAACATGATCACTGGTACCTCTCAGGTAAATGATAGTGTTTATACACGGCAAGCTCAACGTTAAGCCACATTTTCATCTTGATTTAACGTATATAAATCTGAACTATTGTGATCTTCATTTTAGGCTGACTGCGCTGTGCTGATCGTCGCTGCTGGCGTTGGTGAGTTTGAGGCTGGTATCTCCAAGAATGGCCAGACCCGTGAGCACGCTCTGCTGGCCTACACTCTGGGTGTGAAGCAGCTCATCGTTGGAGTCAACAAGATGGACTCCACTGAGCCCCCTTACAGTCAGAAGCGTTTTGAGGAGATCACCAAGGAAGTGAGCACCTACATCAAGAAGATCGGCTACAACCCCGCCACTGTTGCCTTCGTCCCCATCTCTGGATGGCACGGAGACAACATGCTGGAGGCCAGCGACAAGGTAAGGGGCTCGTTACATGCAGTCGTAGTGTGGTCACATTTAATTTAATGGATTTCTTTGACGATCACAGTTAATGATGAAGAATCCTCTCAAACCAGTCATTCATCTTTTGCTAACCGCTTTTAATTTTTCTGCATTCTCAATGTTAGATGGGCTGGTTCAAGGGCTGGAAGATCGAGCGTAAAGAGGGTGGTGCCAACGGCGTTACCCTACTGGAGGCTCTGGACTCCATCATGCCACCCAGCCGCCCCACCGACAAGCCGCTGCGTCTGCCCCTGCAGGATGTCTACAAGATTGGCGGTAAGGACTGTCAGGTCGTGTCATAATATGTTACCTCAAAGAAGAGGAAGCAACATAATGTTAGCAAAAACGAGCAATATTTCCTACAAACAGACATTTAACTGCCTTTCAAAAAATAAAATATACCTACTGTCTTCTTTATGTAAAACTCACGGTGGTAAAGTTACTAAGCCGGACCGAGAAACGCTTCTGTATCGCTTCCGAAACAACAAAAGTGAATTAAACCCCATCAGCTGAACATAAAAGTCATAACAGCGCAATGTAAAAAAAAAAGAACATCAGTTTGATAAACCAAGTAACTGAGGATAAGGCCGTTTTGATTTTCCTCGCAAACAGATTTCTCTCCCTTCACAGTCTCTGTTTACAAATTTTCCTCCCAAATTTTTAAGATAGAGCATGTCATCAAACATTGAATCCAAGGGTGAGATTGTATGAAATACGCAACATAGCTCTCTATGTAATGAATGAAATTGATAAGATATCTTACTGTACAACGCAGGATGTGTCGCTCTCTTGCTCACCGTGATCACAAAAAGTGAAAAGTCTTTTAAAACATCACGGACACAGTCGCTGGCAGAACAGAAAGCACTCCTCTTCTCTCGTATCACAAGTTTCCAACACACTGCAGTTCTCCGCCCACAATCCTAAGTTGTCAACTGTCACACGAGCAGTGAGGTCATAAGGAATACTTCTGTACGGTAAAACAGATGCGTGCCGCGCCACAGTAGTCCTCCCTGCAGTCTGCAGTTGTCTGATTGAATGAGCCTACAGGCTTTGGTGCAGGCCACTCCCTCTCTCTCTCCTATCTCTCAGTATCGCAGATGACGTTTAAATTTGCCTTCTAAAACAAACCAATTGGCTGGCAAGCATCCCTTTTACTTATGAGTTTATAGACAAATAAAGCAAAACATAGACCACAACACACTCACAAAATGTCAAAATCTAACAAAGAGGCACAGAGTCAAGTTGCCCATCTGAAGTTCTGAGATTTACACCGATAAGCGTAACAGCAGCTTGTGGTGAAATTAGATACTCCTAAATGATGCGTCATACTGTAGACTCAGGCTCTGACATTTGCATGAGGACACATACTGACATTCAACTCTTCTGAGATTTAATCAAAGGCATGACAGACTGTACTCAAAACTCTCTACCACACCTTAACACCCTCATCTGACATGTATGAACACAGTGATGTTGTTTTATTTGCAGCAGGATTGTCAACATTTCACTGTGAGATCAGAAATGATCAAATTAAAAAAATGGCTGCAGACAAACCCAACAGCATGTCTTTTGAGCCCTGTGAGCTTCATTAAAGCCTTTTCTTAAGAGGACAGTTCACCCCGAAAAAAAAAAAATACATATTTTTCTCTCACCTGTGGTTCTATTTATCCATGTGGATTGTGGATTGTTTTGATGTGAGTTACTGAGTTCCGGAGATATCGGCTTGTAGAGATGTCTGCCTTTTCTTCAGTATAATGGATATAGATGGGACTTTTTCAAATGTACTTTTTTGGTGCTTGTTGGGGTATAAACAAGAGAGTGCAGACATACAGCTGATATCTCCCAAACTGCGGCCCACACCAGACCCCTCCTGTATCCATCAAACGTCTCCTAATTCCAGATTATTTTATTGTAATTACTACTAAAGGACGTACTTGAAATAATTGGCCTCCTGTTCTCTCTCAGGTATTGGAACTGTCCCCGTCGGTCGTGTTGAGACTGGTATCCTGAAGCCTGGCATGGTCGTCACCTTCGCTCCCCCCAACCTGACCACTGAGGTGAAGTCTGTTGAGATGCACCACGAGTCTCTGACTGAGGCTCTGCCCGGTGACAACGTCGGCTTCAACATCAAGAACGTGTCCGTTAAGGAGATTCGCCGTGGAAACGTGACTGGCGACAGCAAGAACGACCCACCCATGGCAGCTGATAACTTCACCGCCCAGGTGAGTCTGAGCAAAGGAGAGAAAATAAGGAAAGGAGTTTCTGGGGTTTTCATGAGACCCGTCACGGTCTATGTTCGCTCGAAACATAATCTGTGCTTTGTCTAGTAGTGGCGTGTCAGATAGCCACTGTCCCCATGGTCTCAGATATGACTCACTCTAACTATTTTGAGGGATGACAGGTTATCATAAGGGACCCATTTTGTTCAGTTTGCTAACAAAGTGGACGGTGTACCCCCACAAATGGCCTACTGCTTATAATGTAGGTTTTTCATGCTTCATGTAAGCGCTGTGTTGATAGAAAGTCAGGTGATGTTTCGTAGCCAGTAGAACATTTCTGAAATTCTACAGCATAACAGCATTGCGTCATTCTCCTAAACAACTGACGTGGCTGGGGATTTGTTTTAAGACTTAGCTGGGGGAAAAAAAAATAAATGTCTCTATGCAGCTCGTCCGGCATAATCCCAAGGCCCCGCAAGCACTGAGATCCCAAATTGAATTGAACTGAAAAGACATTATTCACATCCTTACTGTGCCCTCAAGCTACTGCATCCACTTCCGACCAGTGACACTTAGCCGAGTGAAGATTTCAGCCTAAAAAATAATTTCAAATTCTGTCTTTTGAGACAAGGGGGGCAACGAATGCTAACAACACCTCTCTTCATGTCTCTTTGTCTGCAGGTCATCATCCTGAACCACCCTGGCCAGATCTCCCAGGGTTACGCCCCCGTGCTTGATTGCCACACTGCTCACATTGCCTGCAAGTTCAGCGAGCTCAAGGAGAAGATTGACCGTCGTTCTGGCAAGAAGCTTGAGGACAACCCCAAAGCTCTCAAGTCCGGAGACGCCGCCATCATCACCATGGTGCCTGGAAAACCCATGTGTGTTGAGAGCTTCTCCCAGTATCCCCCACTGGGTGAGTGAATTTGTTAGCTTTTATACACCTTGTTCATGGAAGACATTTTGACAGTTGCTTTACCTGCTCTGACAAGTCAAAATGTCTGCTGCGGAAGGAATCTATTTAAAAGCTGCTCTTATCAATATTTTACAAAACAAACGCTGTTAATGTGCTTTTTAGCATCTCTCAGAAAATTGCCATCTGGCCCCAAGATCCGCAGCCAACAATTTTGAGTAACACAGCTCTTATTAACTCACTGTGAGCGATCTGCCCAACATCAAACAACAGGCAGACACAGTTGGCAACTATCTGGTGAACATATCTGAGCATTTAGCAGCTAAAGAGCCACATCTTCCAAAGGAGGTGGTGGAGACCAAAAACTAAGCCAAAAAGTATTTAACTTACATTCATCAGGTGGACAGAAACATCACTCTCAACCTTTAAAGAGAGAGCCAACACTAGATTAAAACAAAATTGTTGTTTGTTGATTGATCTGTAAGAATAGCTCATGTCACCTATTTGACACCACTGTCACTGAGGGAAAACTTAAATGTAATATACTATCAGCTTTTAATGATCATCAATACTAATCTGTTGATATATTATCATCAATATGACAGCCAAAGATTCATTAAAACATGTTTTTAAGTCATCCCTTATTGATTTAAAGTTCCTAATCTTGCTCCAGAATCTATTGAACATTTATTTGTATTTATTATTATTTTTTAAACTTCCAGTTTTTAATGCAAGATAAAGACTTAAAATTGCTCTATAATGCTGTTCTGTCATACTTTCTATGTACTTTTTATAACTGGGTGCATTTAATTAAACATTGTCTATAATAGAAATAGATCGCCAGTTAAACTTCCTTTTTCCTGGTGACCACAACCTGGTGGCAGGCAAAACTGTAAAGTGATTGAGGTTTAAATGGAACTGATGTAAATGCAGATGGTTTCCTGATTCTATATCCATTGTGCAGTCAGTTTTAACTTCATAAAGATGCGTTGAAGCAGAATATGTGTCTATTGCCAGTTTAAGTATAATATGCACCGCACATTCAGCGCCCACACAGGAAAGACTCACCTACAGGCTCCTCATCAACTCCTCCTGTTTCTCTCCCTTCTCTTCCTCCCAGGTCGCTTCGCTGTGCGTGACATGAGGCAGACCGTTGCTGTCGGTGTCATCAAGTCTGTCGAGAAGAAGGCCGCCTCCGGTGGAAAGGTCACCAAGTCTGCACAGAAGGCCGACAAGAAGAAATGAATTCTCATGCAGGACGTCCAACAAAGTGTCGTGTCTCAGCAGCAGCGGGCCGCCCCCTCCCCTCTTCTTCCCTGCCACCCAGCGCCGTCTTCTCTGAGGCACAGCTCTCTACTCAAGGACTGGCTTATGCTGATTAAAACCCATCGGAAAAGTTTCCGCAGGAAAGGAAGGCTTGTGCCTTTTAGGGGAAACTATGATCATAATTAAGTTGAAACCAAAACAATAAAAATCTTAAACATTGCCAAATGAATAAGTTTCTTTGTTGTTTCATTACTATTTATTGATTGCAAAGTAGCTGCATTCCTTCGAAAACTTCTAACAAACACTGCAGAGTGTATTCCAATTATAATAGGTCCATAGAGGCAAAACACATTGATGGTGTCCAGTTTCTGGACTTCACTCATTTCTTCAAGATGAGACACGAGTATCTGTGCTTTTTGATATGTATATAGTAAGTAAGTAGTAGCTGATAGTTAGAGAGCTACAAAGGTTTTTATGAAAGATATACCAGGTGGAAGTTTTTTAGGAGTGTCATAGAACATAATGAACAAGAACAAACTGGCAAAACTAGTTGACCCAGGATGCTTGACAAACCGAACAGACAAGATCATAGTGGGTAGAATTGTGCAAGGCCTATCACAGCCTGATGCGCAAATTCATGTAGACGCAGATCCACAGGAGGAGGAGGAGGAGGAGTAAAGGCGCGCCCTGACTTTTACCTTTCACACAAATAGCAAGCGAATGTTCTGACAGATCGGGAGACGACGGCCATCCAACACCATCTACATCCTCCATCCACCACCTCCAAACCCCTTTAACGAGGTGAGTTTAAACACTTACATCTTCAGATTTGACATGTGAACACAGTATCTACATGACGCTGAAATCAATACCACCAAGATAAATAAATACTCTGTTGGCAGTGGTTTCCCCACAGGGCTAATGGTTTCTTCCATTTTGTGTTACCAGTTTAAAAAGTTCTCCTGTGGGACGTATTTAAAATCTGTGTGTAATATTAAGGAAGAATTGTCTTAAATCTACATTGTAGTTGGAGGATATTATACAATAGAGGAAGTAACTAACTACATGTACTGAAGGGGGTCCTCCCTATGTTCCCACAGCTCTATGTTCCCACAGGGTTGGCTACCAACTTGGGAGAAAGCGGGATACAATCTGATACAAATGTATGAAAAAGGAACTGTGGGAACATAGGGCCTAACTTTGGAATAAAACTATTAGAAATGTGGGAACATAAAGCTGTGGGAACATTTGCAGGCTGCTGTACTCAAGTACTGTATTTGTAATCTGTTGTGTTCTGGGTTATTTCCAATTTATGTATGCCAATATAAAATTCTAGTTAGCGTAAAATATTTTTACTTTAAGTATCTTTATAATGTGGTATTGCTAATTCTGCGTCCTCAGGACTAAAGTTCCTGGATTTATGTCACCCACGTGCTTAGTTTGACGTAAAAGGGCGGTATGTTAATTAACGGCTAACGTTAGCTAGCTGCTAGCTAGGTACTTAAACTGATTTTAGATGACTGTTGTGAGTCTGTCCTGAATGGGATAAACTCTGAGATTCATTTAAACCTTCAAGTTTTAATGTCAAAGTCGACTTAACTCCTCTCCATGTTGTTTATAACCAGTAACTCGAAATGGGGAAGGAAAAGATCCACATCAACATCGTGGTCATCGGCCATGTCGACTCCGGCAAGTCCACCTCCACCGGCCACCTGATCTACAAGTGCGGAGGAATCGACAAGAGGACCATCGAGAAGTTCGAGAAGGAGGCGGCTGAGGTTGGTCATGGCGACGCCACATGTCTTTACCCACGTTTCTAACAAATATTCAAAGAATTTAAAACACGATGGGGCCCACAGTGTGGCGTTACAGGTGTGGGAAAACAGGTTCGGCTGTTGTAACCGTCAGCACATTGATTGCTCTCAGACAGGCTGCTGCTGCCACACCTGCTGCTGGAATACTTGTGACGTTACAATCCTTAAATACAGTTTATAAGGGAAATATAAGTTCAACATTTTAAATTAAACTTCCCCAACTGAGTTATTTCATCAAGACTATTAGTTTTGTGTGTGGAGTTTCCTTTGAAATGAGGCGTTATCTAATTAAAATGCACTAATTTTTCTTACATTTCCAGATGTGAACATTGGATAAAGCCTGGTTAAGAACTCTTGTTTCAGTTTGTAGATATATCAGAGGTTTTAAAAGGGGAATTTTTAATATTACAAATCAGAAAATACTGCCAATAGCAGCCAATTTCTGTGGTGTTTTAAAGAAACAACTGCTATTGATTAGGCTATTAATTATATAATGAATAAGAGAAACAAACCCTCAGTATATAGACAGTTATAACATGAAAATAGTGGTGTATTCAGGAGACTGAATACACCACTGCAGTTGATTATTTGCATTACGAAATTATATTTTTCTTTTTTCCTTCTTATTTTTCTGTTTCTGTTATACAATCTTAGATGAGCGAATAAGACTGTTTAAATATATATATGCGCTTATTTGCCTGTATGTCAAGAAAAGTCAAAAGTCAAGATATCCGCTTTGAAATAAACAACTAAAAGTAATCTTTGATATTTCTTTACACTAGTCTGAAACATGGCGTTTTGGAAGCAAATAGGTCCAAATCTAAAGATACACCAGTCATTTGTGAACATACAAATGAAACAGTAACTTGATAAGAGAAAAGCAGCCTCAAATATATAGTAATTAATAGCATTTTTAGAATATAGGCAGCTTAAGCACATGCATGTGTTTGGATCTACATGAACTGTATTCACTTATTCACCTGTCTTTTATTCTCTATGTTTTTCTCATCCATTTCTGTTGCCTTGACCTCCACAGATGGGCAAAGGCTCCTTCAAGTACGCCTGGGTGCTGGACAAGCTGAAGGCCGAGCGTGAGCGTGGTATTCACCATTGACATCGCTCTGTGGAAGTTCGAGACTAGCAAGTACTACGTGACCATCATTGATGCCCCTGGACACAGAGACTTCATCAAGAACATGATCACTGGTACCTCTCAGGTAAATGATGGTGTTTATACACAGCAAGCTCAACGTTAAACCACATTTTCATCGTGTTTTAGATCAACTCTTGATTGTGATCTTCATTTTAGGCTGACTGCGGTGTGCTGATCGTCGCTGCTGGTGTTGGTGAGTTCGAGGCTGGTATCTCCAAGAACGGCCAGACCCGTGAGCACGCCCTGCTGGCCTTCACCCTTGGTGTGAAGCAGCTCATCGTTGGAGTCAACAAGATGGACTCCACCGAGCCCCCTTACAGCCAGGCCCGTTTTGAGGAAATCACCAAGGAAGTGAGCACCTACATCAAGAAGATCGGCTACAACCCCAAAGCTGTTGCCTTCGTCCCCATCTCTGGATGGCACGGCGACAACATGCTGGAGCCCAGCGACAAGGTAATGACACGTTCAACTTGTCTAAACCTGATGATTGGGAGCATGAACTGATTGCTC
Source organism: Diplodus puntazzo (assembly GCA_963678695.2). Lineage (NCBI taxonomy): Eukaryota > Metazoa > Chordata > Actinopteri > Spariformes > Sparidae > Diplodus > Diplodus puntazzo. Next base: position 6,245,341 of record OZ023169.1, read on the forward strand.
TCTTCAAATGTCTCTGTAGATGGGCTGGTTCAAGGGATGGGCCATTGAGCGAAAGGAAGGTAATATTAATGGAAAGACACTGCTGGAGGCTCTTGACGCCATCATGCCTCCCAGTCGCCCCACCGAAAAGCCCCTCCGTCTGCCCCTGCAGGACGTCTACAAGATCGGCGGTAAGGACCTCTGACATATGACTTCACATGACATCACAAATGTTTCTTTTGTCATAAGTGTACATGTAGACCCCTGAATCTGCATCTAACTCATATTAATATTAGTCAGATTTGGAACAATATTGTTTATTCTTTACACACCTTGGGTAATGCTTTACGTTACAGATGATTACAGCAAATCAAAGTCTTATTATACTGTACATACAGGGGCATCAATAAAAAACTTGATGCTGACATTTTTTTAACTTGAGTTATGGTTATGATTTAATTTTTTGAATATTAATGACTGAAGTAGATCAGATCAAGTCTCAAGTCATTTTTCATGATAAGTCAACGCAAGTGGAGTCCTTAATTATGTTTAATTAAGTCTGCATTCAAAGTTCTACAAACTAGACCTTTGTTTTATATTTTGTTGAGTTTTGTACTTACATTATTCCAAATATCTCCAACAATGTTCAAACCTAGAGATACACACATATTGACTGAAGATAACAGTACCTTTCATTTGCGTGATTAAAACTTTAAGCATCTGTAAACGTTTGTGCCTGAGTCGCATCAGATAGATTGTCATCAGCAGTGCTGGTTGTTTCAGTTTTGACGGCAGGAACATTTAGTTTATTTGCGTTTCTCACAGCCAGTTTACTTTTCTGAGGGTGTGCAGGACGACTCAAGTCATCTGTTCATCACATACTAATGACAGATTAGCTTTACCTATGTTTTTACCTGCTGTTTTGGGAAAAACATGGGTAAGTTCTTGCAGGACAAGGCATTGGATATTAGGAGAAAGCTCCCTGACTAGAGTGTAAGTCAGCTGTTGAGAAACTCCCTTGTTCATCCCTTTTTACTGTAATTACAGTGTAGTTGCACATTATGAGCCGCATGTGGACACAGTACAGTCTATCACCAAAGTAAATAACTAATAACTAAATATGCCCCTGGTTCTCCTCTCAGGTATTGGAACTGTCCCTGTTGGCCGTGTTGAGACCGGTATCCTGAAGCCCGGTACCCTCGTCACCTTCGCTCCCCCCAACCTCACCACTGAGGTGAAGTCTGTGGAGATGCACCACGAGTCTCTGACTGAGGCTGTCCCCGGTGACAACGTCGGCTTCAACATCAAGAACGTGTCCATCAAGGAGATCCGCCGAGGCAACGTGGCCGGCGACAGCAAGAACAACCCTCCAGTTGGAGCTGAGAACTTCACCGCCCAGGTGAGTCTGAGCAGATGGAGCAGTAGAATTAGGGGAATTTCAGGTAAATAAACATGTGCGGAGCATAGTGATGACATGAAACCAAAACAAAGCTTGTCTTCAAGGTTTCAGTGAAATAAAATCACCTGGCTGATGTTGCTTCTCATTCTGTTCTCAGCCATCTTGCCTACAATAATACTGTATACACCTTTTAGCTAAAACAGAAAATGAAAAAAACTTTACAAGACTTTTTTTGTGTGGCACTCGTCCTTTTCCTTGGTGTAAAAAATAGTATTTTATTTATTACTTCATGCTCACATACAAACACCGACCAACAATAACATAAGTAAGATAAAAGAATGAAATGACTTATCTCAATGTTAATGTCCTGCTGAAATAATCATCATAAAGGAAACATCTGCATTAAGGTGACGATGCTCCACAAGTCATTTTAGTATGACTGTAAAAAGGGATTCCAGTTGAGGTAAATGTGAACATCTATTGACCCCTGCTGGCCCGTAGCAGTAACTGCAGTGATGTTCATCTTGTGCCTGACTTTAGTGCTGAAGGGAGGACTCACCTTTTCTAAATGCGCTCAAATGTCGCTGTTTCAGGTCATCATCCTGAATCATCCCGGCCAGATCGCACAAGGCTACTCCCCTGTGCTGGACTGCCACACTGCTCACATTGCCTGCAAGTTCAGCGAGATCATTGAGAAGATCGACCGCCGTTCTGCCAAGAAGCTTGAGGACAACCCGAAGTTCGTCAAGTCTGGAGACGCCTGCATCGCTCTGCTGACGCCTTCAAAACCCTTGTGTGTTGAAAGCTTCTCGGACTATCCACCTCTGGGTGAGTAAAATGCTTTCTCTTCTTCATTTACTACAATCGTTGGCTACAGCCCGTTTTGTTATGAAGACAGTGGGTTAGTTCTAGATCACACTGAGACTCGTCACTACAGGTACAACCGATCCAAACTTGCCGTGGAAAAGTATGCTGGGCAAACCAGCGTGGTGGATAGGGGTGGGTATTGGCAAGAACCTCACGTTACGTTACGTATCACGATGCTTTGGTCACGATACGATATGCATCACGATATTGAGATATAAATAAAGATGAAAACACAAGTACCTGTATATGTACATCAGATGATATTGATCAGAGGACAAATTGAGTCAAAACTATTTCATTCAAAACAGCCTCTCCATTTCGTTAACTCCCATGAAATTTCCGGGCAGTAATATTCTCTTTGTCCAGCTCGTTGTTCTTGCTATCTCTCTTAACTTTGAAGCCAAAGTGCTTCCAAACGTCAACTTTAAATTGCGGAGACGTTGTTAACTTGCCATCCATTTTGCAAAGACCTCAGCCACTCTCTCTACTACAGAAATACACCCGCCGCACAGCAGTCGCTCTTCGTCAATATATTGATATTTGGAGTTGAAAAATCGATATTGTATTGGGCGGCAAAGTATTGCGATATATTGCTGTATCTATATTTTTTGCCCACCCCTAGTGGTGAAAGCTATCTTTTTTTAGCTTCTCATTCACTCTTTAACTCTGTTTTTTTTGTCCTCACAGGGCGTTTTGCTGTGCGTGACATGAGGCAGACGGTGGCCGTCGGTGTCATCAAGTCCGTCAACAAGAAGACCCCCAGTGCTGGAAAGGTCACCAAGGCTGCACAGAAAGTGGAGAAAAAGAAGTGAATTCTCATGCAGGATGTCCAACAAAAAGTCACATCGCAGCAATCATCCTCTCTTCATCCCAGCACAGTCTTCCGGCTCATGCTGATTAAAAACCATCGCAAGAGTTTCCGTCGGAAAGGAAGGCTTGTCTATTACGAGAATTAGGATGAAATCAAATAAATAAGAAAGTGAATCAAACCAAGTGAAGATGTTTCTGTCCTTGTTTCACTTATTGTTGTCTTTCTTTTATGAAGATCAAACACTAAACTGTTGGCGGCTTTTGACAATCTTTAGACGTCTTTCACTCATTTTTGTTCTTGACTCCAGAAAAGCAATGTTTGCATTTCACAAGAGCACAAACTTTTAACGGTTCTACTCCAATCTATCTACTGACACTTGTCACAGCATGAAGAGATTGTAGATTGTCCCACAAAACTTATCTTGAACACTTTATATTTAGTCTGGATTCTTCAGCGTGATGCTCGTGTTGCTGCAGCTACACTACTAAACCATTGGGATGCAATTTACCACAACAATATCAGCTGTGTTTCTATTTATAAAGCCGCGATATCAAAGTTCCTGTGATATCTCACATCTTTAATTTGTGATTCCATTTATAGAAAACATCAGCATCAAGAAGGTGCTTTTTTTTTCTTGAAAAATTGTTAAAACTGATTATTCCGATTTCAAACTAGTGGGCGATTTATATAATAGGTGATAAAATATTCAACTGATGAATTCTTGCAGCTCTATTTTGAATATGAGAAAGAAAGATTATGGTCTAAATGACTAGAACATAAATGATCAATTTTGTCTGATTCTTACACAGTCTAATAGGATTTCCCTCCATAATAGTCTTTCTTTCTAACTGTTGGATAGATTTCCATTACATTTGTACACTTTGAAGACATTCATGGTGCCCAGAGGGTGAATCATGCTGCCTTTGTTGATCCCCTGATTCTTCGTCTAGCGCCACAAGAGGGTGCAGATTTTCATATGTCCTGTGAAATATCTCAACATCTAATAAATTAGCACATTTCAGCCACTTATACTGGACACAGGTGATCATGACACTTACAAGCAATCCCCGGACTTGTACTCTAGCTCCACCATGAGGCTGACATTTGTGGTTTTGAGTGAACATCCTTAACATCCTTCACTCTCATGTCATGCTCAGATCGAATGGTCCTCTGACTTTGACTTATCCCCATCATCAGGTCAAAACAGGTCAAACAGAGTGCTGTAGGCATGACGTCATTTTTGTACGCTAACCAAAAAAAAAAGCTCAAGTTTATGATACTTATGTGATTTGTTCAAATGAGATAATCCTCACAGATCAACACCACTTTTGTGACTTTCGAAGCGTAAATCAAATCACGAGAAGCAAAAAGCTAACGTCAGGCTAACAGAAGACACTGCCATCGTCACCACCACTAATCAACTTACTCCACAATTACTCCACACGTGTTTTATAAATTGATAAATATACAAGTTGTAAAGTCAGAGTTAGAATAGTTTAGACGGACAAGTGAGTAAATGAGTCTTCGTGTTCACAATGATGACGTTTAATGTCCGCAACAACTTCTGTAGTCTCATTTAGCCACTTGTTAGCAAGTGCCATTTTTAAAACAAATAAGAGCTTTTCAGTCAGAATCTGGGACATTTAATGGTGTATTTCATGTTGTAGAACAAGTCGTGTAAATATCTTTACCCTGTGGTAACGACAGACCTTATTTTAGACATTTAACCAAAATCCAATTCAAACAACTGTGTGATGTGCACATTGCTAACTGGTTTCCTGGTTTGACGACTCAACACTACAGCAAAATAATAATCTAATATTAATAATAACATGACATCCACATCAGCCTCATGTATCCATCTATAATTTATGTTTAGTTCTAGCTAGAAAATGTTAGCATGCTAATATGCTAAACTAGCACTGTAAACATTACACCAGCTCAACATCAACACACTCATGTTGCCATTTTGAGCAGCACGCTTATGTTAGCTTATAGTTACATACAGAGGTGCAAGGGCAACTTTTAGCCTTGTTAATACTTGAAAACTTCAATTAATTAATGTTTGTGTGACCCTTTACTTAATTCTAATTGACTTTAGGTGAAATAATTAAATAGATAAGCTTAACTAACAGTAGCACAGAGCACATTTTGTTTGATTTTTTTCACATTAACCCAACATTATTTATTAGCTCTGAGCCATTTTGTGTTTCTTGTCAAATTATTTCATATAATTAGATGGCTCCATCAAAACAGATGTGATTGTACATGCCTGACTGTTTGTGAACCTCTTCCGTCACTATAAGGTGTTCTCTTTAATGGCAACCTTCCGGTAGGAGGCAGGTACTTACGTAACCTGGTTTTAAAGAAATTTAAAGGTGTGTCTTGTTACGAAACAGGAATACACAGGTCAAAGTAGTCGACCAAAGTGGGCGTGTGTGCATAATAACTGGACTAAGTCAACTGGCAGTATCATTTTTTCTAAAGAAGGGAATGTACACCTGCTGAGATTTTTAACCTTCCAGTGTCTTTAATGTGAATCCAGAGACAGATTTCCACTGAGGAGGAGGAGGAGGAGGAAGTCATCCTCAGATTACATTTCACGGAAATTGAAAGTGAAACTGGAGAGTGGATGGAGATGCGGAGAACAGCTATCACACATTACAACCCGTCATCATTTGCAACAGACGCTTCTTGAACACAGGTGAGTTAAAGATATCATTATGATATTAATTTGACATTAGTAGTCGAGAGGATCTATCTATCTATCTATCTATCTATCTATCTATCTATCTATCTATCTATCTATCTATCTATCTATCTATCTTCAGTTACTCGGAGCCAGTGCTTGTTTTGTAAACCAGCCGTGGCAATTTTAAATAATCTGTTGTCTAAATTGAATTAAGATTATCAAAAGATTATCAGAAAGGAAAAAACAACAGATCTTTGTATCTGTGAAGCTGGAGCCATGAAATGTTTTTGCATAAAGAAATTACTTAAAGGTGCATTTAGTGGGCTTTAATGGCATCTGGTAGTGTGGACGCAGATTGTGACCAACTGAACACCCCTCATCTCACCTTCCCCTAAAGAGGTCGCTAAGAACACAAGAATAATGTATTAATTTACTGAACAAACAAAAGGGAATAAAGGACAAGAAAGGGGTATATATACATGCATTTAAATGAGATTTCGTCGTCCTGATCTCTTTCTGATTTGTTGGTTCATTCAGTCTTTTGGAGAACAGCTTCATTTCATGCTAGAACTGGTGAATATTGGGTTTCCCTTTAGGCCATTTGCATTTATGGATGCAAAACTTTCTATTTAAAATTAAAAAAGTGACCTTGGTTTGGATCATTAGGACTCGCTACCTCCATAGATGTAAAAGCTGCAGTAACGAATCCTAAAACCCAGAAACCAGACCAGCACTTTTGCACCTCCAGCTCCCTCGTCTCAAAGTCCATGAGTTGTTTGAATTGGTTTATGGTTCAATGTTAATCTGTAATAAAGTCTGTGGTTTTACACCATAAAACTACATAATTTTATGTCCCACAATTTGATTATAAAGTGCGTATGAACTAAAACAAGATGCCTAAAATTTAAGTACTTGAGTAAATATACTGAGTTATTTTCCACCGCTGGTTGTCTGCAGGTATCTAAGACTGAGACGAGTGAGAAATGGACGGAGAGGACAGAGGTGTGAGCAGTCCAACTGGAGCAGCGAGGCGAACAGACAGCGCCAGAAGAAGGTCGACGCCTTCTCACCTCACACCAGCAAGACAGAGACCAAAAGTTCAGCAACAACAAGCAGGTGAGATCTGAAAAACACCTGGAATCTTTCTGTTTGCACTGTTTCTTGTTGTCGGGTGTTAAAATGCTTGTAATTCTTTGCAGTCTGGGGGAGTTGTTGATCTTGTCTCCTCGGTAATGTCCACTGTATTGAATCACAGAGGAGGCGTCAGGAGTGGTTGAGGAGCTGTTCTCCGTCTCCCCGGAGCTGGCCAACTGGATCAAAGTCAACGCCAAAGACCTGAAGCTCCGGCAGACGGACCGCCGCTGGGCCGCAGAGGTGGTTAACGACTTCAGGGAGAACCTGCTGAAGTTCCTGAGGAGCAGCAGCGATCAGCCTTTCTTCCAGTCAGCTGAGTTCCTCACCACCGGCAGCTACTTTGAGAGAGTGAAGGTATATTTTCTGAAGGCAACAATATACCACCAGAGTTTCCTACGACAGATATTCTTCTTGCACACTCCTTCTTCATTCACTTCTCACTCCCGCCTCAGATCCACAACCCCGATGAGTTTGACATGATGCTGAAGCTTCAGGCGCCGTCACGCCTCAACATGACGGAGCTCGACGCCGGCCTCTTCTACCGCCTGGATTTTGCTCGGCCGACTCGGAGCCCCGTGCAAGTCTTTCTTCTTGAGAATCAGCAGCTTTCATCCAGCAAGATCCTGACTGAGATGTTTCGCCTCGTCCGCAAGTTCCTCAAGACCTACAAAGGTGGGATCGTCTTGTATTATTATCTTGAGCCAATCATCTGGTTTCTCTCTCTTCTTTCTGCTATTGCTGTTTTGAGATCAAGCTATTAAAGGCGCCTTTCTGCTTTTCACTCTTCTCTGGTTCCAGTGCCTGATGATTGCTGTCGCTGGGAGGTGAACAGGAAGCGTCCGAACTCTCCGGCTGTGACTTTATCTCTGTTGAGGACTGAATCCGACGGTGACGAGCTGATCTCTGTGGACGTGGTTCCGGCTCTGGAGGTAAACATTATGTCAGTACAGTTTTAAAATGACAGACACAACTGAGAGATAAAGAAATCTATGGTTTTCAGACTACGAATGAAAGGCAGTGAAAATATTTTTTAACGTTTGATCATAATCTCCCAAAATGTGACGTCCCGACAGACATGAAAATGTATTTAAACATTGAATGAATAATTCTTTTATAACACTAATAGAAAAACCATTGATAGGCAAGTGTGCATTTCATGATAACAATTAGTTTTGGTGGCACGATGTACCTTGAAACCAGTTTATGGCTGCAACCCTAGAAGTGGTATAAGTAATCATATCTGTAGAAACGGCAGCATTAATGGCGGTAGAATGAGTATTTGTGTGGATGTTGTGTACTCGTGTGAAGGCAGCGGTGGTATTAATATGATGTGGCGTAACATTTGTCCTTGTTCCTGTATGGAGGTTCACCAGGGCTGGCCGCTCGCTGTCCGTAACGGCCCAGATGTGGAAAACTGGCTGGGAAAGAAGGTTCGCCAAGAAATCAGAAGTTTACCCATTTACTTTGTACCAAAGAGGCTCAAAGGACGAAACCTCAGCGAGGAGGCCAAAGGTAGAGAAACGTCTGTCTGTCTGTTGTACGTGGACAGCAGTAAGTGCGACACGGAGGTCATCAAAATAATAAAAAAGACCTCATGCCATTCATCTTATACACGACCACAGTGGGAGTGTTTGTGCACCTGTGCGCTGACATCGGGTTGTTCCGTCTTTCTGTGACAGAGAGCTGGAGGATTTCTTTCTCTCACATCGAGAAGAAAATCATCACGAGCCACGGCAACAAGAAAACCTGCTGTGAGAGCAACTCCACCAAATGCTGCCGGTGAGTCACTTTATTCTCACATCATCACAATCATGAAGTTCTCTGTTGATCTCTTCCTGTTAGCTGTGGAGACCGTAAAGTAATGTGGTGGAAGAATGAGTCATATATGGACAAAACACACTTTTTTAAAAAAAATGCATAATATCCACATATGAATGATAAATAAAACGTCTTCTCTCTGGCAGTAAGCAGTGCTTGATGCTCCTTAAGTCTCTGATTGAGGGCCTGAAACAACGTTTTCCCAAAGAGCTGGAGGACCTCTGCTCGTACCACGGGAAAACCGCCTTCCTCCACACGCTGTCCAACAGGTAATGTCTCTATTATCATCCGAATGTCAGGATTATCAGAGCAAGACTGGAAACCAGGGGCGCCGCCAGGGGGGGAAAGGTTAGGACGATTCCAAGGGCCCGGCACTGACAGGGGGCCCTTTGAGACATGGGCAACCTATACAAGGGCCCAACTAGATTTTTTTTCATGGGGCCCAAAATCCCTGGCGGCGCCCCTGCTGGAAACAGTAGCACCGGTAATTGCTGGACAGCACAACATAAACTGCTATAACTGATTTTTTTTGTTGTTGTCACAATGGAAACATGTGAATCACTGACTGAATCTGCAGACCCCTCCACGTTACACTGCTTTATTATACGTTTCAGCTCATTTTGTAGCTGCCAACTTAGTTTGGGTTCTCTCGCCGCTCTCCTAGCTCAGTTTTCAGTCGCTGCGGACAACAGAACACTACCTGCAAAGAGAACAGCAAGCAGACACCTTAACCAACAAGCTAGTCAACATATAGTGAAGCATTTAGCGGCTAAAGAAACAAATATTTTTCACAAAAAGTGAATGGACATCCATCAGGTGGAACCGCACACGACTCCAAACTAACGATAGTGTTTCTCCGTCACTGCTGGATGTGTAAATAAGCAAGTTCACAATATCAACTTAAAAAGTAATAATATGTCATATCTGCTGCCCCCAAGTGGCCAGAAAAATCAGTTATTGGAGGTTTAAAAATGCATCTCAATGGACTTACGGATCCCCATTTTCACGCTATTTTCTAACATTTTACTAAACGACAAATCATTGGAAAGAAAAAGAAAAGGAAAAAGAAAATGGCTGATCCTCATAAAAACATTGTTTGCAGCCCTAAAAATAGTGAGTATGTTGGCAGAAAGTGGGGTCACAGGAGGACTTGGAGGTTTTAGATTGTTGATCAGCGTAAATAAAACAATTTTCTAGACATTCTCTGACATGAGAAACTTGAATTTATCAATAAGTTACAAGAAAAAAACAGCAATTTATTAAATAGCACAAACACTCAGGATTTGGCAGCCCTACTGTTGTTGCAGTAGAAGTAGAGCTAGTAAGCCAGCGGTGCTCAGATTGATACGAGTAGCACTGAATATAAAAACTGCTGATAGAAATCTGCATCATTATCTGACATCTTTGTCATTTGTCTCGTCTGTCAGGTTCAACGACTCCATGTGGGCTCGTCAGCAGCTCCCTTCCTGCTTCCTGCACCTCCTCGGGGCTCTGGAGGACCACGCACGCAGAGCCGACCTCCCTCACTTCTTCGTCCCCAGCTGTAACCTCTTCTCCCCGGCCGTCTTCCCCAAGAAAGCGCTGGCTTTCCTCGTCAGCGCCCTGGAGGAGCAGAGGAGGTTCGGCCTGCCCCTGCTGAAGCCTCCTGCCCCCATGAGAATAAGGAGTCTGTCAGCAGATTTACCCACAGAGACGTCTGCAGAGAAGTCAAGACTGGTTTCAGTTTACTCCCTGAAAAAAATGGTTGTGGGGTTTGTTGTAGCCGGAACTCTGGTTTGTGTCCTATTTAGTATGTAAGTGATGGGAAACGGATACAAAATGCAGACTTAAAATGTGACAGACACTCCCTCTTTTTATCAAGTATGTTAATGAGTTAAAACAGGAAATAAATGCTGTTATCCTGTATGAAAAGGTCTAGAAAGGTAGAGTTTTTAAACTTTGAGATCAAGAAGCATGATAGTTATATAAATAGACTGTGATAGTCCTAAATGAATTTTATTCTAATTTATCAGTGCCTGTATGACCGATGACATGAATAATCTAGCTATCTAAAATATCGTATATTCCATGGTGATAAAGAGGGTTTTAACTATTTATAATGTGAAAGTTTTAGAAATGTGACCTCGACTTTAGAAATCTATCAACATTTTGTGACATATTTATTTTCCCAGTTCTTTCATTCCTTATTATTTTAGATCAGCCACAGCCTCATATCATATCTGTCTTTTTTTTAATTATACTATTTAATTATACTTTTATACTTATACTTTTTTTTGTGTATTTGGTAATTTAAGAAAAGGTCACTTTTTTTGTTTTGTTTTGGTGTTTAGTTGTGTTTTGTAACTTTCAATGTACTGTCATCGTCTGTAAATTAAAAAAATATATTAATCACATTGTAAAGTCTTAAATGAAACTCAGGACCTTGTATTGTTGATGTAATAAGAAATAAAGGGCATTAAATAGACATTTATGACTGTTGCAAAAAGCCACAGTAACAGTAGGATAATGTATATATATGTATATATACATATATATATATATATATATATATATATATATATATATATATATATATATATATATATATAGTGTATACATATACATATATCGTTACAAGTTGTTTTTGTAGTTGTAGTGGTGCATTTTTAAATGTATTTATTTTATTGGCAATCAGATCAAAAAGATTGATTGTGAGCATCTGAAAAATGCAAAATATGAGATCCGGTAATCAATAAAGTTATAATATACAAAATAAACATGCTTGTAATTATATGTAGTGTTTACTTTTACTTAAGTATTTTTTTTTTTTGCCTGAAAATTACTTTTGATACTTGAGTTACAAAAGTAATATTTTAACATCATATTTTTACTTTCGCAGAAGTACGACTTTTGAGTACTTAACAGCATTGGTCGATTGATTGATTACTTAATGAAAATTACATTTAGTACCTTTTTTTATTGTATTTTACCAATCTGATTATTACATAAAACTACTACTACTACTAAAAATTAGTTGAATTTAATGTTTATTAAATTGTCATGTTAAACCAGTAGGAATGTTTAGTGTTTTTGTTTCAAAATGATTTAAATGATTTTTATTTTATTTTGATTTTATTTTATTTTATTTTACACTGAAGCTTTTATTTTAAAAAACAAACAAACAAAACGGAACCCTCACGCAGTCCCGCGATGTTCCGCCCCGGGCTCGTACACGGCGAACACACCGCTATAAATTCCTTTCGCCGGAAACGTAACGTCCTCTTCTAGTGATCCAACATGGCGGTGAGTAGCGTCTCACATTATACGATGGCGATCAGATCTGAAGTTGTAGTAGAAATCCACAATCATCGGAGCTATAGGGCCATCCCGACGGTTGTTTGGTGTTCAGACACTTAGACTCCATTGTGGATGATAAAACTAGAGCCGTATTTTGTCAATAAATGTTACCGAAGCGACTTAAATTATAAACCCAGGGATGCTAACAGGCTAGCTGCTGGGAAATTCCACCCTCCATATACATGTAGTTATTTTCTGTCATTATAGACGAGGTTACAGCTGAGTTATAAGACGTCAGCTACACAGCAGCATGATTATGCCTTTAAACTAGCGTCATTAGGTTTGTTGAAGACATAATTAAAAATCCGGACACGTATGATCTGTGACAATGCTAACAGCAGTAACAGCGGGGATATGTACGGACATGTCCTCCGGCCGGCGTGTGTTGGTCTGAGACTGTTGGCAGTTTGGTGTGACGACTGAAGAGAGCAGTGTCATGGCTTCAAGAGTTTGAGAGAATACGTTGTGAATGTTAAAGTTAAACTCGTGTTTGCTGTGAAGTTTATGAAACATCAGTTTTGATTTATTGCTTATGCTAGCTTGTTAGCAGGCTAACGTCAGTAGGTAAACTCAACATGGCTGCAGGAGTTGAGAAGGTGTCAGGAGGACTTCAGTGCCAGGTGTTTTTGTGTGGTTTACTGGGTTTTTGTCACTGATTTTTATTCTTTTTGTTTTGTTTTGTTTTTGGGTTGGAAAATCTTAAGTGTGAGAGAATAATCCTGTACATTTTGTGTCCTCCAGGACCAGGGTGAGAAGAAGGAGAACCCCATGAGGGAGCTTCGCATTCGCAAGCTCTGCCTGAACATCTGTGTCGGTGAGAGTGGTGACAGACTGACCCGTGCTGCTAAGGTGCTGGAGCAGCTCACAGGGCAGACCCCTGTCTTCTCCAAGGGTGAGTGTTGGTGTGTGGAGGGGAGACGCTGAGGTTGGACCTTGAACTGAGCAAGTGTTGACTTTGTAGAAGTGGCGATGTACAGGTCCATGTTTAAATTAATCTGAAACCGTGGTAGAGCCGCTAAATGTAGGACACGCAGTAGGAAGTTGAAGAAAAACTGTTAGAAAGCGGAAAATTGATTGTACTGAATTACACTGCTGTATTTAACTTGTGTATATTTTCCACCCGCAGCCCGCTACACTGTGCGATCCTTCGGTATCCGCAGGAATGAAAAGATTGCTGTCCACTGCACCGTCCGTGGAGCCAAAGCAGAGGAGATCCTGGAGAAAGGACTCAAGGTCAGGAAGTCATGATGTTTGTTCCGCTTTGATTCTCTCCTCTCATTTACAGAGACTCCAAACTGCTTGTTACTTGTCTGAAGACTTGTTTGAGAAACTACCTAAAGAGCAATGTGCCCTTCCATTCATGATTAACTCAAATATTAAGGCTGTGTAATAGTTAAATGTAGTATTAATAATCTTAATAGGGGAATTGTATTGTGACTTTATGAACTTAATTACTGCTGTGTTGCTAAAGAGGCTTCTCTCTGCTGCCTCCAGGTGCGTGAGTACGAGTTGAGAAAGAACAACTTCTCCGATACCGGAAACTTCGGCTTCGGTATCCAGGAGCACATCGATCTGGGCATCAAGTACGACCCCAGCATCGGCATCTACGGACTGGACTTCTACGTGGTGAGTGGCCAAATGATTTCTGAAAATGTAGCTGGTTGGTTTGGATTTGAAGTTTGTTCGAGACGACAAGCATTTTTGTGTGTATTCAGGAAGGAGTGCAGACAGATATTTATGTTTATTGCACAATGTGTGTCATCTGTATATACACTGATCTTTTTGTTCATTTTTGAAAATATTTTGAACTTGTTTCAGTGTAAAATGGCATTCAGAGTGGATTTGAGAGCTGACTATGAAATGGCTTAGATATGTTTTTATTTTGTGAAGAAAAAAGTGAAAAAATGCAGTCAGTCTTGGAAGTTGTACTGTTTGAGCATCTAAATAACGTCTTATTTGTATTTATCTATTTATAGATCTCTATTTTCTATATCGAAATAGTTGTTTGTGCTTCTAAAATATCAAACTGGTTTACTGTCAGAAGAGGAAAGAAACCAAAGAATATTCATGTTTTGATAATCGCCAATCAAGAGTAACTCCCTGCCCCTCAAATTACTTAAAGGGGAAATAGATTATTAGAGCAGTTTGTGATTAAATTTAATGGTTCAGAATGAATCGATTTTTTGTGTCAGGCGAGGTTTTATCAGTGTGATTTCAGGTTTAGAGATAAGATGCTGCAGCTGAGCTAATTTTATATTTATTTATTGCTCTATTTGATGCGCTCTTCACATGTCTTCGTCAGCAATTGTTAAACCGGTAATCCGTTAGATACAGTTTGTCATAGTTGAATGAATTTAAGTAAATCATGCACACGGCCGGCTGACGTGCTGTTATTGGTGCTCGATCTCATTAAGCACATTTTGAATGATGGCGTATCACAGGTGCCGATACCAGAAGTACACATGTGAATGTCTTGCAACCCAAGTAAAAATAGCATCTTATTTTTAAAAGTTTTCTTGTGCAAAACAGCTGAAATTTCTCACATCCATCAGTGTTAAATGTAGTGCTGAAACGAGAAGCTGATTAACGAGTGAACGTTTTTAAAAAATTGTTTAAAGCAGCGTAAATGTGAGGATCCACTTTTATTTTATCACTGTACATTTAATGTTAACACGGGTTGTCAGTCGGCCCGGATCTCTGAATTATCAACCATATAAATGAAAGCAGGCACCAAATATTGATAAGAGATACTGACGTTTGCACACTGCATCGTGTAATGGAGAAACTGTTGACTGTTTTCTAAGCCGTGCCGTCTCCTCTTTGTTTTCAGGTTCTGGGCAGACCCGGCTTCAGCATCGCCGACAAGAAGCGGAAAACAGGTCGCATCGGTTTCAGGCACCGCATCCGCAAAGAGGAGGCCATGCGCTGGTTCCAGCAGAAAGTGAGTGTCGTTGTGGTTCTCGCACATTGTGTTGAAAGAGTTGATAAGGAAGAAATGGAGCTTCTGAGGTTGCTGTAACACCCACCTGACCATCTGCAAAGGCTCTAGAAACGTTTTTTACTAAACAATGCATCCATTGAGATCAATGTCAGTGGCCTAATGGAACATTTAAAACCATAAGTTTTTAGTGTTTGGATTGGCAGCAGAAATGTTGCTTTTCAAATGAAATTGATCCTGCTGTTTTGTTCTATGCTGTTCATTACAAACTAATATTTGTCTGTTTTTGTCTCTTTTTCAGTATGACGGTATCATCCTCCCCGGAAAGTAAAGGACCACCATTTGATCTTGTTTGTAACAAATAAAATGGAAAAAAATGACTCCTTGCTAGTGTTTTTCCTTTTTTTCCCATTTATTTAAAGTGGATTTGTCTACTTTTTACATTTAAATGAGGTTCATATATTATTGTGAAACACCGAATTGCCATAATACGACGGGATTCTTGTGATCGGACCTCATTTAGTAGTTTTAGTGACTGCTTGTAATGCGAGTTTCAGCCACGTGTGGGCAGTAATGGTTCACATGTCGGATGAGCTCACTGCTATTTACAGTCCGTCCTCTGTAACTGAATCATCTCCTTTTTTAAAGACAAAGACTCTGCTCCAAGAGATGGTTTGAGTCCAACAAAATCAAATCTGGAAAAAGAAAATGTCTAAACATGACTCTACCAAGGAACCATCAAAGAGGTTATTTTATCCCCTACTCTGTGGGGTAACCTGACATCTGAGCAGGGGTGGAAAGGATATTTACTCAAGTGTGTGTACATATACCTTTTTATATTTTGAAGGTGCTTCAGTATTCCATTTTCTGCTTCTTTGCATTGTCACTATATTTAATCCACTTGTGAAAATGACAAATCAAAGGAATGCAAGTAATTCCTGAACATTAATAGACATCTAAGTGTATGTGGAGACCTCCAACTGAAAGGGAACATACCGTACCGCTAGATAACATATGTTGTGAATTGGTGATGGATGAAAAAGTTGAATTAATGTGAGAATGTAAACTTCATTTGTCATGTTTTTCCTGCTCAGGGAAATTGTAGACTTGGGATTAAAAACCCAAATCACACAGAGCAGACAGACATTTCCCAGCAGCTCCGTCTCCTTAAAAGGGAAATAAAAAAAGTGAAGAGTCGACATGTTTTTAATCACTTTGGCGTTTATTCAGTGAAACCCCGCAGAAACCAACCAGCACAGAGCTCATCCAGTGCCAAGAAGGAGACAAATACAGAGATTCAGCCGATCGAATGAGTCAGATTAGCCTCATTGTATAAACTATTTATCATTAACTCTTAATGTGCTCCACAGCTGGAGTCTCACCGATTCTTCAGTTGGTTATTTGTCTTAGTTTCAGTAAAAATTAGAAGTCAGAGGAAGGTGAATGTTAAACACAAACACAGGTGAAGGAGAAAGAAACTCACACATTTCTACCCATATGTTGTCTTTTTTTGTTACATTTTTTGTTTTTTTATACATTTTTAAACTATTTTACATTGTTTTTTTCTTCCTGGTTTCTTGACGAAATTCATAGGTGTAGATTTTCTAGTTTCACGATCCTTGAAAGCGTTAGTGAATCGGTAATAGATCCCTTTTAAGGCCGTATAAGATGCATGTTAACATTACTGACGCTATATTAGTGTTGAAAATAGCATTATAAACATTCAAAAAAGCAGTTTATTATGTTGCTTCATGAAGAGAAATAAATTATTATGAATTTATTGCAATAAACGACACACTGAAGATGCAGCATGTAACAATCAGCCACCTGTTAAATTCATACTCCGAACAAACAAACAAACGGGGCAGCATATCACCACAGCAACCGCTAACTGCTGCTACATTCAGCTCCCCTTAGCTAGTTAGCTCAGTTAGCGGTGCAGCTAGCAGTTCGGACTGGAGGCCCGGGGATCAGTGGAGGTGTTGGCACAGGAGCTTTCGACTTGGTCGGGCTAGCTGGTTAGCACGCTAACTTCAGTAGATCTCTACAACAGTATGATGACTGAAACTTCATTTTATTCACATTGTTTTGATAATTTCTGTTAATTTTTGAATGTTTTCGACTGAAGTTCTTGCAGCCAACAGATCTAAAGTGAGAAAAGTGCCTTGATAATGTGAATGAATCCTGAGTGAAGCATCTTAAAAGGGCCTCGGTAGCTAATGCGTATTTCAAGGACCTCAATATAAAATCAAAGATCCTATAAATGTTTTTTTTTTAAGTTATTTTCCATTTATTTCCTTTTAAATCTCACCTGTGTTGTCGAGCTCACACTTCCTTCCTCTTGTGTTCACACCTTAATCCTCTTTCCGCTCCGTTGCACTTATAAAATCTTTATTTTTAAGTACTACATCTATACTTTCATTTAGTCAAAGCTACGCTACTCCTGACAGATACCCATCAAATAAATAAAACAATTAGCAGGTTTGTTTGCTGCCGGCCTGCTTCTGTCTTCTATCCTCATGAGAATATTGATGAAGAAAATCTTCATATTTTTTGCAGTTTTTGTGTCAGAATTGGCTCATTTTCCCGTCGCGGCCACACGCTCCCATCATTCACTCGTCACATTCACACTTGTCTTCACAGTTGGGCATCAAACACTCTGCACAGATACATCTTTGTACACAAACTGCCAGCGGATTCACAGTGACGTTTTTTTTTTTGTTCCAACCCAGACCTGCTCAAACACAGACCGCCACTGTTCCCGTGTCTCTCCATCTTCCTCCTCCTCCATCACCTCTCTACCTCCACCTGCCCCTCGTCCACCTTTACTCCTGTTTCCATCAGTGTAAAACCTCCTGAGGTCACTTTGGATCATTGCAAGCTCTCTTATTTCTTGCAAAACCAGCACACTTCCATCGTTCTGGATCTGGATCTTGAGTGTATTTTAAATTAGCATCGAATTTCACTGATGTAACTAAGTACGTTTACTCAAATACTGTACTTAAGAACAACTTTGAGGTACTTGTACTTTACGTGAGCGTTTCCATTTTCTGCTGCTTTAAACTTCAACTCCACAACATTTTGAAGGCAAATATTGTACTTTTTACTCCATTACATTTATCTGTTAACTTAACCTATTAGTAACTTTGCAGCATCAGAGCCAAAGTCAAATACTTTATTGGTACTTTTTACCACACTGTCTAATTGTAATCTTATTCTTGTGGAGGTCAGACATCGAGTAAATATGTTTTTTAATAATCCTAAAATCACGTTAGGAAGGATTGAGGACCAACGCTTCAGCTAAACAGTGTGAAAATCCCAAATTTTGTCAAATCTTGTCTGAACTAAATTTCCCATCATCCTTGTTATCAGAGTTACATTTCAAAATTTATAAAAATATTTTAGTTTTCAGAAACAGAAAAAAAGAGCAGCTCTGATCCAGATGTTCTCCAGAGGTTGAACCTCTCCCTGAGTCTCTCCGTTCTTCTCGTCTCTATGCCGTGATGATTTGCGAAGGGGCCACGCTGCTCTCTCTGCTCCGGTTCTTCTGCTGCTGGTCCTCGTGGGCGGGGGTGTTGCGGTGCTGCTGCCGGCGCGGCGCGTGGCGAGGCGGTAGGGTCAGGGTGCAGCAGGACACTCCCACCGTGGGCTCGGGCAGATCCTCCGCCATGGACCAGCTGTCTTTGGCCGGGTCGTACTTCTGGACGGCCGCCTTGTAGCGCTTCTCCGCCTCGTTCCAGCCGCCCATGAGGAACAGCTTGTCGCCCAGCGAGGAAAGACCGGCGGTGCTCACGCCGAGCGGCAGAGGGGCTGCTCGGCTCCACGTGCCGCTCTCTGGACAGAAGACCTCCACGGAGCGGACGTCCACCCGCTCCGCTTTAGGTCCCAGCTGGCTTCCACCTACCACATACACCTTCCCTCCGAGGGTGGCGGAGCAGTGCCATCCGCGGGGTGTCTCCAGGGAGGTGGTCTCCATCCAGGTGTCGGTCTCCACCTTGTAGCACGCCACAGAGCGGGAGTAGGCGCAGTTGATGTACCCTCCGGTCACCAGGATGTCTCCAGAGGGCAGGGTGGCGCTGGAGTGGCAGCAGCGGGGCACCTCCATGGGCGCGCGCATCTGCCAGGTGTTGGAGGAGGGCAGGTAGCTCTCGGTGGTGGCCAGCAGACCCTCCACGTTGCGTCCGCCGATGGCGAACAGGCGGCCGCCGCTAGCTGCCAGAGAGAAGTGGGTGCGGCGCTGACGCATGCTGGCCAGGTGGAGCCAGGTGTTGAAGCGAGGGTCGTACCTGGAGGAGGCAAAGGACAGATGGAGAGTCACGTTAAGAGGAGTTCATACAGGGCGGCAACCTCAAGTGACTCTGGGTAACGTGGCCTCCTGAATGGTTATCTAAAGGTTTGGTAAACTTAAACTTCTCAATTTAAGTCGTCTCTGTTGGTTGTCACGCTCTCCTACCGCTCTCTCCACCTGCCAAGTATGTTTTGAAAGTTTCTGCCCTTTTTCCAAACAGTTTCTAACAGTTAAGATCCTTCCTGTCCTCGTACCTGCTGAGGGTGCTGACGGCGTGCTTGGCCTGGTTGCGGGCGTCGTTCTGGTCCTCTCCTCCGGCCACGTACAGGAAGCCGTCCATCACGGCCACACACTGGTTGAAACTCTTGGCCGGCAGCTGGGTCAGGTGACGCCAGGAGGCTCCTCCCTCACGGGGGTCCCTCCACAGCACCTGTGCCCCGAGGTCAAAGGTCAGCGAGGGGTTTTCTCTTGAGTTACTTTAAGTGAATAGGGACACAGAGTACTGACCTCGCGGCTGAGAGCTCTCTCAGTGAGCGATGGTCGACCTCCGACGGTGAGCAGAGTCTGCTGACTGGCGCGAACCTGCGTGCGGCGGGACTGCAGCGTGTTCTGCTGGTAGGGCAGCAGGTGGTAGTTCATGGCGTCCACCAGGAGACGGTGGCACTGCGGGTCCATCATCATGCGGGGCACCGGCTGGATCTGACTCACCAGCTCGCTGGCCGGGATCGTCTCGAAGCGGATGAGCGACAGGAGCTCTGCGGCGTGAGCCTGACGAGAGGCGTCGAAGTCGAGCCACTTCATGGCCAGCTGGAGGAGAGAAACAACCCCAGTGAGGTAGTTTATGATTCTCTTTGTATTTCAAATTTATCAGCATATGTCATTATAGTCATGTTCTGTATTCAGGCCAGTTTATAAATACAACTATCCCATCTTCCCTTCAGCTGCTTGTCTATTTAAGTCTGTAACGAAGTTGTTTATTAATAAACTTCTGCATACATTAAGTTCCACTTGGTGCTCACAGTCGACCTGCATGTGGATGGCTTTGATTCATGGAGCTGTGTTTTGCTCTCAGCAGCTGGTCTGAGGTATGTTTTTAGGCCTGGATGAAAATAGCAGGAATGTCCGGAGGGTCGGCGAGTTAATCCTGGAGGCGGCGGACGCCTCCTAGAAGACCTGGCTGCTGCCCTCAGTGAGGATATCAGGAGTGAATGTTGTTGAATTCGGATTGAGGGAAAAGTAATTCAGAAGGCGACAGCACATCTTGTTTCAACCCACATTTAAGCCTTGAGTTTGACCTCTCACCTGGAAGGCGGTGACCTCTGAAGGCAGCAGCAGGGTGTCGTCCTGCAGGAAAGCGGAGATCTGCTCCAGGGTCAGCTGGGTGAACAGCGGCGTGTCGGCGAACTGCACAAAGTTCTCCAAGACGAAGCGGCGGGCGGCGTCGCACACGGGCAGCAGGCCGTAGGCGGCGGCGATGTTCCAGATGTAGACGCAGGTCTGCACGTTGAGCTCGGCCAGCAGGAAGTCCATGCACATCTTGAGGAGCTGAGGGATCTGCAGGGTGGCGGCGGCAGAGGCAGTGCAACCGATGGTGTAGAGGGACATGTGGACGCGTCCCAGGTAGGCGAAGGTGATGACGTTGGCGAGACCTGCAGACAGAGGAGAACGAGAACGAGACAGATGTTTATTCAGCTCTCACATGGGAAACCAGACATGTGTCTGGAAGAAGAAACAAAATGAGCTGCAACTAATGCAGTTTGATAGTGAAATAGCCAGAAAATGGTAGATTGTGGTCATCTCACTTTGCCTAAAACCTCAGCGGACATCTTTGAATTGTTTTTGTCCATCAAACAATCTAAAACTCTTTATACATGTTTGATATCACACAAGACAAAGAAACACAGAAAATCCTCCTAATCGCTAAACTGGAACTAGAAGATTTTGGACGTTTTTGCTTGAAAAACAACTATGATAAAACATTTGCTGACCAACTACTTGACGGCGTTTCTTGTTTTATGTATGTTTCTTAGAAAGCAAAGCATAAATTTGGTATTGTAAAAAAGTTTGCGATTAGAGGTTGATAAAAAAAGGTAGTGCATGAATGAATCTGAGCCAGTTCTGAATAAGACTGAGAAATAACAACATATACAATGTTAGCTGAACATAAATTGTATTGTTAAATGTGCTAGTTGAACGGTGTACCTAGAGGAGAGAGCGAGGGCAGCTCCAGGCGCTTCATGCCCGGGTCTTTGGCCAGAATCTCTCTGAAGTACTGACTGACTGAGGAGATGACCAGCTTGTGGACGTCAAAGGCTTTTGTCTTACAGGCCAACTCCAGGTCCGTCAGAAACCTGGGAGGAGGAGCAGGTGGACAAACAAGTTCAGACAATTTTAATTATATAGCCCACTTCCTCTTTTTGGGTGCAAAAACTAAGATGGCTATGGATCTGTAAGTGTTTTGACGTACTTCTCCTGCCGCATCTTGCTGAGCTCCTCCAGCAGAGCGTTTCCGTGCAGGGGTCGCGTCAGCTCGCTGCCCAGGCCGAGGCCTCTCTCCCCGGGCTTGATGACCGGCGGCGGCAGCGGCAGGTTGAGGCTGTTCAGCTGAGCGATGTCCAGCGCCGCCATCTGCTCGATCTTCCTCACCCCGCTCTCCACCACCACCACACCGTCGCCGCGGCTCTCCACCTTCATCGGGACCAGGGGGGTCTCTACGGCCTCCTGGGGGACGGTTTCCATGGCGGGCTTCTTCTGACGGGAGGCCTTCTTCTTGGGGGCCATCGTTGGACTGTTGTAGGTTTTAGCCTAAGTTTAATTAACTAGCTGAGTTCTTGGCAGACAGGGACACTAGTTCACTTTCTAAAACTTGTGCTAATCGATTCAATTGAAATGAAAAGTGCTGACTTCCTTTACAGACTGAAGACAAGCCCTCGGTTTGTGGCTCGACGTTGTGGCTTTGTGGTGGGTCAGGTTCGGGGATTGTCTGGGATTTCGTTGGGTGGTTTCACTTCAACACAGCACACAGCACCTGAAAAAAGACGAGGACAAACGTGTTATTTGCAACGTGAGGACACTGTATGTGTCCCGGATAAACAGCTGAAACACACCCAGGCAAAGGGTTTCCAAACTTTAAACCACAGCGTTGTTTCATGGTCACTGGAGGACACAACAAACCCTCCGACAGATGCACATTGCTCTGCTAATCTCTGATCATCAAACAACACAACAACACACTGGACGGAGGGCTGACACCTTCTCTAAATCCCACTGGAGATCACCTACAGACTGTCTCTGTGGTCCGGCTAATCTGTGAATGACACGTGCAAATGTCCTTTTTGCGAGGCCGTCAAGAAATACAGTTCAGGGTCGGGTTTGTGGTTCTCAGCGGCCCCCCTTCATCCACACATCGTGCATTTCAAGCATAAAGGAATCAGGTCAGCGCAGCGAGGGCCGTGGCAGAGTGCTGGGGTCATATTTTAATGCTGATATAGAGAAGAGAGAGTATCTGACATAAACAAGTTATATAAATGGTGTGTGTGGAGTTAATGAAGGGGATAGATTTCCATGTTTTGCTTTACAACATGAAATAAATGAGTACACGTCCCAGTTTTGAATTACAAAAGTGTCTAAATGCGACTGCAGAGGTTTTCGGGGACATTAAGCGTCATCACAGCGGACATAGAGACTCATCGACTCACCAGCAGTAACGTTATCTGACCCTTTACTTCTGGCATTTACGCTTAAAAGAAATCTTAAAAATGGTGTTAGTTGTTCCCTGTTGTAATAGACGGATGGAAATTAAGATCTTGTGGTCGCCACAGAGAATATTTTACGCAATGATCCAAAATCCAGATGCGGTGCGATGCCAACACCCGGGTTAGCCTACAAAAATAGGTCATCGCTGCACCTCTATATGTTTGATGGATTTACTTGTACTTGTTGTGTTTTGTTAGTTTAGTTGTGTATCTGTTGTTCTGGCTGGTTTTTGTGTCTCTTTGTCATTATATCAAATAACAATAGAAGACGACAGTTTAATTAGCTTTTTGTATAATCAGTCAGCAATGGAGCTAAGTATTGAAAGATGGGTGATTAGAAGATGGTGTTTTAAGGAAGCCTCTAAATTTGTACATGAGGACTGAAGATTTACCACCAGGTCTAACAGGAACAACTCAACCTCTCTGTTGTTTTCTGAAGATTCAGATCGCACAGATAAAATGATTGGTTGCACCAAACGTGGCGTATCACACTTACATTATATGCTTATTAGCTCACTTTTACATCAGGAGGCAGAAGAGGAAGGGAGGGAAGATTTAACAACCAAACCGTGATGGTTCTCGGACCCAAACCAAGTGGTTTTTGTACCCAAATCTAACCGGACCATAAGCACAGCATTGTGACGAGAGAGAAATAGAAAACTTTACTGAAACAATCGTGGGGTAGCATCATGAAAACATACAGCTGTGGTTTTGCAGAAACATACTCAGGTCGCGTTAATTCTGCCGATTGGGTTGGACGACGCAGGTACAAAATGTGGGACAGTTGTGGGATAATGCTCAGTGCTAAACTGCTTTTAAGCATTTATCTAAGTTTAGCTCAAGTGCAGTGGAAAGTGGGAAGTTGGAAGTGGAAAGTCAGCTGACTGACTGCGATATCTGCGATGAGGCTTGCCAGCTGTGTTGAAGAGTCCAGACATCTGGTAGTAAACAGCCTCAGGAGAGGATGACCTTTGTTTCCTGGCTCAAGGTTTGTTGTTGTTCACCTGAACCCATCGCAGAGACCCTCTGGGTGCTGTGTCAGGTTGGGATTTAAAAGTAATCCCACTACCCACTACATGTACACATGACTCCATCTCCTCCTCGTCGCTCTGTGCCTGAACTTGGCTCTTCTTAAATAGCCTCTCTTGGCTCGCCGGCCATCGGGCTCCACACATGGAGCGACCGGAGGGGGAAGGAGACGGGATCGCACAGGACGCAGCAGCAGCTGTTGTCGGTGTCATATGAGGGGCTCACAGTTACAGACCACAGAGGCTATTTGGGATGTTGCAATCGCCCTTAAACAGTTGAAACGGCAACGTCCTGAACGCTACCTGCTCTCATTTCACCACAGATTAACCGAGCAGAGGAGGAACTTCAGCCTGTAGAATGTACAAGCGAGTAGACGATTTCTTTAAGTTGTTTTTAGCTGCCGGACTGTGGATTTTATTGTGAAGGCCTCAGGTCACATTATCTGCCAGAATAAACTAAACGACCAGCTTCAAATGCAACACAGAAGTTCCACAGGGCTCCTTTAACAATGTGTTGGATATCATAACTTTTTCATGTTACTGCTACTGCTGTTATAAATGTAAAGACAAAAGCACGATATTGTGGAAGTATAAAGTAAAATCACGGACTTCCTGTTAACAAAATGGCTTGTAAATAATCTCCACTCTGCTCTGCAGCCTACAGAAATATCTAAGACCAAGGTCAGTGCAGGGAGCAGCTGCTCTGTCAGCCACTATACTGGGAGCCCGACCTCAGAACCAGCACCAGCACCACCAACAGCACCAGCACCACTCCCATCTTCACTGATAAATATACTGTGAGTCACAACAGCACAACGCCTCATTATCAACCAATCAACGACTGTGTAAATCTGTTTACACCACTAACAGATCATTTGACATTGACAGTTTATATAA
This sequence comes from Diplodus puntazzo, assembly GCA_963678695.2. Taxonomy (NCBI): domain Eukaryota; kingdom Metazoa; phylum Chordata; class Actinopteri; order Spariformes; family Sparidae; genus Diplodus; species Diplodus puntazzo. The sequence goes on from OZ023169.1 coordinate 6,270,283, forward strand.
TTTGTACAAGCATGTTCATCTTAATCATTTCTTTGGAAGTTTCTTTGAATAACTGGGCACTTCACAAATTAATAGGTTCATCAGTTGATTGAAAAGAAAAGATTCGCTGCTGTCTTTTAATTATCCCGACTGCAAAGCTAAACACGCAAAAATGTGATATTTTTGTGTGTAAATTCAAATGACAGTACATAAAGAATAAAGTTTCCAGTTAATCTTTATTTGTTTCCTTTTTATTTCAATTTCTTTTTCTCCCCATGGTCTATCTTAACATACTTAAACTACTAAGTTTGCCTGTTTCTACTTCTATCTTTCTTTTCGTTTTCTTTTTCTTTCATATTGTACATCAGCATAAAAGAAATGTGATTAATTAAACTTTAGCTTATAGTTATTTCACTGTCAACATGATTTATAAAGCATTTCATTGTTAACAGTAAAATAACAGTTATCTATCTTTAATTGCCTATAAATGTGCCTTTTTAAACAACGATTACACTACATTGTTAATAAAAAACTCATTACTCGCTGAAAATAATAATAAATTAGAAGTGGTAAAAGATGCCTAACACAATTAATGACTAAATAACTCAATTTTAAGGAAACAGACTTGTAAATTAAAGTGTTACACACATTTTTCTATATCATTAACTACATTATATGTTATTCTCAACTGAGAAACGCTGCATGTTTTTAAAACTGTAGCCCAACACCGGAGGCCACAGATGTCGGGATCAGGTGCGATCCAAACAAACAGCTGGATGAGAATAAATACAAATATCACACCGATGATTTCCAGAGACTCAAATGCTTCTGACAAATTTCAGAACAAAATCTACAACAGCTAAAACATCTACAGGCCTCTGCGATCCTTCAGACCAGAACACATGGATCCATACAGTGTGATTAATGATTCTGAAAGATGTTCATGTAAACGTCCAGCTGGACAGAAACTGAGCTCAGATTGAATCAACGCCAGCGTCTCAACACGGACACGATCTCAACACGTGAGCTGCAGGGAAACATCGCGAAGCTTCTGATGACATTTATTTACAGCTTTAACCTGTTCTGAGTGCAACCAAGCTAAACAAAAGTTTAAATTCACAGTTTTGAAGCGAAGAAAGTCTCTATTCTGTGAAACAAAAACCTTGTTAAGGTAATCTGCAGATGAATTTGTGGTCGTGTGTGTGGAAACAGGAAGATAAGCTGTTTTAGTGTGACAGAAAAGGAGATGGGTGGTAATCTAAGCACTTGGGGCCCTGCTTCGGTCCTCGCCTTTTATTTTTAGGCCCCGATCTCAGTGGGAATCTGCTCCGAGTGTTTGGAGCTTTGCGAAGAAGCTCACGTTTGTCAAGTAACATTAATCGGAGCTCTGGGATCAGAACCTGCACAACAACACCGTCCTCCCAACATAAATTACATAATAACTGGTGGCTTTCTCACCGGAGAGCTGAACAAACACATTCTGATGAGTCTGATTCACTGAGAGTCTGAGGTTTGGCTCCAGTTAATGGTGGAGATTGATCGCTAACAGTCGCTAACGTTAGCAAACTGGGCTGCAACTGCTAGCACTTGTTTAAGTAAGTTGAAACATGGCAGACTTAGAGGATAATTTGGAGGATGCAGACGAGTGAATAAGATTTTATTTCTTGTTCTACATGGCTAAATGAACATAAGCACAGTATTCACTCTCTTTGACTCATTTCAACCAACTCTTGAGAGACTACTTCGTCTTTTTTAGCTGCTAAATGCATCACAGTGTTCACAAGCTAGTCGCTAACTGTGTCTGTCTGCTGTTTGGTGCTGAGCAGGTTGTATACAGTGAATTCTTAGAAACATTTTCTTGCTTGCTGTGTCTGAAAAGGACGCTATGAGAGCAGTGAGACTGAACCAAAACAGTAATATGTCTGCAAAACCAAAACAACAAGCTAAAAGATGCTAAAACATGCCATTTAAAGCTGACAGGAGCTACAACAATTGGGGATAATTTTCTGTGGGTTTGTCTCGAAGAAAGTAAAAAACAAAGAACAAAAACTCAGTCATTATCTCCTGACCCTTGTTGATGGAAAGTCAGGTGAAGTTTTGTCATTCACAAAGCATTTCTGGAACAGTGTTCTCCTAAACAGCTGAAGTAGATGGGGACTTGTTTTTAAAACGTAATAAAAATGACCAAAAACATGAATAAAATTCCTCCAAACAGCCCGTCTAACAGAATCCAAGCCCCCGAGATCCCGGACTGATTGCAGAAGGCACCCTTGAGGTGTAGCATGCTAACGCTTTTAGCTTAACTGTAAAGATTTTGGCTTTAAAAAAGGTTTTTTAAATCAATAAGGGATCCCAAATCTCCCATTTCCCCCCATCTAATGTAGTTGTTTACGAAAACGCTGCAATGCTGTTTTGCTGTGACGCTCCAGAAATATTTTGTGGCCTTCAAAACGTCACCTGACTTTCCATCAGCGTGCGGGAGAAGAGATAATGACTAACTTTTCATTTTTGGGTGAACTGTTCCTTTAAATAAAAAATATGAATTATGTACTAACAGTGTTGATACACACAGCGAACATCACCCTGTGTGTCCCTCCCATCAGTAGCCACAGCTGAATTCCTCTGCGTATCTCATGAGTGTATTTATAGCTGCTGACCATCGCTACATGTATGCGCCTGTGTGTATTTTGTGTGTGTGTGTGTGTGTGTGTGTGTGTGTAACAGTTAAGGACTGGAAAGCGAAGGACGAACACCTTCCCCATGCAGCGTAGTAATATCCCGCCAGCAACTGGCTTCACATTGTTTCCACTCAGCAGTGAAATAGAAATATAAGTATCACTAATTGAGACGATGATGTCATCGGACGGATCATCTAATATGTGGTTTCAGGTGGTGGAAGAAGTGCTCGAGTAAAAACACTGTATTACAAATAAAAGTCTCATTCAGGACAAAGTAAAAGTAGCAAAGTATTATTAGCAACATGCGTTTATAGAATTAAAAGTAAAAATACTTGTAGTATCATACTTAATATACATATTTAACATATTATTATTGTTTCTATCAAATAATCCGACATAATTGCACAGTTTGGGGGCTTTTGTAGCTTTTAACTGTATTTAAAAAAAAAATTCAATTCCTATATTCACCGTTGGTTTTTGACAGATTTATTCCTCTGCTCTTTGTTGTTGTTTGTTCCCCTTTTCTTTGTTTTGTTGTGACTCCATGTCTCAAGTATAAATATATGTTGATTTGAATATCATGACTGGAACACTAACTGACAAATAACAGTAAAAGTGCAGTAAAAAGTGCAATATTTCTGTCTGAAATGCAGCAGAGTACGAGTATAAGGTACCTTAATATGAAGAAGGTGGGAGGTAATGAAGTAAAAGTACTTTCTAACTGAACTTGTATAGATTTTTTTCAGGAATCTGTACTTGTGTCTTCCTTTTCCTGACAACGTTTCACTTCTCTTCCTCACATTTGAACACAAATATCTTTACTGTCTTCTCGTTACATTTTCAAAACAGGCTGGTTACTTTAGTTTTAATGTGTTTGAGGAGAGTTATTAAATATTTATGAGGCTTTACCAGCTCAAAATGTGACTATTTGACGTCCTGAGAATAAGACTCAACAATCAACTATGTTTGTGGTGCGTTCAGGAACAATTGGGACAAATCGTACTGATTCTACCTTTAAGTTAAACAGTCTCTGAATTATATTAATATGACGTGAGCTTCAGTTGACTTTGCACAGTAATGTCCTTCAGAGGAAGTCTTTTTTACTTTTATACTTTGAGTACAATTCAGAGCCTGTACTTTTTTACTTTTACTTGAATAAATAAGATGAATCAGTATTTCTACTTTTTTAAGCATCTGTTCTTTTTCTTGAGTAAAGGATGTGTGTACGTTTGCCACCTCTGATTACACAGAAGCACTCGACTAAAGCACCTTAAAGTTGTGCATGACAGACTGGAACAGTGTTCATTTAAATCAACTTTAAAGGTTAGTAACAGGAGATTTTAAGACACGAAGGTGCCTCAGTTCCTTTAAGTCTTGACTCGACAAGCTGTAATCTGGTAAAATTAAATATTTTACCTCTTTCTCCCTTCTGGTTCCTGCTCTTCTTCCCTTCTTGTTCCTTTCAGCTTCTCTCTTACGGCTCTCTTTCAACTTTCCTTGTTGTTTTCTAACAGGTTACTTTTTGCTTTTGTCCTTCTGTCCTCTGTCAGCCTGCCAGACTGCTGTGTGTGTGTGAATGTGTGTGTGTGTGTGTGTGTTCATCAGCATCAGAGGGGAATCAGGGTCCCGACCGACGCCGTGACGTATGAGTCAACTCCCCCTCCATCTAAAACACGACCACGCCTCCTTCATCCTAAAACGTACTCTTCTTTCCACCTCCAACCTCCACCTCCTTTTTCCAAATACAGCCACCTCTCGTCGCCCTCCTCTCCAAAAATATCCCTGAGGAGGCCGGCGCTCCTCTCACCCGTCTCACCCGCCTCACCCCCTCCTCCCCTGATGGCCTTCAGGCTCCAGTTTTGGTTGCAGTTTTGTATATCTGCGTTCTTTGTTTGACTCTTAATCTCATTAAATCAACCAGTATTCAGATCCTTTAAAGTGTTGAAACCACACTGTGAAAAACGCTTCACCACAAGTAAAAAATCCTGCATTCAAAACCTTTTTTAAACTTAGTATTCTAAGTACGGTGTGTTCTCATTGTGCAGTAAAATGTTCCCTTTCAGATATTTTTGGATTAATATTACTGACGAAGATGTTCAAGGTTGAGATCATTTTAACTACTGTTGGATTTGTACGGAGGATTGAAACTGCTAAAGTTTCAAAAATAAATAAATAAATATATAAATGGCTCAATTGATATGACATGAAATGCACCAAAAATAATATCAAAAAGCCAGAAATCATTTATTTATTTTGTAGAAATTACCGTCCTTTTTAATTTTGTATTTTAGTTTTTTATTTGTTCATTTTGTAATTTATTCATTTATTTGCATTTCTATTTCTGTATTATTTACAGAATAATTAAATGTAATCAAATTGAATAAATGGAAAAGTAAATAAATATAGAAGCAAATTAAATCAGAAATATCAACTGACGTCATTTTTTATAAAGTAATTTATTGGCATAAAAATAATTTATTAGACATGTATTTATTGATTTTGGAATAATATATATATTTTTTCATGAGCCAAGAGAAACAGCCTGTTTTCAGCTTCGTGATGACACTTTCCAGCTAATCCAAGACTATTCTTAACTGTTAATTTGGTTTAAATAATCAAAGTGGAGGCTGAATTTAAAGATGGCTGCAGTGTAAGCGAGGGGACCAGAGTTAGAGGGCCGACCTCCTCATACTTTACACCCCTGACCCACATTCATCTGGATGAAACTTCTCAGGTGTGTAGTTTTGATCAAAATGAAGGCTGAGTTTGAAAGTGGGTGTTATCGAGAACTCATATAATAATACTGACTACTGAGTACACTGCAGCTGGTTAGTGTGTATCAGTGTTGCCTTTATCTTCGTTGCATGGTATTTTATTCCATCTCATTGGTGTGAATCATTGTTTAACCATGTTTGAAAAGTGCCTCATAAATAAAGGTTATTATGGTCGCAACTTTTAAGCCCCCATCAGGATTTGTTGCTGTCTTTGTTGTTGTTTGTTTTTACATTTTAAAGATAAACCAATAAAAAAAACTAATCATAAAACACAACACGTTTATTTATAACGAAAGTATGTTAATGTTTTCACTTGGATTCTGTGTGTTCTGTTGATCCACAAGGAAATCAAATTTTAAAAAAAGGAAAAAAGGAAATTCTAAACTCAGGTATATTTTGATTCTCGGGGATTAAAATTATTCTCTGTAGGAGATAAAAATAATACCTATTTATTAAAGCATTCACCTCAACCAGAAAGAATTAAACACACATTTAATCTACATCACTGTGAACGTATCATAAAGCGTCCAGACACGTTGTATTTCTCTTCGTGACAGCAGGAGATAAAGTTTCACAGTAAATGACACTAAATGCCAAATCAGCGTTTTTCGCTGACGTCAGACTGACAGGTGTACCTAGCGTGCTCCGTCAACTGTGCCGTGACGTAGTTCCGTCTGTCATGACTCTCCTCTTAACGTTCAAACTTTCCCTTTTTCTGCATTACCGTGAATGAATTAATCTTTAATGTGCTTTTTAACTTTGTTTAACACTTCAGTTATAATTCTGTTATTTTTTTAAACTTCTCTAACGCGTCTCTGGCTCGCCGTAGCGCTCACTAAACCGGCGGAACCTCTCCGTTTTCCCCTTTTTTCTCCGTTCGGTCAGGATGATGTAGCTTCCGGGCGACAGGGTACCAGCAGTAAACATGGCGGAGGAACTGCTGGAAACAGTGGATAGACTTCAGACTCGGCTCCGGGAGAATCCGGAGCCTCGAAAGGTAACGACTGTGCAGGTCGACACGGACAGATTCGGTGTTTAGCACCGATCAGCTTGTGAAATGCGACGGTTTGTCTTCGGCGGCCGAATCGAATCCGAAGTGACGGCGCTGCTCGCGAAAGTCGCAACCGTTTTTTAAATGCTGCGTTTGAGGGCCGCTGTCGGGCTCGGTCTTCTGAAAAAGTGTCACGTAAAATATATATATATTTTAATATAGCTTTTATTTACTAAAATTCTGTTTCAAGAAAAAGATATGCAATTAAAAATGTACTTAAAACGTAAAAGTGCATAAGAAGCTGCATGGAAATATACTACTCAGATTTAGATAGAGATATTTTCCATATTTCCATATTTTCCATTGTTTGTTCTGTGACACATCTGAATTTTTATTTTGTTTTTTTGTGAATATTGCTGGTCCCCAAAAATATTGTGACACATTTAATTGGACTTTTATTCCATAACCATGCACATGCATGTAGATATATCCCCATATCCCAATAACCCTAACTAATTTTGAGAAGTGTAGCGATAGTCGAAGTACTCATTATGTTTACGTATTATTTTATTATAACTATTGATCTATCTATATGTACATCTCTTTAATTTTGCAGCTGGTAAACATGTGGCGTATCTTGATTTTTCTTTGTTTACTGTTGGGTAGCATGTGAACTTCTAACTTTGGAACAAGAGAATCGTATCCAAACTCATCATAATACAGAATTGTATCAATATTTAGTGCCTAAAAATTTAACATCAGAACAGTACTTGAGTAAATATACTTATCTATTTTCTACCATTGAACAACAGTAGTGTTTTTTTGAACTGGTAGTTTTACTTATAAATCAAGTGGTTTAATGATAAAGAACAAAATCACCCAGCGTCAAGGTAAACAAACATCAGAGGAATGATGGCAAAGACAGCCTACCAATAACCTATTATTAATAGTTGGGCTGAAGTCCGTGATTTTCATCATGGACTGAATCCAGTCATTATTCACTGAGGCGCAACTTATCAAGTGTTAAAAGTAATTGTTAATGTTTCTCACACATTTCTTGAAGATGAGAATCTTAATGTATATTTCATGTATAAATCTGTAAACGATCCGTCTGTCACATAACGTTTATTAACACATTTTCATATTTCATATTTTTCAGTTGCCTTTTCATTACTAGTGCATTCATTTGAAATACGCGTAATTGGAGTTCATTGCAAATTTTTTTATCCATTTTATGTTCCCAAGATTAAATAAGATTAGCCAAGACTTTATTAATCCCTTTGCAGAGAAATAGACGTTACAACAGTGACTGAATTACAGATAAAAAAAAAAATTAAAAACCAAGGAACTCGAAAATAGAATAATATAAAGATAAAGTGAAAAATAAAAAGAAGAAGACAATATATACTATACGCTACATAAACTTTTTGCCCTTTTACTTACAGATACAATCGAGGAGTTCAATTGCGCATGATAATAATTGCCCTGATAGTTGTTATAAACACGTGATTTGTAGCAATGTACTTAAGCAAAGTATTTAAATGTAGTCCACCCTTTTAAAATGCATCAATCTTAAGGTTTTGTGAGGATCCATGTCAAGACAATACTTTGTTGGAACATATGAATCACTGGTGCCCATCTTACGGTTTCAGCATTTCCGACAGCACCTGAACGCATCGTGTGCTACGTCACGATAATTAAGGGGTTTTTAACTTGTTATAACGTACTTCTTTAACCCCGGCTTTTAGCTAATATTAGCACCTGTCAGCCTGGTATAACGGCTGCTCACAGGTGCTCTATCCGTTGTTAAAATATCAACAATAAGCAAAACGTAACTGAGCTCGGAGCGAAACTCGGTGGCCACAGTAGCCGTTAGCCGTTTAGCTAACTGGCGTAAGTCAGTGCGGAAAGTAACGTTAATGTGAGTCACAGCGACTCCAGGCCGCTAATGTTACACTGATTTATCTCTCTTCGGTTCATATCGCGGGTCTCCATCGCTGCAGTCAGGTCTGCTCTGAAAATACTGACATGTAAAAGCGGATACGTGATAATTTCACAAATATCCGATCGAACCCTTTGTTTGATTTCTTTGCCGAATTGCAGCCCGAGCTTCTCAAAACAAAGCAGGCGTGATGTGTGTGAGACGTCTGTTGTACAGGAGGTGTGTTCCTGTTACAGAAGTCATAATATTTGTGGAAATAAATAGTTAAATCACAGCTCAGGGGGATTTATAGAACCCTGTCCCGTTAGGCCACGACATCAGTCAGTGTCCATGACGCAGGGCTGCTAAAAGCTGCTGTTTCCACTAATTAAAAGAGAAAACACTTAATTATATACGACTTGGGTCAATGTGAGCAAAGATAGCGCACATGTGAGAGAATTTGGACACTATATTATAACAATTATATATTCAATAATAATAAAATAATAATAATAATAATAGTAATAATGAAAGTTATTTGTGTAGCACCTTTAAAACAGTGTTTACAAAGTGCTTTGACAAAAGCAGGAAACTCAGCAAGACAATGTTACAGAACAAACAGTCGATTCAAACACAAAGATGCTACATCCAAGCAGTTAAAACTAGAAGGCAGGACAGAACATGTGAGAGCACAAATAGTCAAAATGAATTAAAGCCATAAAACTGGCTAAATCACAGGAGAGAGAAAGAGAGACGGGGAAAAAGTAATAAATGTATAAAAACTGAAGGATGATAAGAAGACGACACTTGAAATTAGTCAGGGGTATTTGGGGTATCACTGGGTTTCCCTTGATTGCTTATTCTGCGACATATGTGATTTTTTATTTTGTGTTCTGTGAATATTTTTCCGCCCTTTGTGACACATTTAATTTGACTTTTATTGCAGCGTCACGCACATATCCCCAACACCCCTGATCAATTCAGAGTAAATCGTCCTGAAGGGAGAACAGCGGGTGACACTGAACCTGTAGCCAAAACAAACTCGTCGACTGTCACGCAAACAGTTATGTTAATTTGTTTTGTTCAAAGTAATTAACTAACAGCCGTCGTGAGGATTTGTTTAAAGAAATTACAGACAGTGTTTTATGAAGCAGCTGCAACCCTCCATCCTGTCTTCATGATCGTAAAAGTTAAATTTCATGTCACTATTATCCTGATTATCATCAAAATTCTTCAGACTTTAAATTAGAAATTTCACTTAAACATACTGGAATCAGTTAAACCTTAAATGTTGGTAACTTGTCGTTACCCTGTCGTTTTATAGTTTGGCGTTAGTATTATTTACACACAACAGATTTAACCTGTTTTTTGTAGGGGTTCAATATACAAACTGTTAGATGAGTAAAGTTTAAAGGTAACTACTTTTAATTAGTTTGTCGTAATTAAAGTAAAATATCATCTAGTTTTGTGTTAAGCGCTCAGTGAGCTACATCGTAACTCTCAATGTACGTCACCAACACCAACATGGCCGCCAACTCGGCACAGAGAAAGTGTCAACAAAGGTGAAAATCCCAGTAAATCTTGTCATATTGACAACAGCAGCTATGTGAAAGGAGAGTTTGTCAGTTCTGTGAGCTGCTGATATTCAGTAGAAGCTTCTCAGTTTTAATTTTTTGGTGAGCGTTCAACCACAAGACGTCATAAACACGACTGTTGAATGTGTCTTTATAATGATAGCTTTAGCTTTATGACAGACTGTGACTTTGATTTGGAAAATTCTCTTTTAAATTGACAAACAACACGTGTGGTTCATGACACAAGTCAAGCAGAATCAACGGTCCAAGTTTTTCTGAAATAAGATCCTATGGTACAAACCAGAAGGGGCGTGACATCGGTGACATCTTTTCCAAGTCATTCATGTGAGAATATTCCCGATTATCTTGATTTACAATCATCTTGACAGTGAAAATTAACCACAATCAACATATTGTGAAATTTTGTATCGTGATCCGAAATCAATCCTTTTATTTAAGTTCCACAAGCGTCCCTTAAAGCCGTCATCGTCCTCTAAATGATTTTATTTGTCTCTTGTTTTTCAGCTACTGAAGACTTTCAAAAGACTGGGGGAACTTCCCATGACTGTGGACATACTGGTGGTAAGTGTTGCTTCATCCTTAACATCCTCTTGATTTCATAAAAAAAGGAGAAAAGTTGATGCTGCAGTGGCGAGATTGCTCAAGCGAGAGTAAATGCGTTTGACCGTGGGGGAGAATCGGAGCTTTGCTCGGCACCAAACTGCTTACCTGTCAGGTGAGATTCATGCCAGTTACCAGCACAGCCTCAACATGTTTCTGACCAATCAGATCGCTCGGCTGCTCCAGCTTGATTAACACTGCAGCTCACACTTCTCATGTGATATCTAACTGCAGTGAGACTTCAAACGTTTCTTTCGCTTTGCCTCGTATTGTTGGATTAAATGAGTAAACCTGTGCTCGGTTGACGGAAGGAGTCATCCGTGTCTTTATTTTGTTCTCTCGTAGGAAACTGGAGTGGGGAAGACTGTGAATTCTTTCAGGAAACATGACGTAGCCGGAGAGGTGGCAAAGGGCCTCGTGGCCAAATGGAAGAAACTGGTTCCTCAGTCTGCAGACAGGTGTGTACTGCAGAACTGTGCCCTCACACGCAGACAGCAGTGAGAAGCGCAGCGATCCTCTGCTAGAGCTCTCACTGTACTTCATGTTTCTGTTCCTGCAATGACTGAGCGGAGCCGCTTAAAGGAACAGTTCACCCAAAATAAAATCGAGTCGTTGTGTACTCACCCTCGTGCCCCCGAGGGGAAAAGTTGGGTGAAGTTTTTTAGTCCACAAAAATATTTCTGCTTCAGCTTCACAACAAAACAGCAATGTTGCATTCTGCTAAACAAATGAAGTAGTCGAGGAAAATCTGACCTGAGTCCTTCGTAAAGAAATCAACAGTCCAGCATCATTTAATAACTTGAGAGAGACAGGAAGGTCTCATTTTTCATGTCACATTACAGTCAGCTCACATATGGCCAATTAAAAAGACTGATGCAGATAAATTGCTTCAAACTGTTAAATAGAGCCCCTTTAATCAACTATACGTTAACCATTTTTTAAACACAGTTTTTATAAGGGGTTCCCCTTGATTTCTCTCATCAAACTTGTGGTGAAGTGCTGTAGATGAGTCAAACTGTTTTTTTTCCACCACAGACCCCCCAACAGTCACGTCAAAGAAGCTCCACGGTCACACTCTCGAGGCCTGGAGGTAGTCGGAGGAGGACGAGGAGGCCACAGACGCGCCCGCGAGCCCTCTCCTGACGAAGAGCCCTCCTACATGGAAGAGGAGGAGGAAGTGGAGGACGAGGAGAGAGGCTATCACACGAACTACTCGCCCTCACCTCCTCAACACAAGCAGTACAGCCCTCCGCGGCGAGGAGGCTACCAGTCAGACGAGTACGAGAGCCCCGAACCCGAACCTGAGCCTGAGCCTGAACCAGAGCCTGAGCCTGAACCCAGTCCCCCGCCTCCTCGCAAAGAGGTCCGCCACATCAAACCAAACAAAGAACCCAACAAAAACCATCATCATGGTTCCCACGGCGACAGAAACAGGGACAGAGATGAGGAAAGGCGGCAACGGCATGCACAGATGAGCAGTGACCGAGGAGGAGGAGGAGGAGGAGAGGGGAAGAAACACAGTGCAGACAGAGAGAGAGCGCAGAGTCCAGTACAGAAGTCTGCAAAGCACAGCAGGAAGTCCGGCACACATGAGAGTAAAAGGGAGGAGAAGAAAAAAGGAGGAGATGACGGTGAGTGTTTCCGCTGTTTCTCGTCGATATGAAAGCTTTAGAGCAAGAAACACCGTCAGCTTTGTCCTCTGCATGGAGCACAGACGCATAAAGTGCCAAACCAGCTTCCTGCCAGAGTCAGAATAAATATTAGATCAGACTTAAAGATTTTAAGGAATAAATAAAATTCTCCGTCATGGGTCTGACTTGGTTTTAGCAGGATACAAAGTACAGTAGTAGTTTGTTTTTCTGTTTATTTACAGCTTGTTTGCAACCAAAGCCTGTGATGGTTTAGTTAAACTGTCAACACTTAACAGAAACAATTGCATTTCATCATTTCTGATCAGCACATTAGCCGATATAATCAGAATTAGCTTATTCGACGATTATCTGTGCAGCTCTGTGCACCAGATAAGATGTTCCTGTTTTATCAGAGCACAAAATGTGGTCACAACAGAGAGCAACATCCTGTTCCGGTTAACTGAGATACTGCAGATAGTAACTCTGCTGATGGAAACAATTGGTTTACGAGCAAAATGAAAGCGGTTTCCTAAATAGCAGCAAGTGTTTCATCCATCTTTTTATGCTTTCTTTTTTTTTTTACTTTCAGTTTTTTTATATTTGTTCTTATGCATGTAAAAGATCTTGAAAGTTTAAAAGGTCATTGTCAGCACCAACAGAGGCTCCTCTCTCCCACTGCTCCTGAACGCCCCATCAGTAGTCCCGCTGCGACTTTGTGACATCACACTACATCACAGAGTCGCACAGTCGCATGATTTATGCCTAGTGGCTAATTTGGCACTTAAGAATCGATTTAGCACAGCTGCTCTGTTGTTGTTGTTAGCGGTGCTGGCTCAGGCGTGTGTGAGCCGACCAATCAGAGGGGGAATACAGAGCTGCAGCAGTGGACAGTATGAGAAGAATGATGTGTTTTAAAGTATAAAAGCATGTGAACATATTTTAGTAGTAACTCAAAATATATTTATGAACCTTAAAATGAGCATAATATGACTTCTGTTACATAAAGTACCACAAACAATCATGTCTCAAGTCACTTCACACAAGTCTGAGTCGAGCCTCAAGTCATTTTTCAGTCAAGTCCAGTTAAGAGTCATCAGAACGTTGATTTGAGTCGACTTGACGCCTCTGTTCTGCGGTCTGTAACACCTCATGTATAGCACAGTTTAATGATTAACTTAAGGACGCGTGGTTGTGCCTCCTTCTGCACACACTCTGTAGTCTTCTCCACAGTAGAAAGTAGGTTCAAATTTAATACTCTTGTTACTTTAATGAGTTACAATCCATCACTGCAAACATGTGTTGGTTGAAGTTAAGCTCAAACAGTTATTGAAGAAAGGTAATTTTTAAGAATTTTAATCAAAACGTGTCAAACATTTGCTGCTTTCACTTTGTTAAACGTGAAGACTTTCTGCTTTTCTTTGACACATTTGACAGTAAACTGAATGTCAGTGGGTTTTGAATCGCCTTAATCTTTTGATTTAATCAACCAAGCAATGAATGAATGTCAGGAAAACAACTGTCAAAGCAGTTGTGAGCTGCAGCCTTTCTGTAGAGCCGCCAGCAGGCTCCGGGTTATTTGAAAGGTTTCACCATCTTGTAGGTGTCAAATGTAAAATTCCCACGATTTTCACTGAATCGTTTAACTTTTCTTTCTGCCTCTGTGTTTCCAGGGCGACCGCGGGTGCCGAAGGACTCTCCATCCAAGGAGGAGGAGGAAGACTACGAGACTCCCACCATGTCCTTTGAGTCTTTTCTCACATATGACGCCCCGACGCCTGTGAAGAAGAAGAAGAAGCAGCCGTCGTCGTCGTCGTCATCCCTGTCACACAGTCGACCGTCTCACTCTTCATCCTCCGTGCCGTCCACCTATCGTGCGCGCACCCCTCCGCCTGCGCCCTCCTCCTCCTCCTCCTCCTCTAAAGCGAGCAAAGCTAACGGCACTCAGAGCACCAAGAGGTCTCATTCAGCTGCAGCAACACCAGAGAAACCAGAGAAACCAGAGAAACGCAAGAGGGTAAGAACAGCAGCTGAGTGGGATGACCTGTGAAAAGATAACAGCACAGATCCTCATTCATGGCTCTTCCACTATTACTGGTATTTATCAAAGACAGTTCAGAACTAAGATTAATAATCTGCCCTTCATTATGGGCATGAGGGTTAAAGAAACTATATTGGTATTTCAATCATGATATTAAATGTAAATATGGACAGAGATGATGAATCTACAGACGGTTATCACTAGAATCTGCAGCTCTTGTTGGCTTTAAAACATTTTACAGTGAGTTTCGGCTAATAGTTTGCAGTAGTTCGGTTCTGGTTTACTCTCACTGCTCTCATAGTGTCACTTACAGCCACAGCAGGCAGCTGTTTTCACTGAAAAAACTTTTAAAGTCTCCTCTGCACAACCTGCTCAGCACCAAACAGCAGACAGACACAGTTAGCGACTATCTGGTGAACATAGTGGAGCATTTATCTCACTTTGCGGTGCAGAAACAAAGAAGCTGTCCATCCTGAGTGATCCGGTCACAAGTGGACAGCTTTAAGCCTGTCAATTCACATTAATTCCAATGTTTTGTACACTAAGAAATAAATATCTTCATGTACAATGTTTGCCGAATCTGTACGTAGGCCTGAATAATTAAGAATTAGTTGTAGAGAGCGTTTCACAAAGTTTATAAAGTCACCCCTGATGCAACAAGTCTCTAAATTGAGCGTTTTTTTAAGGGACTCTGGGGACCTTCTCCACGGACGACCAAGAAGTATCATTCATTAGTTACTGTTAACTGTATTTCTAAATTTAGACATGTTTACCGTCAATATGTGCGATTTTAAATTTGGTGTTCAAACAACTGTTGGGAAGTATGACCTGAATATATCTCGGGGGCTGTCTGATGATTTTTAGAATGACTTTATTGAGCTTGGAGCTCATCAATATTTCTCTCCAGGAACCAACGCTGTGCTTTTTATTAAGTAGAATTCTGTCTGTTTCCTAGCAACTGTAGCTTATTTCACCATCAAGATAATTCACAGGAGAGCAGTAACCTGCAGATTTCAAAGGGTGGGAAATTGAGAGCGATTTGAGAGTTATGAAAGCTCTTTGTTGTTTTTCTGACACAAATAATAAATGTCACTGGAACGCCTTGAAAGCCACGGTAGCTGCAGTAAGAACATTTCCCCCAAATGTCAAACCTGTCCTTTAACTTACTCAGTTATTTGACAGCTTCTCTCTGCCTACAAACATCTTATTTGCCTTCATTCATCATCTATTGCATACAAGCCTCTTATTTTGAAAGGTTGCTTGCAGGCGGTGCTGGTTGATGTTGATGTGATGCTGTTCGCAGGTGGTCGAGCCCGTTCCGTCTCTTCCTGAAATCCCTCTGCCAGCGATTCAACCCAACTACAGACCTCTGCCCTCCATCGACGTCACACCGCTGTCCCCTCAGAGACGGAAAGGTAAATCACCCAACATGTAACTGTAACTTTAAAGCTGCAAACCTCTGAAACCTTGAGGCTTCTTATTGTGAAACAACAAACCGTAGGCTTGACATCTACAAACAAAAATAGATCACAATCTAGTTCTTCCTGATGGTTTTCTTGTCATTTCTGTGTCACACTGCCCGACCGTCACTCCCTTCTTCACTTTCAGTTCCTGTCTGCAACGACGAGGAGGATGCCGGCTTCACGGGGAAGAGATTCAACTCTAAGATGGTGGTCTACTCGGGATCCAAGACCTCTTACCTGCCCAAGATGATGACTTTGTACGAGCAGTGCATCCGTGTGCTGCAGAACAACATCGACTGTGAGTGGAGCTGCTGACAACACTAGACACAGAGTTCCCACCAGATGGCAGTAAAGCACCTTTAGATACTATAAAATAAGCCCCAAAAACATCTAAACACTTTGTTTTTATTCTTCATTAAATGTTAATCGAACTAATTTCATATGGAGTGATGAAACAGAAGGCAAGGCTCCACCAAAAAGGCTAAAAGTAACAAAGTCTGCACGATTGCCTGATCACCATTATGTACTCCTCTGTGGTCACTCCCCACTCCACCCAGCTATTATCTCAAGTTGGATAAATCAAACAAACTCCACCGTACAGGTCTGACCTCTCTTTGCTTTTTCAGCCATTGCTGAGGTGGGTGGAGTGCCGTTCGAGATCCTGGAACCGGTGCTGGAGAGATGTACACCAGAGCAGCTGTATCGCATCGAGCAGAGCAACCAGGTAACGCACGCACGCACGCACGCACGCACGCACGCACGCACGCACGCACGCACGCACGCACGCACGCACGCATCTGTCCATCTTTGTCCTACTTATGAAGATCCTCATTGACTTACTGCATTGCCCAGCCTGCTGGTTTCAGACCTGAGGCTCCCGAACACCACTAGGTGTCGCCAGAGTGTCACCATAGTTCACAAAGACTTATTCATTATAAGGAGTGTAAGAAACTAACTGCTAACTGTCGCTGCCTGTAGCCAATTAGATTTGTTAGCTGTGCATCTAGGAGCGCAGAATGGGAGCCAGGAGTAAAAGACTGTTGGTGTTTACACCGTTAGCACAGGAGTAGATTTTAAGATTTAACTAACTACTTTTAAAGCTCCTCATGGTCTTGCTCTCTGCTATATCTCTGACTTTAAACGACATACATGTCAGTACGTACATTGAGACTGTCAGGCAGAAGTTTGTGTTTGTTTCGAGTGTTTGCTGTCAGGTTGAATGAGTCAGTCATTCCTTTTATATCCTTTCTTAAAGCTGATTCTATCAGTCTTTCCTGATTGTACCTAAGTTTTGAATGTTTTTTTTAATCTGTTTTCTTATTCTTTTATCTTTTAATCTGTTTGAAACTTGATGGTTTTTAGGCACATCTGTTTTATTTTGCAGCCTTTGTGAAGCACATGGATTTAAGTGCTCTATAATCAAAGATTATTGTTATCTTGGTCTTCAGTATGTGTGTGCATCGTAAAGTTCACCACACACACATCTTTTTTGAGGAAAAAACTAGAGATGAGACATGAGAGGCGAATGAGTGTGGAGCCTGGGGAGACTGATGGCCCTCCATGTTTCTTCTTCAGTGGTTTACAGAGGAATCTGACGAGCTGTGGATGCGTCACTGTCAGCGGGACTTTAAGCGAGAGTCTCCTCAGGAGTACGAGTCGTGGAGGGAGATGTATCTGAGGCTGCATGACGAGCGCGAGGAGCGACTGAGGCTGCTCACACAGAACATTTCCTCCGCCCACGCGCAACAAGCCAAAAGGTAGCAGAAGCATTTGGATCTGAATGGACTGAATTTGTTTTATAGTAATCACAAACCACTACGTTTCTCTAGTGTTGGTCTTGTTTAGTCAAAGTGCTGTGTTTGTTCTGGCAGGACGGCAGGTTATGATGGCGTATGTGAATTCTGCTGCCAAACCGCCGCGTGACGTGCGCCGCCGCCAGGAGAAGTTTGGGACCACAAGTGCATCATCCGCAGCCTCCACAGCGGCTGCAGCTCCCATCAAGTCAGTACTCTGCTGCCTCAACACTGAATATAGACAACAGTATCATCTTTGTATTAAAGAATCAGTTGTTGACATAGAAAACATGTATATAACTATGATTACGTAAAAATAACATTAATGTAAGTCGACCATCATTTCTGTCTTGCACTTTGTGGTTTAGTTCAGGACTTTGCGGCGTTTCTCTTTGTCATAAATTCAGCACAGTCACCAACCTTTCATCTCTTCCTGTCTCTTTCAGAATAAGGCCAGCCACAGACTATTCTGGTGGATCAAGCCGCTCCTCTTCCTCCCAATTAAACCCTCCTTCCAGCTCGTCTCGCCCCTCAGCACCAGGAGGACCTGGAGGAGGAGCTGGAGGAGGACACGCCGCCAGGGACAAGCCACAGGTCAAAAGTAAGTGTGTGTTAACAGTCCTGAGCGATACGTTTAGGATCTCTTAAAAGAACAAGAGTTATGTTTCGTTTAAACAACAATTTGTTCTCGTCTCCTTCCTCACGCAGAAATCGCCCCCATGATGGCCAAAACTATCAAAGCTTTCAAGAACAGATTCTCCCGCCGATAGTGTGAAAGAGACTTGATGTATTTTATGAATTCCAACTGTGTTTTTAATTTAAGTCGAGAAAAATTCTTACTGGAGGACCCCTTCCCCTTCCCCTACACACACACACACACACACACACACACACACACACACACACACACACACACACACACACACACACAAAACCATCATTACCCACCAGACATATCAAATGATCTTTTCAATATTGGTGGAAAAATGTTGTTTTTTTGTTGTTGTTTTGTTTAATTTAATGGTGGCATTTGTTTTTGGCGCCTTTTAAACTAAGTATTTAAATCATGAATGACGCTCAGTGGGTGTGACCTGTGTGACGAAAATCCTGTCACCGACTTTTTACAAGATGCAAAGGACACCCAAACACACACAAACACACACACAGTCTGTTACTTTTTCTTGTTTTGTAGCGGACGTTTTTCAAAGGAATTGCTTAAACTTTTGGGAAATGTGCTAATTAGCTTTCTTGCTGACAGCTAGATAAGAACATAGGTACCATTCTCATGTCTTTACACTAAACTACTCAGTGCCCATTTGAAACATGCTGTTTGGCGCAGATTATCTGGCGATGTGAGGCGTCTACAGATCCAGTCTAAATCTGTTTAACGAGCCAGAGCAGCTGATGGTGCCACCAAGCAGCAAGTTGTTGCATGACACTAATCTCCATTTTGTTTACATCTACTTCCCCATAAGATCACATGAGAGGGATCACATGTTCAAACTGTATTAACATTGAGCATGTCCCTTGTCGGAACTGCACCAATTTAGACTCTGCGCTTCTGTGGGTCCTCAGCAACAAACCTGCCAAGTGTGAACTAGATCGTAAGAACGGTTCTCGAGATATGCAACAGACAGACAGACAGACAGATAGAGATTCTTTGTTTTATAGCCAGATGAAGCTAAAGGTAGTTAGCTTTGCTTATCATAACGCTGAGACTGGAAATGGGCTGGAAACAGCCAGACTGGCTCTGTCCGAAGTAAAACATTTACCCCTACCAGCACCTCTAAAGCTCACTAAATAACAGCCATATTTTGTTTAAAAGGCGTTAAAAGTTCATATTGATCACTTTTTTATGTAGACAAATAATTTCAAAATATATAATACATACAAGCTTGTAGAAAGGTGCAGACTAGAAATCTCTCTTCACTTTTAAAACATGACTATGATTGTGAATTGATCATTTTAAAATGTCTGTCGGGTCCAAAATGATTATGTTGTTTATCTCTGTGTCAGAATTCTAGCATTGGTTTCCAGCTTCAAACAGATTTTTGAGCCAGAAGTAAAACGCTGTTGGTATTATTTGGTATCTGTGTTTCGTCATGGACTTAGAGTCTTGTTGGTTGCCAATTTGTGCAATAAAACCGAACATGGTTACATGATGTGGTCAACATGCTGTACCACAAACTGACAGTGAAGAAACACAGATACCACAAGATACCATCTCCTGTTTGCTATTTGCTCACAAACCTTGTTGGTGCTGGAACCGACCGTCAGAATGCTTAAACAGAGATAAACAAAACAATCCTTTTGGACCTGCCAAAATATTTTTAATTATTCATTTATACAATCATAATGATGTGTTTAGGAAAAGAGATTTTATTCCATTTCTGTAGATATATTATTTGTTTGAAATGACTTGTCTACATAAAAATATCAACTTGACCTTCAGGTGTTGTGCTGAGAACTATTTCCTGGTTGGGACCGGTTGCCTGGCAACCTGTGAAAACACCAGGAAGTTACTAGTTTAACTCTGAAGATTAGGGTTAATAGTTTGCCCCCTAACCTCCTGGGAAATGCAGTACTGTTATTTTTTATGAATCAAATGAGACACGTCCTGTTAATGGGTGAGCTAGCAGGCTGTCTCTTTTCTTGTTTCCAGTCTTAATGCTAAGCTAAGCTAAGCTAACCGGCTGCTGGATGTAGCATCGTGGTTATGGTACAGACGAGAGAGTGGTATCGATCCTCTCATCTCACTCTCAGCAAGAAAGCAAAAATGGCCCGTTTCCCAATATGCAACGATTTTTGCCTCCATGGGACACAAAAACAGAATCATTCTTTTGATTTAAAGAATAGTTGTTTGTTACTTTCCTTCCTGATCAGATGATGAAACATAATGACACTACTTGAGGAAAAAGCTTGCCACGCTCTTGTTTTCTCTTTTAATGGCACGCATGCTCTTTTAATGGCGTAAGTCAGCCGACTCCACCAGAGACACCAACTGGCTGGTTAAAGACTCTGCTTTTAAAAACCAACAAACAAACATGCATATTTAAACATGATATCAGTGAACTACACACACACACACACATATACACATACACATTGTAGACTTATTTGAACCCTCCTGTGGCTTGAGTCATGTTTTCCTGCTGTTGAATGTGTGTGTCCCTGTTTATATCTGCTTCACTGTGACAAATGGCTTGAGCGAGGGCTGAACAGACTGAGGGAATAACAGTCAGGAAGGAAGTTGATAGGACGTCTGCACAGCTTCAGTCGACAACAATGATGAGATGTATTTATTTTCAACACTGGGACCTGGTACCCCACAACATGGGCCTGAAAGGAAGTAGATTTCAAATTGTAATTTTATTAGATTTTAATAAATGTTATATGGTCATTTTTATTAAAATTGACTTTTTGCCCTTGATTCGTTTTGTGCAGTGTTTTTTATCAAGCATTAAAAACATGTCACCTGGAAAAAAGAAGTTTCTTCATTTTCTCTCTTAATGACTGAATGCATTCAACACTTACTTAAATAAAATTATTACATTATTACATTTTGGATGCAAATGTATTCATTTGAATGCTTTTTGTTCCTTTGAGATTGAGATTATAAATACAAAATATAATTTTGTTAATAAATAATGATGTAAAATGAGTGATGGAATGTAACTAAGTACAAGTATTGTACTTAAATACTATTTGTATGAGTGACTTTTTAAAAAAAATTTTTTTAACCAAAGTAATATTTTAAAAACCTTAACCGACGTAAAACCCCGTTTCAACCACCAGCCTGTTTTATTTTGAAATCCTCGAACCGGAAGTATTTGTCCAACGTATGTTCGCTTCCGGCCGCGAAGTGAAACTTACTGACAGCGTCTCATTTTCCACAAAACACTCCGGACGAGCTGCTGTGAGCCACGGTTCTCTGTCCGAGCTATATTTAACATAAAGGGCGTGTTGAGCTGCACGATGTCCGGCCACGGTCACGGACACGGACCCGGCTGCGGGTGTGCGGGGGAGCATGAGCCCGCGGAGAGGGGCCTGGAGTACGGACTGTATCGGAAGATCGACCTGGAGAAGCTGCAGTGCCTGAACGAGAGCAGAGACGGAGACGGAAAGCTGGTGTTCAAACCGTGGGACCGGCGGACCGAGCGGGACACGGTAACGTTCTGCCCGTGTGAACAGCAGAGTTACACGGGTGTTCCCTGTGTGTGTGGCCGGGGTGAGAGTGCAGTCTGCGGGGCTGCTGTTGCTGAGAGCCTCGCTGCTGGAATGCGCACGCAGTCATTCAACAAAACTTTATTAATACCACTGAGGCTCACAGATGACATTAGTCATGACAACAGCAGCCTGGGAACACAAGAATAACAAAACTACAGCAAAGAAGTTTTGTTTTACTTGCAATTGTAAAAGTATTGGCAGCAAAATATACTTAAAACATCACAAGAAAAGGTAGTCATTCTGCAGAAAAGACTATTTATTAATTTTAATAATAATGATAATGGGTAACTCTTTGTTTTCATGACTGACTGGGGAACAGCGTGTTTATTTACTTATGGAAAAACAAATACTTCTGATGAAGTGAATCTGTGAGTATTTTAGCCAATACCGGAGGTGATAGTTTTGTTTTATTGGTGTGACTCATCTGTCTTTTTTGTTTTAGTATGTCGAGAGCGACGCAGATGAAGAGCTGCTGTTTAACATCCCGTAAGTCCTAAAATCATCCTCATAATTCTCATCATCACGATGAGTCTGAGCTTTAAACCTTTCTCCTGTGTGAACAAATGTTTTCCCTCATTGGATTCTGGTTCTACTCTCTTTTTTTGGTTTTCCTTAAATCACTTGTATTCTCTTGTGAGAGTTTCTGGCTTCTTCTTGTCTGTCACAGTGTCCTGGTTTTTTCTGTCTCTGTGTGATTTTACCTTGTTGTTGTCAAAGATCACAACGAATGTGTCATCTCTTTCAGTTTTACCGGCAGCGTGAAGCTGAAAGGCATCATCATCTCTGGAGAAGATGACGAGTCTCATCCGGCTGAGGTTCGATTGTGAGTGTCTGTCACTGCGTCTTTGATTATATATCTGTATTATTTAAATTTTATGTAACCTTTATTTTCCAAGGAACATTCCCATTTGGATCCAGAATAGAATCCTCTTCAAGAAAGGAGCAAAATATGCCCAAGGCCAGCTGGTTAACATGCTGACTTCAGCAGACATCTCTTCAACACTATACATACTGCTGGACTGATTAGACCTCGGCCATCACAAAATCATGAAAATAGAAATATTCTGATCTTTCCATCCTTCTCTTATCGTACTCATCTGTTCTTTTTTTTCATTCTAGGTACAAGAACATCCCTCAGATGTCCTTCGACGACACCGGCAGAGAACCTGAACAAGCCTTCAGACTCAACAAAGACCCGCTCGCTGAGCTGGAATACCCAACAAAGTGAGGGCACGAAAAGTTTTCTAACACAGCAGCATCTTCCCGTCAGATTCCCAAATCATCACTTTCTGTCCGTCTCTGTATGAGATGACATTGAGTTTGAGGTATATAGACAAGCTGTCTGAGGCACAGAGACCTGCAGTTTATACAGTCATGTTTTTGTGGTCTTGTTCAACACTTTCTACATGCTTCTTTAGATTCCTGCTTCTTTTAGCTGCTGTAGCACCCATTTTGGCCGCTTGCTCAGCTGATAGCCACAGCCAGCTCACTGCTGACCAAGCTTACAGGAAGACGGTTGTTGAAAAGACCACAAAGACAAACTGAATCATAAACATCCTTTATAGGCACAAAGTGATGAATCTGCCTGATTTCCCCTCAGTTTCTAAGGCTTTAAGATTTAAACATGACGTATAATCCGGGCAGTTTGAAGGCTGAAGAGCAGGACAAAAGGTAAAGATAGAGATAAAGTACTGAGCGTGTTTTTTTTGGGGGCTGATACTGATATTAAGGAGTAAAATACTGAGCTTGTATATAAGATGGACAACGTGCAAATCCTGGACGCTACATGACACGATGCAGTGAAATCCAATCTCTGTGATCTGAGCAAAGAAGCATTCAAAACGCAAGTGCATCCAACTCTGTCATGCTTGTTTTCACTTCATATGGATGTGTTTGCGTTTCCATTACCTTTCTCACACACACACACACACACACACACACACACACACACACACACACACACACACACACACACACACACACACACACACACACACACACACACACGTTATGGCTCATGATGAACATGATGTTTGATTTCTCCTAAGGTTCTTCACAAAGTGTCACAACTCCATCCTGCTTTTACAGACACAGACAATTTAGTTCTGCTTCGAGTACACATGCATTGCCAACATGCTGTCTCACACTGAAGTGTTTCTTCTTGTGTCACGATTTCCAGGATCGCTCGTTTTTCCAACGTTCAGCACCTCTCCATCCACATCTCAAAGAACTTTGGATCAGAGAGCACCAGGGTCTACTACATCGGCCTGAGGGGAGAATTCTCAGAGGTACAGCGTTTGAAAAGAAACTATTGAACCTGTTTGAGTTTATTCCACTTCTTCTGAGAACATAAAAAACAGGATATGTTATTATCTACTCAGTCCCATGCTGATGGAAAGTCGGGTTAACTCTTGTAGTCCACCTGTCTTTCTCTCTTTGTGCTTCTCAGGCTCACAGACATGAAGTGACGATCTGTAACTACGAGGCATCAGCGAACCCTGCGGATCACAAAGTGGAGAGCATCATCCCGCAGACCAACTTCATCTCCTGAAAGCTTCAGAGAGACGGGAAGAAGAGGAGAAAGAAGGTGGAGGAGAAGGAGAGGTTTCTGTGATGTCTGCTTGACAGGTGTCAAAAAGTCAAAGATGAGTCCAACGCTGCGTACCGGCAGGTTGATTGACCTCGACCGGAGGCTGAGCACGAAAATCTGAAGAGCAGAGAGCTTCAGAGGTGTCTGGAAGATGTTCTGTTTGCTATCGCAATTAAGGGTGAAGGCTTGATGTGGGCAAAAAGCTTAATAATAACCGCATGAAACATTCGACACTCGGATATATTCTGTTGTTATCAGTTTAACCTGTATACTCTGATTCACGTCTAATGATATCCACAGCTTCAATAAAGTGACAGCTACTCTTCAAAACAATGCTGAAGGCTGGAAATAAACCAAACGATGGTCCTGTTTGAGTAATTAAAGCAGACGTTTTATGCTCTTGCATTTTTCTTCCTTTACTTTAGTTTGTAATGTCGGTTCATGTAGTCCGCATCAACAGAAGCTCATCTGCAACAGAAAACCATGTCACACTTCTGCCTAGCAACTAGTTTAGCACACATGAATTGATTTAGCACAGCTGCTCTGTTGTTGTTAGTAGTGATGAGTCAGGCGTGTGTGAGCCGACCAATCAGAGCAATCAATCAACCAGACGGGAGCTTAAGCAGCATTTCAGACGGGGAATACAGTGCTGGACAGAAAGAGAAAACTGACGTGTTTTTGGAGTATTAAAGCATGTGAACCTGTTCTTGTAGCTACCTTAAATAAAGTCATTAATCTGAAACTGAACACATGTCTCGTTTAAAGACTTTGTTTGCCTCCTCTTTTAGATATTCTCTATTTAAAACAGTACTAAGAATAATTGAAATGTTTTAGCTTTATCAACTTCATTGATTTTTTTGTAAATACGTGTTTAAATTAATGATATTACTACATGGGCTCAAGGACACTTCTTAAAACTGCTGGCGGTCGTCAGATTTTCTTAATATTTTACAGTGTCCCACCTTTTTGGGGAATTTGGGTTGTTATATAATGATTCTTTGGCATAAAAAACCTCTGTTGAAAAATATTTACTCTACATAAATAGATATATACAAATAAAATATACAAATACACATTTTAAATGCCTTTAAGTTAATATATCACATTATTTGCCCTTTGTACTAACTAGTGCTGGATATTTTCTGCCACCTAGTGGTTTGTTAAGTGACTGGTGTCTTGTTTG
This sequence comes from Diplodus puntazzo, assembly GCA_963678695.2. Classification (NCBI taxonomy): domain Eukaryota; kingdom Metazoa; phylum Chordata; class Actinopteri; order Spariformes; family Sparidae; genus Diplodus; species Diplodus puntazzo. The sequence goes on from OZ023169.1 coordinate 6,295,746, forward strand.
AGCAGTTTTCTCTAGCCCAAATTAAATTAGAATCAATTTGTCTTTCCTCAGTTTGTCTCTGAGATGAATTCTCATCAGCTGCATGGTGCGATGGCAGTAAATTAAATAAAACGGCTGCTGGAAACTGGAAAGGAATTGATGGGAGGCCAGTGTGAAGGCATTGAGACTGAGGTCTGGACCGGGTCCAAGGCTTCCTGCAGTAGAGGTCTATCCTCTTCTTTTATTCACAGCAGCAGCAGCAGCAGCAGCAGCAGCTGACATTAACAGGCTGAGCTGCTCTGCAGTAACACTTTAATACAAACATGTCACCTCCATGTTGCCATTTGACAAAGCTGTTAGACCAAAGATTACTGCTGTGTTCTTACCGCCACACCTTCCACTTTCTCCGCAAAGGAGTCATTATGTCATTTATGATTTCATTGCGTTAGTAATGCAGTGTGGCATCATGCAGGGGCAGTCTGAGTGCATTATGGGAATGTGTAAGCTGAGTGTGGAGGTTTATGCGTGAGGGGAAAACATGATGTTTGAGCTTGACAAGAGTGTAGAAATAAGACAAAATGGAAGAAGAATTTGATTAATGCTAAACAGTGCTCTGAAAAGGTTCAAGTAACTGTTTAACCAGTGAGGGAGGACGTATATAGATACTTTACTTCAGTAAAGGTACAGATACTACACAGTAAAAATACTCAGTTACACTGCATAAGTACATTAATTAAGTAAGAAGAAGCTGACAAATGGCTTTCGATACTTAGGTACATTCAATATCAGAGACTTTTAGACTTTTAGTCAAGTACTATTTATATGAGTGACTTCAACTTTTACTTCAAGTAATATTTCAATTGGATATCTTTACTTTTACTCAAGTCTGACTTCTTGATACTTTATACAACACTGAATATGTATGTATACGCATATATAAATATATACATAAATATATAACTTATGTCTACTTGTATCTTAAGTAGATGTATTGCCAGAAAATTACTTTTGATTTTTAAAGGTGTATTATGTAGTTATGGCGAATACATTTTAGTCAAAGACTTTTTTCTGCCTAAAAAAACCCCCTTTTTTTTACCCTATTTAATAATTTTCAGCCACTGTATTAATAATATGTTGTTTCTATGTGTGTTTTATGAGGAATCAAAGTCGTGATAGTGGACGTAATCACCTGTCTTCACGTCGTGATCTACAGCAGGGCGTTGCTATGCGGTGACGTCACTACGCTCTGCCCCGACCCCTGCCTGTGTGCGGCCAGTAGCGGAAGTTCCGTTACGTCGAGAATTGGGACAGCAAGCGGTGAGTGTATGAATTTGTACCAGCTAGCGGGCCGTTGGATTAATTTTTATCACTTTATCCCGGTCCAATACGATTCTTATGTCAGCCTTTTTGGTGCTTAGCGTGTTTTCTAAAGAACATCCGGTGTTAGAGGTCCGAGTTTGCATCGCGGCGTTAGCCGGAGGTAGACGAAGAGAGACGCCGGCAGGAGACAATACAATTAACCGTTAATGTGTATGTGTGCGCGAGGGGAGCTAACGGCTGTACTACCACCAGCCCGGGTTATTGTGTAGATGTGTGTGCCGCCAGCTAAACCGGGATTAAACCCGAGTGCCTGGCTCTGCTGAATGCCATCACTACCGAGGATGAGGATGGGTCGTGTAACGGAGCTAAGCTTCAACCATTCATTGTCTCCTTCCTCTTCGACACCCCCACCTCCCGCTTCACCCAGCGCACCGATGCTAAGTCTTTATTTTTACAGCCGTTTTAACGTCACTGTTTTCGGCTTGCTCTTTGCACTGCGGTGCGGTTCAACAGCAGCGAGCCGGAGTTATAACAGAGAACAGCAGCGGGCGGTGATCGGGGGGTAGCTGCTGGTGGATGGTGTGTGTGTATGGGAGGAGGAGGAGGAGGAGGAGGGGTGCCTGTCACTCAATGCCGCATATTATCCTGTTGTTTGCCAGCCATCCGTGGCCACTGAGCAAAAGGCCGTCTGAATGCAGCAGCCTGGTGTTTGTGTGTGTGTGTGTGTGTTGAGCTGTTTGACGTCCACAGACTGCAGCACGCTTCTGTTTTTTTTCTGTTAGATTTGAATGTAATTGGAGTCATGCAGGATGGAGACTCGTGATGTACTTTAAGTTGGCTGCAACACTGGCTTTCTGTCTTTCTTTCTTTCTTTCTTTCTTTCTTTCGTTCCTTCTTTCTTTCACATAAAAGGAATCCTGATACATTTCTAATGACTCACATTCTCCAACATTTGGACTTTATCATCTGACAGCATTTGTGGAATGGCTGTTGTAGCTTTGGTGGGGCTCTGTCACAATAAAATGAGAACCACTTAAAGGAAATACAGCATTTCAAAACATTTTTATATAAATATATGTAGCCCAAAATCCCAATAATGTTGCCTCAGTGGGCTTGAAAGAATGAGACCAGGGGTGTGCAATGATATTCTCCAGACAAAATGTAAGTGATTGGCCACAAACTGGGCAACTGGATCAAAACATTAAACACACAGTGCTGAATCTTGACCAAATGCAGCGCTAAATTAAGAAAATGTCAGGCTGTTAAACTATTAATGAAACAAGCATGTGGATTTGTACTTCATGTATAAATGATTTTCTGTATTACAGATGTGATTGTAACTAAGCTATGAGAATTGTTATAGTCTAATGGAAACAATTGAGACAAGTCAGCTCTCATTGCAAAACCATCCAAGTCTTGTCTGATGATGAAATACGCGGCAGTCAGTCGTGATCTGTAACGTGACTTGTTGAAGTTCAATCATGTCTCCATCTAACCAACCGCTATTGTAACTTGTTGCTTGAGGTGAGGAAGGATAGACATGCAATAGATGTCACATGTACAGAACAGAACAACAAAATCACTATTTTACCATTTTCATTCCAAATGTCTGATACAAGTGAATTATATTAAATATTTGTGAAGGGTGTGGATCCAGGATCCAAATGGCAATCCAAGGGATTAGATTGCGACAACACGTCATCTTTTTTGTAAGCAGGTGTGACGTGAACAGGGCATTGCCAAACAGTTGTGGTCTCATCTCAGATTTCATTAACCAGCGCTGTCTGCTCAGCCAGACAAGCCATATTTGAGCAAGACACTATTTTGATTTAAAATTTTGGCTATAATTGTGACTTACAAAGTATATTTTATATTGACAAACATCATATTTGTAATTCCTGGCAATTCATTCAATTCAAACGTGATCAAAAATGTATTTGTCTTGACTGCCATTGGCCATTGACTACTGCACAGTTGTTTTCCAAAATAAGGTCCCATGGGGCACATTGGCAGAGGCGGGACTTCACCTCTATTTAACACCAGACTGTTACTCTGCTCAGCCATGGTAAATTCAGTTTAGACCACAAAAATCCCAAACCAACGCCCAAAAGGGGGATTTAAACTAAACTTTTCCACTGCTTGCACTCGTGTGCCTAACTTTTCCATTCACATAAGTTAGGCGAACCCAAAAATGTGAATTTAATTTCTTAGCACATCATGTAAATTATTGTAAACAGGAATAAATGTGCAAATACATGTTTTTCTTCATTTAAATCACAGCACCCGCAACAAGACATGGCCATAACCTCAATTGTTAAAAAATATAAACTTCTTTGTTTTAGGTGCACCACTGCGTCCATGTGTAAGCACATCTTGGAGCTCTGCATAATATCCCATATCACAGCCTTTGACATCAAGAGAACACTTAGTATATCTGAGGGATAAAAATCTTATCAGTATCTGTGATATCTTCCCATAGGTTTTTAACACATCCTCGGAGGTGCATTACCGTCCACAGTTTAAATATTCATCATTACTGGCAAAGGTTCAGGGAGAATAAATTAATAATCAGGTTGCTGCTGCATCCTTTCAGTTGTTTAAGGAGTGAACGTCCAGGAGATGGATGCAGTCATAGATTACATTTAATTTGTTTATTGGAACAACTCCTGTTTTCAGTTGTTTTTGGACGAGATGCTCATACACAGCGTGACACTATTTTTATCCACTGGCCTCCCCCAGAAGAGAGTGAGCCGTTGTTTCTCAGCGCATGCTCTGAAAACCCACACGGTGCTTTATGCTGGCAGTCCATGTTACGGGTCAGTGTTAATCTGCTGAATAATAACAGGTGGAAAGAAAGGCTATGAAAGTGATTAATCGTCCCTTTCCATATGCTCCCTATTTTAGGATTTGTCCTACTTGTTCAAACGGATTGTCCAATGTTTCTCCACTCCTCTCTATCTTTTCTTATCATCTCTTTCTGTCTTTCACTCCTCTTCTTATGCAGTCTGTTTTTAGTCATTATCTGCTGTTCTGTTCCCAGTTGAGCCAGAGAGCAGCTGAATTACAATACATGTCTTATAAAAAGTAGTTTTACACAAATGGTGACAGTGAACAAACATCTTTTGATGTACAGATTTGTACTGAGGGGTCGGTGAAAACGTTGTACTCACATATTTTACTTCAAGGAAAAGTTCACCAAAGAATTAAAATCACTTTTATATCTTTTATCACCAAAATGTGTGAAAAAACAGCTTTTTAATGAAGTACTGTAGTGCTGCAGACATGTCTTAGCCTACAAATCTTGTTCTCCAAATGTTAGAGTACATGTTTGTTTGGTCCAGACTGCAACAAATGTCACATCGTGATTTTAATCGTTCTTACTGAAAATGATCATTCTCAGTAATCCTAACTCATATTGCGATTGTTATTGGGTTTGCAACAGTGTCAGATTTCCAAGGTACAATAACCATCTCCAAGAAATATCAAGGTGTCACAGTAAACAAAGTTGCACAATTTGTGTTATTATTATCAGGTACAGTGACTCTCAAAAGGAATTAAGTAATAAGTTTGTTAGTTATAAGAGTCAGGTCCAGGGCTCCAGGCTACGACTGTACTGGTTGCACATGTGCCCAAAAATCTGCCAGGTGCAATTCACAATGTTTAGTGGTTGCATGTAAGAGGTCTGATCAGAGAGAAAATGTAACCTACAAGAAATATGTACTGTATATATGTTATGTTAAATAAGTTAACACAATTTCATGTTGTGTGTGTTTTGATTTTAGAAATTATATATCAGTTGTACCTGTTTACAGTAATTTACACAATATATTAAGAATGCATATTAAAATGTATTATTGGGTGCACTTAAATTAAATGCTGGTGCACCAAAATGAAAAGGTTAGGCGCACCAGTGCAACCAGTGTAAAAAGTTATTCTGCAGCCCAACGGCTCACAATATAAATCTGAGGTGTGGGGAGATGATCAGTGGAAGTAACATCAATGCAGAATTGTGTTCATATATATTGATCCTCAAATAGGTCTTAAGTAAAACAGTGTGAAGAGTTTAGATGGGAAATCACTCATTTTTTTAAAATGGGAAATCCAAATCTTTAAAGTGGACATTATAGCTGTTTCATAAATTTAGTGGAATAATGAAACAACACTTCCCATTTATGAAGTGAAGTAGAGGCATTTCATTGTCTAAGTACTTGTACTGTGCACAATGACAATAAAGTTGAATCTAATCTAATACGGTAGCATAAAAATGGAAGGTAAAATGCAAAGACTTTAAATCAGGTCTGGAGTAGAGGTGCTTGGTGTCTGAAAACACCTAAACACGTGGAAAATTTCCTTCATTTTAGAACTTTGTACAGCACTGAAAGAGACCATTTCCTGGTGCTTAACCTGCCCAGTTATTATTCAACTATTACTCATTTATCAGGGGTCAGGATGCAGGACAAAAACAACCTTCTTTTGTCCACAATTTGGCCACTTCAGTCGCACATTTTCCCTCCACTTCCACGTATTTTAGCTGTGAATGTGACCTTCAGAAGATAAACAGAGCAAACACATAAAACTGAGCAGCATTAAGCTGAACAGCAGTGGAATTTTTACACCCGTAGTTGAGTATAGTCCCACATAAGGTTTACACATTAACCTTTGTGTGTCAGACACTTCCCCATCTCCTCAGCCCCTATTTACCAATGAGACAGCATGCCGTCCGACCCACCTTGTCTCGTCCTGTCCTATCATCAGAAAGTGAAAGGGCATGGAGGAGGAAAGGCTTTCACGGCTCGACTTTACTGTAACACCACAACCTGATCTCATGCTTGTTATCGACGGCTGACTCACGGTGCAGAGGGACGGATGTCTGCGGCCGGTTTACAGAGTACCGTGCAGGGAGGGAGGGAGGGAGTGCGTTTCATTTAGTTAATGAGTCGTCACTTGCTGACTACAGAAACCTGCCCGACTCACACAAACACATACCTCATGACTGCTGTTTGAGGTTCAGCAGCAGCAGGTTCATTATGTGTTTGTGTGTATAAGTGGTATGTTGAGCTTTGTTGTCTGCAGACTGAATGGCAGCGCAGACACAGAGTTGTAACTGAGTGAGTGCGAGCTGTTCATTGTCACTGCTGATGTAGACGACAGATAACACTATACATCACACTACACAATCCACAGTGTCTGCAGGTTCCCTGTTTTCAAAATGCTCTGAATACATCCTGGTGATGAAAACATTTGGTTTATGGCTTCTGTAAAGAGGTACTGAGGATAAAACATGCATACATTTCTAATCTAAGCAAAAGAACATTTAAAAGAGACCTATTATGTTGTAAAAACCTAAAGATCTTGGAAGTTAAAAAGGTCAAAGTCCACACCAACAGAAGCTCCTCTCTCCCACAGAAAACGCTGCGCCTCGTCAGAAGTCCCGTTTTTAATTCCGTGACTTTGTGAGCAACACCGTGTCACACATTTGCATAATTTATGTCTAGCACCTAGCTTGGCACGTAAGAATTAATTTAGCGCAGCTGCTCTGTTGTTGTTAGGCGTTCTATTGGTATAGTACCTGTTGAACCCTACATAACTCTGGTAACTGTCCCTGAATGCCAGATCTGCTGGCGGGGTTGTTACTGGGGTAACTGGGGTAACTATGCTCAGCGGTTCTCTCTCTTTTGATCAACCACACAATCTCTACACCCAGCTTACATGTGTGGTTGTTATAAATAAGCTTTACTTAAGAAAATCAGTCTAATGGTTAATATGAAGGTGTTGGGAAATGTTAATAAAGCTGTTTGTTTGGTCTCAGTGTTCATGTTAACCTGTGGTGTTTCTGTCTCTCCTGCCTCCAGCACCTCCTACAGTGTATGTGTGGCAACAACATGTCTTTGCCGCTGCTCAAGGAGGCTGCGACGGTGTCCGGGTCGGAGAAGGAGACCGCGGCGGTGAGTGAAAACATATTATAGTCTAGTGTTATTTTTCCTTCGGTTTGTGTAAACCTTGTGGACGACCTTGGAGAAAGCTCTTTAAAAGCAATGAACAGCAACCTCTTCCTGTAGAAGATTGTGATCTCTACCTACCAACACATTGTGTTTGTAACAAGAAGCCGCACCTGTTGCTGCACCTGTAGCAGGAGGTGTAACAAGTACAGTACAGATACATTGTGTAGATGCTCAGCCAGATCTGAGTGTAGAAATTAAGCGAGCTGTTTTCAGGTACAGTGCAGGGATTCGTATAACACCAGGATCAAAGCTCGAACCTCATTTTGAACTCTACATGGAAGCGAAGTGTTTTGATCTCTGCGGAGACAGCTGAGTCACTGATTTCCAGCCAACACGTGATGAACTGCCAGCTTTCTAAGTTGTTGTTATTCCCTTTCATGGCGTCTCTGCGGGGAGTAGGGTGTTGAAACTGGCAGAAGGAGCTTATCCTGGCAAGAATGGGAAATTGGCACCTGTGTTTTTTCTGTTTTGGAAAAAGTACAAACACTTACCAGTAGTACATCGCGCTCTACAAGACTGCCGCAATGTGATAAATCATGAATTTTAAAGAGGGAGAGTTTTGTTATTTTGTGTGTTTCATCAGTGCATGATGGAACTGAACATACTGCATTCTTCACAGTTATCTAAGGTGTTCAATCACTAACAGAAAAATGTATCTGAGTGCTAGTTCTTCCTTTGTTTCTTTGGTCATAGTGTGAATATTTAAGAGTTATATTTTGAAAAAAGAGAGTCCTAACCACTGTTTTGTTTCTTCTGTGCTGCAGGTGATCTTCCTTCATGGGTTGGGAGACACAGGGTGAGTTATGTTTTAACCTCATAGCAGAATCTGATGTGACTCTGGTTGTTTATTCTTCCAGAGGGTTTGGCTCTGCACCCGACGCTCTCCTCCCAGCCCTCCCCACACAACACTTGTGAAATGTCTTTTGTTTCGATAGAGACCCCTATTGGCAGAAATGAAATATTATGCATTTACTTATTATTGAATGATAATGTCAATAAATTTTACAGTGATTTTTTTTTCGGTCACAAATGGCTCAGGATGTGCGAAGGTGTGTATTGGAACTCATGGCTTCAGCCTCAATCTCTGAAATCTTTTTTTCAGCCCTGGTTAAATAAAAAAAAAAGTGTTGTGGTTTTTTAATAGCAGATAGTTGTTCAAACTGCCAGAGATTCATGAAGTACCTGGTGATGAATAAATGTGGTAATTGATGCCCACATTCATGTACTTACATTTAATAAGTATTGGGAACACGATGAGTGACTAATTTAAAAAGCTCTCGAATAAGCACTCGATGTCGAGTGTTAAATCATACATTTCATACAGTCTTACATTTGGTCATTTCACTGAAACTGGATTAGAAACAAAGAGTTTCTTTCTCTCTGTTTTCTGTCAGACAAGGGTGGGCCGACACTATGACGGAGTTTCAGCTGCCTCACGTCAAGTACATCTTCCCCCACGCGTAAGTCTTTTTTCCTCGATCCTTCAGTCATATTTTATCCCACAAAGACTGTGGAAAATCATGTCTACCATCAACCTGTAAAATACATTTACAGTTCCGAACTTCAGAATCCAAAAGTAGCTTCAAACAGCCACTTTAGCTTATATGTAATATTATAACAGTAGCATATATCTTGTGCGAACAACATTGGGTGATCTGCTGCACTGACTGAATGTCATTTCTCCCCTGCAGACCCAGAATTCCTGTCACTCTTAACCTGAAGTCGGTGATGCCCGCGTGGTGAGTTGGCGTGATGAAAGCGACAGCATTGTAGCACAACACTGGGTGCCATTGTTTCCCTGGGAACCACAAAAGGCTCCCATATTGGCATTGACAATACGGCGTTTGTGTCTATTGATTTCCTTACACGCTCGCCTCTGCATGTGTGTAGGTTTGACCTCATGGGTCTCACCCCCGATTGCCCGGAAGATGAATCTGGAATCAAGAAGGCAGCAGATAACAGTGAGTTCAATGTTTTACAGCTCATCCGTTAGGGAGTCATATCAGCTTTGAAAGATAAAGACTGCTTTTATTCTATACTAGCGCAGTGCACTTAGAAAATGGCCTCTTGTATTTCCTTTGCTTTCTCGATATCATCAATCTGTGGAGCCAGAGAGATGTTTAAGATGTTCCCGGCCACCAGTTTGTTTCCTTTCTAAACTTTATTAGCAACACCGTGATATTATAATACGCCATCAGTTGAAGATCATTTTTGAGGTGTTCCAAAAAAAATGAACCTCACATCTAAATTATTAATAATAATGATCATTATTGTTATTTCTTCTTCTTTGTTAAATTACACTTAATTCACTGTTAGCCCAAAAACACACTGCACACATGAAAATGTACGGTATTTATATGTATTGAAAATGTAGAAGATTTTCTTCCAGGTGTTACAGTGAATGAATAAAATATTTACAACCGTCACTCCTATTGACAAAAAGAATTATTGTTGACACTAGTCAGGTATGCAAAGTAGTAGTTGTGTCCCAGGGTGAGGACAGTAGGGCTGCGCAACATTTTCTTTCAACATCGCAATGAACAGTGATCACACATCGGAGGAAGTGCAATGTCAAGTAAGGCATTCTCGATCATTTGTGTTGCGACACAGTAAAGGCGTTTTCTGCAACATGCGAGGCTGAAAACAAGACTCACTTCAGCTGTTAGAGGCCATATTTCAGCTGGTGTCATGGCTCAAAAACCGTCATCTGTCCAAAAAAGGTTTAGTGCAGAATAACTCCATACTAGATGTCTTATGATCCACTAAAGTTAGATATGATTCGAGTCTAGATAAATAAAGCCCTCGTTTTTGTCTGGTTGGGGCAGGAAGGGGAATTAAGTGACATTAAAGTTTGTCTATTTGAACCAGCATCGGCACAAGCAGCTGCTGATTAAGAGAGTACACACACTCAAAGACAAAATATGGCTATTTAAGTAATTTGTTGAAAACATGTCCCATGTATATTGCAGAAAAAAATCATTGAATTGTCAGTATTTTCATCATTATACAGCCCTAGGTGACATACTCGATTGAAAGTTGAAACGTTATAGGGTTTGCAAAGGGTTATCAAAAGATTGACATTTACACTTTAATTATTTTACATCTCAGGTATCACAAGCGCAGGATGAAGTTATAATCGTGTGCAACATCTCTATTTACTGGTGCTAACAGCAGGTCCTGGAATTCTGGGGCTAGCAACACAAAAAAAACAAAACATTTTCAGTTGAATTAAAAGGTCAGGCAACAACAGGGCACAGTGAAAGGGGTTGGTTACCTCGCTGAGAGGGTGGAAGTGTTCCGCCGGTCGCCTGCAGAGAGAATGGTATTTTTGACTCGCATGGAGGGAAGACAGGAGTGTTCTCTCTCGTCCTCCAAATGTTACTGACTGAAATACAAAACAGAGAGGGTGTTACCTGCATATACAACAGTCATCAACCATCTCTTCCCAAAACAACGACCCCCTGAGGTTTGGGTTGATCATGCCTTTCCCAGGCAAGTGACCCTTTGATGTTTTATTAGGACAGTAAATGTCCTCATCTAGAGAGAAATGCCCGTCATGTGACTTTCTGACACTTCCACCATAAGGGAATTCTCCCCTCCTCCTCTCACATCCCAATCCTGTTATTTCCAGCACATTGATCACTGAATGGAAGACTATGTAATTTCTCACACAACACATTTTTCATTTGAACAACTAACAAACGCGTCGGAGGAGAGATTATCTGTGAAAATGTCCGCCGATAATATACCCATATTTACATGACTGTTGCATCTAACTCCTCTCTATGGTGGACGACTTTTCACCTTAACATGGTATTTATTCATACAAACTAATTCACCTCAGCACACCTGTAATAGTCAGAAAGGTTTTTAAAGATCTGTGGCTCCTCCCAGTGGTCAGAGAGCAAATCATCTCCTTTAAGTATAGAGTAGAAATGTGAAACCAATACGCCCAGTTAGCAAATGCCATCCGCCCCCTTATCGCCACTCACTGCTGACTCAATAACATCTGAAGGGTTTTTGTTTTTTTTGTTTTTTTTGCCTTTCCTCAACACATAATTGTTCTTGCTTCCCTCCAGTCAAGGCTATAATCGAACATGAGGCCAAAAATGGGATCCCCCCAAACCGTATTATGCTTGGTGGCTTCTCTCAGGTAGGCTTGTGTTATATTTCAGTAGAGTAACATTTCTAACACAGATGTAAATGACTGCATGTAATAAGCTTCTATCTCTTAGTCTGTGACCTCCATTCGTCCTTAGGGTGGGGCACTGTCCTTATATACCGCCTTGACCTGCCAGCATCAGTTGGGCGGTGTCGTGGCCCTCAGTTGCTGGCTACCACTTCACAAGTCTTTCCCATCGGTACAGTCACAGTGACATGCTTCTTCTGCACCACTATCTCCACACTGCAGAATTAAACTTTTTCCAAACCACTTGCTGTGGCCATGGTCTGAGTCTGCGTCCTGTCTGTCCTGCAGGCTTCGAGCGGCAACAGGAACCTCCCGATCCTGCAGTGCCACGGCGAGATGGACGCCATGATCCCAGTGCAGTTTGGTGCAATGACGGCAGAAATGCTCAAATCCCTAGTCGACCCTAAGATGATCACCTTCAAAACCTACCCAGGGCTCTCTCACAGCTCCTCTCATCAGGTACTGTACCATCATGTGTTGTTTGTATGTGGGAATATATGGTATGTATTTAAGGAACAGATGTCATTTTCCAATCTTATAATATTAGAGATGCACCAGTTGCATTGATCTTCTTGGACGATTTTTTAAAAGTCTGATCAGGCGATTGCGATTTTCATTTATTCAAAGAACTGTAATTAACAGAATATCCAGACATTTTTAACCCTTTTAAATGGAAGTTCAATTATGTTTGTAATAAAACCCTAATTATTAAACAATCAATACAAATAACATGTTGTCAGCTATTTTAATGACTTGTTAGTGAAATGTCTACGTGAATATTAGCTCCCTTTTACAAGCATTTACGCAGTGTATATGTGTATATCCTGAACTCTTATTGTGAAAAGGTAAAAAGTCTGCCTGTAAGGCACTACAATTGACATTGTTGCGTCTCTATGTAAAATCCTATTGTAACTTTATTGTCATCATCTGTTCTGCTCTCTTACAGGAGATGGAGGCTGTAAAGGAATTTATCGAGAAGCATTTGCCCCGAATCTGACCTCACCTCATCCCCACTGTGACCCCCTGAGACACTGACCTCTCACCCCGATCTGCCATTCTCCCACAGGAAACAGCCATGAGCACCCTCTCTACCACACACGTCAACAAAACAACAAACACACGCATAAAAACACACACATCTGATGATTATGATTTGATCCACAATGCTAAACTGAACCTCTCCATGCAGTCTCACACTCTCGCACTGAAATCAGATTTGTCCAAACACACTGATTTGATGATAACATTACCAAGTGCTCACGCTCACAAGTCCTAGCCTTTTCGGAGGGAGAAACACTGACTCACACGATACATTCCCTTTGGTTTTATTTGAACAACTTCTGTCTGACGCCTCCACACGACCTCAGTTGTTCTCCACTGTTACCTCATTTTGCTTTGACCTTTTTTTTCATTCCTCACATCCTTCAATGCTTCCACTGCCATGCCTTTCTCGCTTGCATTGCTGTGACATTTAGTGGAAATCCAACAATAACTTTGAGTCGGATTAGCGGGTTAACACCAGCCTGATACTGTCAGTGATCATCATACTGAGGCGCTGTCTGACCGGATTTTGCTTCATATTCATATTCATTCTTTCTTATGTGGAACGGGACGAGAACCGTTGATTGACATGCAAAATTTGAGCCAGATCGGACTGATTTCTCGTTTAGAGTGTTTATAACCTTGCTTTGTTAGTGCACAGTGAATTGATGCAAGCAGCAGTGCAAGGACAAAATGTTAGAGAAACTGCTGTAGAATTTACATCTTTCTGGACTGCTGTTATTGGCCTGCTCGCCATCAATCAATCAATCAATCTTTATTTGTATAGTGCAAATTCACAATAAAAGTTATCTCATGGCACTTTACATTTCGAGCAGGTCTAGACCATACTCTTGAATTACTTTAGAGAGACACATCATTTCCCCCATGAGCATGCGCTTGGTGAGGGGAGCAGAGAAAACTGTCTTTTAACAGGCAGAAACCTCGAGCAGAACCACACTCATGCTATCTTTTGCAGCTTTCTCGCCAGACCACACGGGTAAATAGCCCATGTGAAATTCGGTCTGACTGCGGCTTTGATCCTGACTCATTTGGTTTCCCACCAACCCATACATCCCACTTTCTCCCACACCATGACGGTGCACTTCTGCAGCCTGCCCGGGTCTCACATCTGTAATCTACATCATTTAATTATGGACGCCCCTTTTCTTTCCTTTTTAATTGTTTTTTTTTTTATCAAAGCACCAACATCCATGGGGGCCTCACATTTCCTTTCTTCTTTTTTTTTTTTAAATGAGTGTGATAAAATATCATGAAGTATATGAAGGAAAACCAATTGAAATAAAAGAAACCTAATCAATCGATGCTTTTGCCACCCTGTGCTGTTTATTTCAAAACTTCCACACCTGCATGCAAGCAATCTCTTTCTGCTTTTTGTAAAAATTACCTCAGTTTATTCCTTTTTTTAAAATAAGGTTGTAGGCTTAAAGGGGAATGACTGACCAGTATGACTTGCATGACGGTTGCAGGCCCGCACAGACTGCACACCATGAGTCGTTTCACTGTTCCTCCCACCGACTTTTCCTCTTTCAAACATTTCAAGTTTTCCTGTTTCAGCATCCGCTACCCATGAACAGCCTCCTCTCCATTACTCCCAGTTGGTTATTTAATTTAAACTCTAAAAACTGCGACTGCTTCCTCTTGATCTTCTTCCACGACACAAAAATTTGCCATTTATTCCCACGAAAATGTAACAAAATGTTCACTTCCCAGCTCCCTCCTTTGGTAACTTACTGTAACCCACTAATAGAACATAAAAGGTCAGATTAAAAGTTAAACCTAACTATGTTATAGTTCACTTCTTAACAAAAAAAAAAATGGCTATACACTGGGAGGGCTTTGGCAAGAAGCTGTTCCAACATAACTGAAGGGTGATTTTACAAATTAATCTTGAACAACTTGTAATCCTTGGACATAAAGAGTGTAACCCTGAGGAGTCGTGTGTGTGCTTATTATATATATATATCAGGTGTTCTGCATTTTCCTTTGTGAATGTTAATTTTTGACCTCCTCATGATTACCTGTTCTATATTGCTGTTTTTAAACCTGAAAAGGAGGAAAGACATCCGTTTTGATTGTTTTCCACTAATCAATGAATGTCCAGAGTCCATTTTTATTTTCCCTCTAATGTTTCGCCCACTCGTTCTTCAGTGTCTTTCTTCTCCTTTTTGAAAACACCTCCTGTGTCGAGGACGTGGCAGCGTCCCGTGTGTTTCTCCTGGGTTGTATGTTGTCATTAAAATTTCTACGTGTTTTTTGTTTATTGGAATTATGTTTCGTTGTGTTTTGTCACTGTTGTCATTTCATCCTTTTTTTGTCTGTTTATAATAGTGAGCATTAGGAAAAACATGTTGAGGGGGAGACAGGTGGTCTCTCCATTTTTTTTGTTTCCAAACACCTGTATGCGGAATAAATGACCCAAAAAAAGTCCATCTGAGTTGAGAGTCTTTCATTGTCCATAGCTAGATGCATAGTAAATTACAATTTAAACATATTTATAAAATGTCTCAGTTTCCTGTAATGGACAAAGTGTAACCAGTCCTTTAATTATTCATGTCCAGCGTTGCAAATGAGCTCATTGTTTTCTAAATAACAAAAAAGGTGTTCAGTCAAATCAAGTCAAAATTTTGTTCTAATCTAGTTACAGTAACACTTCAATATATCAACACCAAAAGACCAACAATGAAAAAAAAACTGAACCAGTAAAAAGCAAATAATTTAGTGCTAAATACCTTAAAGTATATCTGTTTATTTTATCAGTCTTTTTAAATTTGTCAAGTCAAAAGTCATCAAATTTGTGAGTACAGTTCAAAGCCCTACCTTAGAGTGACTATGGCAGGTCAAAGATTCCCTACGCTTTTGTTACTCACCATACCATTTAATCCCTTTTTCTAAATGTATTTTTATTAACCTCTGCAGGCCAGTGCACTCAGTTTGCAGGAACTACAAACATGTTTAAGATAAGTACATAAGTATATAATAGGAATGCTGGTATGCAAACAAATAATACTCAAAAAAGGATGCACCTGGATGAATTACTGCTGCAGTATGTGCCGTAATCAACAAAAGGGCCTCTCCACCAAAAATATTCAAAACACACAAGGCTGCAACCAACAAAAACTCCAATATTTTTCAGAGACGTTTGAATATAAGGACTACATTACATTAACATTACATTAGAATCAGTTATGTTTTCTGGTGCTATTAAAGGGTTTCTTACATCAGTTGATGTACTGATACAGCATTGCATTTTTCTAAATAAATGGAGTGGAGACCCAAATTAGAAATTAAAAGGTAAATTCCATCAATTTTACACATGAATGTGTTTATAAGGTATTGGGGAGTACCAATGTGTGTGTGTGAAGCCTTTTGTGGTTCCAGAGAAAGCTGCATATGATCTGATAAATATGCTGTAGGGATGTCACTCAGTGGCTGCGTTGCATTGTGGGTAATGTAGGCACCGGATATTGAAAAGGGAGAATAATGCGTAGATTAAAATTGATTGATTTTGATCAGTTTTGATCACTTGTTTTCAAACTGTTTCGTAATGAGTCTGACAGTGTCGTTGCAGTACAAACCAGTGTATTGATTTGATAATGGGGAAATCGTGTGTTGATCATTTCTCTCGCCCAAAACCACAGCAGTAGTGAATGCCCTCTACAGTCAGACCCACCGGAAACAACGTGTTGTTTAAATACTCTGAGATAAAAAGTAAAATAACTTCTGATTGGTGTCCATGTTGGTCTCACAATCCGACATGAGACACGTGAACACACCAAAGTCAGAAGAACGACCTTTGGAAGTGGGACAATCCGAGAAGCACCTGAATGCAGCATCTGCACCGGTGACTCCTCCTCCTCCTGAGCAGCGGACCAATGAGCTGAGCCGGGCGGCTCTCGGTTCTCTCTGTACTGGAGAAAGAAAGGCACACGACGGTTAGTCGCCATTTTAAGAAGCTCGAGCTGCCGCTACAGTCGTAGGAAGCGGTTGTTACGTAGCACATTTATTACGTTTTTAGTCTTTGCTGATTTAAGGATCAATGTCTCGATTTAACCATAATCGCGGTGGCTTTGGGATGAATAACTTCCAGCCACGCAGAGGCGGGGTTGGCGGTCCAATGCGGGGTGGACTAATGGGAAACCCAAATTTTAGGAGCCATCCTTTCCAGAACCAGAACCAAAATCGGAGAGGGGGAAATAATAACTTCAACAGAGGACCCAATCAGGGAGCACAAGGGACTCCCCAGAAGCCACAACAGAACCAGTCTCTGCCGATCATTCCTCCACCGAGTCCCGGCCCGGCTCTCACAATGAAAGGCCCGATGCAGCAGCAGCAACAACAGCAGCAGAAACCAGCACCGCAAAACCAGGATCAGCAGCAACCTAAACAGACAACCCCATCGCCACAACCGAAGATTCAGTCACCTCCACCTAAACCAGACGTCAGCTCTCCTCAACCTAACCTGGCAAACAAGAACCAGAATCAGAACCAGCAGCTGAAGTCGCCGGTGGGAAATACAAACGGACAACAGCAGAAGCAGCCTCCTGTCCCCAGCCCGAAGCCAGCGCCCCAGCAGGGCCAGAGAACCGGCCCTCAACAGGGCCAGAGAACCCCCCAGCAAGGCCAGAAGTCGGGCCCTCAGCAGGGCCAGAAGTCAGGCCCTCATCATGGCCAGAAGACAGGCCCTCAGCAAGGCCAGAGGACAGGACCACCGCCGATGAGGCCCAGACACGAGCGGCAGGAGTCGGAGAAGATGGCCACCGACAGCGCTCCAGGCGATGCAGTCGGGAGCCAGCTAAAGGTGTGTAAAATTCTTAGTAATATACACGGTGTTGAGGATGGCGTCGATAGTCTTTGTTGTTAGCTAGGCGAATGCTAGCTTATTCGATGCAACTAACGGTGCGCTTGATTGTACGATATCTACCAGTCTGTGCGGGTGGAGCATTTTGACGACGGCTCTATGACGCTTGCTGCGTTGCAAGGCGGTGCGAGCTGTGACTAAAATCAAGCGCACCATAGCTTAGCTGTCCGCCATCTTGTGTAAGACCCGCACACGCTAAAATGCAAATTTTGTTCAGTTAAAACAAAGAACATGGAGTATGTAGCTGGTTTTGTCTGTTTCTTAGTTCCCTTTACAGCAAGTTAGATACCTTTTGTCGATTTGAGTGAGTCAGGTTTCCTAGAATTGCTAAAAATATATATAGGTCAAATTTTTGTTTTTCACCTACATAATGTGTGGGGGATGGGCGGTTGGTCGGGGAAAGACGTGTATGAACGTGTCTTGAGTGCTTAAAGGAACATTTTGTCAATTAAATGACTATTTGAATATATGCTTATGATTTCAGCCGTGTGTGAATTTTACCTACCCGCTCTTCAATATGTGCTTCTTTTTTTTCGTTCTCTGAACTCAGTTGTGTTGTTTGCATAAGCAGAGATTTGAGAGTTTGACCGTACGTTTGTGTCAATCGACAGGAGTTCACACTGTCCATGCTGCTGAAACCTGGCGAGAAGACGTACACTCAGCGGTGTCGTCTGTTCATCGGCAACCTGCCCAACGACATCACAGAGGAAGATTTCAAGAGGCTGTTCGCCAAATATGGGGAGCCCAGCGAGGTCTTCATCAACAAAGGCAAAGGCTTTGGTTTCATCAGATTGGTAAGACATCCCATATTTGTAATTAAATGCAAATATTAAACATGGTGGTAAAATTTTAAATGTATTAAAATTCTATGAAATTGTGAAGAATGTTTATTTGGGTTGCATAGAAGCTTAACGCGGATGTTATGTGTGATTTCTGGCAGGAGTCCCGTGCACTTGCAGAGATAGCGAAAGCAGAGTTGGATGACACACCAATGAAAGGGAGGCCCCTACGCGTCCGATTTGCCACACACTCTGCAGCCCTGTCTATAAAGAACCTGTCTCCGTTTGTGTCCAATGAGCTCCTGGAAGAAGCTTTCTCACAGTTTGGAATGGTTGAGAGGGCGATTGTCATCGTAGATGATCGTGGGCGCTCTACAGGCAAGGGCATTGTTGAGTTTGCCTCCAAACCCGCTGCCAGAAAGGCCCTGGATCGGTGTACCGAGGGTGTTTTCCTTCTGACCACGTAAGTACTGTTAAAGTGCTGAATGTTTTTACGTCCCACTCAATTAATCAGTATGCCACAAAATATGCATGTAAACCTCGCTTAATCTTCTTGTCATGTGGTCTTTTCAGGTCACCACGTCCTGTTCTTGTTGAGCCTTTGGAGCAGTTTGATGATGAAGACGGTCTTCCTGAGAAACTGGCACAGAAGAACCCTAGATACCAAGCGTAAGTTTATCACTTGGTATTGGGCTACTTGGTATAGGAGTTAGTTGTCGTGTGTTTGGGTCTCAGTCACTTTTATTATGCAGGTCATATCTTTCAAGTCATTGTTTTGTGTTCAGCAGATGGTGTGATGTGAGTGTGGGGGGGTGCAGTAGTAGTGGTCATGGGGTTGCAGCTGTCAATCTTTTGTGTAGAGTGGCAGATGTTGTTCTATGCAAATCAATGGAAGGAGGAGACATTTGTTCATCATTTTTTCATGTAGTTGATGTAGTTTTTTCGTCTAGGACTATATAGGACGTTGCTGTCAATACAGTCATAAAGCCAACAAGCTGTCTATTGTGTCGCTTGTATCAACAGAGAGCGAGAGGAACCTCCCCGTTTTGCTCGTCCAGGCACTTTTGAATTCGAGTACTCCAAGCGTTGGAAGTCCCTGGATGAAATGGAGAAGCAGCAGAGGCAGCAGGTGGAGAAGAACATGCTTGAGGCCCGCGAGAAGCTGGAGAGTGAAATGGAGGATGCCTACCATGAGCACCAGGCCAACCTGCTCCGACAAGGTAAGTTCAGTGGTATTATTGTCAGGTTTAATAAAGAAACAGAAGCCTGCAACTGTTGTATTTCCTGGAGTATGTTCGAATTCAAGTGCCTCAACTTAAGATGTTTTTTGTTCTTTTCTTGCTATAAGATCTGCTGAGGCGACAGGAGGAACTGAGGCGCATGGAAGAGATGCACAGTCAGGAGATGCAAAAGAGGAAGGAGATGCAGCTGAGGTATTTATATTCTGTAGAATTCCTGTTTGTTGTCATAACTGTCCTTCTCTCACAATCCTTAAATTAATAATCAGACATGTTAATATTAATGCTCAACATGTGTCACATGTGATTATTTTTCTCTTTTGTAAATAGACAAGAAGAAGAGCGTCGCCGGCGGGAGGAAGAGATGCTCCGCAAGAGGGAGATGGAAGAACAGATGCGCCGCCAGCGTGAGGAGAACTACAGGATGGGCAACTTCATGGACGTGAGTTAACCTTAACTTTATAATACAAGACTATTAAATGTATACAATAAAATTAATACCTGATCAATATTTTCTTTGTTTAATCTTTATTTTATTTTATTGCAGAGGGACAGAGAAATGAGAATGAATCCCAATGGAGGCATGGGCGGTAAGTTATTCTCCAGTTTTTTGAATACATTTCATTGAGTCAGTTGTTTAGAAAAATGGCCTGCACCATGTATATTAGTTACTACCAATGATCAATGGCAAGATATTAGTAACGCTGCTTTTCACAAGACAATTCGATTGAATAATACGATAACTGCAGCCTTCAACATGACCGTTTAGCATTTTAATCTCATCAAATGAGTGCATGTGCATCCAGCACGTTGCTTGCAGTGTTGAGGTGACACACGATGTATTTTAAATGTAATGTATTTTGACTTTTTGCACCAATGATTGATTCTTTGTACTCAATCTGCAATTAACAGGCTGCAGTAGGAATGTGTCTCCTATGTTTATGCTAAGTATGTTTTAAGTGCAGTCTGTGTTCTTGACTTGTTGCCATGCTGTTTGTTAGATATGCCCTTTGGATCAGCAAATTCTAAGTTCCAAATGGGTGGACTGAACTTTGAGGGTCAGCAGGGAATGGGAGCTGCAGGAGGCTTGATGGGCAACGAAATGGTAATGTATCCCACTTTTTGGAAAATCAGTAGTTGATGTAGTTTGTGTTGGCTTTCCTTTTTGTTGGAGAGACTCTTGGCTGATTTAAAGCGCAAAGGTCAGCTGGACAAACTGGATGGGAAAATATGAATGATGTGTTCCCAGCTGTCTTAGGCTGGTTGTTGGTTGTTGAAGGTGACAAGATATGCTGCCTGCCTGATCGGGTTTCTCTCAATGGCAAGCCAAGCCCCCTCAATTGGCTTCACCTGAGTCTAGCTGCTTTACAGTTACAAAACCGTCAACCTGCACTAAAATCACACAAAATTGCTCTCTGACAGCTGTAGACAGACTCCAGTGGCTCTTCTCACTCTACTCAAATTGTTGTGTAGTGGACTTCTATTGCAAGCCCTGTCTCGTGAGCTGGACAGGCACTTTTTCTTGACCTCAGGCAGAATGGCGTTTACCATTGTTTTTTTTCCTTTAACTGCTGGCAATGTAATTATTTAGCTTTTTAATTCCACTTTTTCATACTGCTTAAGCAGTTTCACGTATCATCTGACTCAAGAGAAAATGAAGGCTATGTGTATTTTTGGGTGGCAGTGTGAAATAATGTACAAAGCTTTGTGCTGCAAGCCAATTTGAGACCTGATGTAGGTTTGTATATCTTCTGGACAAGCAACCTTTCCCTTCTCAACATGTTTTTGTTACTGAGCATTTACAATGCTTTTAGTGCAGGCTGACGGTATGAGGCATGAAATGTGAAATGAAAATAAATGTATATAACAAGCAGGATTAATTGATGGGGGCAGGCAAAGCCTTGTAACCATTTGTGTTTAGGATGGCACTTGGGCACTACTGGACTCAGCTTGAGAGCTGTGCTTTTGGCAGAATTGTAGTACCAATGTTGGGTTTGTTTCTGGATTACAGTTGACAATAAGAACGCTTAAATGTGTGAACATTCTCAGTCCTGAATGAAACACATTTCCAGAAACCTTTTAATGAAATCTTGAAGTTCTATATAAAATGTTTGCAGTTGATTTATAGTGTATGCTCCAAAATACTGAATGAGCTGGGTTTAGAGATGGCAGTTTTTTCCAATTCATATGATCTCCGTTAGAATCAACCGCTATCAGTTTATTAAATGTCAAAATCAAACCTTAATATATGATTTCCTTGGATGCGTGATATTTAACACCTGACGAGCACAAAAGGCGGATTTGTTTAAAGGCAATCCACCAAACTAGTGGGTAAATATTTGTATGAAAACAGTCAAGTAATTACAACTGTGCAGCGGTTAACTCTTATTGGGTGATCAAGGGTGTGCCACTTCTGTCCGCTGCTGTCTGTGTGTTGGGGTTCATCGCACACAGCACAGGGACTGCATTGTTCATTTAGATGACCTCATAAACTAAAATCTATAGCGGAATGGCTAAAGCCTAAACCCAAAAATGGGGTTTATTTTTATTTTTTCTTACTTAGTTAAAATACACTAATCGATATCATCGCGGTCTTTTTGTTCTTTCAATATATCACTTTTAATAAGTAGATGTTAAATCAAAATGGCGTGTCATGAATTTATACACAAGTAGATTCTAACAATGCATCTCTGAAATCATGTCAATATCAACTATTAATGGTAACATCAGATGGAGGGTTCCTTGTACAGTTTATAGCGTTTATCCCTCAAAATCTCAATTTATATAGATCTTGAGATATAGATATCCAGGTACAATTGATATTTTAAGTGAAATATCCCTCACCCAATTGATATTAAATCAGGAGTCAGAACAAATCGGGACCTTATGAATTGGAATCCAATTCAGTTATGGAAATTTGTCCCAATAACTAGCTCTATTTACTGAGCGACACTTATTATGTATATGTATTTTAAAAGTGGTGCGCTTTCGTATTTGTAGCTTTTGTTCAATGACGACAGAAGCCTCGCCTGGTTACTTCGTCATGCATTCAATTTAAAGCACCATTACCCTTTTTAAGTGACTTCAGAAAAGGCTTTTATAGTACCAGAAAATAAAGGCAATGTTCAAGCAACAGTTTCAGATGTAAAGAAGTTGCATTTACAGAGACACTTGACTCGCTGTTTTTACGTGTGTAGTTATACTCACACCTCATTATAAAGCTCAACTCAGTAAGCTGAGCAGGTTGGTGTCGGATAAAATCCAGTTTAAGAGAAGTATATTATACATTCTTCCTCATTACAACATGTGTTCCGTTCTTGTCATATTGCTCCATCGAAGGCTTGTGTTGCAATCCAAAGCCTCTGTTTAATACCTGGGTTTTGCGAAAAGCACAAATTTTCACACCATTGTAGTTTAACTAGGACATGTCCCATTTCACATGTAAACTGCATAATGATCACCAATTTTTCTTCCTCAGTTGCAAAAAGTTGTTAAGCTTCATGTGTTGTGCAATACTTAGATTTTACTGTACACATATATTTCTTGTTCAGTGCCCGTACTTAAGACTCTGGTCACGATCGGGGTACTTTAGACGCAGTTTTCAATGCAGTGCCATAAAAGGGGCTGTGATAACGGACAACATATTAATACTTTATTTTCAGGAAACTTGGAAATGACAAAATTCTGTCAAAAAATTGTCACTGTACTGCTGTGAATTTCATATGTGTTCTTAAATTTCGAAGTTTACATCAACTCCGACCACAACAAAAGGAATATTAAATGTTTGAGCTAGGGCTGGGCGGTATGGCTTTAAATTGATATCACAATATTTTTTAGGCTGTATCGCAATACACAATATATTGCTCAATATTTTGAAGTGTCCTCAAAAGCACTTCATGAATGCTAGGATTGAGCTACAAAATCAAATATCCCGATAATTTCAACCAAGCCTCTGTCTTTATTGTTGTAGGGATGAATATCGGTACTTTTCACAAAACTAGCTCTACGATATGATCATAGCATTGGGGATATAATGACTTAAGTGGGTAAAGACAAGTATTACAAAAAGTAGAAAAGTTTGGTAGGTTCACTTAACTGTAATGCAGTCTTCAAAACTAGGACAAGACAACATTATTGTCTTATCACAATATCCAAAATCTAAGATGATAGTCTCAAATTACGATAACGATACATATTGCCCAGCCCTAGTTTGGGCTTTATTTATAACCATATACAGTTAATTATGTATATATTTGATAAAACCTCCAAGAGGTGTACTTATTTTATCTGTTGCAATATTTAATTGATGTGCATAGGTACAATTGGTAAGCATTTAAAAATGCTATACCTAGTACCTATTAAGACTATAGAGTAGTCTTGGCATGCACTGGAGAGACCATGCTAGGTAGGCACTGACTAACAAAAGCATTACCCTCTCTTCCTTTTCCGTATGTAACCTGTGGCGCCTGTGGACCTTCATATTGGAACGAACCGTTTCTTCGGATGTGTCTCCTGCTGGTTGTGTTTTAAATCTGCTCACGATATAAAACCACCTCTATTGCCATAACTTTCTATACACTTCGACATGGACATGAACTGTGTGCTTGCGCACCCCATATATTACTCCCCACCCTCCTATTTGCCTCCTTGGTAAATTGATCCCCACAGCGCAATGAGCGCTTCTCCCAGGGTGGCCCCAGGGGAATGGGTCCTGGTAATGCTGGGTTCGGCAGGGTCCGCGAGGAGTTTGACGGTCCTTCTAAGAAACCTCGTTTTTAGACGCTGGTCTTTGATGCTCCCAGCAGCACCATTTGTATAGATTCTTCAAAACAAACGTGCATTTCTTGTATTTAAGTTTAAGTTGTTGCTACATTTTAGCCTGACAATTTACTCCTTTTTATGAAAAAGTCTATTTCCATTTTTATTTTGTATTGTCAGTAGTATTGAAAGATGGATCACCCTTGTGTGGTCTGATAGCTCTTTCTGACCATGTATAATTTTCTTTTCTAGATGTATTATGCTCTGTGAGTCGCAGTGAAGTGATAATTGTAACCCTTTTCTCAAATTTCTATGGCTGTGTTTTGTGCCATACATTTGGAGTCAAAGCATGTATTACAATAAAGAGACACTGGTTCTATCAGGACAAACCGTAAACATTTATTCCTAAAATCTGAAACGTACGTTACGGTGCATTAAGAAAGCTGCCAAATCCTAACAATTGGTTGTTTGCACTAATTGGATAATGTGGATAAATTAGCCACATTAGGGATTAAAGGGTCTATGTGTTATCTTTGCTGCAGCCTGACCTTTGTTGAGCAAATACATGTGGCCCTGCCAGAAGCAAGCATTGCTAAAAATGCCCCAACCAGTCTTTGCCACTTCATTTTTTGAAAATTCAGAATGGCATTTTTAGGTCAGAGTCACCTGTAATTTAACAAAGACGTAGTTAGGTGGGGACATGGTTAGTGCAGAATGGCACGAAACCGTGCATCTACAAAAGTTATAAAATAGTCGACACCCAGCACTTTAAAATTTTACAAATCAGAAGATTTGTATCGGACGTTTCATTCTGTGGGATTTAGTAACCCAACTGTTATCCTTCAGGAAAGCAGAAATAACACATAGAACCTTTAAGAAACCCTGTGTAGTAGTATGTTGGGTTTTGGGTAACCCTACGAACACATTCTGTCTTTCACAGATTTAGTCTGTTGTTGACACTGTGTCTACTTTGGATGCAGGTCTTATCTTCATGTTTGTAGGCTGGGGTTATTGACTACGCTTACATGCAGTCCAGAGTATATCTTGAATTAATAGCAACGGTCACTGCACTCGCCCTTTTACTGCAGCAGTTCTGGTCGATGGACAGATGACATAAAACCTCCAGTTCCAGTGTTTGGTTTCTAAGAAGCTGGATTAACTGTGTTTTGAAAATGTGATGACATTTCATCCCAATGTGTAAACATCAACCCGATTACTAGAAATGGACAACTAAAATTTCTAAAGTTGCGTGTTATAGTTGTGATAACCCAGGTTTTATTTATAACTTGTCTAACTGGATGTTATTAAGATCTTAGCCTGTGTTGTGATTGTATCGATGAGATGGTCTGTTAGCAGCTCCAATGCAAACGCTTGCCAGCTCGGCAAAGGAATCTGGAGCGAAACATGACATGACGCAAAAAAAACAAAAGAAATGTGAATTAGACATGTTTCCATTAAGTTGTTTGGAGCAAATAAACTAGGCTATGCACAACGTAGTTTAATCATAACATTGTTGTATAGGCTACATCATGCTTGGTGGTAAAAAAAATATATAGAAGCAGAGGCCGCAAGCAAGAACCAGTTGTTGGCCTGGCGCCAATAAACCTCCAAGAGGATGAAGAGACGAGGTGTTTAGTAACTCAATTAATGTAGTTTATACTCTAAACACTGAGACCTTAAACACAGGTCATCTTTTTCAAACCTGCATGTAACCGTAGTCAAATTCAGAATAGGGGTATAACAGAGGATGTTTAAAGAACAAAAATGGAAGTTTTGACTGTAGTAATCAAAATTTTATGAGTCCCATGTTCATACTATAGTTGTACTATTTGTTGGCATAGTTAAATCTGCCTTTACATGACTGGAAAGTTGCTCAGTTGGACTTAACATTACAATAATGTGCATTGTGGTCAGTTTTGAAGGCATGATCACCACAGGAACCTAAAGCATACATACAGTATATATTAAACACAGTTTATATGTGGATGAAAACTTGAGCATTTACTTTCATGAAGCAGTAAATGTTAGTCACCAATTATTTTACCATTCTTGCATTTATTATATTTACAATTCTTGTTGCTGTTAATCCCAAATACTTGTTTTTTTTATGGAGCTAAATGGCATCTGTACGAGTTGGTGAGCATGGCCAACGTTGCACATAGAAAATACATATGCATCCTAAATATGCACAACTTATGCTTTTCTGGCCAACAATTCAGTGTGTGGGACCTGTAAGAAGACAAGAAATCCAGACTTTCAATTCTCTACCCTGCCTTTCAGTTTCAACATTGATATGGCTCGTGACTACAGTGGACGTGTCTGCTGCACCTTTTCAACTCTTTGTTATTGACAGGACATGCTGATATTTCACTGTCTCCAGCTTGTGAATTCCCCTTTACATCTAGTTATACCACAGGAGGAAATCAGATTACTGTTATTGGTCTGGTATGAGCTGCTCCTTAAAGTCTTATTTAATACACATAGTACGTGGCTGGTTTATACCATCAGCCACCTGGCTGAGAGTTCTTCCAGCATGCCCTGTAGTTACAGGGCATGCTGGAAGAACTCTACACTACAGAGCATGCTGGGACAACAGTAACTACAGTTGGCTACTGTTCAGGTGGAGACCACAGTACTTTTATTTTGTGCATTTAGGAAGTAACATGTTTAAACTGTACTTGCATTTATGTCATCATTGGCAACAGTACAAAAGTAAGAGCTCAGCATTTTGAAATAAAACATTTAAGAACCTTTACCCTCAAACGAAAGGGATAAAAGTATGATTGGTATTATTTACCTTCATAAAGTAGAAATACAAAATTTGTGTTTTGAATATTGATGGGCTACCTTTTTGTTGACCTTCGGAGAATCAAAGATTCTAGCTAAACTTTACGCCCACTCTTTAGGGACTATCAACATATTAACCTTTTTTATATAATAACCATATGAAAGGAAAATTCATCAAAGTCTCATTGCAATTACATTTTTTCTCTGCTGCCCACTCTGGCCTCTTCCCATTTATCATGTCAGTACCTGTTTGAGGTGTTATCTTATCATTTAGCATCACGAGGACGTTTCTCAATTGTGTGGTAGCAGGAGGTGGGGTATAAACTAAGTGTAAGTATTCTTGCATTAATTACACCTTTTTTTAAGAAGAATTGTTTCATTTGACTGTTTTTTTTAATTATGGAAATGGAGAATTTGCTGAGAGATGAAGCAGGGCACTTTAATTCGTCCTGGCACTAGCC
This sequence comes from Diplodus puntazzo, assembly GCA_963678695.2. Taxonomy (NCBI): domain Eukaryota; kingdom Metazoa; phylum Chordata; class Actinopteri; order Spariformes; family Sparidae; genus Diplodus; species Diplodus puntazzo. The sequence continues at coordinate 6,323,179 of OZ023169.1, forward strand.
TTGACACTCTCTTGACACTCTGGATTATTGAAGGTGAATTTAGATTGTTTAAATATGAATGAGAACAGGAAGTGACTTTCTTCCTTGCCTTTGGAGTCACCTTTAGTGCTCTTTTGTAACCACTAAGGGTCTGTCCAATGGCTGACTTTGGACAACATTTGGACCTGTAATTGGGTGGCTACAATGCATCCAATGGTAGTTATTTTAATTTGCCAAATAGGCAAATACTGGCAATAGAGAGTACGTAAGAGCCCGAGATTCTTTTTAGCAGCCCAAGAAAATCTTCCCTCTTCTTTTGGCGACCGGAAACCCTGCAAAACACACCTGAAATGGCTGCAAACTGAGTTCTTCAGATACTTGGATGGATTTGGTAATATAATTAGATTATCCCGGACTGTTCATCTACAATGTCACGTGTGTTTGTGTTATGTACATCTTTTCTTAACAGGTTTGACCAGCTGTAAGATAATGGACTGTGGAGGAATATGTGGCTGCGTAGCTTGTACTAAAGGATATTTTAGCTAAGAAAACTAAACACCGGACATGTGCAAAAGACCTTAGTAAGATTTACAACAGGATGAAAACAAGGATTAGATGGGGAGTGGGCCAATGCCCTGTGGCATATCTGTTTATCAAGCCTTTTCTAAACCTGTAGATGAAAGTAATACACAGGTAAAACCAAAGATTGTTTTCTATGACAAGTTATTAGAAAAGTTTCAATTTAATGTAAAAAAAAACCCCAAAACCTTTTCAAATAATGGGGGGGTCTTTAAATCACCATGTGATTGGCATCAGGAAATTGCAGCAATCTTTGATTATATTGCATCATCATGTTGACCATTTATGCAATAGAACCCCAACTGTAGTTATGTTACTCTGTACACTATGATGGTAGGAATAGATGCTAATGCAAAGAATATGGACTCCTCTGTAGTCCACATCCAGATAGATGTTGGTTTTGTAAAATCGCATGTGTATAGTTAAACACTATGAAATGGAGTAAGGGCAGAATGCAACCACTTCAAAAATGTGGTTGTGGATCGATGCTGATGTATTTGTTTTTCAGGTCACAGCCTAAATAGAAATGCAACATTAAACCAGATTTGCTTAAAAATTAAACTTTCCCAAGGTCAGTCTACAGTGGTATACCAGCGATTTACGTACGTTTTTTAAAAAATTTTTATTGCTTATTTACTTGAAGAGCCTTTACCGTTATCAGGATTTACAAAGATGTTTCCAAACAATTAAGTCCTTTTGGATTTAACCTGTTTAGTGCGACTGTTGACTGTCTGACAGACGGCAGCAATTGACAGATATTTAACTACATTTTGAGTAATTAGCAACCTCTGAAGGAGATTTTGTTTATGTTGAGTGAAAAAAAACAGACAAAAAAGGGGGGAAAGTTAATCGACCCCCAATATTTTTTTATTACAAATGTCAGCATGAGTACTTAGAAGTTAATGCTGAATGAAATAGTAAAATATTGGATAACTATGAATCTTGTTGGGCTTATTTAGGCCTTTGCTTGCAGAAAACCGAAGACATTATCTTCCAAACATCACTGGAACATTCTGCAAAATAGTACCTTAAGCTCTTATTGACTTGGCCTAAGTGTTAATTTTAAAACTTGTATTGTTATGTCTGTGTGTTTGGTGTTGTGTACAATTTGTTTTTCTTTAACAGGTTTGACCATCTTTAAAGGTGTTGGACTATGAGAAGGAACTTTCCAAACCAAGAAATTCAAAGTCTGTAGCTTCTGTTGGAGTGGTTAAGTTCAGACAAAGCTATCATTCTTGAAGACCAAATAGCACCGATTTCTTGATGGTTGTAGTTATTTGCTATCCTGTTGGGTATCGGCACTATAGTTTGGATTATGGCTAGTAAAGCTGCAAGTACACAAGATTAAACTGACTTTGCCAGGAACACTTAACGCCCCTGTTGCGAAACACTCTGACTTGGATTAGTTTGATTAAACCTCGACGTACATACTTACGAAAAGTTTGCAGACGACATTTGTTAAAAGTAACTGTATCTGGAGCAGGGTTAGCACTTTTTATTGTTAAAGCAGATATTTAAATAAAATCTTTAATGCAGATATTCTTAAAGAGACGTTATTTGTAAAGACTACTATGTATATTGGCAGTTGCTGATATGGCCAGATGGAAGATGTAGAGATTTCCCAACTCTAGTTCGTAGCCTAGTTTAAAAAAAAGTTTTGGTCCTTTTTTTATAGTGAATTTTCTTGTTCATGACGGCTGTACGAGGGGTGAATTCATTCATTCGTAAGGGCATAGGCAGTTTGACTGACTGTTGCAACCAGGCTTCAATCGGCCTTCACAAACGCTACACTCTTTTGTCCATTTTTGTATTGGCCAGGAGTTCAGTTTAGTCAGATAGTGGCAAGATGGTGCTGGCCAGATCCACCACGCTGAGCTTTACAATGGCTCTGCAGAGACGTATGCGTCTACTCACAAAGACTACATCTAAATATTATATAGTCTGAGAGTGTTTAAAATGTTTTTCACACTGATCTTGAAGAGGACTCCTTTGTCAGGATTCATTTAAAGTTGTACTATGCAGGGTTTTATTGTTGCCGTTTTTAAACGCCATTTAAAGTTGGACCCTCCTCCCCAGCGAGACAGAGCTGTGGTGGTCGAGCCGAGCTATAGGGTGAATGAAGAGAGGGTGCATTGATGGTGAGAACAAAGAATGTACTTCATAGCAAAAAACAAGTACGCCTCCACATCCGCACAACCCTTCAGATTGTTTGTGCGAATACAGCTGAAGTGCAAGCTTCACCCCGTTCACTGTTTGCTGCACCGATTTGCTCTGTGTGTGTGTAGCTCAGCCCCACCCTCGGTCAATCACACACAGACCTGCAGTGTTTAAAATATCCACGATGAAGACAGCCATGTAGCTATCTGTCATGTAGAGACCAGACCTCACACCTTTTGTGCTGTCATATGATTGGAGCCACACACCACTGCCGAAAGATTGAGAATGCATGCAGACAGCAGAGTCACTGTAGATGCCGACACCACGCACACTTACAGTGGGTGGCAAGTGAAGATTGAGACAGATTACTTTTAATATGCTGTAATAATCCTGCATAGTATACCTTTTTTTTTTCTTTAGTCCCCCAAAACAGCATCAAGCTCACTTGACAGTAACTATATCAGCGGTTCAGAAGAGGGATGTCCCTAATTAACAACACTTTCTGACGGCATCGGTGACCAAGAAATTTAAATCAACTTGGGCACCAATTTTTGAAAACTTCAAAGTAACCAGAGTTTTGGATCACGGACATTCCCTGTGCCGACCCATTTTTCACATTACTTGTTATTTGAATAAAAATTGAACCCAAAGATTTGACACATGCAGTTTGAAGAGAAGTTCCGACTCGAGATTTGTTTAAAGGCCTTCAACCCTTATCTTCCATCCCACCCACCCATATTTTTTCTCTTCATGTGAAAATCCCTAATCCTAAAAGCTGATGACAGAACCTGCACTAGTTGACCTGACCAGCTTCATACACCAACCTACCCGAGGCAGGAAGTTCCATGCACCTTACGGTTGAAGAGAGGATCGTGCGTGTGCCTGTTGCCTGTGTGGTTGTGTGTATGCTTCATGTCTTTGAATAAATGAGGTGTGTTAGCTGCAGTCAGCCAGCTTGTCAAAGACAGGCTGCCCCAGTCCACAGTAGAGGCTCTTCTCTGCAGTTGGGTTGCATTGACGATGAGTAGTTCTGCAGAAGTCAGTGGACAGTAAAGCCTGGACTTGTTTGCACTGCAGCCAGAGGTATGCTTACACAGATCAGCCGAACAAGTAAGGTAAGTGTTCCATCCATGTTTATAATACAAGATGCACAGTTGTCCCATAACTTGACTCTTCTTCTCTGTTGTCTCTTTCACCATGTCACTGCTCACAGTGACCTTTTACAGGGCTTCTGGCATCACACTTACAAAGAATGGCATCACAGTGCAGATCTCTTTTCTTCAACCTTTTTATGTGTGGATGTTGCAAAGCATTATAGTCCGTGCAGTGTGTGTGTGGTTGTAGTACTTCGGCTTCTCTGTATGCATGAAAGGGTCTGGATTGCTGAGTCAGTAGTTCAACACTACCACGAACCACAGATATGTGGAACAGAGTGCTGAAAATCTGACACATTTGTCATTTTTTGGTACAACTGCAAGTCGAGAGAGGGTGTCTTTTTATTTTCTGGCATTAAAGCAAAATTTAAAGCATTAAAAAGCTTAAATATTTAACTGTACTCAATTTTTCAGTTGTCTTTTCTTCTGAGTTCTTCAGTGAAAACACAAAGCCCATCTCATGGGATGGCGTTGTCCATTGTATTGCTGTAAGAAATGTTTTTGGGTAGTGGAACTTTTGCATATTTCACAGTTCAGGTTTGGTTTCTTTTTTAATTTATTAGTTAACTTCTAACTGCACTGTCCTCTCAAAAACGGCAGCACCAGTGTGCATGCAGTTCTGCCAATTTTAAGGTTCAGTAGTTTAGTGTGGAACTATGACAAATTCTTAAAATCAAACTATTTAGATGTAATTTTAGCACTTTGGTTTGTTTAGTTGTGTCACGACCTTGATAACGGATAGAACTGCTCCACCTGTCATCACTACTCCTGACTCCATCTGTCTGACTGTGAAATGTCTCTAAAACTATAAACTAAAATGTTTGTGGTACTGGGTTGGGACATCTTTGCAGTTTTGAAGTGAGCATGTCACATACTGCTGGGGTTGCGCTGGGTGGGTTTGTATAAAATGAAATTTCTATGTCAGACATTCTGTTCTTTAACCCAACACTCAATGCAGGTTTTCCTACATTTTTGCTCCAACCTTTGTGTGTTTGTGACAATGGGTTTTGGTGATTTGTTTTTTTCGGACTCCTGAAAATGCCAATGTGCATTCAGACAACTTATGACTAATATCTGAGTACATTTTTAGCAGTTTCGCTCCTCTTTCAGTACATCCTGTCTATGAAGTAAAGATCTCTGAACTTCAGAAATACATTTGTCAGGGAAGAAAACAATGTTCTGAAAACTTCACAAAGAAATTTTAAATGGTGTGTATTCACCTCACACAGCCAGAACTATTTTTTTATTTATGTTTTTCTGGGAGCTAGCAAGCACAGATGGGGTGTGTGTCTTTTGTTTGGGTTTAGTTCAGTCTGACTGAACAAAGTACTCACCAGAGACTCTGGTTATTATCCATCCTTTGAATTTTTTATTCCTGCTCTTCTCTCTACACTTGATGATGTAAGGAGTCAGCAGTCACATACTTTCGGTGCATTACACCCCGTAGTGGAGGTCGGCACTCACTGCTGCTGACACGTCAAGAAGTGAGTGAAGATAAATGACAAAATATTTAAACTCTGGACTTCATATTTAACTGGGCCCTGCACAAACCTTACTTCGGGTTTAATGTACACCCTGGGGAGATATTTTAAAGACAGATTTGATAAAGTAATGTTGTATGGCTGTTTTTTTTTTTTACGTAACAAACTTTGGTCTAAACACACTGACATGATATACTGCTATCACATCTTTGACACCAATCCAAATGAGTCTTGCTTTTAAACAGAACTTGTCTCAGAATCATAATTTTTAGGTTTTCTTCAGTATCAAAGTAATCCAATGGTTATCTTAACACAAGTGGTTAGATTGTGAACAAAAACTGCTAGGCATACTTTTTAATGGTGCTAATTTGGAGCATGTATGTTAACTCACAGAACACATAGCAACGTTATGACACACTTATGTACGTCCCTCAAAGCGTAATGACAAATGCAGTTCTAAAACGGAATCGATTTTTCTGTTTATGAAGCAAAAAAAAGTGTGAGAGAACAGACTACAAACGAGGAGAACAAAATGGAGGAACCACAATAAAAATGCACTGCTGTATTGTTCCAAATCGTGCGGTAAACCCACAAATATCACTTAATTACTAAACATTCATTTAAAATAGATGACATCTTCACTTACATACTCTGAAAACCCCTGACCTAAAGGATGGTGTTTGTTTTGAGGAGGAAATGTTTTTTTTAGAGAGCTTACAATGTAAGACATGAATACCAGACACAGCAAAAATATATTAGTTTTTAGTTGCTGGTTATTTCACATCCAGCAGTCAGTTGTTTGTGTGGAGAACAATGGAGAGACATGTAGTCTTTCCCTAGTGCTGATCTCTTGCTTTTCTTTCCTCTCTCATCTCAGTTCCTCTTACTATTTATATTTTGTCAATCTTCCTGTTAGACTTGCCCAGCCAGTATTTTGGAAAACGACCCGTTTCCTTGTGTACATAGGAGTTGTGTTGTAGCTGTAAAGGACTGTGGTGCTACCTGGAGTTTATGGTTCTCAACCTCAATCAAGAGGAAACCTACACTGTGTTCATCCAATGTCATGAAATCAAGCCCTGGAGGCTGTCGAGATGTGTTTGTCTGCACTGTGATCCATTTTCCAACCAAACCTTAACTCCTGATTCAACAAATCCTTTTCCATGTCCTGTCCTGAGTGTGATGCCAGAATAACCCTTCAGGCCTCTAATGGCCTCTTTTGAAAAAGGGCTCTGCCCAAAGTCTGCAAGACGGACGCTGAAACTGACCTCGTTTACTTTTGTATAAGGTCATGGTGCGCAGCTCCCAGCTCTGTTTGGGGTTTTTCATTAACACCCCTGATGGGTCAGTACGAAGTCAGCTTCACATGGCTCTAACAGAACGACCTTCCCTGAGGATCAGATCTGAATGTTGTTGTCATGAATATTTCTCGTCCTTTCTGCAGTTTATAAACACGACTCTACTTCAGGGTGCTCAGATGCTTTTTTTTCCCTTCTAAAACTCTACCAGTATTTAACTATCACACAATTCGTACTACATACTTGTTTTTCTCACACTGACATCAACATTTTAGAGTTGTTCTTACTTGTGATGCATGTTCACATTATAGCACCATTGCTCCACAGTAGCTTCCAACACAAACATGATCACATAGAATACACACAGATTCACACACTGTTATTTTTTGTCTTTCTATGGGTGGCAACCTCAAAATAGTAATGGTTTTGTAACTCAAACATAGAAGTGATGGTAGGAGCGTGCTGACCAGTTCACTGCCAGGTTCTCATTGTTGTTCTCTCGCCACAGGAGCCTCGACCGATCGAAGGAGGCTGAGGATCCACAACAGCTAACCATGGTGAGTCACGGCAGTCAGTAACATGTAACAGGGTAATATTGTGGATGCCTTACACTCAGTTTATTAATTTTTAATGAGCGATTGCCTTAAAAGAAGAGACTCGCATGAAGGACCAAACTTGCTAAAATCATAACTGAATTACGTGATCATTTATGAGCACCAAAGATGTTAAAAAATGAATGAAGGCTAATGTTAGACACTGAGATTCTATTAACATCAGAACTTAAAGGCTGTGCAAACTCTGTACATATATGTAGGCCGACTGCTGAATACCCAGATACTCTTTGTCCTTTTGGTTTTTGTGTGTGCGTGCTACTTTTTTTGAGCATCTGTTGGATTCTATAACTCTATTGTAGCACCACCAAGTTAAAACACACTGTGGAGACACCCTTTCAAAGATTAACTATATACTGGAGTCTCCCCCTTTAATAGCCCCCATAACTCACAAACACACATGGTTTCACTTTTTTATGTAGATTGACGAGAAAATAGTGACTTTTATAATTTCCAACACAGCTCTGCCCAAATAATTAAAACGTGAGGATGTGCAGGATATTATAAAAGTAGGAAATGCCATTGTCTCTAGAATTAACTTGATCTTTTCTTCCTGTTGTTGTTTTTTTGTAGGTAAAATGAAGACTGATGTGTGATTTAAATGCCAGAGCTGCAGGAGACCCAGCGACTGCACCGTGGTGACACCAGGAGGACTTCCAGGTTGGTTCCCCTGCAGTTTATCATGCAGAAGTGATGAGACTTTAGAAAACTAACACTGGAAAACAGATGTATGTTGTATTTAAGACTACACTGGTAGTTTGACTGTGGATTACAATAATCTCTAAAAGCAGTTTCCTGTTTCTCCCTCGCAGAGCTGCAGGCGGTGAAGCAGATGCAGTGCCAGCAGGCGTCCAGCAGAGGACGAGCAGCCAGAGTCCAGAGGAGATTTATTTGTTTTTGCTCTGAAACTTTTAATAATAAATGATGTTAACCTGAGTTCTGTTGTTTTGTATTTCTTACACCTGCTTATTTATTTAAAGTTGGTCAACTTCTATACTAGAGGGTTTTTTGTAGGATTGATATATTTAGTCAGATTTCAGCTGCAGCAGCTGAACACAGTCAATCAGAAACATGATGAGAGTTTAACTTGCCAGAGCTCCGGCTGAGCCCTGATCACCTCTACCTACCTGTTTACTGTCTCGCATCGGTGCCCCTGAGGCTCAGTCCGGTCACAATTAAGGGTAAAGGTGCAGTGTTTCCTGCTGCTGGATCACACTTGCATCCTGAGGGTTGGCTGTGAACCCTGGAGGAGGTCCAGACCGGAGGGAGGGAGCAAGTCGATACCAAGGAGCCCTGAAGGCACGAGACGCCCGAGGGAGGTCGAATGTGGGTCAGTTCGGTGTCGACTGACCTGAGCTGCACTGCAACACTCCGACTCTGTTAACAGGCTGTTAGCAGCCAAATACACAGAGAGGTGACCAATTACAGGACAAACCTGAGAGAAGGAGCCAAATTGATGCAGATGTTTCCATGAAGGGTCACTTGATGGTTTGTAGATGAAAAAAGATGTGAATGAAACGTGATTCAGATTCTTTTATCTAAGAGACGGAAACTGCTGAAAAATACTGTAGTATGAAAAATCCTTGCATATCGAGTATCATCAGGAAAGGAGAGCAGTCAGGGCAGTTTCCAGATGTGTTTGTCATTAATAAGGGGGTTTAAATGTAATGTTTTTCGAACCTTAACCAACCAATTTATTGTGCCTAAACCTAACCAGACCAGAAGAGCAGCATTCTCACAACATGAAATAAAGAAATGAAAGTTGCCACATAAAGAAACAAAGTTCCAACATTTCTGTCATTTATAGGAAAATTAATTCATTCTTCAGAACAAAAAGAGAAAGTTTCTTTTTGTAGAATGGTAATATGTAAGAAACTAAACCTTAAGTTCCTGAATGCTGAAGTGGATTGCTGCTATGCCAGAAAATAAAAAACGGATCATTATCACATTAAAACATGAACATTTTCGTGGTATAAGAAGATACTTTCACACTTAAAACAACATAGAAACGTATTGTTATAATGTGAAATGTTTCTTCTCATAACATGTTAAATTTGTAAGCTATATGTTATTATAATGTAAAGATATCTTGCTATATCGTAACAGTGATCTGTTTGTTTCTGGTGTGGCAGCATCAGGCCTCCGTACGTAAGCAACAGTGGCCACAGTCCAAAATTTTAAAGTCGGTGACCGCTGACCATCGAGTGACGGTTCTTTCTACCTGAAGTTCACCGTGTCACTTCTGCACAGCGCTCACTCCACCCGGTCCGTTCACCACCTGCTGCCTCCGTCTGTAAACCGACCTGGGGAAGAGGGAAAGGGAGAGAGGAGGATAAGTAGGTGGTGTCCACCTGACCAGCTGCAGCCATGCATCATTCATGGACATGCATCATTGATGGCGTCCGCTGCCCACAGGTGGAGCGCTGCAGTCCCCTCTCCATTCACCCCCCGCGGCCCGGAGCTGGAGACACATATACATCCAGGTCTCTGCAGTCCGCTTCAGCTTCATGTCCGTTCCTCATGTGACCGTCTCCAGGCCACACGTCTAGTTTAAGCAGCAGGTGAGTTCTCCTCCAGGTGTGACTCAAACTCAGACACCCATGAGTGGCACCGCTGGAGCTGCACCCCCGACAGCCGTGCTGGGCCTGGGTTTGGACCTGAGCGGACCGTGGCATCAGAGAGCCGTCCAGAGGAGCAAAGTTCTGGTTCAGACGTACCTGCTCACCTCCTCTGTTCACCCTCCACCCGCAGCAGCAGGAGCAGGAGGAGGAGGAGGAGGAGGAGGAGGTCGGGGGGCCGGGTCCCCTCTGAGGCTGCCCTCGCTGGTGGCTCCGACCAAAGGGCCCCGCAGGAGAGGCAGCATGGCTCGGCTCAGGTGAGACGTTCAGGAGTGTGTGTCCCTCTTTCCATGATGTGAGTCACTGAGCTTCGGTTTCTGTTAAATCCCTTTCTTCTGTTTTTTGTTTTTTCTAAACTTTCTATAAAATCAATTAGCTTTCAACTATTAAATTATATATCAATATTTTGATGTATCAGTGTGAGTCTTTTTTGAATGAACAAAAAAGTCAGAATTACCTGATTAGAGCTTCTTCAGTTTGACTATCTTCTTGTTCTTTTACTCCTCTGTGACAGAACCTGAATATCTCTTGTCTTCTGATCAACTTTTTCTTGTCTTGCTTTAGTAAAAATAAATATATTGTGTAAATATTTCTTTGGTAAATGTGAAAGTCAGTAACATATGAATAGTAGTTGAGTAAAAGTTTTTAAGTATCTGGTATTAAATCTAACAAGTACAAGTAAAAGTAAATAATTTGCATATTCTGTATACTCTGAGTTGATCGATTAACCACCAACATCTGGTATTCAGCATTTTTCCAGTTATTATTAGTTTTCCATTAAAATGTGGAATCATGTCTTGATAAACAGAATGTTGATAAAACTGAATAACTCGTCTTGCTAAAAAACTAATAAATTATGAAAAATGAAGAACTTTTCAAATAAAAACAATATTTTCAACTAAATAAGATGAAGTAAGAAAAAATACTCATCCATATTTTTGTGACATCTTTTAATATGGTAATACATTTGTCTGTGAAAAAGACCATAAACTGCTGTTTAATAACATTTTTCAAGGGTAAATTAAATCACAATCATAAATAAAATACACAAGATGAGGCAGAATCTAAAACGCCAGAATAAACACTTCGACACATAACAATGTTTATAAAAGTAGGATACAAGTACTTTTAACACCTTATTTAGTTAATTTTCTTCCTGTCTGGTTTTCTGACAATAACAGCATTTGAGTTGTTCCAGAGGTAAGTGGTGCGTCTCCTCTTCCCTCCATAGAGATCTTTGGGGTTTAAGATTCTGATTTCAGACACCTTATCAATCCCACGAGAGGCAAATTATTTGAACGTCTCGCCTCGCACACATACTAAAACATACAGCAACATATGAACTCAAAAACAGACGAGTTATTGATTCGAAATTCACTTTTAACAAAACATCCGGCAGAAGATAAAACACTTCTGCTCTGTCAGACAGTTTCTGTCTTTCATCTAGGACTCAGTCATACAGTGGAACAACATTTAGTTATATGTGTGTGTTTTCTTCATCGCTGCCTGTTTGAATGTGATTAATCTCCCGTACGTCATCTCCACTCTCCCATCTCCACTATTCATTTCAGCAAAAGTGCCCGTCAGAGCGCACGTTCAACGCTTGACTGGAATTACAGTGTAATTGTTTCCTCTCTGCCCCCATTTGATAGCATAATGTAGGCCGCTCCTCTGCTCTCCCCCCACCAGCCCGGGTTTGCTTTGAGTACAGAAGGCCAGGGACCGGCGTGTCATAAATCTCAGGTGTGGAAGTTGATCCGCCGCCTGATGCAGCACCCGCAGCGGCTGCACTCAGAGGAGGCAGAAACCTGAGCGAGGCACCCGTCGCACACACTTCAGGCTCTTAAACACACGCAAACAGACGCCCGTCGCTGTCTGACAGAGTATTTGATGGCCTCCTCTCACCCAAGCAGAGCAGGTTTTGAATAACCATCGATTGAATGAGTGAGGAGGAGGAGGAGGAGGGAGGTTTTTATGTGTCTCGTTGGCCTTGATAGCTGTGAGGCTGGCAGGATGGAAAATGTTGGTCAGTGAACTCACCGCTTCAGTAATCAAATAACTATCGGAAGGTTTTTTATGAAGGTTCGAAAAAGACATTCATGGCTCTCGGAGGATGAACCTGACTTACCCTGTGCACCGAGCCGTCGTGCACCTCTCAGGGTGAAATGTAATAGTTCAGGCGATTCCTTAACTTTTCTTTGAACTTTTGTTTTATACCCACAAAACTAAAGACTTTCCTGTCGACTTCAAACATTAACATGCATCATGGTTCTCAGGAGATGCACCTTACTGACTGTTGGTGAACATAGTAAACATCATTGTTTGTTAAGTTATAGTCCTGAAACAACATGTTTATACTGCTAACTAAACCCTCCATCACTCTCTTGTTTCCTGTCTCCTCAGCATCAGTGAACCATCCCTCCTCACACCGAACAACCACGTCCTGTTCAAGGGATTCTCCGGCAGCCGTCGCCCCAGTGTTTTACAAAAGCGACCGCCTCCACCTCCTCCATTTTCCAACTCATCGGTCCTTCTCCCCTGCCACCCATCCAGGACCAACCAACCCCATCAGCAGGCCCAAAGCTGCAGCAGGCCGGCCTTCATCCACTTCACCCAGGCCATTCAGCCCAGCTGCAAGCCGAGACCAACGAGGCGTCATTCACACAACCCGGTCCTGACCACCGAGATGACACAGGGTGACCCCCGACCTTCTCTGACGCGACATCCGAACTCTCTGCCTCAGGGGGAGCCTCTGTCGATCGTTGGGAAGCCCTGTCTTCCGAGCTGCAGTGAACGCCCCGCCGTGGCTGCTGCTGGCGGTCCAGCTCGCGCTCAGCTGCATGTGTTCCTGCCCACAGAGGCTGAAGGAGAGGAGCTGGACAGTGAATCTGTGGACGAGGGCTTCATGGATGAGTTGGACTGTAAGATAACTTCTCTCAAGCTCCAGCAGAGGGCGCCAAAGACAGCGACATACCACTAAAAGGGCAAAAATAGGCTACAAGTATACGCACAAATGAACTTTTATGAACTTTTTTCATTGGTTGTAATGATTCTACGTTGTGATTTCATATGAGGGCATCTACGTTACGGCAGATGAATAAAAAGGATAGTATTGTTACGTACGGAAGTCCAAAACAGTCATGAGTCGAACATTTCCTCAGTTTTCCCGTTAGAACGATATAAACATTATTTGTTTCCTCTCGATCACAAATTAAACTATAAGAAATTAGAGTATAACAATGTTTTTTTTTGTGAAGATGGAATTTTATCTCATTATCTTGGGATAACACAGCTCTCCTTCTTGAGACAGAAAATGGAGGAAATAACATGTTTGACCCATGTCCTTTCAGGGCTTCCGTAGTTATGTGCCGCTTGTTTCCTCGTGGACTTTTTAGAGCGAGACACTCGTGAGGAGTTGCTGGTGAGAGAGTTCCTTATGCCACATATGTAAAGCTGATGATGGGTAACATAAATAGTGTAATTGTCCGACAGTAGGCTTACATGCAGTGGTGAACTTAAATCAAATGTGTTACAGTCCAGCAGGAGACAAACAAAGACATGTCAGACATATTCAGATGAATTCAGTTGTTGTCAGACTGAATAAATAAACACATTCAGGGTTTCTGGATTGGTTAATGAGCATTTTTCTCCATATAAAGTACAAATGTGAAGTACGCATCGGTCTCATGTTCTTTATCTTGATCCTGACTGAAAATACTGTGAAGTCACGCTTCTTCTCCTCCTTTTTATTCTTCTTCTTCTCTTTGCCTTCTTCTTCTTCTACGTCTTCTCCTTTTCTTCTTCGTCTCCTTCTTCTTCTACCTCTTCGTTTACTTCTTCTACCTCTCCTTTTTATTCTTCCTCTTCTACCTCTTCTTCTTCTTCTTCTTTTTATTCTTCTTCTTCTCCTTCTGTTTGTCGTCTTCTTCTTCTTCTTCTATTTGTCTTCTTCCTCTACCCTTTCCTCTCCTCCTCTTCTTTTTCTTCTTCTATTTGTCTTCTTCTTATACCTCTTCTACTCCTTCTCCTTTTCTCCTCCTCCTTCTTCTACCTCTTATTTTTCTTCTTCTATCTCTCTTTCTCTTCTTCTTCTTCTTCCTCTTCTCCTCCTTCTTCTTCTCCTCCTCCTCTTCTTCTTCTTCTTCTCCTCCTCCTCCTCTTCTTCCTTTTCTTCTTCTTCTTCTATATAAATTACTCCACACTCCGGTCCACTAGGTGGCGCTCTGCAGCTTCAGTCGTGGTCGCGACCCGCCATTCAATTATCTGTAGACGAAGAAGCGTCTGTCATGTCTTCTTATACGTCTGCATCTTTCACAGCATCCCGCCGCTCGTTTCACAGTTTTTCACTCTTGTAATGTTCAAAACGTTTGTTGTCGTTGAAACCAAACTCATGTTTACTTGCCTGGATTCAGTGAGGACGAGCAGATAACCTGCAGGAGCAGCGCCGCTGTGATATGAACTCAAACTGTAAGTTTTCCACATTATTCTTCTTTAACACATCTACACTTTTGATGCACTAACGTACAGCACTCATAACATGACCTCCGCCATCTTACTACCGCTAATTAACACAAGTTTTACTTTACAACCGCCGAAACAAGCGACCAGTGCGCCTTTATTGAAGATGAACACCTCCACTGCCTCACCTGTGTTTCTGAGTAGAATTAAAGGGGAAGTCCACCAACTTCACACATTAAAGTGTGTTTGCACGTCTTGGGAAGAACTACTGCACATGTGAAGGAAAAATAAAAAGTTTAAAGTCTTTTATGGCTCCAGAGGAAGATGCTTCTACTCTGATAAATTGCCTCTGGTGATGTCACTCAGTAGCCAAGTTGCATTGTGGGTAATGTAGTCTCTCGCTTAGCTAATGACAAACTGAGCTGAATGCCACAGCGGAGCTCATGTTCTCCCGCAGTTACATTGTGCGTCAGCCCATCTAGAAGCCTTCCAGTGCTCCATTTGCCTGGAAAAACAGTGACGCTCGCTCACTAACGCTTGCAGTGGGTGTTAAAAATGGAAAGACTGCTTCACAAGCAACTACAGCAGCTGATTTAACAGTTGAGGATGCTTAAAGAAAAGAAAGAAGGGAAGAGTCTGCTTCCAACACATACTCTCAAAGACTTCTGTTGAGCACCGACAAACTGAATGAAAGTCAAAATGAAGCAAACACTGTCTGAAGTAACCGTTCACTATGAAATCAGGCCAAGCAGATCTTGCCCAAGTTGTTTTTTCTGAAGACAATGTTAACAAATGCTGCATTCACTTGCTCCTCAGATGATCGAATTTCCCCAGTTAGGAAGTGATTATTGGGCTTTTGTGAGAAGTTTTAACGTTTTAGAATTTAAACGACACATTGACAGCTGTTTCCAGTAGTTGAGTGAAAAGTGAAATGATACAATGACGATACAATACATGACTAAAAGTTTCTTACCATCAACCCAGTGTTTCTTTCGAGTTGGTGTTCGTGTACATTTTCCCAGTCAGAAAAAACCTTTTTCCAATAATTTCGACAGCACATGAATGTAAAGTTAGTTACCTCTGTCCACAGCAATGTGTCAACGGCACAATCACTGGCTGGCTTCTGTGTCAGTAAAATATAATGTGCTGATTAAACAAGAAGAGCATCACAAATGGAGGAGAGTTAGCTAGCTGCTAGCAGCAGGTGAGCAGCAGAGTGTTGCAGTGTGTTTGGTTAAGCGTACTAACAACTAACAGTGCAAATAACTTACAGCGAATGGAGCTAAACACACAGCAGGACTCGAGAGTGTCTGCTTAGGGGAACATGAACAAACAGTGAATTGCAGTTTAATGTGCATTAAATAAATGTCTACAGTAGTCTGGTCTATGTCTCTTGGGACAAAACTCAAGCTTGGTTTGAGTGTTTTTGACATTGCCTCGTTTCTAAATCTGCACGTTTCTCCAAGTGGAAGCGTTTCTGGCCATTGTAGCGGTATGAATACCGAAACAGCTGTATCGGTATCGTGACTGAAAGAGTCGGATCGCTGCAACACTAATTTTTATTGACACTTCCTCCATTCTTGGAAAGTGGATGGTGGTGCGTGACATCAGATTAATCACTGACTGTGTTATCTAAACTTTGTTGCAGATGCTGCATGACATAATTCATAAGGCTGCCTGGTGAGTGTTTACACATGAAATGTTTGTATTACCAAATGTAAACAATTTAAAGTGCGACTTTAATTGTCAGTTTCATCTTCCCTCATGTAATATGAATGACATCTGACCTTAACCTCTGACTGCCACGTAACTTTGTTCCAGACCACCTTTGCTGATGCAAACATGCCTAAAAATACCCGTGCCACGCGTAAGCGTAAGCGAGAAGCAGTGCGCCGTGCACGTGCAGCTGAGTCAGAAGAAGCACGAGCTGCACGCCTGGCAAAAGATGCCGCACGCATGGCTAAAAAGAGGGCGCAGGAAACGCCGCAGATGCGTGCCGAGCGCCTGGCAGTGGAGGCAGCGAGAATTGCTAGGAAGAGGGCAAATCGAAGGCTGCAGATGTGTGCCGAGCGCCTGGCAGTGGAGGCTGCACAAATTGCTAAGAAGAGGGCAAATCAAAGGCGGCTGCAGAGGCGTGTGAAGTGCCCGGCAAGCAAGGCTGTGCTCATTGCTAACATGTGGGCAACTGAAGTGTCTGAGGTGCGAGTGGAGCGATGGGCGTGGGACCTGCAACAAGAGGAGGAGGCCTCTGCAGACCAGGTCTATTATTAGTATTCATTTAACACAGCAGTGATGTGGGAATTACATGATTGCATACATTTTTTAAATATTAATTTGAGTTTTTGATATATTTAATTCTGGTATTTTAATGAATTAGTCATTAATCAATCTTAATCTGGTTTTCCAACTTTCCATACTGAGTCCAACAGGCTTATAGGAGTGCAACGATAGACCAGTGGATTGTTTTTAAACAGTTTTATTACTATTATTATTATTATTATTATTATTATTATTATTATTATTATCATTGTTATTATTATTATTAGTATTATTATTATTATTATTAATAATAATAATACGATTTTATTATTATTAATAATAATAATGCCATGATACAGCAATGACGTGGAAACTGAATTAAGAAACCATGATTATATACATACACTGTTGGCCATTTACATATTTTCTTCATTTATTTCATTGCAAAACTGAACAATCAAAAAACAACAATAGACATATTTGCCAATGGGAAAATAAATGGATTAAAAAGGGAAAAAGGTTCAGTGGTTTACACAATTTAGAGTGTTTGAGCTTTGTTCAGTGCTGAGTACATACAGTACAGTTTGTACATATTGCTGCGTTTCATTTATTTAAAAAAAATGCAAAGAAGAAAAGACAAAAGAAACAAACGTGTCTGTGTGTTGAATCTTCCTAAGCTAATGAAAATATTAAAAGGAACCCCGGCTATGAAGACTTGTAGGCCCTAGTAAGCCACAATTGTTCTCTTGTACTAAAATATGTTGTTAGAAACAATTAAAATATTGCCAATGATTTAAAAATCTATAATATTTAGTACATGTTTTGACCTACGTAGGACGCCATACTTTCCGCGCGCAATGCACTCTGGGGGCGATGACGTATAGTGGTTGCACTTGGTAGACTAGCTATTGATGCTAGTGTTTGTTTACGTGCGCACAGTTAAGTAAAATGCCACATTGTGCTGCGTTTGGATGCAATTTCCAGTCAAAAGGCAACAAGGGGAGTGATGTGAGTTTACACTGCTTTCCTACTGACAGGAAGAGGAGAAAGGAGTGGGAAGATGCCTGTGGACGGACACAACTTCCTAAAGATCCGCGGCTGTGTTCTCGACATTTTTCTCCTGATGCATTTGAGGCTTTTAGTCGACCACAACTGCTGAAAGAGCTCACCGGAGCGGCTGGGTATAAACGAAGACTAAAACCAAACGCTTTTCCGACAATTTTCCCACATAAGGAGCCTAAACGCCCCCGGGGAGCGAGTGAAATGCGCCTTAAAAAGCGCCATAGACAAGAGACGCTGGATGCTCTCCTGAGCAGACAACCCGCCCCTGCAGCTGCCGCTTCTGTAACGTTAGGCGAACCATCGGACACGCCACTGGTCACAGAGGAAGCTGATAATTCACCTCTTCAGTCAGTTAAGCAATCAGTAAGTGTAACTTTACAGTGTCGTGGAGGCTGACGAGGGCCGTCTCGGTTGAGGCAAACTGCATTCGTGTGCTGTGATGCACGGAATATCTGCAAAAATGATCAAAGTCGTGCGTTTCACTGTATATCCTAATTATCTATAAAGCACACGACAGCTGTGGATGCTAATAATCTCTAAAATTATTGATATTGGAATAAGTTTGATCACACAATAGCTTACCGTGAACATCTGCGAGCTCTTGACAACAAACACTCTCCCTCTCGGTAACCATGGAGACGCAGTTGCCGCACATACACCACCGGTTTTGTGCCACTCTCGCCTCATTCCGTCTTTCTTGCTCTTCATTTTGATGCTCGTTTTGTGAAACATTGTCAGTGCTGTCCTCCTCTTTAATGTTTCGCTCGGGTTCAAATTGAAAAGGCTGAACAGATGACATGTTTATGTCGCTGAACAGTCACAACAGGGGTCCCGAAGCCCGCCAGTGCAACCTTATGACGACGCTACCCAGAGTGCATTGCGACGTTAACAACAATGGCGACCTACGAGTTAAACTATTTGTACAAATTTTATAAAAACGAAGACATCAAGAAGGTTTTTTTATATCACTTTATCATAACGGATACTAACATTTATCTTTTAAGAACTACAAGTCTTCATAGCCGGGGTTGCTTTCAATAAAAACATTTTCTGAACTGCAGATCATATAAACCAAACATTAAGGGGTCCATTCATCAATAAAAATAAATAACATTTGTACCGAAATGGGAATTGAACATAAATGTTGCATGAGTTTCACAGAAAACAATTAAATTGCATTTAATTTCTTATTTGTTTGCACGTGACGTCCAGGTAACGCCTGACCGTTACTGGGAGCAGTTCACACGTGACGTCATTGGGGGCGATAGCGAGCTACTGACGTGCGATTTACTACTAAAAAGTAAACATAGAAGAAGACAACGCTCTGCAACAAGCTAGACTGAATGCAAATAATGCAGCAAGGAACCATATGAGAAGTATTTCAAGGCTTTGAAGTCTTTTTCTTTTTTAAAGTCCACATTGATTTGCCAAACCAAAGGATTTTGGAGCAAACATGGCGGCTACGGAAACTGGCGATGGACATCAACGTATGGCCACCAATCAAGACTCGTCTGCTGGCGCGGTAATTTTCTGCACGTTGTTACGGCTGTGTACATTCCTTATAACGTCGTTAGGTTAAGATGTTTATATATCTAGCACAGCTTCAACTGGAGTAGTTGATTCATTTGCACAGTGGTTAGTTGCTGTGGCATGTGTAACGCGACAACAGCTAGCTAACCGTAGCGAGCTAACAGTCAGAGAGGCGTGCACAAATGTGAGCAAGCTAGCCTTAGCTTAGCGAGCGTTGAGCTAGTTATCTTAACAGGTCATTTAATGTGTAGACATGTCATTATAGCATGGCTGGATTAAAGGAAACGACACAGATGGAGGTAAATACACAATTTCTTTCCGAATGGGTGCTGGGTTGTAGCTGTTAGCTACACATCCCTGCAGCAGTAGCGCTAGTTGTGTTTACATTACAAGAGCAGCGCTGCCGTATCAGCAACAAGCTAATCTGTTTTCTTCATGTGATCGCACAAAATAACACTGAACTGACAGCGTGTGTGCACAGTGTGTCAGTGTCATCTACACTTTAATCACCTGTGTTTTTATACCAGCTGTCTGTTTATACAAGCATGTCGGCTTTTATCACGTTTAAGCTAGCTCCATTGTAAAGTTAACTACATTTGCTACATGAGCACATTGCAGGACTCGTATATTGCGGTTGAAACGCAAAATTAGCCTAAAAAGGTGCACTGTGTAGTCTAGAGGAGGAATTCAAACTCAGAATATTTATATTTACAATATTAATGAGGCAATGATTCAAACTCAGAAATATTTAGTTTTTCCCATAACTGAATAAACAAGCTGTTCTCAGAGGAAAATAAAGTCCTAGAACACTGTTTGTTTATATGTGGCGGACCCTGCCACCCCTCTTGCTTCAAAGTACAACAGTTTGAAATTGTGTTGTCCTTTTAAGGTCAGTTTGTTTATTCAGTTTATTCAGTCAACGAAACAAAGAAAGTCTGTTTATTTAGTTAGTTTGTTACATTTATCTCCCAAAACTACATAGTGCTCCTTTGTTAAAGGAACAGTTCACCCAAAAATCGATGCAGTCATTATCTACTTATCCCCATGCAAGTGGAAAGTAAGGTGTTGTCAGAGCTTCACAGCAAAACAGTGTTGTTTCGTTCTCCCGAACAACTGAAGTAAATGGGGACTTGTTTTAAAACGAAAAAGAAAACAACTGAAGAAAAATTATTAAAAGGCTCCAGTCAATACGTCACTGAATCTTCCTTTAGTGTTAGACTGTGGTGTCAGAGCCTTACTGAAGTCAATGGGAGATGCATGAACAAACGGACTAAAACCGAACGTATCTACGTCGTTAGACTTCTGAAGAAGAAATGGCTACTGAAAACGAAAGAACACACTTCAGAGAGCCGGTTAACCACTCATTCTTTCTTTAATCAACATGTTGTGTAGGAAAGGCTTCAGTTCACAGTGTGACTGCAATCATATCAGCGGAAATCAGTCAGACCTACCCTGTTTATTGCCCTGTCAATCATTTGGGCAGAAAAAAAAAAAATCAGTGGTTAACCTTATCTCTAGTGTGTTCATTCATTTCCTGGAGGCATTTCTTCATTAGAAGTCATGCGATGAAGGTTGGTGTGTTGGGTTTTAGTGTGTTTCTTCTTGCACACAGCAAGATTCAGCGACTTAATGACACGTCCTTCTTTGTTAAGTTCCTCTAACCGGTCTAAAGTGGGTAAATGTACCCGACCGCACTTTGAGGGTTTGAGGGTAAATACATAATTGTCAAATCTATATGAGATCTCTTGGGTTCCAGAGATGTGGATTATGCTAGGAGAGCTGTATGAAACCATTTGATTATAATTTCTAGGTGGCTTTTTATGTTTGAAATAAGTCGCCATCAAATTCAGCTGTTTAGGTGAACGCTGCAACACTGTTTTGCTGTGAAACTCCAGGAACGTTGTGTGGACTACAAATGTTCTCCTGACTTTCCATCGGCATTAGGCTGAATTTTTGGGTGAGCTTATCCTTTAAACCTGCTCTTTCAGTTCTTGTGTCGTGAAAAATCAGCCCTGTGAAGTATCGATACTTTGGGCAACCTCAGTAGTTCATATCACTGTTCTGTAAATATATGATGAAGTTTTTTAAATAAAGCTTCAGCTTAGCTGTTCAACTAATGATGATGTTTCGTTTTACATGCACTTTACACCCGACAAACCAGCAATCTGAAAAACTTATTTCTTGAAGTATTATTCTGGGATTGTACAGAATAATTGTTTATTGTCTGACGCAGGTGACGGAGGAGACGGAAGGAGAGTCAGTGGAAGCTGTTTCGGAGCCAGGATCATCGGTGGATGTTAAAGACCCAGAGCTTGCTTGCCGAGCCTCTCCGAGCCTCTCTGAGCGTGGAGAGCAGGACAACGTTGCTGCTGAAAAAGAAATGGAAAGTAAAGAAACTGAACATAAAGAAGCTGAGGCTGAATCTGCATCTCCTCAAAACGAACCCTCTTCACAGTCGTCTTTCTTTACAGAAGTCAGCACAGTTTTGGTTCAAGGTGGTGAATCAGATAGCACATCAGCGTCTGAAAAAGAGATGAAAACTGAGGAAGAATCTGAGTTATACGAAGAAAATGTTGCAGTAAAGGACAGCAGCTCAGAGGAAAGTCCCGCAGGAGCCGACGTCAGTGAGGACTCGAATACGGACAAGACATCTGAACACAAGGAGACAACAAACACAGATGAAAAGACGAGCACAGACGTCGACACACAGCAGGAAAAGTCGTCTCTACTGAGGGTCTCAACAGCGGACGACCTCGACGAGATGATGGACATTGGTACGGTGGATCAGGTGGAACAGGAAGCTCTGATGAAAGAAGAGGAAGTGAACTGTTTGATGGATGTGGAGAGCAGCCGTTCACCTGCCTTTTCTAACACAGGTAAAGTTAAATAGAAGTTTTCTTTCTCTGTTATTTTTGGCTCAAAGTTTCTGTTTTCATGATGCAGAGAAACATTTTCAAGAAGGAGAGTTTATTGATCTAACGTAGTAGAAAGTGGAAGTTTTTAGACAACTGTGGAGCTAATGAGGTGTTAACATTCCCAGTTTCACACGTACCATTAAGTAAGGTTTTTCTCTTTTTTTGCTGTGCCAGGCTTGACATTGATGCTGCTGTAAATTGCTTGCTTAATCTTTCTGCTTAGATAAAGTCTGGTGGTTTTGGAAACAGTTTTTTTCCTGAGCGTGTGAGAATTTATTGTTTTTTTCCGTTGTGTTTCTTTTCGTATTTGAGTCTGATTTGTTTATTTTTTTAGAAGATGACACAGGTGTTCATTCATACATGACAGTAGTGTGCAAAATTACGATGTCATTTACGTAACACCATGCATGTTTGAAGGGGGCTACTTTGAAGTCTATTTCAACAACTCTAAAAGAAAATTATTAGCTAAATAGTAATTCTGGAATTTGCTGTGTGGCAGGTAGTATATTCCTTTACATTAACTGAGGGGCCTGATGTGCCATCAGCCGACTTCGAGGTGGTCGATCAGTGTCAGTGGCCCTAGTTGTTGGCGGCTCTTCGTTTTACTGACCATCTTGAATTGTTGGCAGAAGCGTCAGTGGTAGACAGAAATCACTCTGATTGGCTGTTCAGCTAAGCAAATCGAGAAGAGAAACAGAAAAAGAGGGATAGTCTCTTGATACCGTTGGTGTAGTATCCGTTATTTCACCTATCTAGTGTGGTTTCTCCCTATTTTTTTTTAGCCTCCATCTCTTCACCAGTGCTGTTTTTATTTCGTTGCACGGGCAATGTATGAAAAACACTAATGGCAGTCTTCAAACGTTTACTTGTGAACTGGCAGCTGCACAGACCTGGAGCAACTTCTGTAATTATTTAAATGATGAGAGGCTTTTTTTTTGGCAGAGCCTATAAGTTGGGAACCAGTTAACTTGTCTTTGTACAAACTCTCAGCACTCTGCCATGTTCACAGAGTGAGCTACAGAAATACAGAGCTGAGATCTAGTTCAAAGGTAGTTCAGCAGGGCAGAAGCTCTCCAACATACTTCTGCTTCTCCAGTGAAAAGTACTTGGAAGCTATTCACAGCTCTGTAGCGTCCCACTAATTTCTATGTTTACATTTTCTCTCTCAGCCACTGATGCAGAGGACAGGATCTCTGTTAAGGAGGAAACTGATGTAGAACCCACAGTGGTACCTCCACCTGCAGAGGAGGACCAGGTGGAGGACGTGAAAGTGGCTGTAGACTCGATGCAGTCCAGCTTGTCTCCGCTGTCTGAAGCTACACTCAGCGGTGAGTGTCGTCAGAGCAGCGGTGTTTCCCGAAAAGCACAAAAGTGTTGAATGATAAAAGCAAGTGTGTGTGATCAATTTACCCCAGTCATGAACAATAGTATTGAATATTGCTAATTTCAAGACATTCTGTTGAAGTTAGAATTTCCAGTATCTACTTTACACTTTTTATTCAATGTTAACTTATTGCCATGTTGCCCGTGTTCCTGTAGGGAGGGAGAGCTCATCACCTGTGACCATGGTGAACGGGATGAAGGTGGTTAAGCTCGACACTGTAAGTACAAGACAGTAAAAGTGCCTCAGTGTGACAGGTTTGTACTTTCACTGCTGGAGGAGATAAGAGAAATTCACTGATTAGTGAACAACAATCAAAACGGATGTCTTTCCTCCTTTTCAGGTTTAAAAACAGCAATATAGAACAGGTAATCATGAGAAGGTAAAAAAAAAACATTAACAAAGGAAAATGCAGAACACCTATATATATTATATATTATATAATATATGTATATATATATTTTGTATATATGTGCACGCACACATGACTGTCCAAGGATTACAAGTTGTTCAAGATTAATTTGTAAAATCACCCTTCAGTTATGTTGGAACAGCTTCTTGCCAAAGCCCTCCCAGTGTATAGCCATTTTTTTTTGATAAGAAGTGAACTGTAACATAGTTAGGTTTAACTTTTAATCTGACCTTTTGTGTTCTATCAGTGGGTTACAGTAAGTTGCCAAAGGAGGGAGCTGAGAAGTGAACATTTTGTTACATTTTCGTGGGAATTATTGGCAAATTTTTGTGTCGTGGAAGAAGATTAAGAGGAAGCAGTTGCAGTTTTTAGGGTTTAAATTAAATAATCAACTGGGAGTAATGGAGAGGAGGCTGTTCATGGGTAGCGGACGCTGAAAAATATCACATTAGTAAAATTAGATCACTTTCAGTTTACTAGAAATATCTTTAAACATGTTGTTTCTTTTCAAAGACCACATTAATGCAGCCATTGGGTCCTTTTGTTCATCCTCGCTGTTTTATTGGATAGTACATGTGTTTATACATCCTGTTGTAAATGAACATGGCTGAACAATGAGACAGTTTTGTAAAAACAATTTATGGTGTTTTTTTAAAATAATAAATAACTATGCACAAGAAATGTGACTGTGGTTTTATATATAATACACACTTTACTGTTATGGGGATAAATATGCCATCAGTCTTGCAAATTAATTCTGTGTCCTGTGACAATGTGAGTACAAACACAGAAATTCTGCTCCCAACGTGGCCCAATATTGCAATATTGTTTCCCTAACAACTTACTAAAACCTCCTACATGAACATCTCAGAGACTTGCTAATATTTTTTTAATACTTGTCTTTTTACAGGTTGTCAAGTTTTGGATTTTACATCAGCTTTTGTACATAGTAAGGCTGAGATGTTACTATGGAAGTTGGAATCTGCATCAAAATCTTCAATAATGTATTTTTTCTTGTTTTCTCCGGTTGTAGGACAGGTTACAGGTCGCCTCTCCACCAATCAAGTCGTCTCCTTCACCACCTTTGGTCAAGGTGAAGGATGAGCCGTGTGACGATGAGTACGAACAAGCTCTGATATCCTCGACGTCTTCAGCAAGCGTGAAAGACGAGCCCAACACAAGGGTGAGACACACACTTCTGAAGAATATTAAAAGTTCAGCCTTTCATGTTAATCTGATTGCAGCTTGGCAGTGTTGCCTAATGTCTGAATTATCATCCTGAAGTCACAACAGGGTCTGATCTAATGACAGTTGCCACCGCTAACAGCTTGTCCACTGTCCAAAGTAAAAAAAAACATCTGCAAGAGTCCCAGTCTGACCTAGAAACCCTGATCTCAGTGATATTTAAAGATACACGACCTCTTGTGTTTGGACATGGAAGATTATCATGTGATGAAGACCACAGACAACCACCTTATGAATAATTTGAGGTCCCTTCGAGATTTATACTAGACCTTCATTCAGGATTTGATGGATCCAGAGACACTGACCTCTGCCTCGCTGATCTGTTATTAACAGGAGGATTTGAGGATTGGATCGGTCTTCTCAGTGAACTCAGCGTCTGAAACACAGACGCTGCCCGTCATCAATCCGTCCTCCGTGTACATGTACTGCTCCCACTGCAATAAGAACCTGAGGAAAGGGCAGACCGCTTTCCAGAGGAAGGGCTCCCCAGCACTCTTCTGCTCCACCGAATGCCTCACCACTTCTCTGCCTGCAGTCAAAGGAAACTCTAAGACCTGCCACAACTGCCAGAAGTGAGTTCAACAGGGAGCAGCGTCATCGTTACATACTTAGACCATGAAGATAAACTGGATTGTGTCAGAGTTCATTAAACAAAAACAAACTATCGCTGAACTCGGATCTCCTCTCTTTCTCTCAGGTTGATATTTCGGCCTCAGGACGTCATTCTGTCTCCGGACGGTAAAGGAGCCATGAAGGACTTCTGCAGCCAGAACTGTCTGACCTCCTTCAACTTCAAGAGGAGCACCGCCGCCAAAAAATCCGCAACACACCCGACAGCACCACCGTCACTCTGCAGCATGTGTACCAGATACTGCATCGTAAGTCAAACACAACAGGGCTGCAGCAAACAATTATTTTCACAGTTTATTGATCTGCCAATTATCTCGTAAAACACCCACTATAATTTCCCAGAGTTCTAGGTGGAATCTAGTCTTATTTTTTTCATGTGACCTACGTTCTCAAATCTGAAGATCTTCAGTTAAAAGTCATATATAACATAACAGTCAAACGTAAAGTAAAGAGTAAAGGGAGAGCAGTCA
This sequence comes from Diplodus puntazzo, assembly GCA_963678695.2. Taxonomy (NCBI): domain Eukaryota; kingdom Metazoa; phylum Chordata; class Actinopteri; order Spariformes; family Sparidae; genus Diplodus; species Diplodus puntazzo. Next base: position 6,349,415 of record OZ023169.1, read on the forward strand.
ATTTACTGAAAAACTTAATTGACGGAGTCGGTTAAAATTTCTGTTGTCTGACTTTTATAGATAAGTTTCTTAATTGTTTCAGCTTTAAAAGAAGGACAAAGATTGTCCTTTGAATAACAGTATATAACAGTACAGAGTTACTACACGCAGCCTTTTAGCACGTTGCCCCTGTAATTGAAGGGTTCATGTCTGAAATAGCACACTTTTCTTCTGTCATCCCTCCTGCAGAGCAAACATGAGGTGATTCTGACCGGTGCCATCCACAAGCTCTGCAGTGACGCCTGCTTCAACCGTTTCCGTACAGTGAACAACTTGTCCATGGCCGGCTGTGCGAACTGCGGCTCCTACTGCCACAACAAGCCGCTCATGCTGAAGATGGACCGCAGCAGCAAAACTCTGTGCAACGCAGAGTGTCTGGCCAAGTACAAAGAGGTATGAAAATTAAACGTACAAAATAAAAACTAACAGGACTGTATTTTGGTCAGAGACTGTCATGGCTGACTTAACATCCTTTCTTTCTTTTTGTTTTCTTACTCTTGTAATAGAAAACGAAGACGACTCTGCCCTGTACGATGTGTCGCACCACCCGCTTGCTGGCAGAAATGGTTGACATCAAAAACAATGATGAGTCGGTGAACCTCTTCTGTAGCAGCAGTTGTGTGATGGCGTTCAAAGTCCAGACCGTCAGTGCATCAGGTACCACAAGACTTTGTTCTTTGCGTCAGTACTTGAGTCTTGAACCTTTCCTTTTGATAAAACTTGCTTTCTTTCTCAGGTGCTCGGTTGTGTTGTGATAACTGTGGCAAACACACAGTCCCGTCCTACCACCTGGCCATGTCGGACACCTCCATCAGGAACTTCTGCACTCTGCCGTGTGTCATGGCTTTTCAGGTACAGCTCAGCTTGTGCTTGATCAAAACTAGTTTATGAGACTTGTCGTCAAATCATGTTGGAAATCAAGTGTTTCTACTTCAATGCTGGGTGAAAATCTGGGGGTATTTTGGGCTCCTACTGTAAGAAAATTGTGTTTTTCTTGCTTCTTTCTTTCACATCATTTTGGACCTCTATCATCACCGTATCTGTGTTTAAAAAAATCCCCCAAAACTCAGATTTTGGTTCTGTGTGGAGTTGATTTGACACACTTTGCTTATTCTTCACCAAATACAATACTTTTGTCACATTGGATTTCACTCAACACTGTTGTTTTTTTATGGCACTGTAGGACAAGTTCAAGAAATCCCAGAAACAGGTGAACGTTTTTACCAAGTTACCCGTCGGATCCACTCAAATCCAGTCCGTCATTCCCATCCACTCTCAGCGAGAAGCTTCCAAAGGATCAAAGAAACTGAGCTGCTCCCACTGCAGCATTAGCATCACTTTTAAACCTGAAGTCATCCAGATCAAGGTAACGTGTGTGTGTGTGTGGTAATGTGTGTTTAGTCTGATGGGCTCTTATATTACATACAGTTTCGCATAGAAAATACTTTTTTTGACACTTCCAGGATCACAAGAATTCACAAAAAAAACTGTGATTACGTCTTTGTAATGTCTCCCATATGACAGTCTTCGCTTTAAGATGTGAGAAAATATAATGTGTGCAGATGATTAATCGTTAATTTCAACTCCTTGTGTGTAGGACAAGATGGTTTTCGTGTGCAGCGTGGATTGTTCTCACGAGTTTAAGAAAACCAACTTTGTGACTTCCCTGTGTGAATACTGTAAGATGGAAAAGATCACCAAAGACGCCAAGAGAATTGACAACAAAGACTGCTTCTTCTGCAGCGACGGTAAGGAGACCCCAATGAGCATCATGTTCATTTATTAAATTATGCTCTCATTTTGAGTAAAACTGACTGAAGCAGGGTATGATTGAGGTCATGGCTACCATGGCGTGTCCTCAGGGTCTCAGGATATCCTCCTCCAGCTGTGGTTAGTTCTGGCTCCAGAAAACAAAGACGGTGACAGCTGTAATGCGAAACTTGAGGCTTCAGAACAATAATCCACAAACCACTGAGTGACGTGACGGCGGGTTTACACTCTCCTCTCCCTCCTCTCAGGCTGTAAGCTCCTCTTCCGACACGACCTGACTAAAAACTGGGGGAAACACTGTCACTCCTGCGTCTACTGCCACTCTGTGTCCAAGAAGCTGGTGACGGCTCAGTATGGCGGCTCGACCGAGGAGTTCTGCTCTGAGGAGTGCAGGTCCAAATACACCATGCTCTTCTGCCATGTAAGCAAGAAGCCTCGACGTGGTTATCAATATAACCAAAGCGATGCTCTGCCTCGACTTAGTGTTCCACTGTTTTCTCTCAGGTTGCAAAGTGTGACACCTGCGGCCGTAAAGGGAAACTGAAGCAGAGTCTCGCCATGCTGGGAGAAGTCAAACACTTCTGCGACCTGACGTGTCTGCTGCAGTTCTGCTCGGATAAAGTGGCCTCGCAGGGTGAAGTCTTCAAAGGTGTGTATTCTTGTTCCCATTTCAAGTTATATTGATCAGTTGAACCGGACTTATTGGTAATGATCAGTAATATCGCTGTAACGTTGTCAGGTACGGGGGAGGACACGCCCATCATCGCCAATGTCATCTCGCTGGCAGGAACTCCTCCTGGGAAATCCAGCGCTTCTGAGAGAGCGGCCCAGCAAAGTAAACAAAAACACATAAACAAGTATTTACATGTACTTTGTAACAGCACTGCTATGATTAGTCAACAATGGATTCATTGATCGGAAGAAAATGAATCAGCAATTAATTTTGATAATCAATTCATTTCTTAGTTTGTTTCAGCCTCTTAATTGTAAATAATTTGTCATTCAGTAAAGACAGTAAAGAGTTGGTGGGTTTTAGATTGTTGATTGACCAAAGAAATAATTTGAAGACTTTGCTTTGGAAAAAAATTGTGTGACATTTCATTGAATAGTTGATTAATCCTTAAGTATTGTAGACTAATTGAAAATGAAAAAAGTTGAAGCTCTGCTGTATAACATGCTGTATCCTGATTCAACAAGCTGCCAGTGTTCATTGAGAGGGTTTTTATAATCGGTCATTTCCTCCACAGGCGCAGGCTCTACCTTTCAATCAAAGAACTCTGGACATGTAAGTTATCGTGTTTTACATACTGTAATATTAAATAATGTATGTACAGACAGGCGACAAATTAAAGGAAGAATATTCATGTTAAAAAAAAAAAAACCTGGGGAAACTTATTTTTAAGTTTCCCCAGGTTGTTTATACAGATGTGCTCTGTTATTCAATTACACATTCAGGGCAATGCAAGTATTTTACCTTTTTAACAAGGAAATTCAAAGTGTTTTAAATGAGACAAAAGAACAAGATAACAAAACAAACAGCAGGATAAAAAGGCGCATAAATGGGCTTTTAAGAGAATTAAACAAAACAAAAAGAATGTAAAACTATGAGTAGTTTCTGTTTTTCTTTCTATTTATACATTTTTTTTAATACAACTAAACAACTTCTAATCTTCATGTTCTCAAAATGACAAATGAAGCATATGTTTGACCAAAATCATATATATATCTATATCTATATCTATATATCTATATCTCTATATCTATCTCTATATATATATATATATATATATATATATATATATATATATATATATATATATATATATATATATATATATATATATAAATAAAAAACTGTTGAAATAATTAAAGAAGGCAGAATAACACAGTACTTGTTTTATATAGAGACTGGTTTATTGGAGTTTTTTTTATTTGATGCTGTTTTGATTAAGCAGGAGAGAAAAATGATCACGTAGTGTAAGATCATTTAAAGCAAAATGATACTGTGTGGTTTGAAATCACAGAGAGGCCCAGTGTTCCTCCGTGTTTTGGATCAAGATAAAAGTGGAACTGTTCAGCACGCAGAGGTCAAATTTGCATCAATAAAACTGAAACATTGGTTCACTGTTGAGTCTGTGGTGCACAGACGGCCATCTGTGGGAATCTCCGCTCTGGCTGCCACAAGCTTATTTTTGAACATGATCAGTTCTGAAGTTGTTTGTGTGTCATCTGTCGGCCCTTCAGATCAGCATTCAGACGGATCCAGTGAAGTCTGCTCCTCCTCCTCCTGGACCAAAGATCCTGAAGAACAAGGCTCTGCTCTGCAGACCGCTGGTGCAGAATAAAGGGGTCTCATGTAGAACTCAGACAGCTGACTGTGAAGTACAAACAGGTAAAAGCATTGTGTAATACAGTGAAAATATCATACCTTTGCAACCCTACCCAGCAAAAAAGGTTATTATAAAATCAAAATATATGTTGAAAAGTATTAAAAAAATATATATATCAGAACTCAGAATTATTTTCCTGAACACGGCTTTGCTAAAGCTCAAAGTTTGTATTCTATATTTAACTAAACACTTGCCATGTTATTTTATTTTACTGAGGATTATATTGTTGCTCCTGTTGAAACTAATTCTCACTTTTTATTTTCTCTCTCTAAAGACATCTCCTTCCCTAGAGTCTTGATTGTGCCGGTCCCAGTGCCGGTGTACGTTCCTGTACCGATGAACATGTACAGCCAGTGTACCCCCGAACCTGTGGGCCTGCCCGTCCCGGTACGTCAGACACCACAAACACCTCTGGTTTTAGAGAGATAGGTTGCTGAAGTAAAATCATATCACAAAGGAATTATCTCATTCTCAGAATTAAGAGATTAAATAACTATTAGACAACAATCTAGAACAGATATTCTGCGTCTTTGTCCTTGTTTCAGTCCTTCACAGCCTCTTTTATTCTAACTTTTGTCTCCCACAGCTACCTGTACCCATGTTCCTCCCTGTGACCATGGACAGCGCTGAACGCATCGTGGAAACCATCCAGGAGATCAAAGAAAAGATCCCGTCCGACCCCTTCGAGGCAGAGCTCATCCTCATGGCTGAGATGGTGGCAGAACAAGACGAGAAGAACGACAGCTCGCAGAGACCGAAGGAGAAAGTGGTGGAGAAGGAGAAAGAGAGACAACCAGCACCTGCACCTCCTCCAGATGGTAAAAACACTATTTTGCTGCTTCAGGAAATCTATGTTCTGTATTTTCAGGAATTCATGTCCATATTTTTAATGTCACATTAACTTATTTCCCACTAAATCAATGTGAGTGGACTGTACCACAGTGTGTGACGAGCTGCTCTCATGTTCATGTTACAGACCACACCAGTAACTACAGCGATGACCTGGACACAGACGACCTGGCCAGTTTGCTCAACACCTGGGAGGAAGCCGCCTCAGATGTCGGTGTCAGATCTCCCAGTCAACTCTATTCCAGCGAGAAGCTCAACCCCATTATGGACATTCCTGTGGCTGAGCCTTTCACCGAGGCCCCGCCTCCAGCTCCGCCTCCCATGGACATCGAAGCCGACGTCACTGTTGGTGAGATGAGACGTACAAACTCATCAAGTGCATGAAGCTAGAACCTTAGGTGTTATCCTGAATTACACCGACTACCTGGTTTGGCATGCTCGGTCTAACATTTATTGTGGTGTCATTTTCAGAAACTCTGGAGAGGATGGCCCGGCTCAGAGAGCACGCCGAGCGCCCCCCGAGCCCCCCGCCTGCTGTGACACGACGACGTCAAGCTCCCAGGAAAGCCAGAGAAAAGAAGGTAACTTGGTCGAAAAAAAGACTTTTGTCTTTTGGACACTGCGAATGTCTGGTGTCCATGACACAGCCTCCTCTCTCTTTCCTCTTTACCCCAGGGTCGTAAGCGGGTGTCTAAAACAGCTGAAGCGGCGTCTCAAAAAGGCCCATCCACCAAGGCCCTGACTGCCCTCACTGAAATCCCCAAACTGAAGAGTCAGTACGGAGTCGACGCCTGGAAGCGATGGATCCAGTGGAGGAAAACTCAACCCAACCTGGAGAAGCCACGCTTTGGTTGTAAGTCTCAACACACAGTCAAGAAACCCACTAAAGCTGAGCTCGAGTACACTCAGTCTTTGTGTAAAATTTGACGTAATACATGAAAAAACAACTTAGGAAGATGATTTTTATTATCCTGGTTTTAGCTCGTCCAATGGAGTTAAAGGAGGACGTTCTTCAGTGCACCACTGCTGAGCTGAGCTACGGCCTCTGTTGCTTCATCACTGAGTTGAAGCGACCCAACGGAGAGCCGTACTCCCCCGACAGCCTGTTCTACCTCTGCCTCGGCATCCAACAGGTTAGACATTTCTCAAACAGGCATACTTATATAACGGGTTGTGTGCTGATCGCAGGTAGAGCTGCGACTGAATTAGTTTCATTATCGACTAATCTGCCAGTTAATACCACGAATAAAGGTCCACCGTGGAGATTTGGAATGACGTTTTTGTTTTTAATCCCTAAACAGAATAAACAAACTGACCTTGACGACACAATTTCATACTGTTGTACTTTGTTTGAAGGTGGCGGACCCTGCCAATTTTCTAGCTTCAAACAGTGTTCTGGAACCTTATTGTCCTCTGAGAACAGCTTGTTTATTCAGTTATGGAAAAAATAATTATGTCCGAGTTTGTGTAATTACTGTAAAGTCTGAGATTGAACTTCTTCTCCAAAACTACACAGTGCCCCTTTAACAGGGATTTCAACAGTAAAGATCAAATAAGATGGCCGACACTGTTTCTTTTCTCGGTGTCTCTCTGTAGTACCTGTTTGAGAACGGTCGTGTGGAGAACATATTCATGGATCGGTTCTACAACAAGTTCTCTACTGAGTTCACCAACATGCTGAGAGGCTTCAAGCCCTCAATCACAGCAACTGGTGAGTTTCGCATGTCTCTGTTACTTCTGTTTGTCTGTTCCACACAAATGTCTGACCAGATTTCAAATCTAAAAAAAAAAAAAAAATCTTCTCCTCCACAGGTTACATCCATTCCCGTGTGGAGGAGGAGTTCCTGTGGGACTGTAAGCAGTTGGGGGCGTACTCCCCCATCGTCCTCCTCAACACTCTGCTCTTCTTCTGCTGCAAGTACTTCGGCTTCACCACGGTGGAGCAGCACCGCCAGCTGTCCTTCGCCCACGTCATGCGCTGCACCAAAACCAATCCCAACTACACCAAGACCACCTTCCTGCGCTTCTATCCCCCACTAGCTGTGAACGAGGGAGAGTCAGGTAACAGTACTGGTCCTTTCTCCAAAATGAAAATATTGTAATAACTGTTTTCAAGATAATAAAACACATCAGTTCTCTTAAATAATTGTATTTTAACAATCTAATATTTTGTGTTTTATGGAAGTCAAGCAAAAGGTCATTCACAGTACCTGATTGTGAACTGAGAAGCAACAAAATGATCATGAAACTTAAATTTTGTTTTCTAACATTGATGTCATGAGACTGAACCTAAACATTTAAAACGCACTGCAGACAGAATCATTAACTATCAGAACAACATAAATTCATCACTTGATCTCTGTATTGATCATCAAATAATGATCTTCAGATCCAGAGGTTCCTGCGAAGAGACGTAAGGAGGAGGAGAGTAAAGAAGACATCCTGGAGATGATGGAGAACACGGAGAACCCTCTACGCTGTCCGGTCCGACTCTACGAGTTCTACCTCTCCAAGTGGTGAGTGAGGGACACAGATCTCTGTTTCTTAACCTATTCTGAAACAGGTGGCAGATTAACTGGTGGTTTGAATTTGATTTACAGATTAATCTGATTAATTTTCTGTTACTGTGAGCTTTTCCAGTATTCAAACCCTTCAGTATAATGATTGATGGCTGCACTCTGCTGCTGTTTTGCAGCATTAATCTGTTGTTGGGGGACCAGATAGTTACAAAAGCCTTGTTTCCACCAACGCACTGTCAGTAAAGTGGCCCTTGAATCATATATAAGCTGTCGTGAATGTAGCTCAACCCTAGATCTGAAGTCATTATGAAGGCGGGGTTGTTCACTGCGTGGTTTTCTTTCGCAGTTGGAAGCAGCTGCATTTTTAACTTGCAAACATTACTGCCAGATTAACAACATATACAGAGCAGTAACCTTTTTACTATCCTTAACCCTCCTTTAACATGTATAAATGTTTTATCTTTGCCCAAAACGAATACAGACGCTCAGTACCTTTTTAATATGTTTCTATCAAGATTTGTGACTAACTTGAAACTTTGTGCTCTTGAATCCCCTGTTCACTAAAGATGCCACAATTCATTTAATCGAAACAAGATTAAATGCAAAGTGTTTTGAATCGACTGAATCTTCATTTTTGTGTGAACTATTCCATGAATCTGTAATGAATGTAAGTGTTGGACACCATGTTGACATGTTTTCTTCCATCCAGCTCGGAGTCGGTGAAGCAGCGCACCAACCTGTTCTACCTTCACCCCGAGCGCTGCTGCGTCCCCAACAGCCCGCTGTGGTTCTCCTCCACCCCTCTGGACGACTCCACCATGGAGGCCATGCTGACCCGCATCCTCACCGTCAGAGAGCTGCATCTCAAGACGGGGACGGACGGAGGGACGGCGCGGAAGCCGCCCGAAGACCCTCCATTTATACCGGAAGACGAAGACGGGGATTCAGACTGATGAAGAGCGATGAGAACAGAAGTGACCTTTTTCCATGTAAATGTTTGTAGATTAAATGAAATGTTCATTTAAACACGGCCGATTAATCACAAACAGACAGCATAAATCTGAACTGCAAGAGAAAACCTACTTCTTAATCCGCACGTTGATCAGGATTCATAGAAGATCTTCAAACGCACAGACTGTTTACGACTGTTTATCAAGACACTGTTGTCCTTTTGTCCTCTGAACGGTTGCCTCTCTTTTTTCCTTCTACTACATGTTGTGATTCCCTCAATTCCTGTAAGAATTCTTTCTTTTTTTTTTGTCCCTGTTGAAAACACAGAGAATGAAAACCCATTTTGATTTCTGTTGTCAGTGAGCACACGTCCACCCTGAATACTAATACAAAAACGTCTTTCAGTGATGTAGATGTAAACTGCCAACTTGAGCTGGGTTTATAAAAAAAAATCAATTTTCCGATTCAAATCATTTGAAATATCAGATAAAATGCTCAGATCGATCTTTCAATTAACGTCTTATCCTGCGGATGTGCATCAGGAGATTAACACCTGCCAAGCGACACATGCGGATAGATTTTCCGTTAGAAGAGTAAACGTGTGACGCCTGAATGTTTGTGTCAAAACAGTTGTGATTTAAAACCATGTTGAGAGCCTCAATCCTGTTTTGGTGTAAGTTATCGGGTCATTTTCTGTCCTCTGCTTCACCTAGTTAACTGAGGAGTCTATTCTCGAATGGCCACAAATGTTTAAAACAAGTTTCTATTTTTCTTATTTTCCCTTTGTTGCAGACATCTGTCATTACTTTCTTGTTCATTCACAGCATTTTTAATAATGCGATGCTGAAAGCAGAAGAATATCCTCATCATGTCTCCTCAGGCAGATTTCTTACGACAAATTTCCAAAACAATTTCATTCTTAATAAATTGGTATTTTAACTGAAATATTGTTAACTGATCTTGTATCGAATTTTGAAATCGGTGGTCGTACCCAGCTCTGTTGGCAAAAACCTGCATCAGTGCTGTGATTTTGTGTGTCAGTCTGTAAGTTGAAGAACAAATGCTTGTTTCCAGACTATTTTTGCAGCTATTGTACCCTGAGGAGTGTTCGAGAAATACACTTCACAACAGAATAATTCCTGTAAATCACAGATTTGATTATACCAAAGTGTGACTGGAGTGTCGAAAGTTTAAGCTTCTCTGACTTGCCATTCTAAATCATAGAAGGTGAAGTTAAACAGAAAACTTAATCAAACACAAACTGTGTTCTGTGTACATCAAAGGATCTTATTTTGAGGTTGTGAGATTACACAGTGAACAACTGGTCATTGATAGAAATGGAGAAAAGTGTTTGGAAACTCAACTAAGAAACTTCTTTGAATGTAGCAGAGGCCACTGTTGAAAAAAGGCTAAAAACGTCACATTTGACCGCTTTGGTTGACTGAACACTGAGATGAGATGAACAGATTTTTGAGTGTTGAGTAACTTTTTTTTTTTGTTGTCATCTCCTTGGAGATATTGACTTTTTGCATAACCATGTTCCTGATATGATATAGAGATTAAAGACATACTGTCCCTTCATGTATATCTTGGTTATATTAACCCCCAGTCCTTAGTGTATGGCTGCCAAGGTTCTGAGTATTTTCTATTGTATGTTGTTTTTGAATAAAAAAAAAAACCATTGAGATTAAACAGTTATGGTTTTATCTTCTTTTGTATTTGTTTCAAAAAAGATTTTGTGGATATTGATACAAAAAAAGCTTGATATTCACTAAGGAGTTGCATATATTATGTGTCCTTATCAATTAAACATGTTCTCACCTTGTGCACTTGTAGTTGACCTGTAAACCAGCAGAGGGCCCTCATCCCTGTGGAGTGCAAGGAAACATCTGTATTAAAGTGTTTTATACATTTCACTTCAATATGCTTGATGTGATCAAATAATAAATATTTCAAATGTTTGCTATAGTCAAACATGTAAAAGCAAAATCTGTCAGTAGACATGACAAAGTGTGTCTGTCTGTTGTCACAATTCTCTTGACCTTGAACGCCTCATTGCTTAATTAATCAACCAATAAGAGGCAGAGTTACGGTTGTTAATGGTGTCTGATTGGTCTGCAGCTGGTCTCTATGGGCCCTGAGCCAATAATCATAATGTAGTCACATATTCCCACGACTGAAAGTGATACATTTATACAGAGCAGAAGAGGTCAGACTGAGTCAGAGTCCCAGACATGTGAGGAGGCGCTTTACTGATCAGACTTTACTTTTTAAAGTTTGTCCGTTATTCAGCCTCGATGTCCTCCTCATCCAAATCCTGCCAGCCAACACGGAGGCCAACATGTACGAGATGCCGGCATCATGGCATCATCGTCCAGAGGAAGGGCCACATGAAGTTCTGCCCGTATCTGAAGTGCGGCTGCTGGAGGTGCTTCTTGATAACTCAGAGGACTCGGATCACCGCCCTCCACCGCAGCCAGGGAGGAGACCAGCTCCCCCCACAGGACGCGGAGCAGCAGCCCTGCGCCCAAACCAGCGAGGGGAGACCAGCGGCCGAGGGGACCGTTAGCGGCTCGGCCCCGGACGGAGGCGCACGTCAGCCGGCTACATTTGAGCTGCTAATATCTCAGCCGTCTGGAGGAGCCGCAGCCGCCGCTGCCGGGGGCCCCCTTGACCTCCGGAGCAGACCAGCCGCTGTGGACGGAGGGCTGCCGGCCTCAGCCTCAGGCGAAGAACGATCAGGTACACCTTCTCTGTTAACCTTATATAATCCTAATGTCGTTAATTATAATGTGTTTGAGAAAGTTTTACGTTAAAACAAATATCTACAATAACGTTACATGTAGCCAAACCGTCCTGAATCAGCTAACGTTAGCTAACTGCCTGTCAGTTAACGTCCGCTTAGAACACCGACGAGAAACGGTTACACATCTAAACTGACTATATTTGACACATGACACGAGGAGAGTAACGTTAAATCCACCATTTTTTTTTATCTTAACTAATAGTTTTATAATATTCAGTAACAGGTTTCACTTCATAGACATTTTACATTATATATATTTTAAGAGAACCAGACTGTTCGTCATCACCGGCGCGTGTGGAACAGCCGCTGATTGGTCAAACGGAACCGCGCGTGGAGCAAGCTGCGCAGCTGGCGCAGGGACGCGCACACGCACAGTGGAGTGAGAGGAGAGTGGCGGGAAAATGTTCTTTGTTTTTTCAAAAGTGCCATGACTGTCTACAAAAACAAAACATGTGAATACTATCATGGCGTCTAAAGACATTATAGAGTTAGAGCAATTTGTGTTCCTGAACTCTGTTGTCCTGTTTGTCTTACTGTTTGTATTACTGTTTGTTCGTCTCGTTTGTTTTCATATTTGTTTGTTTGTCTTGTTTGTTTGTTTGCATGATTACATAAAATTTACTGAAAAGAATTTGTGCATAACTTGGATAGTCTCAGTTCAGAATTGACCCCATTGACCTTTGGTGTTGATCCAGATAAAGGGAGGGATCCAGGATTCCCCCCCCCCCACCCCCCCACTTATCTTGCGTTTTTTGTTAATTTTTCATGCAAAATTCTCAGTAGTATAAAAATGGATTGTTGGGTCTTGGTGGGGGTATGCGCTCTACTAAATACCATTCAATATGACCATATTTTCTTGCCATTTTACATATGACTTTAATGTTAATGATGGTAGAGAATCGTCCTCCTTAATGCTAAAACATCGGTCTTAAATTGAATAAAGTCATCTTCAGGAAGATTAAAATGTCCAAATGTACTTTATGTGTTATCTTTTCTTCCAGATGCTCCAAACGTTGCTAGATTTGGCCCGACTGCCCCTCTGCCGGTTATCCACTTCCCGTTTCACTGGCCCAGCAGCTATGCTCCCTGTCCAAACATGATGTTCAACATGCCCCGGGCACCGGCTGGGCCTGCTGGGCTTTACAACGACGCCCTGTGTGGACCCCAAATGTTCCCCCACTTTCAGTCAGGTCCTCTGCATTATCTACCTCTCCCACGGCCTGGACCTCCTGCTGTAAGTGACTGTTGTCTTTAAATACTACAGGCAGGGTGTATTAGGAAAAAAACTGCTATTTAATCCCAGTAAAAATGTGTTTGTTTACTATGTCAGGATGGCAGACAGATCTTCTTCTTGCTTCAACCTCCTCCACCTCCACCAGCAGATCCCTACCAGGAGGAGCTCGTGGATCCACAGTCTCCTCCGTCCAGCAAAGAAATTATAGAGCTGGATTAGTTTCACATGTTGTACTTTGTTGTATGTTGTTGACATGCCGTTATTTGTTTGCATGGGGTTTAGAAATAAACATTGGCTATTTTCATTTCTATCTTTTGTGCCTTTACTGAATTTTCAACATACTAATTTTTTTTTCTTGACTGATTATGAAGAAGTTTGTCTCACAGGAGCTGATTTCAGGTGAGAAGCTGAGCCACAGGTACCTCAGCGTGCACACACTGAAATTAATAACAGTCGCTCAGCCTAAAGTGGTTTGAATTTTGTTAAATGAATTAAGACCAGTTTGCTTAATTGCTGCTGGTAATTAAACCTACATGTAAAAGCAGAGCAGGCAGTATTACATCAAACTGACCCTGTGCTGCTCCATTGCTCGCTCCAGATATGTGACACTGCAGTGTTGCAGCTTTATCTGGAAATTCCCGGAGGAGGAGGCGTACCGTGTCACACCTCACCCCTCCAGCTGCTCCATGCTGGTGGCATTTCATCACAGGGATTAATGCTGGCATCAGCAACTTCAGCGGGTTGACTAAGGTGCAGCGACAGGAGGTGAGGGATTCCTGAGAATACTTCAACCAAATGAATCACTGCAGCTCCCTTCCTCCGTCTTTGTCTCTCGTTTTCTTTGTCTCCATATTCCAGTGAACCTCTTTGTAAGTTTTGGTGGACACTGTCACCGCCTGCAGGATCATCAGTTTAAGGGTCCTACAAGAAAATGTCATTCAGGTGCCACAAAATATAAATCCTTTAAGGGATTAGTTCTACCAACAAAGAAAAAGAGAAATCCAGTCATTAACTACTCTCCCCCATTCTGCCCAGACGGGGACTCGTTTTAAAACATCCAAAAAAACAAAACATAAAATGGCTCCGTGCAGCTTGTCTGGCATAATCCAAGTCTTCGGAGGCCCTGAGAACCCAAACTAAGTCGAAAAAAAATGTCATGTGCACCCTCAACATAATGAGGTATCATGTTTTTATGATATAAAAATAGAGACAGGACGTCGGCTGAATCAAAACAAATGACCTCTTAACCAGAGCAGGAAGAAACACATCCTGCTGCCAGTCGGCACGGCATTACTGAGAAATCATAACAATACCTCACTGCCAAGTGCAGACATGAAGATCCATAGACACAAGAAAGAAAGAAAGAAAGAAAGAAAGAGAGAAAGAAAGAAAGAAAGAAAGAGAGAAAAGGCTCAAACCGGCCTTTTCTGATTGATACTTCTACATTTATCATGTATTATTCTTAATAGCCAAATGACATTTTGTACCCACTTCAAAATGTGTCTCAGTCTTCATCTCTGAGCCAAGATCTCTTTTAATCCAATTTAAGAGACCTCCCTATTACTTTTCTGATCTAACCAGTGTGGGTCATGATCTTCCCTTTGAGACAATAAGGAGTCAGGGGAGGAATTCAGAGTAGGCGCAGCAACCTTTGATGTAAAATCAGGTAAGGAGGGTTCACATCTGGGCAACAGATTTACCGGTCACAGTTTCTGAGAGTGCTGTTGTTTCAACTCGAGATGAAAATACAAAGGAAGGAACTCAACATGCAGCCTGCAGCAGGTCAGCAGGAGTATTTGCATGAATTCTGCAGAACAAGTTCAACACTGCGAACACCTGATACTTCTTTGTTGACTTGAGGATCTAAAGAGGATTTAAGTCTTTATGTTAATTATCATACCATCCTGTCAATCACTCCTGTCACGCACGCTCACTCATTATTCCAGCTGTCATTATCTGGAGTCGTCAATTAAGTTATCAGCCAGTCACATCGTTTTTAAAGATGGACGCCCTGAAGGGCAAGCAAATACTTTTTTTTCTTCAGGTGATCCATTTTCTAAGTCAGATCTAAATTGGTATTCGTTCCTGTGATTGACTTGAGAATTGGTGGAGTTTTTACCAGGATAATCTTTTCTAGGCCTTATTTTTTTGACATTGCTTTTTCTTGGTTGTGAAAACAGGTTGAGAAACAGTGAAAACATTTCCAGAGTGTGAAACCAAGTGTGAACCTTTTTTTTTTTTTTTTAGGAGAATTTTTAAATTCAGAAGATTTTTTTTCCCTGTGTGTGACAAAGCGAGTGACAAAACAGTTTTTTTCTAGGTGTGAAAATATTTTTTTTCAGGAGAATATATTTTGGGGTGTTTTTTTTTCATTTTTTTTTTTTCATTGTCAATGTTTTTAGGAGAAATTTGGGGGTGTGAAGCAAGTGGGACAAAAACTTTCCAGGACAAACACATTTTTTTTTTCCCCCTCAGGATTGAAACATTGAATCACTGTTTGTTGTCTTGTCTTCAAACCTGAAACCTTTTTTGTCACTCACTCCCACATATATATAAAAAAAGTCCCCAAACATGTTTTCCTGAAAATGATCATTCTGAAGTATTATTCTCAGTCTCGCACTGGGAAAAAAAAATTCTCCTGAAAAATCTTTTTTTAAAGAAAAAAAATGACCTGTTTTTTTTTTCATCATTCTCTGGAAATATTTTTTTTCTCCTGATAACATTTTGGTCACTGGCTTCCACACGTGGAGAAGACGACCCAAAACTCACTCTCACACAGAAGAAACAAATTTCTCCTGAGATTGTACTGAAACCGGATTACTGGATTTCTATTACAGCCTGAAATAGCAGCACAAACAGTGACTTTCACAAAAGACTCTGCACGGATTAGTTTCACTACCTGCAGCAGCAGAGTTAAATTCAGTTCTGTTCAGATTCCAGATGAAACACTCATGTTTCAAATAAAAACACCAGGCAGGTCTGGCGGAGAGAGATTTCAATCTTAAAACTCTGTTGGCTACAAGACAATGTGCACCGCTGCTCTATTGTGTCTGCTTTTAATATTTACAAGATGCACAGGCGAGGCACGGCATCAATCATCAGGGGGATAATGTTTTTTTTAATTACTTCGGTGTGTTCAAAGATTTCCATTTAACACGACTGATAAAGAAGACATGTCAACACAGGCATGCTCCGCATAGCTGGCTGACACAAGTGGGTGGTTATGAGGAAAGTGATCACTTTCCTCGGAACGGCTTCAACAGAAGGCATCCTGTCTGCTGCGTGTGGGACAAACAGCGAACACATTAGCAGCTCAGAGGAACTGCTTTTCAACTCAAGCGTGACTGAAGCTTTTGTTAGACTCTAAAATATTTGGCAGAAAGTCGAGTCCTCATGAAAGATCTGAAGCCGATGCTGAAGTGCCTTAAAACTGCATTCTCGCGGATGGCAAACAGGGGCAACTCCACAAGCTTATGAGAAAATGACCCTACTTAAAGTAAAACTCTCGCCAAAAAGCAACCGAGGCTTTTTTTGTGATTGAATATGAGTCAAACCTTCGTGTAAAAGCATAATTACGACGAAAGACGCACTTTTAAGATTTGCCGTAGTTGGGTTTTCGGGCACGTTAATTTTGAACAGAGTGCTCGGCGCAGAGATACGATGGCATCAAAATCGCTATTTTTAGATCACTAAGAAGGCTCGACACAACATGAAACTTTGCTCGTAGCATCACCAGGGTCTCTACACATGAACACGAGCATTGAGAACATTGTTTGTGTACACAGAGTTTATGAAAAAGAAGGTTTTTGAGCGACTCACGTTAGCTGCTGCAACTCCGGCGTGTCGCCGTCACGGCAGACAAAAGTGTCGATCCCTGAGTGCGATGAGGTTCTTTTTCATAAACTCTGTGCACACAAACAATGTTCTCAATGCTCGTGTTCATGTGTAGAGACCCTGGTGATGCTACGAGCAAAGTTTCATGTTGTGTCGAGCCTTCTTAGTGTTTTAAAAATAGCGATTTTGATGCCATCGTATCTCTGCCACGAGCACTCTCGTTCAAAATTAATGTGCCCGAAAACCCAACTACGGCAAATCTTAAAAGTGCGTCTTTTGTCGTAATTATGCTTTTACACGAAGGTTTGACTCATATTCAATCGCAAATAAAGCCTCGGTTGCTTTTTGGCGAGAGTTTCACTTTAATTCACATGATTTATTACCTCAGTAAACCGTCTCCTGAGGAGTTTGTGGTCTCAAATGCTGGATAATAGTCTTCTGCAGTGCAGTGTGTTGTTCATTTTGTAAATTTAGACCCCATTTAGAGTAAAATAGACCATAAAGCAGGGGATGCTTGAGGGCATGGCTACCTTGTAAGTGACTACCACAGGTTCTGAGTCAGATCCAATCAGGTTATGTTCCCCAGCTTCGCTCTCTCATCCAAATACGGTCGCGTCTGGCTCCAAAAAACCAAGCTGACGCCGGCCATAGATGAGAGCAGCTGCACGTCACATTCCTGTCGGCTTTGGGTGAAAGCAAATTCTGTGAAAACGCTGGCGACAAACAGAAAATAATAAAAAATAGGTTGGGATTTTATCTACTTCCCTAAAGAACGAAGGACAGTAAACAAAGAGATCTGTGGCTTCAGGTCATCCACAGACCAGTGAATACGTGTCCGTCTGTGTCAAACACCTCATCACAGGTTAGTTAATGATGTTACTGAGTCAATGATTGTGCCTGCAGATCGAAATGACTAAAAGAAGCCTTTGTTAGGTTGTATCTACTGTGAAAAATTAAGGCCCTACGATAAAACACCTGCTTTTAGAATGGAGATTGGTTTACCAGTCCGTCCACCTGACAGAGTGCCAGGAGCAGAGGCTGTTTTAATGTTAATAATACACATGAATTGAGCCGAGCTACCTTCTCATAATGAATCTCGTAAACACAGTAAAGCGACGTTGGAAGTCTAGTAAACGATCTGCGTAACTAAGCACAAACCGCAATCAAAACAGAGTTCTGCTTCGCCACAGTGATGTGATTAGTTTAAAACAGCAACATGAAGAGTCTTAATGACATAAAAGATGACAGAACCATGACTTTCAAAAAGGTAGTTGTGTGTCAGGTTAGAGTGACTGAAAGGACACTCATCATCCACTAAGTCATCTTTGACTTTTTTCGTATATAGATCGACTACAGCATGACATGATCGTTTACCTGTCTGGCCATCAGATTTAGTCTCCTAACAGCTAAAAGTCCATACAGTACTCTTGTCTTATGCTATTAAATTGACACACAGACCTCAGAATTGGATGAAAAAAAGGTAGAAAAAGTCAAATGCCATCAATAATGTTTGTTATTATCTGTACAGATGCAAAAAAACAACAAATGAGTGAAAACTAACCGTTTACTTTAAAACAACACGAAAGAAAACACACCTTTCCATCAGGACTAACGTTACATCACAACCTCTCATCCATCAACGCAGAGAGCAAACCAATTCACTGGATTAATATATTTCAATGGGCAGATCTGACCTCACAGAAAGGTGAAGGATTTGGTTTGAAAGCTTACCAGAACACTCACAAATGACCTTTCGGATACACACCCTTACAGAAAATCTCCACCCTCATACTCAAAGTGCGATGCGACAAGTATCTGCTGGATTTGATGACACTGACAGTGAACGTTATGCAACGGTCATGTGTCAGAGCCAAATGAGCTTTTGTTCTCTTTCTTAATAAGTGCAAAAAACCTTTGAGCGACTGCGAGTCCAACCCAAAATGTGGGTTTTTTTTACGACCTGGGAATGAAATGCAACAGTCAACCTGTCTGTCTCCAGAAACGCTGACACCAAGAAACGCCCTGAACAGCAAAATACTACTATAATAAGAAAATACAGGCGAGTGGAGGTTGGAGGGTGTGGCCTCTGCAGACACAGACACTGCCACACACCTCTAGTGGGTCATAATGGTGATAATTGACACGGATTAACCAGCAAACTATCTCACAGCTACTCACTTACCAGTTAAATTAGCAACAAAGGTCGGCTGTGGCTCAGGGGAACAGCTGGCATCCTGCTGGTTCGATTCCCCTGGTCAGCATGTCGAAGCGTCCTTGGGCAAGAAACTGAACCCCAGACAGACCTGATGTGCTGGTCAGCACCATCAAAAGCGTCTTGCTTAATGCCCCTAAATGTGAAGTTACCAGTATCCGTCCATCAGGAAACTCCATGAATCACCACATAACTGTTACAGCTCAGGTCAGGAGCTGGTCTTTGGGAGGCTGCTGGTAGTTAGCAGTTACTATAGCAACTATCAGTGCAAAGCTGAGGCAGAGCAGCTGGAGGAGAGCCGATAGAAATCAAGATGATACTTTCTCCACAAAATGAGATCCAGTTTCCCCCAAAACACGTCATGTTGTGTTTTTGTACCGTAGTCTGTGAAGCCGGATCCCTCGAAACTCCTCAATCCGGCAGTGTCCCACTTTTTATACGTCCGTGGCAGCCTAGAAAAATGAAGAGAGCATTTATGGGATGCAAAAAACTAGAGTGCAGGATGATTCATCAACATTTTTTAGCATTTCCAAGAGAGATACAAACTCTAAAATACGATTAGGAATACGTAAAGAGCAAATTTTTAGCCATTATTTGACCTGATACGGGCAAACAAGTGAGATACAACACACATATTAAAACACTAAGAAGTTGATTTTGACTTCATGGGAACTTTAAGATGTTTTTACACTTTTAAAAGGAAGGAACCTGTGATTTGAGGATATACGACAGTAATGAGGGGTGATCTGTTCCAGGAACCCAGGAAGTGTTTTGGTCACTTGGAGTGATAACGTTGCGACAGCCTTATCGAGCCTTAATCAAACTCAACTCTTAACAACAAAGGTTAACTGCTGGCTCAAAGAGCTTCAAAGGTTCTTAGCTGATTGATGAAGGTTTATGTGTATTGTATTGCATTTTCACAGCAGTGTGTGTGTGTTGTGGTTTTATGACCACTGAAAGCTGTAATTACACTCAAATAAAAGAGTTGAAAAGGATTGAAAGCTATAAACTCTCTGTGCAGCGTATCAGTTTCACACTTTGTATTGTAGCTGTGTTAAACTGCATCGTTCAGATTAAATTAATTTAAATAACTATTAAGATTGGCTTTTAAAGAGAGCCACAAGCTTCTGTTAGATTGCAGTGAAATGGAATTCCACGACTTTTCTGTGCACGATCTGAATCAACACACACACATTAAGAAACGGTAATTAAAGGTGAAGAGAAATTATCGTATTCAGCTTCTGAATCCACCGTCATCTTTCACTAAGTCCATAAATCTATAATTGTTTGACATTTGAAGGTTACATGAATCAGCTGTTCAAGCGCCAAGTCTTCAATGCCGAGAAACAGTTAGAGAGTTTGCCAAAGTAATACATGTTCCAACTGCTGTCTGGAAAAAGAAAACAACAGTTATTAGACGGGTTGATATGTTGCAAAGATAATCAGGCATCTTCCACAGAATCTGACAAGATAAGCACAAACTCATTCCAACAATAGTTGTCTCGTTTGCCAAAGAAGACACACCTCGTGTCAGGGCCACTTTCATTTTCACTCCTTGGCCTCTACACACGGCTGCATCTCTGATGATGTGATTACTGTGGTATTAGCAGCACATATAATGTGTAAGTGGTAACTTCCCTTTGACGGATAAACACGTGTTGTTATGGATATGGTTTGGAAAATGAAAAATAATCCCATTCTGTATATGTTCAGAACAAATCTCAGTATTTATAATCAACCTAATTGTGTGTCACACTTTCTGGGATTCATATGCATCAAGTCACCGTTTGGGATGTTTGTCAGGGCTGCACAGTTACATATTGATTAAAAGTGTACATGCGTGCTTAGAGGGATGCATCCAATACACTGAGGTGTTTCACACGACATTTATTATGTGAGTCGATAACTGTACATTAACTCGACTAGATTGCAGAGATGAAACGTCATGCTCTTTACTCCTCTTTATTCTGCTGATGGCGACTGTTCCTTCTGACTTTGCAGAACAAGACTTTATGTGCAAACCGATGACAAGCTCCTACGTGATGGATTGTCAGTGTCGGCCCCGGAGGCAGAAATGAGCAGTTTAATGTCAAACTGCAGCTACTTCAGAAGCGCCCTTCAAACAATTGGCATACTTTGTCAATCAATTTGCATTTTCATCTGTTTTTTGAGATAAGATCATCCTTTATTGATCCCCCAGAGAGGAAAAGTAGGTGTGATCACAGCAGCACAAGGATCAAATCAAATCAAATCAAATCAATTCTATTTATATAGACCTAAATCACAATCACATTTCCTGAAATGGACTTTACAATCTTTACAGTGAACGACACCTTCTGTCCTAAGCCCCTCGATACAAGTCAGGAAAAACTTGCCATGTTGATGGGAAAATAAAGATGGAAGAAACCTCAGGAAGAGCCACAGAGGAGGGATTAGAGCTTAGATAGGGCCCAAAATATCAAGCCCGACCCGACACGAGCCCGTGCACGTTGTGTCCGAGCCCGGCCCGGCCCGGCACATCAACTGTAATTATGAGCCCGAACCCGATTTAAACCCGACATTTTTTTAATACGTGGGTTGTTATAACTGACGTTCTCAAACTCCATGTTGCACTAAAACTACACAATCAGTGACGCCGGTAACGCGTTCCTCTAATCTGACCACTCTTTTCAGTAATGAGTAATTTAACGCGGTAATATTTCCAAACCAGAAATCAGATTAAAGTATTCAAGTCACTGTGCGTTACTATTATTTTCGTCATTTTCCTTGTAAAAATATATATTTTGCTTTCTTCTTGCGTCTCGAGGAGTGACGTGACGTGCGGGAGAAGTCACATTTTCAGCACCAGGACAACTCACATGTAACACCACGCAGCGACACGAGCAACATGGAGGGAGGAGAGAGATGCGCGTTTTCTAGCTGGAAACACAGTCATTAATTAGAGTTATTAAAACATACACACACACACACACACCCACACACACACACACACACACACACACACACACACACACACACACACACACAAATGCTTGATCAAGGGCCCGGCCCGGCCCGGCCCGAGGAAAGTGACGGGAAATATCGGCCCAGGGTCGGGCTCGGGCTCGGGCAGAGAATCTAAACACACACACACACACACACACACACACACACACACACACAAATGCTTGATCAAGGGCCCGGCCCGGCCCGGCCCGGCCCGAGGAAAGTGACGGGAAATATCGGCCCAGGGTCGGGCTCGGGCTCGGGCAGAGAATCTAAACTCTAGGAGGGATCGCTCTCCCAGGACGGACAGACATCAGTCAGGAGAAATTGAGGCTTTTTTTTTTCTCACCACTGCTGCCAAGTGCCGGTTCATGGGGGAAATGTTGTGTCTCTGTAAATAAATAAATCCAGGAGTATGGTCAAGACCTGTGCAAAATGCTGTGCATTGGCGCCTTACAAATAAAGATTGATTGACAGAGAAATCAAGAAATAAATAAGAAGAAAATGTATAAAGTAAGAATATAATAACAGAAACTAGGGATGGTGAAAAAAATCGATTATTGATTAATCGCGATTATAATATTGACGATTTTGAGTCGATTATTACATTTCCAAAAAATCGATTAAAAAAAAAATGTTATTATCATTTTTTTTTAATTTTTAATTTTTTAATTTTTAATTTTTTTAAAAAATTGTAATACAAACCGGAGTCCTCCTCTTATGGGCTTCCACTACATGGTCCACAGTCTGGAGCCAAGATATGTTATTCCATCCCGGATCTTTTTCACGCTTAAATCGATTCCAAATCTTTACAAGGAGACAAAGCTTTCCATGCAAGAGTCCCTCAACTCTGCTCACAGGGTAGCAATAACCTGCGATGCCTGGACATCCACAGCTACAGTCTCATACGTGACCGTTACAGCTCATTATGTCAGCAGTTAATGGAAGCTAATGTCCTACGTACTTCAGACGAAAGCTATGGATGATAACCACACAAGCGCAAATATGTGTGAGTTTCTTAAAGCAATGGCAGACGAGTGGGGAATAGAGAAACACGACCTGGTTCTCGTCACCAACAATGCTTCTAACATGAGTCTGGCTGCTGAGCTTGGCAACTTTATTTTAGCAGTGAAAGACTACATTTAAACACAGTAAAAAATAATAATTTGGATATTACAGTTACACTATACAATACTAAAGGTGCTGTGAGGTGTAACTCAAAAGAGAAGTAAAATAATTCAGCAACTGACTGATGATAAATGGAAGATCAATAATCGTTAATAATCGAAAATCGAATCGATAATCGTTAATAATCGAAAATCGATTTGTAATCGAATCGAGACTTCAATAATCGGAATCGAATCGAATCGGGAAATTGGGCCGATTAACCACCCCTAATTGAAACTACACAGAGCAATTACACTCAAATTTACAACAGCAATAAAGCAACATTTGGGTTAAGTGTCGGACTCTTAACTCGTGTTGGTACAACGATGTGCTGTTGTCAGCTATCTTGCCCTCATGTGGGAAGTGTCACTTTAATGATGGTGAAGTAAATCTTGACAAAGATGAGATTTTATCGATGGGTTTGATATTCGTTCTTCTGCAGGACACATCTAATATGTGTAATCAATCTGAGTAAACAGCTCATGCAGGGCTGTTGCATGTGAAGAGAGACGCTGGGTGTGCCTGAGATAACACAGGCTGATAAAAACCTGTCCAGTGTGGTCCTGGAATGTGATACATAACACATATTGTTTAAGTTTATGGGGATCAGTAGGTAACTAGACATTACTGATTGGAAGCTAAATTATTAACAGTAACAAACTATAGACTGTGTGTGTGTGATGTCCATTTACAATCGATTTCTTTCACATATGTGCATGAACGTCTGTGTACTTTAATCTTTCTCAGACAGAGTCGCATCGTTGTGCCGACAGATCTTGAATGGCTGTCACCTGTTCAAGGGGCGAGTTTCCCATTAGTAATCAGGTTTAAGATTAAAGGGTAAATTCGATGTAGTCGTTAGCTACTCAGCCCACAGCTGATTGTAAAGTTGGATGAAGTTTTGTAGTATACAAAAATGAAAAATAATCCCATTCTGTATATGTTCAGAATAAATCTCAGTATTTATAATCAACCTAATTGTGTGTCACACTTTCTGGGATTCATATGCATCAAGTTACCGTTTGGGATGTTTATCAGGGCTGCACAGTTACATATTGATTAAAAGTGTACATGCGTGCTTAGAGGGATGCATCCAATACACTGAGGTGTTTCACACAACATATTTATTATGTGAGTCGATAACTACATTAGCTCGACTAGATTGCAGAGATGAAACGTCATGCTCTTTACTCCACTTTATTCTGCTGATGGCGACTGTTCCCTCTGACTTTGCAGAACAAGACTTTATGTGCAAACCGATGACAAGCTCCTACGTGATGGATTGTCAGAGTCGGCACCAGAGGCAGAAATGAGCAGTTTAATGCCAAACTGCAGTGACTTCAGAAACGCCCTTCCAACAATTGGCATACTTTGTCTATCAATTTGCATTTTCATCTGTTTTTGAGATAAGATCATCCTTTATTGATCCCCCAGAGAGGAAAAGTAGGTGTGATCACAGCAGCACAAGGATCAAATCAAATCAAATCAAATCAATTCTATTTATATAGACCTAAATCACAATCACATTGCCTGAAATGGACTTTACAATCTTTACAGTGAACGACACCTTCTGTCCTAAGCCCCTTGATACAAGTCAGGAAAAACTTGCCATGTTGATGGGAAAATAAAGATGGAAGAAACCTCAGGAAGAGCCACAGAGGAGGGATTAGAGCTTAGATCGGGCCCAAAATATCAAGCCCGACCCGACACGAGCCCGTGCACGTTGTGTCCGAGCCCGGCCCGGCACATCAACTGTAATTATGAGCCCGAACCCGATTTAAACCCGACATTTTTTTAATACGTGGGTTGTTATAACTGACGTTCTCAAACTCCATGTTGCACTAAAACTACACAATCAGTGACGCCGGTAACGCGTTCCTCTAATCTGACCACTCTTTTCAGTAATGAGTAATTTAACGCGGTAATATTTCCAAACCAGAAATCAGATTAAAGTATTCAAGTCACTGTGCGTTACTATTATTTTCGTCATTTTCCTTGTAAAAATATATATTTTGGTTTCTTCTTGCGTCTGGAGGAGTGACGTGAGTGCGGGAGAAGTCACATTTTCAGCACGAGGACAACTCACATGTAACACCACGCAGCGACACGAGCAACATGGAGGGAGGAGAGAGATGCGCGTTTTCTAGCTGGAAACACAGTCATTATTTAGAGTTATTAAAACATACACACACACACACACACCCACACACACACCCACACACACACACACACACACACACACACACACACACACACACACAAATGCTTGATCAAGGGCCCGGCCCGGCCCGGCCCGAGGAAAGTGACGGGAAATATCGGCCCAGGGTCGGGCTCGGGCAGAGAATCTAAACTCTAGGAGGGATCGCTCTCCCAGGATGGACAGACATCAGTCAGGAGAAATGGGTTAGAAGGCTTTTTTTTTTTTCTCACCACTGCTGCCAAGTGCCGGTTCATGGGGGAAATGTTGTGTCTCTGTAAATAAATAAATCCAGGAGTATGGTCAAGACCTGTGCAAAATGCTGTGCATTGGCGCCTTACAAATAAAGATTGATTGACAGAAAAATCAAGAATTAAATAAGAAGAAAATGCATAAAGTAAGAATATAATAACATAGAAACTACACTCAAATTTACAACAGCAATAAAGCAACATTTGGGTTAAGTGTCGGACTCTTAACTCGTGTTGGTACAACGATGTGCTGTTGTCAGCTATCTTGCCCTCATGTGGGAAGTGTCACTTTAATGATGGTGAAGTAAATCTTGACAAAGATGAGATTTTATCGATGGTTTTGACATTCGTTGTTCTGCAGGACACATCTAATATGTGTAATCAATCTGAGTGAACAGCTCATGCAGGGCTGTTGCATGTGAAGAGAGACGCTGGGTGTGCCTGAGATAACACAGGCTGATAAAAACCTGTCCAGTGTGGTCCTGGAATGTGATACATAACACATATTGTTTAAGTTTATGGGGATCAGTAGGTAACTAACATTACTGATTGGAAGCTAAATTATTAACAGTAACAAACTATAGACTGTGTGTGTGATGTCCATTTACAATCGATTACTTTCACATATGTGCATGAACGTCTGTGTACTTTAATCTTTCTCAGACAGAGTCGCATCTTTGTGCCGCCAGGTCTTGACTGGTTGTCACCTGTTCAAGGGGCGAGTTTCCCATTAGGAATCAGGTTTAAGATTAAAGGATAAATTCACCCAAAAATGCCAGATGTAATCGTTAGCTACTCAGCCCACAGCTGATTGTAAAGTTGGGTGAAGTTTTGCAGTATACAAAACATTTCTGGAGCTTCCCTTAAACAACTGATGTAGATAAAATGTAAAAAAGCAAATCAACAATAGCTGGAAAACGAAATAAAATGGCTCCATACAGCTTGTTCGTACATGAGATATATGCTAATGCTTTGAGCTTTGCAGCTACAGTGAAAGTTTTAAAATGGTTTCAATGACATCTTTTCAAATCAATTTGGGATTCTCAGGGCTTCTGGAGAGTTGGATTACACCGGACAGGCTGTATGATGCTTTTATTCTGTGTTTTTATTACATTTTAAAACACGTCCACATCTTCATTTGTTTAAGCGAACGCTGCAACTCTGTTTTGCTGCGAAGCTCCAGAAATGCAGTGTGGAGTATGAAACTTAACCTGCAAGAGGATGAGTAGATAATGCCTGGATTTTCATTTTTGGGTGAACTTATCCTTTAACACAACATCATAAGGAAAATATAAGGGGCAAGCTGAGCATACAAGCAGTGGAGAGCACAGTCTTTACGGCCTTTATGATTTTGAATAATCAGAACAGAAACACATAATTTTGGCGATTAGGTTTCAGATGCTTCTTAAGAGACGTGGACACATTACTGATGTGAGGCAGTCAGGAGCTCAGCTGGGTGTGGTGCGGACAATAACGGACAATGGAGACAGTATTGGAAAAACATTCCTGGCCCGGAGTTTCAGAGTTTCAGGCAGACTTGGAACAGATTGAGTAATATCCTGCATGACCTTCAGCGGAGATAAAGGAAGAAATCCTTTGCTCATAAGTGGCCGATGAAAGACTTATGACTAGTGGGTAAAGTTGAGTTCACTGAAATGAAAGGAGTAACCTTAAACAATGCTGGTGTATCTCAGTTGGAATTGTGGTACTTTGTTTCTAAAAATAACACGGTGTGGGAATTTAGCGTTTTTGGCAGCGCAGCGAGGTAAAGTTGACCACTTGAATCATCGTAACATGATCAAAGACCTTGATTTGTCTTTATGCATCAGAAATCAAACCTGTCCCGGTTGCCCTCAAGTAAAAGCAGGTTTTCTCAGCGTGAAACTCAAAAGCTCCGCTCATTTTCACACTTGCCCAACCTGCTGCAGAAAGCAGGCCCCCCTTCTCCAGCTGAACGCCTGACAGAAGCTGTCAACACTTTCTGACTGCCTGAACAACTTCTGAGAAGTTACTGGTGTGTAATTAAAGTCATGTCAGTGGAGTGCACCGTCAACAACAGTTCCACACAACAAAAGCACTGCGTCAGCTTTTATACATTTAGCAACACATCTGATGAAGAGAAAGAAGTTCCCATCAGCTCTATAGAGGTCTATAAAAATGCTCGAGCAGAGATAATAAAAACACAGTTTAGTTTATCTCTTGTCCCAAAATAATCCCATTTTCCAGCAGCAACCTGTCACCTGGACTGAGCAGGAGAAGGATGACCTGGTGGACTGGACTTACTGGATGGTGCAGAGTGAACCATCTCCAGCTCAACATAAGCAAAATGTACGACCTGATTGTGGACTACAGAACTGAGCCTCATCTGACACCTGTGCAGAGGATGTCGAGGTGTTTCACTCCAATTCCATTTCTAGTTTTTTCCCCTATTCCTGGTTTTCAATCGTGCCTTCACCCTTCAGAACAAAGTTCAAGGGGTAGTGGTTGAAATCTCTCCCTATGAAAGGGACAACCCTTCAAGCCCCTCATACGTCATCAGTAGTTTATTGAAACAGACTCAACCAGACATTTCTGAAACGCTGTCTGTTCAGCTAACATTTGCCATTGATCTGAGAGAGATAGAAAAGTATGGACACTCCCAGTTCGTTCACTTCACTTTCTTCATTATCAGCCACTAGCGGTGCTTAATAGGCCAACAGTAGCAACCTGTGCAGCATCGAAACATGTCCAAGTGCAGGACTGTCAGGAGCAAATCAGCAGTAACAATGTAACATTAGCCAGCTAGTTAGCTACCGGGATGGCCATCAAACTGTAAAACTTATCCCAACCCAAACCAGACTGTGTCGGAGGGAGAAGTAACTGAGCTCAAGCTGAACTTCAGATGCCGATACAGTCAATCTGAACAGAATAAATGTTTACTGCTAACAGCAAAGTAACAAACAGCCTCTGCGTTGTCACATAAATAACAAACCCACAAAACAGACAGTAGGTACATCACTTATAATTAACATCACTTATCACTTATTTCCACACTTTATTTCCACTAAAACAGCCCAACGCACCATGTCATTTTCAGGTCCAGATGGGTTTTAATAGGGTATATATGTTCTAGTGTGACATCATTGGACTGGGAAGGTTGCTGAGGACTTTATGAAACTCAAGAAGTGGATTTTATAATTACATTATTTTAATTTTATGGCCTGCCTGAGAAACAAAAGACATAATCAAAACCTGCCCTAACCTGTGTTTCACACTTCAGTGGAAGCATTCATGATGTTGGCAATCAAATAGTCGACGTGAAAGCGATGTGCAAACAGATTGTTTACTGGCAGGTGTCCAGTAACAGATCACACAGGTTGTAGAAGGTGTTGTAATGGTTCAGAGACATGTTCAGAGATGTCACATGACAGCTCACTTAAACACAGCCTGTGTGACCCAACACTTTAAAGTTGTATTTATTCATAATTACTTAAGTAAATACCGTCACATGTTAGTCAAACAGCATGTGATGAGGAGCAACGCACGGTGCCTAAATGCACACTGTGCAGGATTAGTTGCATTGTGTTAAGGTGAAGTCATTTGACGCTTCACAAACTCAAAGCATCGCTGTGTGCGATCAAATGTCTTTGTGCAGAATTACTGACGCCCAGACGACTCGGCAGAAACAGAAGCTGACATACGCTGGAAACTGGTAATAAGTGATGATTGAAGAGGATTATTTTTGTATTAGTCTATACATTGTTTTTTTAGGAAAATTCTTCATAATATACTGTCCAGACCAAAAGTTCTAACTTAAACCCCATTGAGACCCTATGGACTGCGCTGAAGAAACAAGTCTGTGTCAAGCTAACAAACTTAGCTGAAATTCCCTGATTCTGTGAAGAAGAGTGGTTCAAAATTCAGCCAGGGGACGACCAGAAACCTGTGGCTATACAAAGCACCTAAATGAGGTGAAAATTACCAAAGGACCTTTAACCAAACATTAGACTTTCTGTCTATACACGATCAGCCACAACATTAAAACCACTGACAGGTTACGTAAATAACATATTACGATGCGATGTTCTGCAGGCAAACCTTGGGTGCCGGCCTTCATGTGAATGCCACTTGACGTGAAACACCCATCCAAACACTGTTGTGGACTAAGTACCCCCACTCATCACAACAACACTACCCGATGGCAGTGGCCCCCCAGCAGGACAGTGTGCCCCGACACACCGCAAACACTGCTCAGGAAGAGCTCGAGGAACACAATGAAGGGCCGAAGGTGTCGACCAGGCGTCCAAATCTAATAAAGCACCTGTAAGACGTGCTGGAGCAGGTCTGATCCACGAAGGGCCCACCCCCCCAACATACAGGACCCAGAGGATCCACTATAAAACACCCTGGTGCCAGACACCACAGGACACCTTCAGAGGTTCTAAGTCAGCTTAGAGCTGTCAGGCTGCACGAGGGGAACCTTCACAATATTTGGCGGGTGGTCATAATGTTTTGTATGAGTGTTGATGAATTGCTTTGTTATTTTTTTTTCTTTTTCAGGTATCTCATTCCGTGCACTGTGAGCCTCAATATGTAGAGTGTGCAATGAGGGTGTTTAAAGAAAGTGTCAACAAAGTAAGACATGACTCGTAGTTAAAGCAACATTATGCATCGCCGCTGTCGTTAATACAGATCCCAGATCTGTTACAGCTTGTGAGACGTGATGTAGGTGCTAACTACAAACAAAACTCTTTACGTCGTGTTGAAAACTTTTATGTTTGAATAAACGTGTGTAACACTGTGATCAACCCATGAAAATTGTTACCTGGATCCAAACGAAACGTGCAAGTTCACGCTTCAGTTGCTTTCATTTGATTTGGTCTGCTGACACCAGACTGTAAATCATCGTTAAAATCCAACCAAGATTAGTAATGGAGGTCTTCATCAGCATTTGCCAACATTTAAAAGTTAACTTACAATTAATTTCGCCCTTTGGGCATAAAACAGAACTGCTCCAAGTGGTTTCAATGTGGTTCCAAGTTATGCAAAGATGTGTTCGTACATGTTATCAAAACCTCCCCTACATGCGATTTTCACAAATCCGCCCCTCTACACGCTCTGCACAGGTGAGGCAATCTACTGAAAGCCAGAAATGGTTTGGCCCGATGGGGTTTCAGGTTGCGTCATCGAGAAATAAATCCATCATCAAACTGGTTTTCACCTTTTAGTATCCGTGTCATCATTCAAGTTGTCGTTGGCGCAACACTTTTCAGTTGGAAACATGACTGATACAGAACTTGTTTCTACTTTGATGAGTGATTAAATATGTCATGCCATTTACAATTAGGTTACCGATAGCAAACTTCCTTTATCTCAAATCATTTCATTAAAACACATCTCGCAGGGACTGAAGAAGCTCTCGGATTATTTTAATGAACCTTTTGGAGAACAAACCTGCAGAAAAAAGTTACTACTTCTGTTTTTTCAGTGTTCTCACATTTAACTGAGTTTGAACATCATGATCACCTGTTGTCACTTTCCCCGAGGCAACATGTCTCCAAACTGTTCCTGCTTGCAAATCAGTCATCAATCAATGTACGAGTTCAATATCGTCATGACAGGGTTGACTAACGTCTTTGCATCTGGTTTATGTGTCTATTAACAGCTGTTTTCCATTCAGGTTGTCTGTTTTGTGACGCAGTAGATTTTTGATTGCTAACGAAGACACAAACCCCCCCTCGGCCTCAGACTCGGCCTCGGCCCGACTCCCCCGACCTGGTGAGTCTCTGCTAATCACACTTGAAAACCTGCCAAACCTGAAGGAATTTCACACACAAAGACAAAGCTCCCTGTAAACTCGGGGGCATCCGGCTCCGCTTGTCACAACCCAGCTGGTTAGATAAGAAAGATAATCATCACCGCTAACTTTCAGTAAACTGTGAGGGGACGAATCATTTACTGTACATCGATATATACGACAAAGAAAGCTTTAGAGAATAATCTTAAAGATGTACATTTGATTGTAGTTTTCTATTCTGCACACTTACAGGACAGTTAGGTAGGAATTAGCTCGCTGTCATTGTGTAAGAGCACAATAGACCAGTTTTAAGGAAGTCTAATGGAATTCCTGGCATCCTGTGCACAGTGCACAGAGATCTCGGGCCGTTACTCCCTCCTGGTCTGGTTAGAGGAGGCTGTTCCTCAGAAGGGGAGGGACTTCACAGCTGGACCTGCTGTATATCTGACCGTGAGCACAGAGGAATACGTCTGAGATGTTGGGAACTCCCCGAGATCTCTGATACCAGCTGAGGCCGACTGCCGACCGCTGCTGAAGAGAGTGGGACTTTTCCACAAACTTCAGGTGAGAGATTTTTAATTTTCATTTTATTTGTTTCTAAGCTCTAAAAGAAAAGAGCAAGGCGTTTCAAAGAAATGCTCGTTCTTTGAGTGGAAGTGTTGTTTAATCCAGACTATAACCACATGCTTTAAACTGTGGTGTGTTTGCTCCAGTGTGGCTCATGTAGAAGAGACAGTGGTGTGAAAGCCACAAGTGAAGAATAAGCTCTGTCCTGCTGCACTGTCGGCCAACACCCCTCTGATAAAAAGGGAAAGCAAACATTCCTCACAGATTACCTTTGACCGCACTTATTGTTTTGCGCAAACTAGGCTTTATAAGCCGTGTGACAAGTCTGAACACGGTGTCTACATCATCCGGCTTTTGTCACACATAATGATCATATATTTACACAGGTGTTGAAAACATTATGCAACTCTAACACAATACTCCATTATCTCATCCAGCTTTTAGTAGCACTTTCTTATAACCACAATTAACAAAAGGTACATTTATAGTTAATCACACTTTAGTTTGGATTTCTTTCATTGTTAACAAACATTAAGTCAGCTGCCAGTCAAACAACCAACTACTTTATTTACTGATTCTAATAAGATGGTTTTGATTATCAAGTCGTGAATGTGAATGTGTGCACAATGCTGCTGAGTAGAGAACGGAGAGTTTTATATAGCGTTTGACAAATATCAGCAAAGTAATTGTTGACAAGGCTGTAGACAAGGTATTGATTACACAGTTTTGACATCCTCTACGAAAGCCCTAAACGGTGATGAGTCAAACATATTATTTTCTGTGATAACAAGTGAAATTTTGTCAAGATCAAAAGTTGGTTGTGTCGTTATCGCGGACTAACAAATGTTGTGTTCCTGTTTCTTGTGGGTCTCAAGAAAACGATCTCTTGATTTCGGGGAAATAAACATTTGTTATTCCCTGATAACAGCATAAATGACTCCTAATCTCCAGAAAACAAATAAGATTCATTACACTTACTAATTACCTGTTAAAAATGTAGTCAGTGACCTAATCCAAGTATCACAGTATTAAAGTACTGTAACTTGATTACTCTTGATAATGATTGAGGTCGATGATTATTTTTGAATTAAAGTCCCCTTTTATTACTGAGTGTATTTGTAATCTAATTACATCTTTTTCATTGCAACTGTGACAGAATGCAGTTACCTTTTTTTGTATCCAAATGATGTAATCCTGTTACATGTATTCTGTTAATTAAAACAGCCAACATATTAGGGACATGTGAGCTGTGCCTCAGCCTGACGCTGTCATTTTACAGTTCAAAGTGTCCGAGAGTGCTTTTGTCAAAGTATGCAACAATCAGAGTCAGCGTTAATGATGGAATAGTGTCAATGGAAAGTGCCTGTGGCTACCAAATTTAGGCTTTCATGAGTAAAGACCTTCTCCCTCTGGACCTCCTGGTTAGCTTTAACCCTGGCTGACAACCACATATCTCCGTGGACAGCCCTGTTAAACGATGGTAAAGGTTTATAAACATCAGCTGTGACTTAAATCAACCATTAACTGCACCATTTATAGATGACGGTTGTTATAAAGCGTCACCCAGTTTTTTCGAACTGCTGAGATTGTGTCAAGAATGCACCGCAGCGTTAAATATGCCAGTGTCAGTGATGATGCAATGAGCCTTGCTTACTATAGCCAAAGGCGAGAACACACAGGTGATTTACATCGTAGTGTAAATCTTGTTCTCCAGCTTGTTTTGCTTCGGGGCACAAAGGCAGCAGTTTCACTTGGTCGTCAGCTGTTCAATCTGAACATTCAGACAGATTCTTGGCAAGCGATTAATTCATTCTGACAAGCTGGCGTGACGCTAATTTGCCTTAAAGTCAAAGCCAGGATGCGTTCAACAAGAGCGTTTCACTGTCTTCGGTAAATCAATGTCAGTGTACCGGTTTTACTTAACTAGTGAAAACTCTGATGTAACTCTTCTCATGATCCATTAAGTAACAGCGATGTCGTCAGAGTCAAAGCTGTGACGGTCAGTCGATTAACTGACTTGTTAATGGACAGGAAATTGATCCTTAATTATTTTTGACAATACGACACTATTTTCTTGTTTAACATGATGGTAAATTATATATCTTTGGGTTTTAGACTGTTGATTGGACAGATTGACGTCTGAAGACGTCACCGCAGGTATAAAGATATATGTGCACTTTATCTGATGTTTTATCAACATTCATAAAAAACATAATCGGCAGATTAATCACATGGCCCTAATTAGAATTTCACGAGTGATAGCTTTCAAACTAAGTGAAATGCAATCCAATATGACTGTTAGGTCATAAAGTTTAGCATAATTAGGGGGCTGATACCAATTATTATTAATCAAGGAGACTGTTAACCAATATCTGGGGATACATTTGCAATAAATGTGAAAATCTTGGTGTCAAAATTTAAAACGGACCAGTAATATAACTACTATTTACTCAACTACTGCACTTTTGAAGTACTTGTAGTTTCCTTTATTGTTTCCATTTTCTACTACTTAATGCTTCCACCTCACTACACGTTGTAGACAAATATTGTACTTTTTACTAAACTACATACATTTGATGACTTTAGTTATGTGTTAGTTTGCTGATTAAGTTCACCCCAAAAATCAGAATCTGGTCATCATCTACTAACCCTCAAGCTGATGAAGAGTCAGGTGTCGTTTGGTGGTCCACAAAACATTTCTGGAGCTTCACACAAAAACAGCAAAACAGAGTTACAGCATTCTCGTAAACAACTGAAGTAGATGAGGACTTGTTTTACGTTTAAAAAACATAAAAAAGAACGACATAAAATGGCTTCATACTGCTTGTCCAGCGTTATCCAAGTTTCCGGGAGGCCCTGAGATCCCAAATTAATTTGAAACAACGTTATTTACACCCTGGACATGCAGATGAGCTCCCACTACGGTGAAGGTTCAGCTTAACAAAGGGTGTAAATAACATCTTTTCAAAGCGATCTCGGGGCTTCAGGGGACGAGCTGTATGAAGTTTTTAAATGTTGTAGATTTTTTCTTTAATGGCTATAATTCATCACATGTATCCAATCAGATGGTGTTGTGGGCAGAACACTGAGTGATGACTGCAGGTAGAAACTGGCAGCTGCATCAGAGCCAAAGTAGTGCATTTTAAAACTCATGTATTTTCTCTCAATTGGACAAATTCTCTCAACAAAACACACGACTCTGTCATGGTGCTATACTGGCTTGCATTAGAGTCAGAGGTGGTTCTTATCTTCTTCCCCCCTTATATATTATGTAGATGGGAGGGATGTCAGAGATTAGTTTCCTAGCACTGAGTCTCCTTCAGGGTAAAATGAATTTGACCGATTACTATCTGCAGCCTGAGAGCAGGAAACAGAGGAGCTACAGTACATTAACACTCTGGTAACTCCTCAACTTTAAACAGATCATGTATTAGCCTTTTTACGACATGATAAGCAAATCCTACAGCGCAATAAATGTAAATTGAATGTGCATCGTCTTTCAAAACATTTACAAAGCGGGTGTCAGTGTCAAACAGCAAACTCAGCAGTTGGTGGCAGAGATACTGCCGCGCCGCCTGACTGCTGCTGCTGTACAAACAGAAAGTCTTCAGTCACCTTACAGGAGAAGAAGTGTGTGTTACTGTAGCTGCTCATAACCACGCTGTTGTAATTGCAACATCGTGACCTCACTGTCTTTGCATTGCAAGTAGTTAAAAACCAGCACACACCTTGAGTTCACTCAGATTAGAGAGCATGTATTTTTAACTACATTGTACTCACGTTATTGTGAAAAAATGCTTGTATGGCAGCTGGTGATTTATTAAATCACCACAGCGGCATATAGAAATAATCATGAGCAGAAGAGAACCTTGTCTGTGCTCCTGAATCGCTCCACACCCATTTTTCTGTGAGTGATTATATTCACTGCTCCCCAGTAGCAGCATTGCGTCAGCTATCACATAAAGCACAGGCACCAGCCTATCAACACAAGGGGTGGAAAAAGCCTTTATAGAAAGCAGTGTTCTCCTTACCAATTACTTTTATAGGGTCGCTCTACAGTACTGGCTGTTCAAACTCGAAAGTTATGAGGATTTTTGTTAGTCTCATTCAATACTGTATCTTCTGAACTTTCTTCTGATCGGATAAACTTCTTAAGAAAATACAAAAAGACAGTACAACTGTTTAAGTATTCTACATTTAGCATCGATCTCTCAGCCGCTGATTCAACTTACTCAGCTGGCCAAGAAGCCGGGTCGGCCTGGTGTGTCAGGGTCCTGAGGGGTACGTTAGTGTCTTTCAGCTCTGTTTCACTTGCACTCTTCATTCACCAGGTGAGAAGGGAATGAAATACAGATATATTTTCATTACAAAGGATGATAATCAATAATGGCCCTTTTGCATCAGGGACTTTTTGTAATTGATGGCATCAAGACACAGTAGCAAGAAACTTGTGGCTGATAACCAAAGTTAGGATAGCACGATAAGGCTAACAAAATTATGAAACTGGTTAATTTTCAAAGCCTAGGCGATGAGGAGAAGAGGACGGGTGTGGTAGTAGAAGCAGAATGGACGTACTGGGAACAATGTAGTTGTGTCTTTTTGCTATTGGATAGATGTGACCAGCAGATATCTTGACTGACAGCCCCAGAGGGCTTAATGCATGAGAGGAGTGACTGACAGGATAGTATGAGAAATGAACTACAGGTCTAAACATGAGAAAGAACACTCTGACTGAACAACTGCTAGAACTTCATTAACACAACTTTAGCTGCAGCAGGAAGCTCTTTCAAGCTGTGAAACACCAACTGTACACTACCTGCTCTGGACTAAACAGAAGACTGATAAAGTTATTGACTAGGTGGATTTGAGAATAGGGTTAAGAGTGGCATACTGTTGGTGTTTCCATGCCAGTTGTTACAACACTCAGTTTCTGGCGGTTCCAGTTTTGAGGCATTACATTGTTTCGTGCCAAAGCAAATAAATGAGAATGTTTGAGACACTCCTCCATGAACTGGCAGAGAGTTCATTTGTAATCTTAACAGGGACAAGATGAAATGAAAAGAAAAATTTAGCTTAAATTACAATATTGTGTACAAATTCTATCTATATGCACCATGTACTAATGCATAAATGATGTATGAAAAAGGACTATTATCACTTGAACTGTGCATTCAAAATATATTTGCATTAAGGTGCTTAAATCCTAACAGGGATGTGAACAAAGGCCTCAATTGAAATGTAATTCCATTTCCTCTAAACTACCTTTTTAATACTGAATCAAAAACATTAAAGTGTTATTTGCATGTCTTATACAGTCCCTCTTTCATAGCTGTGCAAAAGGAAGCATGTCCAGGAAACACTGTATTAGATAAAGTTTGCCATATACACTTTCAGTGTTGTATCAACATCACATTTTTTATAATCTTTAATAATCTTATGTCTGTGTTCATCCTGGCTGGAGTTTAAAGTAACTGAACTAGGTAAATACCCAGGAGTAATAAAGATTTGGAGTGCACAATGAAAAAGAAATATATATAAATATATATAAAATAATCACAGGATCAAATAATAAACGACAACGATATAATAAAACACACTGCGCTTGCCTTATCTCCACAGGAACGGTGTTTCAAAACACCAGGACTCTGACCATAAAATCCAGGGTGCCTTTGGTCTTTATCCTCCTTATCCTGGACGGTGAAAAGCATCTGAATACCTGAGGCCACCAGATTCTGACAGAAGCTAAAAGGTTTGATATAAAGTGATATAAAGAAGGTGCACCATGTACTGCAAAAAAACGAACTCGAAAACGTGAACAGTATATTAGTCTTGGCCAAAAATACATTTAAAGTTTTACCTCTTCTAAAGACTAGAAATAACTATAATTACAGTACAAAATGCACATATTTGGCCAAACAAGACAATACAGTACAGTGGTAACTGAGTGTGTTTCTCAGATTTCACATTATGTGCAGCTAGCTGAAGGGAAGATTGTAAAAATATTACATAATATTACAACACAATGCACAATTTCTTGGTAAGAATCCCCATATCTGCAAATTTTGTGGTGGACATACAATACAATGCATGCAATATCTAAACCAACTTAAGCTAATGTTTCTGTGTCACACAGCTCTTTAGGCCAGGATGGGTCAAGAGGTGGAGCAGAATGGCCACACAGAAGTCCACAAACCTGTGGCTGGCATATTTCTGGAGAAGACAAAGGAGAAGATAACGATATACCAAGCCATGAAAAAACGTCTCCTTAAGCCAGGAACAGCATTAGCAATGCTTGAGGCGCAAGCAGCCACAGTGGGCATCATAGACCCGGTAAACAATAGAATACTTCCTGTTGCAGATGCTGTTAAAGAGGGAATAGTTGGACCAGAGATGAAAGAGAAACTCCTCACCGCAGAAAAAGCTGTCAGTGGCTATCTAGACCCCTACACCAACCAAATGATATCTGTATTCCAAGCCATGCAGAAAGATTTAGTTCCAAGAGATTACGGGTTGAGGTTGCTTGAGGCACAGATAGCCACACAAGGCCTGTTTGATCCTGTGGAGAAGACAAGTATCTCAGTCGAAGCTGCGATTCAGAAGGGCTACTATGAAAAAGGCTTGCTCGATGACAAGATGTCAGAGCTCAGAGTCTTCTACAATCCAAGCTCACAAGAAAATCTCAACTACCAAAACCTCCTTGAGAAATGCACTGTGGAGCCTGACACAGGCCTGCTGCTCCTTCCTGTTTGCGTCACCTTTAAAGGTCTGCGAAGAGGTGTTTCCTCCACCCAACTCCTTGAATCAAAGATCATTGACAAAGAAACGTATGATGATCTACAGAAGGGAAAAACCACAACACAGGATGTGATGTTGATGGAAACAGTAAAAGAATACCTTGAGGGCAAAGGCAGTATTGCAGGCATTGCTGTACTTTCATCAAATCAGAGGATGAGCATCTATGCAGCCATGAAGCAACGCATACTGATGCCTGGAACAGCTTTAGTTCTACTGGAGGCACAAGCTGCGACTGGGTTCATGATTGATCCTGTTGAAAATAAAAAGCTCTCTGTGGATGAAGCCATCAAGCACAAACTTTTTGGCCCAGA
Source organism: Diplodus puntazzo (assembly GCA_963678695.2). NCBI lineage: Eukaryota > Metazoa > Chordata > Actinopteri > Spariformes > Sparidae > Diplodus > Diplodus puntazzo. Next base: position 6,388,068 of record OZ023169.1, read on the forward strand.
ATATCATGCAAAACTGCTTTCTGCTGAGCGGGCAGTCACTGGATATAAAGACCCATACACAGGTGAAACTATATCCCTGTTTCAAGCACTGTCAAAAGACCTCATCGTCAAGGACCATGGGATCCGCCTACTCGAGGCTCAAATCGCTACAGGTGGAATAATAGACCCAATCAACAGTCACAGACTCCCCACAGAAGTGGCCTTCAAGAGAGGCTACTTTGATGAAAAACTTAACGCAGTACTTGAGGATTCAGGGGATGACACAAAAGGGTTTTTTGATCCAAACACAGAAGAGAATCTGACTTATCTTCAGCTGATGGAAAGGTGCGTCACAGATCCCATCACTGGACTGTGCCTCCTGCCTCTTCTTGAGAAGTCAGACAGGCTGAATTTCAACTTCATTGATCACCAAACTAAAATAGCCTTCAAAAAGGAGATGGTGAAAGTGACGTGTGGGAAGTACATGGGAATGACGGTATCTCTGTGGGAACTCCTCATGTCAGAATACTTCGACGAGCATCAGAGGAGAGACATCATTCAAAAATACAGAGAAGGGAAGCTCAATATCAAGATAATCATCACAATGGTTCTGGAAGTCATAGAAAAGACTGTGAAAACAACAAAGGTTGTTTTTGAAGGCATCAGAGAAACTGTCACAGCCAAACAGCTAGTGGATGCAGAGATCATCAGTAAGGAGGTTCTGGAGGATCTGGAGAAGGGAAAAATTTCAGTGAAGGAAGTGATTGAAGATGAAAATATAAATGTGTACCTACAGGGCAAAGACAGCATTGCAGGTATCCTGCTGCCTGACTCTCAAATCATGACCATTTACCAGGCAAAACAAAAAGGAAAGCTGATGCCAGGAACTGCTCTGATTCTACTGGAGGCACAGGCAGCGACAGGGTTCATCATCGACCCGATTGCTAACAGAAAGTTTTCAGTGAACGATGCTGTCAAAGCAAAGATTGTGGGGCCTGATGTCTGTCAAAAACTGCGCTCAGCAGAGAAAGCTGTGACTGGGTACAAAGATCCATACAGCGGTAAGACAATCTCTTTGTTCCAAGCCATGCAGAAAGATCTCATCGTAAAAGACCATGGAATTCGACTTCTGGAGGCACAAATTGCCACTGGTGGGATCATTGACCCAGTGAACAGCCATCGCATTCCTGTCCATGTCGCCTATAAGAGGGGATACTTTAATGAGGAAATGAATCAGATCCTGAATGATCCAAGTGATGACACCAAAGGATTCTTTGACCCCAACAACAACGAGAACCTGACATACTTGCAACTCATGGAGAGATGTGTCACAGATCCCAGTACAGGTCTTTGCCTCTTGCCACTCAAAAGCAAAGGCAGGAAAATAAACATAGATGATAATATGAGAGAAGTGTTCAAAACAACAACAGTTACTGTGAAGTATGGCAGGTTCAAGGGCAAGCACACAACACTGTGGGATATCATCAATTCAGAGTATCTGTCTGAGGATAAAAGACAGGAGTTCTTCAAGCTCTTCAAGTCAAGGAAAATCACCATCGAGCAACTCATTGTCACCATCACAGAAATCATTGAGAGCAAAGAAATTAAAAAACAAGCAGGGCTGAACTTTGAAGGTCTCAGGGGAAATATCTCAGTGGTGGACTTGTTGGAGCTAGAAATTGTGGATGAAAAAACATACAGCAGCTTGGTGGAAGGACAGATGACAGGCAGTGATGTGATGAAAATGGACAATGTGAGAGACTACCTACAAGGAAAAAGTTGTGTGGCAGGGGTGATACTGCAACCCTCCAATCAGAAGCTGAGCATCTATGAAGCACAGAGAATTGGCGTTCTCACACCTGGCACTGCCCTTTGCCTCCTTGAAGCACAAGCAGCCACAGGGTTCATTGTTGATCCTCTGAAAAACAAAAAACTCACAGTGGAACAAGCTCTCAAAGAAAAGGTCATCTGTCCTATGGTGTATGAAAAGCTCTTGTCTGCGGAGAGGGCCGTCACTGGATACATTGATCCATACACTGATCAAAAGATCTCACTTTTCCAAGCCTTGAAAAAGGATCTAATTGTCAAGCAGCATGGCATCCGTTTACTTGAGGCCCAGATTGCAACAGGTGGTATCATTGATCCCCTGAAGTGTCTTCACTTGCCCCTTGAGGTTGCATACAGGAAAGGCTATTTTGATGCAGATCTTAATCAAGTTCTGTCAGACCCAAGTGATGACACAAAGGGCTTTTTTGACCCAAACACACAAGACAACCTGACATACATGGAGATGTTGAGTAGATGTGTCAAAGATAAGGAAACAGGACTGTTTCTCCTGCCAATGAATGACACACGAAAAGCTACAGTAACAAAGTCAAAAATGTACACCGACACAGAGATAAAGCAAGAGTTTGAAAAGACAACTGTGAAGATCTCTGTAGGACGCTTCTCAGGAAAATCAGTGTCACTCTGGGACTTGATTCATTCTGGGTATTTCACTGAGGAACAGAGAGCTGAATTCAGAGAAAAATACAGAACACGGAAGATTACCATAGAAACCATAATTACATCAGTGATCTCCACCATTGACGAGCTGGAGAAGATAGAAAATCTCCAAATGGTAATGGGACTGCGAAAGCCTGTCTCTGCACAACAACTACTGGATTCAGACATCATTGATGAAAAAACATTCAAACAGGTGAAAGAAGGAAAACTCACTCTTGAAGCAGTCACCCAACATGAACCTGTGAGAGGATACCTGAAGGGAACCGGAAGCATCGCTGGAATTAAGGTTCATGCATCCAAAGAAGTAATGAGCATATATGAAGCAAAAAAGAAAGATCTGCTGACACCTGGCATTGCCCTTGAACTGCTTGAAGCGCAGGCTGCAACAGGATGGATCATTGATCCTATCAAAAACAAGCTCTATGCTGTTGACGAGGCAGCAAAGGAGAAAGTAATTGGACCAGATGTCCATGAGCAACTTCTCTCAGCTGAACGAGCTGTTACTGGCTATCAAGATCCATACACAGATGCAACAATATCCTTGTTTGAAGCCATGAATGAAGAGCTGATTCAAAGAAGCGATGGCATTCGTCTTCTTGAGGTACAGATAGCAACTGGAGGAATAATTGATCCGAATCAAAGCCACAGACTACCTGTTCATGTTGCGATGAAAAACGGTTGTCTCGATGAAGAAACAAGCAAGATTCTGCTGAACCCCACAGATGATGCAAAGGGATACTTTGACCCAAATACCAAAGAAAACCTCTCTTACCTCCAGCTCATAAAGCGGTGTGAGAAAGATCCTGAAACTGGTCTAATACTTCTACCACTGTACGAAGAGGCATCCCATGAATTTCACACAGATGAGAAAATAGAGCTTGAATTCAAAAACAAAACTGTTGCCATGAATGTAGGAAAATTTAAAAACAAAGAGGTGACATTGTGGGAAGTGTTGCTATCTGAATACATATCAGAACAAAAAAGGGGCCAGCTCATGCAACAGTACAAGACAGGAACAATGAAAATAGAGGAGATCATTGAAATACTCACTGTAATCATTACAGAGGTGTCATCCAAAGAAAGAAAATTCAAAGGACTAAGAAAGCAGGTCTCAGCCAGTGAGTTGTATGAGTCAAAGATTATCTCAAAGGAACTTTTCACACAGATTATTCAAGGGGAAGTGACTGAAGACAATGTTGACAAAATGGAAACAATTCAACAGTTCCTTGGAGCAACAAACTCCATAGCCGGTGTGAGAGTTGAATCTACGAAGAAAGTAATGAGCATCTATGAAGCCAAAAGCAAAGGCCTGCTGACCCCTGGCACATCTCTAGTGCTGCTTGAGGCCCAGGCGGCCACTGGCTTTGTCATCGACCCAGTGAAAAACAAGAAACTTTCTGTGGAGGAAGCTGTGGCTCAAGGAGTAGTGGGCTCCGAGTGGAAAAAGAAACTGCTTTCAGCAGAAAGAGCAGTTACAGGATACAAAGATCCCTACACTGGAAACATAATTTCTTTGTTCCAGGCCTTGAAGAAAGATCTTATTGTCAAAGATCATGGGATTCGTCTTCTTGAAGCACAGATTGCCACAGGAGGTATAATTGATCCAGTGTACAGCCACAGAGTGCCTGTACAGGTGGCATATCAAAGAGGTTACTTTGATGAGGGAATGAACCAGATTCTGTCTGATGCTGATGATGACACCAAGGGTTTCTTTGACCCCAACACTCAAGAGAACCTCACCTATCTCCAGCTGGTTGAGAGGTGTGTCACAGATCCCATCACAGGCCTTAACTTACTGTCCATTGTGAAGAAAGGAGAGTTCTACTTCTTTGTTGATGAGGCAACAAAACTCATTCTGAAATCTACAACAACAACCAAAGCAGGAGGGAAATACCAAGGAACAACAGTTTCTCTGTGGGATCTGCTCTACTCCAAACACATCACAGAGGAGAAGAGGAGAGAGCTTGTGCAGCAGTACAAGTCTGGATCAATCACAATTGAACGCTTCATGGAAATCATCCGGACAATCATTCAGAAGCAGACCACCACAACCTCATCGTCATCACTCGTCACATGCCTACTACCAGAAACAAAAGTGGACAGCAGCATAACAAAAACTACCATCACCACTACAACCACAGAGACAAGTGAAGTAAAAAATTTCCATGGAATCAGAAAGGAAGTCACCGCTACTGAGTTGCTAGAATCAAAAATCATCGATGCCAACCTCTACAAAGATCTTAGTGCTGGAAAAGTCACAGTGACAGAAGTAAGTGAAATGGACTCAATACGTAAGTACCTAGAGGGAACGAACTGCATCGCAGGGGTGTACCTGCAGTCCACCAAAGAGACAATGAGCATCTATGAAGCCAAAAGCAAAGGCCTGCTGACTCCTGGTACTTCTCTGGTTCTGCTGGAGGCCCAGGCAGCCACTGGCTTTGTCATCGACCCAGTGAAAAACAAGAAACTTTCTGTAGAGGAATCTGTGGCACAAGGAGTAGTGGGCTCCGAGTGGAAAAACAAACTGCTATCAGCAGAAAGAGCAGTTACAGGATACAAAGATCCCTACACTGGAAACACAATTTCTCTGTTCCAGGCCATGACAAAAGATCTAATCGTCAAAGATCATGGGATTCGTCTCCTTGAAGCGCAAATAGCCACAGGAGGTATAATTGATCCAGTGTACAGCCACAGAGTGCCTGTGCAGGTGGCATATCAAAGAGGTTACTTTGATGAGGAAATGAACCAGATTCTGTCTGACCCTGATGATGACACCAAGGGTTTCTTTGACCCCAACACTAAAGAGAACCTCACCTATCTCCAGCTGGTTGAGAGGTGTTTCACAGATCCCATCACAGGACTTAGTCTACTGGTCATCGTAAAGAAAGGAGAGTTTTACTTCTTTGTTGATGAGGCAACAAAACTCATTCTGAAATCTACAACAACAACCAAAGCAGGAGGGAAATACCAAGGAACAACAGTTTCTCTGTGGGATCTGCTCTACTCCAAACACATCACAGAGGAGAAGAGGAGAGAGCTTGTGCAGCAGTACAAGTCTGGATCAATCACAATTGAACGCTTCATGGAAATCATCCTGACAATCATTCAGAAACAGACCACAACAACCTCATCATCATCACTCATCACATGCCAACCACCAGAAACAAAAGTGGACAGCAGCATAACAAAAACTACTATCACCACTACAACCTTGGAGACAAGTGAAGTAAAAAATTTCCATGGAATCAGAAAGGATGTCACCGCTACTGAGTTGCTTGAATCAAAAATCATCGATGCCAACCTCTACAAAGATCTTAGTGCTGGAAAAGTCACAGTGACAGAAGTAAGTGAAATGGACTCAGTACGTAAGTACCTAGAGGGAACGAACTGCATCGCAGGGGTGTACCTGCAGTCCACCAGAGAGACAATGAGCATCTATGAAGCCAAAAGCAAAGGCCTGCTGACTCCTGGTACTTCTCTGGTTCTGCTGGAGGCCCAGGCGGCCACTGGCTTTGTCATCGACCCAGTGAAAAACAAGAAACTTTCTGTAGAGGAATCTGTGGCTCAAGGAGTAGTGGGCTACGAGTGGAAAAACAAACTACTATCAGCAGAAAGAGCAGTTACAGGATACAAAGATCCCTACACTGGAAACACAATTTCTCTGTTCCAGGCCATGACAAAAGATCTAATTGTCAAAGATCATGGGATTCGTCTCCTTGAAGCGCAAATTGCCACAGGAGGTATAATTGATCCAGTGTACAGCCACAGAGTGCCTGTACAGGTGGCATATGAAAGAGGTTACTTTGATGAGGGAATGAACCAGATTCTGTCTGACCCTGATGATGACACCAAGGGTTTCTTTGACCCCAACACTCAAGAGAACCTCACCTATCTCCAGCTGGTTGAGAGGTGTGTCACAGATCCCATCACAGGACTTAGTCTACTGGTCATTGTGAAGAAAGGAGAGTTTTACTTCTTTGTTGATGAGGCAACAAAACTCATTCTGAAATCTACAACAACAACCAAAGCAGGAGGGAAATACCAAGGAACAACAGTTTCTCTGTGGGATCTGCTCTACTCCAAACACATCACAGAGGAGAAGAGGAGAGAACTTGTGCAGCAGTACAAGTCTGGATCAATCACAATTGAACGCTTCATGGAAATCATCCGGACAATCATTCAGAAACAGACCACAACAACCTCATCATCATCACTCATCACATGCCAACCACCAGAAACAAAAGTGGACAGCAGCATAACAAAAACTACTATCACCACTACAACCTTGGAGACAAGTGAAGTAAAAAATTTCCATGGAATCAGAAAGGATGTCACCGCTACTGAGTTGCTTGAATCAAAAATCATCGATGCCAACCTCTACAAAGATCTTAGTGCTGGAAAAGTCACAGTGACAGAAGTAAGTGAAATGGACTCAGTACGTAAGTACCTAGAGGGAACTAACTGCATCGCAGGGGTGTACCTGCAGTCCACCAAAGAGACAATGAGCATCTATGAAGCCAAAAGCAAAGGCCTGCTGACTCCTGGTACTTCTCTGGTTCTGCTGGAGGCCCAGGCGGCCACTGGCTTTGTTATCGACCCTGTAAACAACAAGAAACTTTCTGTAGAGGAATCTGTGGCTCAAGGAGTAGTGGGCAGTGAGTGGAAAAACAAACTGCTTTCAGCAGAAAGAGGAGTTACAGGATACAAAGATCCCTACACTGGAAACACAATTTCTCTGTTCCAGGCCATGACAAAAGATCTAATTGTCAAAGATCATGGAATTCGTCTCCTTGAAGCGCAAATTGCCACAGGAGGTATAATTGATCCAGTGTACAGCCACAGAGTGCCTGTACAGGTGGCATATCAAAGAGGTTACTTTGATGAGGGAATGAACCAGATTCTGTCTGACCCTGATGATGACACTAAGGGTTTCTTTGACCCCAACACTCAAGAGAACCTCACCTATCTCCAGCTGGTTGAGAGGTGTGTCACAGATCCCATTACAGGTCTTAGTCTACTGGTCATTGTGAAGAAAGGAGAGTTTTACTTCTTTGTTGATGAGGCAACAAAACTCATTCTGAAATCTACAACAACAACCAAAGCAGGAGGGAAATACCAAGGAACAACGGTTTCTCTGTGGGATCTGCTCTACTCCAAACACATCACAGAGGAGAAGAGGAGAGAGCTTGTGCAGCAGTACAAGTCTGGATCAATCACAATTGAACGCTTCATGGAAATCATCCTGACAATCATTCAGAAACAGACCACCACAACCTCATCGTCATCACTCGTCACATGCCTACTACCAGAAACAAAAGTGGACAGCAGCAAAACCAAAACTAC